>BTCW01000014.1:14812500-15470000 GCA_033239725.1 Echinochloa phyllopogon | reverse complement strand
ATCGGCCGAGGATGCAAAGACAGCCTGCCGTCAACTTAGCGCCTATATTGACTATAAGCGCTGTGAGGGTGTCGCAGAAATCATCGTAGCACGCTCAATGTCTGATGGTTTTCGAAGCATTGTTCAGATAATGGGCCTAGGAAACCTGAAGCCAAATATTGTTGTGATGCGTTACCCTGAGATCTGGCGTCGTGAAAATCTGACACAGATACCATCAACATTTGTCAGCATCATAAATGATTGTATTATTGCTAACAAGGCAGTCGTCATTGTGAAAGGACTAGATGAGTGGCCTAATGAATACCAGAGACAGTATGGAACAATTGACTTGTACTGGATTGTGAGAGATGGAGGGCTAATGCTCCTGTTATCTCAACTGCTACTCACCAAAGACAGCTTTGAAAGCTGTAAGATTCAGGTCTTCTGCATAGCTGAAGAGGACACAGAAGCTGAGGAGCTAAAGGCTGATGTGAAAAAGTTTTTGTATGATCTTCGGATGCAAGCTGAGGTTATCGTTGTGACTATGAAGTCAATGGAAGCACGCACTGAGCTCAGTGCTGATGCTAAGAAGGATCCCGAAGAAGAACATGCAAGCGCTCAGCATAGAATCAGAGCTTACCTTTCTGAGATGAAGGAGATCGCACAAAGAGATGGGCGGCCACTGATGGAGGGTGGCAAACAAGTTGTGGTTAATGAAGAGAAGGTCGACAAGTTCCTCTACACGATGTTGAAGCTGAATACCACTATCCTCAAGTGCTCCAGGATGGCAGCCGTGGTGCTGGTAAGCCTCCCACCACTGCCTCTGAACCACCCGGCCTACTTCTACATGGAATACATGGATCTGCTTGTCGTGAACATCCCACGGATGCTGATAGTTAGGGGTTACAGGAGAGATGTCGTCACACTTTTCACGTGATTGGATTGGATACACATTCGGAGGATCTAAACTGATTCCTTTTGGTAATTATACCGTCCCAGAATGATGGTGCTGACATGCTTCATGGGTTCAACTACTGTTGGAACTTGGAAGACAATTTACAGATGGATACATATGCATAGCATTAGTTCCATTCTTTATAGTTTGAAGACATTCACACGCATAGAAAATACCTGTTCTATAGATTTTCTTTCCTTTTTTTTGCAGAAGCTGTTCTCCATAGATAAATGCTTCAAGGTTGTGCCTTGTTTAATTTTTCATTCCCTTGTGTAAAATATGATAGATTTTATTTTCTTGTATTGTTGACTTGTTGAGAGAAAGAATTACTCCATTCTTATTGGTTACTTGTTATAAGTCAAACCTCTCTAACTTTAACCAAGTTTATAGAAAAATATATTATTTTTCACAATATCAAATAAATATACTATGAATACATATTCAATGGTAGATTTAATTAAACTAATTTGATGTTTTAGATGTTGGTACTTTTTTATACGAATTTAGTCAGAGTTAAACAGATTTGATTTTATAGTTACAACTAAAGTGACTAATAACTTGGAACGGAGGGACTAACTAGCATTTATTATTTATGTATGTCTTCATAATTTTGTGTATGCTAGCAGGTGAAATAAAAATGTTTAAATGAAAAATAAAGTAGACGGTCCTTTTTATCCTGTTACTTACGTTTTGTTGCCTTGTTAGGCTTCTCTATTGGGAACAATCTCTCTCTTTAATTCAGTGACGTGCAGTTCACTTGCTTGCTTGAGAACGGGGGAACTCTTGATTGGGCAGACTAGTTTGACACGAACACTGCAGTGTCTCATGGCTAAATTGTGTTAATTACTGACACTTCTGAAAACATGTGCACGATTTCCTCATCAAACTGTGCTGAGTAAATGTATGCCAAACCGAATACTGCAGGAGATAAACCGTTCTGGCAAAAGGCTGGAAACAAGGGCGCTAAACCCTGCTACACAGGAGGATGAATAGTAAGGTCAATCCCAACCCAAAATGTCCATAAGTGATGTCTATGTTGCCATATCATCGAGACATCAGATTTAGAAACTATGGTACCCAACCCATAGTGTCTTCTCGTGGGCCCTTGATTAATTTTCTAGTCCATTCACTCTCCTCCAACTTTTTGAAACACTTGTCTGAATGTTTTTATTAGCTTCCCTCTCTTGGAATACGTGATGACCTGGTTTTCCGGTTTCCATGTTTTTTCTTCTCTCTCCTCCTTGACTCTTCTACCACGTAGGATTTCTGCTTACTCTTAAGCCCAAAAAGCTTAGGACCAGATCTTGGGCTTGAGACCCAGCCTTATTCAATAAAAATGGAAAAAAGATGGCGGCGGGGCCGCGATGTGCCTGCGAGCAATTGTACGCTGATGTCTCGCAGGCAAAGGACGTCGGGGGCCGCCTGGGTACACCACCGGTAGAACCGGGCTTTAGTAAGGTCCTCAACCCGTTTAGTCAGTGACGGATCCAGGACCCGGGCTGGGGGGGCTGCAGCCCGAGTCCGGCCCACAAAATCCTTTGTATCTCTAATTTTATACCGTGCAAATTGGTTCATGTTGCACAAAATCAGCCCAGCTACCTTCATAACATATAGGCCCAGCCCTGGTTCAGGGCTATTCCTGGGTCCGCCCCTGCGTTTAGTCCCGAGTGTGATAGGGTTTTAGTTCCGATCCTCAACCCCATTAGTCTCGGACGTGGCGTTCGGGACTAGGAGTCCGGCACTAAAGGGGAGAACTGGCTTTAGTCCCGGTTCTCAACCCCTTTAGTCTCGGACGTGGCGCTAGCCGGTTGTGGCATCCGGGATTAGGAGTCTGGCACTAAAGGGGAGAGCCGGGCTTTAATCCCGATCCTCAGCTCCCTTTAGTCCCGGGCGTGGCACTCGGGACTAGAAGTCCGACACTAAAGGGCTCCCCACGCTCGGGACTACTGACGCAAAAAAAAGTTATTTGCATCCAGTGGAATTTGAACCCACAATCTCTTGTATAGTGTCACGCATAGCCACCTAATCACTCCACCTACACAGTACATGTGATAAAGGGTGGGATACTTTCTTTTTATTGTAACCCGTGAAACACTTTCACCCGGGACTAAAGACCCTTTAGTCCCGGTTGGAGCCACCAACCGGCACTAAAAGTCACCCTTTTAGTCCCGGATGAAACCACCACCCGGGACTAAAGGTTGAGACCTTTTAGTCTCGGTTGGAGGCTCCAACCGGGACTAAAAGAGGCTCCAACCGGGATTAAAAGGTCCTCTGGATCCAGAAAAATGTGAACCAGGACTAAAAGTTTATTTGTCTCGGATCAAAATTTAACCGGGACTAAAAGAGGTGGATGGTAAGTTATTTCTCTACTAGTGGTATTGGCGGCCGGTGGTGAGCCTCGTGGCACGGATCGACATAAGCAGCATCTACGACATCCACATGGCTGGATGGTAGTGGCAGCGGCCATAGATCCCGCGGCCAAAGCCAGCAGGAGGCGAACAACTACTATCATGGGTATTTTAGGCGGAAGCGAGCCTTGCAGCACGGGGTTGATAGAAACGGTATCTACAACATCCACACGGCTGGATGGTAGTAGCAGCGGCTACGGATCTCGCGGCAAAAGCCAGCAGGAGGCGAACAACCACTGTCATGGGTCCTTTAGGCGGAGGCTAGTGTGGGACCAGAATCCCTAAGGCCACTCATATACAAGATTAAACTACTCGGTAGAGAAGTTTGACTCGACTACTCCAATAAAGCGGTCGGCTATGGTGCAAGACGACGTAGTTGGCTGGAGGATTAGTCGTGTATTGTTAGGAGACTCCCCAAATTATCATGTTGTAGTACTCCTTGTTGTATACGACTAGGATTATGTAACCGACTCGCAACTCTACTCTCCGGATATATAAGGCGGAGTAGGGACCCCATCAAAACAACTCAATTCACACGCAAAACAATACAACATACATGACGTAGGGTATTATGTAATTCGTGGCCCTGGTTTGTCTAAAAACCTTTGTCTCATGAGTGCCTTATCGTTCCTAGAACTCAGCGAGACCTACGATACTACTCTCTGAGATACCCTAGACAGGTACTCGGTTGTTAAACACCGATAGCCGACAAGGGGCTCATGTGCATGTGGTTGTCACCTAGCACCAACGGTGCCACTTGGGGGCACTTATAGAGTTACCTAGCACCAACGGCGCCACTCGCGCCACTTAGGGCATCAGGAGTGTATCCGGCCCATGCCACCCTTCATTTGGGTCTCACCAATTTTAAGACCCAAGCTTCTTATGTTACATGTGCCGGCCTTTACTATGGATCCCACGTACGCTCCTTTTCCGTCTCTCTCTTATGAATTGTTTGACCTTTTGTCTGGAGCCTGCTGTCCGCCTGCATGACGTTTCCGCTGAATTTTTAATTCCTTACGGCCATGTACCTTATGACTCGGTCTCAACTTTTTAGCCTAAGACATCCTTTAGAACATGCTCTGATATGTATGAGCTCGCGACCTTAAGATCCCTCATTCCATACACTCCGGATGCCCTTGCTGCATCTCGCAGAGTCACAGTAGATTCCAGCGGCCCCAGCATGGATTGAGCAGTGACTAGAGGAGATTGAAGGAAAACGATGGCAGCCAGAAACTTTTTTTATTTTATGGTGGGAACTATCCCTAGGACCGAAAGGCCTTGGAATCATACGCTCCTGATGCCCAAAGTAGTTTTCTTTATGGCAATCAAAGAACAACTAAACCTATATCCAAAACGTTTTGCTACGACTTAGTCTATCAAATACAACAATATAAATACTGGAGTTCTAAATTGAAAAACTAGTTTTGATATCCTTTCCGGGTAGTTGTAATTGGCTTGCCTTATCAGTCCACTATGCACCCCCCCAAAAAAACTACTGGCGAATAAAGTCTATGAGTATTGCTCGGCTTATAAATAATATAATTGCTGTGGAAATTATCAGGCACATGGAATAGTGTTGTTCGGAACAAATGGGGCTAAACATTTATGTGGATCAGTTCTAAACATGGCTAAACCTTGCTGAGAAATTGATGTCTTGAGCCTTCTAATTAGAAATTTCCACAAAGCTTAATTATTATTATGAAACAAAGGAAATAACCTATTGGATATTTGTTTACTGTGAATGTCAAACTGTGGAAATATTCTCTTTCAAATGCGGCAATGTTAGTTGGTAAGGTTCCTTGTGGTGGAACCTGCCCATCAGGGTTCGAGTCCTTGACTCGGCATTGATGTCGCATTTTTATGGATTTATTTTCAGGATTTAACCGGCACTGCTCTTCCAGTGGTAGGCGACGTCCTCGTCGATGGCGAGGCGCCTGTGGTGACTTCGTAATCTCAAGATTGGATCTACCGGTCCAGTCTCTCGGAGATGCTCATAGAGGTAGGGATTAGATACATGTATTTATATGAGTTGGTGTACGTGCGTATGAGTGTATGTGTGTACTAGTCTTTCTATAAAAAATATGGCAAGAACGCCTTATTTTCTTGTAGGACTGCATACGCATTCCTGGCAAAATTCATGAGTTTTGCTGAAATTTTTTTGTGGTTTTCTTTTTCTTTTAAGTATACCAAGTGGAACTGATCTTTTCCACAAAAAAACGAAACTGATCATTGATCAACACCTACACTAAATAATCCCAGCCTCTAACTAGCCTTTTTTGTATTGTTTTTTTTTCGCTTCCGGCAAAACCATGAGATTCTCCCCCGCAAAAAAAATAACAATAGATTCTCCCCCGTAAAAAAAAGAACACGAGATTCTCAGGCCCAACCTTTCATCAACGCCCGAACATTCAAACTTCCAACTGGGCTAGGCCCATAATAGTAAGGACCCAGAACACCTGGCCTGCTTTGCGATTCGTGTAAGACTGCCAACTGACGATCGAACGGCGCTAACGCATTGAGGTCAATAAGGTCATTTTGCAAACGCCTGCCTCCCTTACATAACCGCCCCCTCCTATAGCCACTCGCGTAAACCCTAGCCGCCGCCGCCGCCGCCGCCGCCGCCGGCCACTCGTCGCCCTCCTCTCCTCCGCCAGCGCTCGCTTCAGGTAACCCTCCATCGCCTTGCTCGATCTCGTTGTTCACGATGTTCGTCTTATCCACCAACCCAATCCTTCCCTTATTCACCTTGTGTTATGTTTTGTTTGTTTGCGTTCGTCGAAGGAAGCAGAGGGATTCGAGATGGCCAAGTCGAAGAACCACACGGCGCACAACCAGTCGTACAAGGCGCACAAGAACGGCATCAAGAAGGCCAAGCGCCACCGCCAGACCTCCACCAAGGGGGTAAGACCTTCACCGCCAGACCGCCACCGCCAGACCTCCCGCAGTTACTCTTCCAGCAACCCAGTCGCTCGATCGCGTGGCTGTGCCGATGCGGTCGATGGGTTATACTATAGAAGAATCGCGTAGCTGGTTCGTGGATGCAAAAAAAAAACTTAGGCTAGGGCGGTGCCGCTGGAGTGCAATGTTGGCTTGGCGCAGAAGTAGCTAATGCTATTATGCCATTTCTTGAATGATGGATTTTTGTGATGTTTGTGATATCAGTAACTTGATGTGGTAATGAGAGATCCCAATTTATGTTTTTGCAACCCTAGTCTAATATAATGCAAAGGATTTGGCACTGCGAGTTTGGGCCAATAGTTTATTAGCACTACTCCTTGAGACTTCGCTTTTTCTCCATTTTGTTTGTTCCAGTAGCAATGGGTGTCATCGACTCTGTTAGGTCTTGCTTCTACTTGTGATGTAAAAGCATATTTAATTCCCCTTTTACTCCTATGGTGTGTACAAAATCTAGCAGCACTGCTGTTAAGACATAGTTTTTTTCCTCTGTGTTGTTCTAGTAGCCATGTGTGTTTCTACTTGTTGTGTGAAAGCATTTTTTAGTTCCCTTTTACTTGTAGGGTGTGAAAAAATAATGTAGCTACCACTCTTCTTGGCAATGCCTTCAAGCACTATCATAATATTTGTGTTTGTGATGGTCTATTTGCTCAGTCTAGTATTGTTACTAAACTCCAACTTGGTGCCTACTGTAAAATTTGTAATTGTGTTTTCATCGCCAGAGTTTTAGTGAGGTCATGTTGTTGCAGTGATGAAACCTTACCTTTTTGAGAGCAGACCACTGCTTGATGAACCTGGGAAATAATTTTCATTATTTCCTCCTGAGCGGTTACCTGAGCAACTACACAACCTTGTTTCCTGTTTTGCTTCTGTTAGGGTGCTGTTTGTTAACACTTAGTTAACCTGTGCCCTTTGTTATTGTAACACATTTTTACTGCTTCTACTGATCATTTCCTTCTACCCTGTTTGCAGATGGACCCCAACTTCCTGAGGAACCTGAGGTACTCGAGGAAGAACAACAAGAAGAGCGGTGAGGCTGAGACCGAGGAGTAAGAATGAAGCTTATGCTGCTGGAAAAGCATTGATGTGTTTCCTCTTAGCCCAGGTTTACCTTTAGGATCTGGGAGTTTTGCTATGATGGCAAGGACCCTCTTTTGCTGATGAAGTGTTATTATGATATTTTCGAAGTTTGTACTACCTTTTGAATTGTTTTGCATTTGTTTTGCAAGTGTTAATTGCCCCTTTTCTCGTCGTGGAACTGAAATTGTTTTTTTTGGGGATCATGCTGGGAGGCTCAGACTCACCTGTTTCAAAGGTGTGTGCCTACCGAGTTTATTTGATGGTTTGGTGCCATTTGGTCGGCATTGGTCCACACTATAGGCCAATAGCTAATGATTACTCCATCTTAAAATGTGAAATGTGGAGACTGGTGATGAGTTGCAAGCTGGAACTTGTTTTTTCTTTAACATGCAGAAGAGCTGAGTATTAATATATTAAGAAGAAAGAAGGTATAGCATACTAGTATAGAGGTTTTCAAGGGAGGAAAAACCCCCTCACACCCACACACTATATTGCTCTTTTTTTCTTTAAGGCAACCCTTGATGAGGAAGGGCGAGGAGATGGGCAATCCATGGAGCCCTTGCCAATTCCCACGTGTTCATCTCTAATGGAAGAGAGGATTCCATTCAAGTTAGGTTCCACACCATAAAAAACACAGCGGTTTCCAGGATTCCTGAGAGACCAAGCCACCGGTTGTGGAGCTAGAGCTTGCAAACTAAAAAAACGCTTCCTGGGTGCCCAAAATCCCCAAGGAATGACTTAAATGGCACAAAATAAACATTGCCTCATAATTTTTCGAAAAAACATTGCTGCTGACTTAGCAGAATATTTCTCTGTTGGTGCGACCCATCTTAAATTGATAAGGACCTAAACAACCGTTCTTTTCTTTGCTCGACCTGAAACTGAACAAAAAAGATGTGGCACGAGCTTATCAAGGCTTTGCCCATGAAGCCATCTGTCAGTCAAAAAAGAGCATCCATGCCATTGCCAACTTCTGAGATTGCGGCCACCGAGAAAAAAAGCTCTGGCCGACTGGTGCACAATCTATGGTTTCGCTGGTTCCGTTTTATGTAACCAGAGCCACCTCATCCTGAGAGCCCAACCTAATTACTGCATATGTGATATACCAACCCCCAATTATGGTGGCCAAGCTACTAAACAAGGCACACTAAACAATGTCCTCCCTTCACATCCCTTGTGCCTTTCCATAGGAAGCCTCTTATCAATGGCTTTCAGAGCCCATGGTGGGAGATCCATAGCCATGACTAGGTACATTAGCATGAAAGTAAGCGCAAACTGAACACCCCCTTGTCAACAGATCCGCCTTCCATCCGGGTAATTGGAACTGTAGAATGCTGTTGCATTTTTATAGTATGTGTGATCGGTAACTAAGCTGCGATGCACCTAATAAATTGGCGACAGTCATGCTGGCGACACAGTCTTAATGCGACTACTAGATTGGAGAGAGAGTCTGAATATCTTATTCCAGCAGAAAACCATAGTGCATATTCTTGAACAGCGAACTGTAGGACATGTTCTTGAACAGCGTTTATCCTTTCAAGTTCAGAAGTACCAGATATCATCCTTCAATAGATGTACATGACAATGCACCACATCGATAGCAAATAAGGCTAAATGCAACGGTTGCCCCTAAATGCTCCTGAGTGTTTTTTTTCCCGGCAAATCTCATCACAGCGGGAGCCGCTACAACCTCCTATATTCTACAGGCTTGTCGTCCCCTCCCCGAAATTTGGGGAGGCTCCCCTTCCTGCAAATCTCGCTCGCCCGCCGACGTCATCTCCCACCCGCCTCGTCCCGAACGCCGCCTCCTCGAACCCGGTGGCCGCCATGCGCTCCCGGCGACCTCGTGCTCGGGCACGCCCTCGGCGAAGAGGACACGTGCGGCGTGCTTCGCGCCGCTGGTGCTGGGCGGCGCCGCCTTCTCCAAGTCGCTCGGCCGCCACCGCAATCAAAGAACGCGAAGCACCGAAGCGGCTGTCGGAGGCGACGAGGACACCGGGGATAGCACCAACGATGCGGGCCTCGCGATGGAGCCAGTGGCTGGCGGAGAGCATGAGGATGGAGGCGGGCTGGAGGCGCTGAGGTCGGCGCGGATGCGGTTGCTGGCGCCGTTGGAGTGCTTGTGGCGCTAGGCGGCGCAGCGGACGCCTCGAAGGTGAGTGCGGTAGTAGAGTTGGTCGGCGGGGCCGAGGTTGGCGATGCGGACCATCCCGGCGATGGTGGATCGCGCACGCTTCTTGTCCTTGGTGGTGGATCCGGCTGCAGGGGGCTCTACCTGGCGAGGGGGGAGAGCGGGAGGGGGAGGGCCCGCGGCGGCGGAGGAAGAGGGCGGGCGGAGAGTAGCGGTGAGGGCCTCGAGGCAGAGCTAGGATTGGTGAAGGCAGTGGGCGAAGGAGGGGTCATCGTCGGGGAGGGAGAAGCTCTCGGTGGAGCGCGTAGCAAAGCTCCGGGGTGAGCCTTGCCGTCGCCCCACGCGCCACCGGCCTCGCCCGCACCCAGGCGTGCCATGCCACGACGATTGGGCGGAGAGGGAAGCGGATGCGGCTCTCCAAAGCTCCGGGGTGAGCCTTATCGTCGCCCCACGCGCCACCGGCCTCGCCCGCATCCACACGCTCCATGCCGCGTTGGCGTCGATTGGGCGGAGAGGGAAGCGAATGCGGCGGCGCCGGGAGGAGGCATGCTCCATGCACCACCAGCCTTGCCCGCATCCACGCGCTCCATTGCCGTTGATTGGGCGGAGAGGGAAGCGGATGCCGCGGCGGCAGGAGGAGCAAGACGGGGTGGGAGGCAAGGGGGACGATTTGGACGTGGAGATACAGGACACCGTTGCAACGAGAGCTAAATTTAGAGGTGGAATATTTTATCATACCATTGAAATATTTCTTTGAAGGGTGAAATATAGATAACACCGTTGCAAGCAGTACAAGGATGGATAAAGCCACAAATAAGCCTTTCAATGAATCACGCACTTACACATCTGATATAAATTTGCTAGGCGGCAGAGCAGTACACTTCACATAACATTAAACTCAGAAACAGAAGCGCGCCAAAACCTTCACTTCGCGACACCTCACTTCATCCACAATACTATTCTCTTCCAGGAGCGCAGGGGTTTTCCAAAACTTATTTCACCCATGAACTATGAAAATTTTTCAGCAAAACAACACTAGATTGACAGCAGAACAGAATGGTAATGACGACAGCAAGGGGAGCAGAAACCATAGAATTATTATTGGCAATTGGCAAACACCTGATTGACATTCCCACATGATTCCGAGCGAAACAACTCCTAGAGGAAAAACCTGAATAATTGAGGAAGGCGACCAAACCAGAGAAGCAGGGGGGCACTTATGAGCCTATCATGCTGATGGGGTAGGTAAAATCCACTAGGCATCGCCATCATCACGAGCAAGGCAGCACCTTGGTGCCGCAGTACGACGAAGAAAAACATGAGTACAGGAGGGCCTTGCGTAACCACAGAGGCGGCATCTACTCCTTGTACTTCATGCTCTCAAGCGTGAACCCAGGCATGTCAAAGGAGTCTGCAAACTTCTCCACCTGAACTTTTAGGTTCTCGATGTCCTTGTTGTTCACTAGGCCCTTGTTGAAGTCCTTGAGGAGCTTGCCATACTCCTTCTGGATGTTCAGGCAGATGGTCACTGCCTGGTGGAGGAACTCGCCGATCTGCTCAAAGTCTTTCTCCACGAGACCCCTCGATGTCATCGCAGGGGCACCTGAAAACCATACCAACAATACATGAGAAATATTGTTTAAGCATTTCAGTAATATTGTAGACATGCAGCATCAGGTATGTATGAACAAATGTTCTACACTGGAGAATGGGGTGTAGTATTTTATTGTATGACATTGGTTTCCAGTTGAGTCCTTAGCTGTGTTAAGTGCTAACATACACTTTCAGGCTAAAGCATTAGCTGAAGGATGGTCCACGCACAAGTCTTGGATCACGTATCTAGGTAATGGAGTTTATGACACCAACAAAGCAAGGTTTGGATCATGACAACCAACTCGTTAAAATTTGTAAGAGCTACATCGCTTTTGTGTAGAAAAATGGGAGGAAGAGTAAAGTGAAATAGAACCGAAACTATTAATCTACATGCAATACTTAAAAGATATTGGATGGTTCATTGAGAGTATAACCCTTCAATGGAACAAGGACAAAAAAAAGGTGAGTACCAAACATTCCATAGGGATTTTGGACAACGGTTACCAGTTTACTACAACGGTCCAATACAATACACTTGCTATTTTCCATATGGATTTTGGACAATGGTTACCAGTGTACTACAATAGTCCAATACAATACACTTGCAATGCAAATTTAAAATATGCCGCTTGGACAAAGAGGGTGTGTGAATCACACATCTGATGCATCACAAAAAGATGTCTGCATGCCAGAATCAGGGCCATCACTTTCGTGGCCAAAGTTTTGGCACCTGACCAAATGGTGGCAAAGTTAGCCAAATTTTGGCTGGCCAACCATGGGCACTAGGGTGAAACACAACAAAAATATTTCTAGGCATATCACCTCTTCATTAAGAGAGGTTTCAAACTGCCATGTGAATATCAATGTTGTAATTAATTATGGAGGGTTGCGCCATAGCAGAAGTAATGATCAAATTAGACAATACTAACCAATGCGGACACCACCAGGAGACAATGCGCTGCTGTCACCAAAGACAGCATTCTTGTTCAATGTGATGTGGCAAAGGTCACAGAGCTTTTCGACCTTGTTTCCTGCAGATATAAGCCAACATTAGAACAAGTTTGACATAAGCCAAGAAAACGAAGCCCAACTGGATTCCTTATTTGTATACCAGTCAAGCCAAGAGGGCGGAGATCCCAGAGAACAAGGTGGTTCTCAGTTCCATCAGTCACCATCTTGTAGCCCTTGCTCATGAGATAGTTTCCAATGGCAACAGCATTAGCCTTCACTTGCTTTGCATAGGCCTTGAAGCCAGGTGTCATAGTTTGCTGCAGAGCAACAGCAAGTGCTGCAATCTGGTGGTTGTGGGGGCCACCTTGCAGAGATGGGAACACCGCAAAGTTGATCTTGTCTTCATAGTCATACACAGCACCCTCAGGCTGGCCCTTCTTGGGGGGCTTAGGGCCTTTCCTGTAGAAAATCATGCCAGCCCTTGGCCCACGGAGAGATTTGTGCGTGGTAGTGGTAACCACATCACAATACTCAAAAGGATTTGCGGCTTCCTGAAATGGAGGAATACAAATGATGAGATTTTTGAAACACAAATTTTTCAACTAAGCATCTGTAGCGAATAATCTCTTCAGCTCTCCTCCAGTACTCAAAGAAGGATGATATGCAAGTATTAGCCAAATAATATCACCTTCTGTATTATGGCCCTCAAATAGTGGATTAGCTAAGTTTATACACTAAAGCAAGGAGCCCTTGGGTACAGTGAGATAGAAATCTGCGTGCCTCGTACGGCAGCAGATTGTTTGTGAGATTCAACTGTGCATTGCCTATATATCCATGATTGTTGCATGACAAAAGTATACAAAAAAGGTTGAAATACGATTTCAAATATGTGGACATGCATGAGCCCCAAATTTGATTAGCAGTAATGTGCACAAGGACATGCTATGTTACACAAGAACAACTATGTACTAGCTCTCTAATACTTGCAATAAAAGAATACAAACTATTGAAGACTGCTGCAATGGTTTCAACTGGTCTGGTGAGTATCTGAGTGCATATCCACTAAAGCAGGATCATATCCATTGAGAATACTCCAAAACATGAAAACAAGGTGAATATCAGATCTATCACCATCAAAGCAAAATATTCAGACAAACTAAAGCAGGCAAAATATCGATTTCCACGATTACATGCCAATTTACTATTTACAAAACAAGACAAGGCGCAAAACAACAGACAAGTGTCCATATAAAAAATTCTTATAATCAGGAAAATGTGCAAGACACTAAGATCTAAAATGAGATAAATAATCCAACATTTCGACCAACAACGGCCAGAATTGATTTCTTAGATTAGATCCCAAGTAGAATCCAGAATACCACATCTCTCAGACCCAACTAATTGCCATTTCAACAGGAACGCGAGATGAATTTTCATGAAAGCAGGTAGCAAATCGAGAACAGTTTATCAGTACCTGTGCGGCGACGAGCCCGCTGATGTGTGCCATGTCGCAGAGCAGCAGCGCCCCAACCTTGTCGGCGACGGCCCTGAGCCTGGCGTAATCCCAGTCCCTCGGGTACGCGCTGCCACCGCAGATGATGAGCTTGGGGCGGAAGTCGAGGGCCTTCTCCTCGAGCTTCTCGTAGTCGATGTACCCGGTGGTGGCGCTCACCTTGTACGGCAGGCTCTCGAAGTAGATCGAGGTGGCGGAGATCTTCTTCCCGCCGGCGGTGTAGTAGCCGTGGGTGAGGTGTCCGCCGGAGGGGAGGTCGAGGCCCATGATCCGGTCGTGCGGGTTGAGCAGTGCGGTGTATGCGGCGAAGTTGGCGGGGGATCCCGAGTAGGGCTGCACGTTGACGCCCCAGGCGGCCGGGTCGAGGCGGAAGGCGGCGAGAGCGCGGGAGCGGCAGAGGTTCTCGATCTCGTCGATGACGTCGTTGCCGCCGTAGTAGCGGGCGCCGGGCATGCCCTCGGAGTACTTGTTGGTGAGCGCGGAGCCGAGCGCCTCCATGACGGCGAAGGAGGTGAAGTTCTCGGAGGCGATGAGCTCGATGCCGCGCCGCTGGCGCCGCTTCTCGCGCTCCAGGAGGTCGTAGATCTCCGGGTCGGCGCCGGCGAGCGGGGTCAGGCCCCATGTGGCGACGGGGTCCATGGCGGCCGCGGAGAGGGAGGTGACGGCGAGGAGGGGACGAGGGCGGAGGCGGAGGGGAAGACTCGGTGGGTAGCGGTGGAGAGGGGAGGAGGGGGCGCGGGGATATATAGCGGTGGTGCACGGGAGGAGGGCGCGGGCGCACATGTGGAAGGTAGGTGGAGGTGGGACGTGGGAGTGGGTGGGAGTGCGGGGTAGGTGTTCGACGGAATGCGCAGCGACGGCGGAGGGAGAGGGCTGTGAACTAGTGGACTTGTGGTGGGTGAGAGACGCGAGTTGTTTGGTCGGGCTGGGTCTTCATGGACCGGTATAGAAATCAAAATGGGCCGGGCTATTGGGCGGCCCAAAGCACGGCCCGAGCACGGTCCGACCGAACAGCAATAGTGTCTGGACCGGTCCGACACTATGCACCGGGCAGTGCCTGAGTTGCAGGGTTTGAAAGCCAAAGATTTTTTCTGATAAATGGATTTCCCAGATCAATGTTATCCTTTGCTCTGGAACTTCGTCATTTCTTCTGAATGGTGTGCCTGAAAAATCTACCACTCGCAAAAGAGGCGTGAGGCAAGCTGCCCTATCCCACTGCTATTGTGCTTGGAGCAGACCTCCTTCAGTCTATTGTTAATAAGTCTACTGATCAAGGATTGTTGAGACATCCTTTAGGTGAAGATTTTGGTGGAGACTTTCCTATTATGCAATATGCAAAAGATACTCGATCTGCTTATCTTACATGCTGATGATTAGCAACTGTTCTCCCTCAAGAACCTGCTATGCTCGTTTGCTAATTCAATAGTACTCATGGTTAACTTTGTTAAGTCCTCTCTTGTGCCCATCAATGTACCAGCTGACAAGACTCAACTCCTCACCAATACCACAGGAGATGCAAAATTGGATCAATGCCTTTCACCCACTTGGGGTTGTCCCTGGGAACAACCCGGCCATCTGTAAATGAGTTCATGCTAATGCTGACACGATAGAGAAAAGAATTATGTGCCTTAACCCCCTAATTTCCTACTGTACTAGACTTGTGATGGTTGATTCTCTGTTGAAAACAACACCCACCTTCTCCATGGGTGTCTTCAAGTTTCCAGCTTGGGCCATCAAACAGATAGATTGCTACAGAAAGGGTTGCCTATGGGATAGAGGGGATGTTAACAGAAGGGGTCAATGCTTAGTAGCTTGGACAAATGCTTGCAGACCAAAAGATCAAGGTGGTCTTGGCATTTTGGACCTAAAAGCTCATAACAAAGCTCTCCTTCTCAAGCACCTCCACAAATTTTACAAGAAGGAAATCTTCCATGGGTCAGATTAACCTGGAATCTATATATTAGATCTATACCTCCTTATGTTCGAAAGGGTGTAGGTTCTTTCTCGTGGAGGGATATTTTGTCAATCTCTTAAAGCTTTGGGTTGATTGCATGTTGCACAGTTGGTAAAGGTGACACTGTCATGATGTGGCAAGATACTAGAGATTTAGGAGTTCTCTATTTTAGCTTTCCCCAGCTATATTCTTTTGCCAAGAATGCATTAATCTCCATCAATAAATTCATAAGTCGGGATGTCGCTCGCAATTTCCAGACACCACTTTCTGTGGAAGTATCTGGTCAACTTGATCAGCTTTTGGATCTTGTGAATGATCTTCATATACAACATGATAATAGATATGTATGGCATTATATCTAGGGTTCTGAAACCTTCACATGCAAGCAGGCTTGCTTGGCTCTCATTGGCTTTTGGAGATTTCTCCTTCTTCAAATGGAAGTGGAAATCGAGTTGAAAACAAGGCCCAAATCCTTTTTTCTGTTTGCTCCTAAAAGATTGGCTAAACACAAGGAATCTCGTGAGAAGGAAAACATGCATCTTGATTTCAATTGTATCTTGCATTGAGGATTCAAAGGAGGCTCTATTGCATCGATCTTTTGCAGCTTCCGTCAGGCATGCTAGAGAACAGTTAGAATTTTCTAGGATTTAAACTTACCACCGACTGAGATGGTGACAGAGGCAAGGAGGAAATTTTGAAGCAAGATCTTCAGGAGATAGTCATAGTGGCCTCACGTTGTATTTGGTGCCACCATAACTCGATCATTTTATATCGGGATTCTGCCTCTAGTTAGATGGACCATGCTTTTCAAGGAAGAGCTTAGATGGTGTTTGTTTATAGCTTTTACTTGATATTTGGTTGAGTGGTCTCTTTTGGTTGTGTTGACTGAGGCCTGTGTACATATACATATCATTTTTTAATATAAATTTAAAAAGAGTCAGTAGGGCCCTTCCCTACTATTTCATCAAAGAAGAAGAAGTGGCCTTTCAAGTGCATTCAGCACAACCGCTTACCCTACATCATCCGATTCTCAAACTGTGGCAATTGGTTCGATATAGAAGAACTCACTCTTCACGAGCTCAGTTGGTAAAAAATTTTGTTGTTGAAACCTACTCACCTGAGTTCGAGCCAAGCACGTGTGCATATATGTGAGTGTATATTATGTTTAAGAAAAAACTTTAAAAGTAATAAAAACTGAACTCATCTAGATTTATGCAACAACACAGTGAGGTCATCCCACGTACACAGAGTCATGCAATGATTAATTCTAATAGAAATCATGTATAGCCAGCGCTAGTCGTCCAACTTAGCTCATCAAACACATCAGATCACCACACAGCATTGATTCAACATTTAGCAAGCAGAGAGATGATAACAAACCATGCACAGAAGTAAGAAACAAGACGAGATGATTATAAGATAAAACGAGGAAAATCATGGTTCTGGCCAGATTTCTGCAATATTAAAACGGTAATATATTTTATTACTGTTAACAAAAGCACAACTACAGGTATTCATTCCACACTCATCAATAATAAACCACTCGAAGCTTGTTCCAATTTATATTCGTAATAAGACCTGGAATTCACTCCATAATCTCGACTTCTCCCCTCATCCAAGGATCCGCCTCAACTCAAATGTGCCAACAAGCTGAAATGCAAAGACTATTTACTCTATTTTTATTATATGTAAACGCTCAAGCGGCTCAACTAGACAGAGAGAGAAATAAAGATTACGCAAGCTCTTCGACTACCTCAATTTATTTTTTCCAAAGGCTTAGAAACACCAGCATCAACGACGTCCAATGCTCACGAGCTAGCGCAGCTCGCTACGCCGATCATAACGAGAGACATGGCTGCCAGGAACAGAGCATAGCTAATGAAACAGAGTACCCGGTCTGCAGCGCTGAGGATGACTCCCGTGGCCGCCGATGAGGCAGCCGCGACTCCGAGGACGCCGAGGTTCCGACGGACAAAGTCGGAAGACTTGCTAAGCGCGGACTGCACGGTGCAGCAGAGAGTCTCGGCGCTGCCGGTCAGGAAGACGCCGGCCGTGACCAGGTTCACGCCCGCCATGGCGAGGGCCCACGCGAGGAGAAGGGAGGCGAGGGTCAGGCTGCCGGTGCCTGCTGCCGCAGCTGGGAGGTAGGCAAGTGCCGCGCCGACTGCCACCACGGTGGTGAGGACACCGACGACGGTTGCCAAGTGCGAGCCGCCGCCGCCGGCGGCCCCTCCAGCGCCACCGCGGAGAAGGAGGTGGAGGAACAGGTTTGCCTCCTTCCTGACGCCGTACTCGGAGAGGGTGCGGCGGCCGTCGTCGAGGTCTCTCCCGGCGAAGGCGAGGCGCTGGTCGCCCGCGGCCACGCACTCCTTGGCCTGGATCCTGGCCTTGAGCGCATCGACGGTGTCCGACGGGCTCACGTGGAGGGCGAGGCTCTTCCCGGCCACTGTCCTCACGAAGACCTGCATGCCTCCGCCGCCACCGGCGACGTTGGTTCTACGGCGAATGAACGGGCCACTGTACCAGGATCCAGCCGGAGTGCCGCCGTCCCCGAGCCGCCTGCCCTTGCCATTGCCATTGCCGGCGAAGGTAAGCCAGCGCAGCTGCTTGTGCGGGCGACCCAACTTCCCGCCTAGCTTGGCCTTGTCGTCGCCGGCGGTGGCAGCGTACAACGCTTGCAGCTCACATGTGATGGTGCCCATCTGCGTCCATTCCGGAAGAGAGAGATGAGAGAGATTACGAGAGAGCTCCACACTCAAGGCACTGATATAGCTGAATTTTCCAGGTAGAATCACGGCCGTCAATCTTACGATAGATAGATGGTGAGCCTACCCGTGACAATGTGACATCACGCATGAAGCTTCATCGAAGCTTTCCCTGCCAGAAACTTTAATTAACTTCGTGAAGGTTCTACGAAACATCGTAATGGTCGCTTTCTCTCCATTTCGATTTGGTAAAAAAAACAGCTAGGTCTGAACGCAAGATGTTTTATCATGCTTGGTTAAAAAAATACGATTATTCATAGTCTAATTTGCTCATGAAAATAAGGTCGGCCTGGTAGCTGGTTAAAGTGCATGAACAGGTGGTGAAAGGTTACCATCGTAGGAGTCTAAAAAGTCTCTAGGCTGCCACTACATCACAACGCAAGAGAAAGACAATTGGTGGCTCATGCTGATCCTCTTTTACATTGCAGAGACGTCGTATCGAATTTTCATCAAATTAATCCCAAAGATTGTACTTTTCCAAGGATCGGAGGAGTTGAACGTACAAATTAATTCACAAGGCGATCAGTTCGATTTGGCCGTCCCTCGTGCATGAGAAAGAAATGCCAATGTCCATAGGACTCAAGAAAGTAGTTCATAGAATGCTTTCTAAATCATACTATTTGGAATATTGGCTCCTTTTATTAAGCTGAAAAATGTATGTAATCAAATATGACCGATGACGAACTTATCAGTATTGAATATGAAATTAGATATTTTTCATCGAATAAGTAACTAATTTGAAGACATAATATTACTTCCCTACACATTGAAGGTTTTTATCTTAACCAAATACATTGCCATCGTAATGCAAATAATAATGCCAAATAATACGTAATAATTTGTCCCGACATGAATATACTTTCTATTATGACTCAACATTAGCAAATATGTTATGGTTGTAATATTTAGACTGCAGATGCACCAATTTGCCAAGTTATCGCGCTAAATAAATGTTTTACAAGTTGTTGCATCAATTTACACCCACCTATCAAGTTATTGTATTAAATTAAGTATTTTATGAGTTTTTGGACTAATCTGCACCCACTTAAAGTTGTTGTATGGTGGATGTAATTTACTCTTAAGAAAAATAAATTTAACATTGACGAAACCTACACATATATAGATAACGGTATCTTGTGAATCCTACCAAAAGAAGATTCCGTAACTTAAAAAGCAAGATCGAAATCACCTGAAGACCAGCAGGTTTGACGCGTTTCATGGGATCAAAAGAGATGCATACATTTTTTTTATAAAATAATCCGTATAAGGTTAGACCAGGACGTGAGATTCACGTAGTTCAAATTTCTGAAATCCCACACTACAACAATTATTCTCTGCTTCAGAATTTATAACGAATTCTACAGTTCAGTAGTTCTCTTGGCCCTGTCTAGCAGAGCTCCAACTCCAAAAAATTTGTGGAGTTCTTGGAGCTGGATATTAGGAGCTCCAAGAAATTCCGAAGTTGGAGCTAGGGATACATAGAGACCATTTGGATGAATCATTTTATTTATAGTTTCTACTAAATATTAATATTTAAAGTATTATAATTTAGCATAGAAAATGTGAATCTGGTCTGAAGTTTGGAGTTGGAGTTGTGCCACACAGCCCCTAATGGTCTACTATATTATTGTTATTTGTGATTTCACACATGTTTTTATGATGAGTTCAAACAAGTAGAGACAATCAGTAAGCCGTTGAATTCTATCGGTTTTTTTTTATGAAACCTCTGAATATCTATCTACACTCCACTCAACCGGGCGGGTCCAGCAGCCGGCCAGCCTGGCCACGACAGCAAAAATTTTGATGTTCATTTTCATACAATGGTTTGCATTTGGCTCTCGTCTAGTTGTTTAGATTGGACACACGTCGATTTTGCATTGGTACGAATTCTCCGGAAGAAGCCCAACTGTCCGGCTTCCTTGATTGGTGACAGGAAAATATCTGAGTCTAGAATCCTCGAACTCCTTTATCTGCTCGCCCTCCCTCCCTAGCTCGGCCTGCCCGCAGCCTTCCTGGCCCCGGCCGCGCCGCCGTACTGGCCGCTTCCCTCTCCCCACAACGCGTCGCCTGACCGGCTCGATGCCTGCAGCCCATCCCGACGAGCTCCACCACAGCCCTCATCGGCAGCGCTACATTGTGCTAGGCAACGGCGGCGACGGCTCTCTGCTTCTGGTGGCGCTTGGCTGGCCGGTGAGGTAGGCGCTCTTCTGGTCGAGCGGCACGGGAGTGGTGCCGTGGCACCAGCAACGCGACACCCCTTGACTCGGCTTGCGCGAACAACTGAAAGCAATAGGGGAGCGGCCAATTCGCCCCTGTGCCCGGTGGCGCTGCACGGGACCATGCCAGGTGGTGGCCTGCGGACGAGGGATGTAGGGTTCGCTGGAAAGTGCACGGAGATGGCGGTGGCATACAAGGAAGGAGCTTGGCCCGCACACGGAGGGAACAATCCCTGCAGGACCTCAGGCAGAGGGATGTTGTGCGGGTCCATGCCGGTGGCGGCGGGTCCAGCCGCGGCACGGTTCCGGCTGAGGGCCAATGCGTGGGCGTGAGCGGAGGGCAGAGGCGCAGATGAGATTCAGCCCTCCCATCACCACCGTGCGTGGGCACATGCCATCAATTTTAATTTCTCATCCCCTATGTGCTACTCCTGTTATGTTTAACCGATGAATACACAGTAACGGCGTCAAGATGAGCCCATCTCTCCACTCTTGACGATTTTACTCCTTCGCATCTCCCACCTACGGTCTGCAGCACTGCTCCCATATCTTCTTCCCCAAATCGACTCGCACCCTCTCTTTTGGCAAACCCGCACTTACGTTGCGACCCTTGGGCAGGGGCTGTCCCATCGGGTGAGCGAGTCGCAGACTCACGACCATCCATGTGCTCAAGTGGACGGGGAGCTCAGCGCCATGGCGCAGTCAGGACGGAGATCCGCGGCCGGCGCAATCGCGCAGGCGGACGCGCGGGGGAATGGAGCTTGTGGGCAGAGTGGGCGGCTGGGGCACGCAGGGGCGCAGCTTGCGGGCAGCGCGTGCGGGCATGAGCGGGGGGGGGGGGGGGGCCTGGGCAAGGCAGGGGCGCAGCGGGATATTTAACTTTTTACCATTATATTGGAGGGTCACTCTACTGTCACTTACACGTGGGACCCACGTTCATGTCACCTTCAACCTCCAGCTCCGGCAGCCCTCCTCCTTTGCGGATGCCACCCGCTCCCCCGCCGCAGGTGCTTCTCCCCCGCCGCCGACACCCAAGCTCCTCCCCACGGACCCCTTCTCCCCGCTCCCCGACGCCGCCGTCCGCTGACCTGAGGACGGCAAGTGCAAATCCTTCTCCTACCTGCCGCTGTCGCTGGGCTTCGACGTGGTGCGCACGGAGGCTGCTCGGTTCCTCCGCGTGTGGGGGACCCTCGACCTGACGGCGCCGCAGCTGCTGTAGCTGGCGTCGCTGAGCCACGCGGGGCCCATCTGGATGGGGCTCGACATCGGAGGCGGCACGGGCACGCTCGCGGCGCGGCTGAAGAAGCTCGCGAATGCCACGGTGGTGACGACGACCATGAACCTGGGCGCGCCCTACTCGGAGCTGTAGTCGCGCAGCACCCGCATGGAGAACTCATGGCTGGCGAGCTTGCGCTGGTGCCGCCACCTGGCGCCGTCGACGCAGAAGATGCCGTCGCCGAGGAGGTCCTCCGCGACGTCGTGCAGCATGCTCCCCTTGTCGTAGTTGGCGAAGTTCCGGTTCTTGCCGCCGGCGCGCGAGGTAGAGCACTAGGAGAAGAACGAGGAGCAGGGCGAGCAGCGCGGGTTGGCTTGGTGTCGAGTCCATGCCCGGCGATGAGAGCTGGCGTCTCGGTGCGAGGTGCCTGGGAGCCAGGGGAAAGTGTGGACGCGTGCGTGTGGCCTGCAGGAAAGTGGGTGATGCACTTGGGACTTGGGGGAGTACGGCAGTATGCTGGATACTCGATTAAAATAATTTGTGGTGATTTTTTTAAGCGGCCAGGGCATCCGAGGTCATTTCCCATCCTACATGCGCCGGATCTAACGTGGACGGGTGATATGGCGTGCCACCGGATGTAGATGTGGTATTTTTATAGCGTGTTTTTCGTTGCGTGGTAAAAATGTAGCGTCATTCGTTAAGCTGTTATCTAAGATGACATCATCCGTTATAATGGTAAAAAGTTAAATATCCCGGGTGCAGCCAGTGGCCGGCGCACGCGGGCGGAGCCTAGTGGCGGGCGTGAGCGGGGGCAGAGTGGGTGGCTGGGGCGCTGCCAGCGGCCGGCGTGCGCGGTGCCAGTGCCGTGCGGCAATCTATTTTCTCCTGACGAGATGCAGACTAGAGAAAAGAAGGAAATAGATGAAATAATCAAACATGGGATCCACTGTTGTCTTGTGCTAACGAGAATGTTAGAGCTGTATAACAGGAAACAGGTAAAAATAATAAATAATCTAGCTTGTTTTGTTTCATCATTATAGGATCTAGGGGGTGAATAGGCGATTTTAAACTTCAATCACAACACTAGAGAAATTTAATTAAAACCTTAAGGGAGTGAAATTTCTATCTATTCTAAGCCTATGTTGAGCGGTTTGCAACCTAGGATGACAAGAAACAATTCAAGTTCTAGATAAATAACTTGCACAAATTAAATTGCTCAAAGTAAACAACAATGGACAACTCACAAACAAGAGACAATAATTTATCCCATGGTGTCGATGACTTGCTGGTCACCCCTAATCCACGTTGAGATGGATTCAATGTTCAACCGCTTCTCTATCAAGACTACTCTCGATCTCTAAGCCAGTTAGAACCAAAGAACCGCTCCAAATCTCGATTCCACAAGAGTTGCTCTTCACCGTTCCGGCGAGGTGAGCACAAGAACCTCTCACACCGATCTTCCAAGGCAACTTCACAATCTTCTTGAAGTGCTCAATGGAATCGCGAGCTCCAAGCCGTATAGGAGGCGGCAACCTCCAAGAGTAACAAATAACTCGCTCGCTTAATGAATCTCTAGTGCCACAATGATCAAATCATTGATGCAATGCACTAGATGCTCTCAATCTCACAAAGAAATGCAATGTCAAAGCAAGTGAGTGAGTGAGAGGAGAACAAGGGCTCTAGTATGTCAAGTAAGCTTCCAAAAGCGCCAAGTGACCTCACACACCCGCGGGAGTGGGTATTTATAAGCCCTCTCCTCGGAACTAGCCGTTACGTTCAAAACACGTGAAAAACGGCCCTCGCGGACAATAAAACCTGCACCCTCAGACTGTCCGAGCTTGAATCTAACGGTCATATACGTGCAGTCAAACGTGTGTCAAAGAGTTGGGCCGGTCGGACTGTCCGATCGTCACCCGCGGACGGTCCGAGATGCATCACGGACTGTCCGAGACGCATCACGGACGGTCCGCCAGGCACGGGCGGACGGTCTGACCCCCTGCATCGTTGAAAACCTTCTCTGTCTAAAACCGAGCTAATTTACGGACTGTCTGAGCTACATCCCCGGACTGTCCGACCATCAAAGTCAACGCTCGAAAGTTAGCACACGTGGGCCCACCTATCAGCACAGGTCACGGACAATCCAACCATAACCCGCGGACTGTCCGAGAACCGTTCGGACACCCCGAACGGAATATACCAAAGATTTTCTATTTTATTTTTAACTCACATATCTCGGACTGTCCGAGACAAGGCCTCGGACCATCCGACCAGTCTCGACAAAACTAGATTTCCACCAGATTTACAACATGCTCTTCCCAAGATAAGTCACCGCTCATCTAAATGCAGAACATACAAGTAAATGATCGAAGTGGCACTATAGACATGTCAAGCCAATGATGTTGATCCCTCTTGATAGTACGGCTATCTAGCCTATTAACCCGGTCATATTTCATCCTCTAATCACCTTATGACCAGTCAAAACAAAAAGTCCTATCTTATACCTTTGCCTTGAGCTTCCCATGATCCATAGCACACATGCCATCCACACATCATCTTTTGAAGCTCATTCCAACTCTCGGGACTAACCTATTCTCATATTGTCAAATGAAATTGTTAGTCCACATTGGTTGCCATTAATTACCAAAACTTAATTAGAGGACTAGATGCCTTCAATCATTTTAGCCATAATTTTTTTGAAAAACTTTTAGGAGTAATCTTGTCTTTTTACTCGTCCTTTAACAGCCAATTGAATGTGTCGTGACGGCAATGTCATACAGGGGATGAGAAATTATAATTGATGGCATGGAATGGATGACATATTTTTTGATGATATAGAAGGGATGGTTATATTTTTCAGTGGCATATAGAGAATTTTCTCTAACGTCTCTGTGCGTCCCCAACTCAAATACACACCAGATCAAACATGTCCCCAACCCAAAATTGAATCCCTTAAAGTGGAATTAAGCTTTTTTCCTTGCCTTGCCTTTTCTACTCTATTTTTGTTTCATCCCTTAAGTGGAATTAAGTTGAATTTTAGATCCGTTCCCTCCACACACACACACACAATTTTTGCCCAGGTTCATTCAATGCCTAACCTGTTTTCTTCCGGTGATGGGTTGACGACCGTCAGCCGCCACTACCAGAATGCTTCACATCCGCCCGCCTCCTCCGCCTCGGCCATTTTTGGACCCGGTGCTAATGGGGCTTCAGCACCGGGTCCAACAGCTAGGAGCGGGGGCGGCGCTGCGGGGTGTCAGGGCGGGCACATTAGCACCGGGGCGTGGCGAGACCTGGTGCTAATGCTCCCCCTTTAGCACCGGGTGCAGCCACGACCCGGTGCTAATGTGCCCGAGGCATTTAGCACCGGTTGCTGGCTGCAACCGGTGCTAATTGGTGCACATTAGCACCGGGTCTTGCCACGACCCGGTGCTAATGTCTTTTGTATATAGCACCTTCCTCCCCCGGCCGAACACTTAGGCGCTGTGTTCATGCTGCTCGGCCGTGGGAGGGGAGGTGCTGCCCAAATTTTTTTCAAAATTTGTGAAGATTCTAAATGGAGAGAGAAGGCAAGCTAGTTATAAGGCTTATGTATTTTATTTATTAGAGAGGTTTATTTATTAAAAGTTGGAATAGTTATTTATTTAACGGAAGGTATATTTATTTATTTAATGAATATAGTAATGTAGTTTTAGAAATTTATTTATATAATGGAATATATATTATAATTTGTATTTATTTATATATTAAATTTTTTTATCTTTAAATTGTATTGTATATTTGTGGGAAGACCCGGTGCTAACTATATATTAAAAACTATATTTATAAGATTCCTAAATAGTAGCCACCGGTGCTAAAGGCTAGTTTGGAAACTGGCGTCAAACGAAAATTTGGGGCCTTTAGCACTGGCTGTAGAAGACCCGGTGCTAAAGGGCCTTTAGCACCGGGTGGTGGGAAGACCCGGTGCTAAAGGGGGGGGGGCCTTTAGCACCGGGTGCTGTATAGACCCGGTGCTAAAGGGCCTTTAGCACCGGGTCGTGGCTGCACCCGGTGCTAAATGCCCCGGGTCTATATAGCCTCGCGCCGGCCCCCGCCCCCGCAGCACTTCGTCTTCCCCCAAACCGCCGGCCCTCCTCCTCGCCGCGTCCCCGCCGCCGTCGTCGCCGCGCCCGCCACCCGTCGCCCTCGCCCACGCCGCCGTCGCCCGCGGCCTCGTCCATCCTCCCCGCGCCGCCGCCCGTCCTCACCGCGCCTGCCGCCCGTCGTCCCCGCGTCGCCGCCCGTCGTCCCCGCGCCTGCGCCCGTCGTCCCCGCGCCGCCCGACGTCCCCGGCCGGCCGCGCCGCCGCTCTTCGTCGCCGTCGTCCCCGCCGACGTCCCCGCGCCGCCGCCCGTCCCCTCGCCGTCGTCCCCGCGCCGCCGCCCGTCGTCCCCGCGCCTGCGCCCGTCGTCCCCGAGCCGCCCGACGTCCCCGGCCGGCCGCGCCGCCGCTCTTCGTCGCCGTCGTCCCCGCCGACGTCCCCGTGCCGCCGCTCGCGCCCTCGCCGTCTTCCCCGCGCCGCCATCGTCCCTGGCCGCGCCGCCCTTCATTGTCTCCGCCGTCGATGTTGCTTCTAAAGTTTGGAATGTTTTAGATACTTCTGGAAGGATAACAACTTTGGTTCTTTAGTGATGATCTGAATTATTTTCTGCACCTAAGCACTGTAAATGTATGAATCAATTCCTTTAGAACATCTGTTATCTGTTGTACCTTCAGACGTGCTGGAAGAATGATTACAACCTTTAATTTTATTACATCCACAGAAGCTGGACATGGTTCTACTTGAATTGGTATTAGCATGAATACCGGTAATTAGTTCTATGACTCTTTACTAGATCTTGTTTACATGATTGGAAGTAGGTTACATGCATGGCTATTGAAAAAAACAAAAAAAAAAGAAATCCGGGGCCTTTAGCACCGGTTGCAGACAGCAACCGGTGCTAAAGGCCCTACTAAAGGCGCTGCGGGGCAGGCCCTTTAGCACCGGGTTGTGTCTGGAACCGGTGCTAAAGGGGTACCCCTTTAGCCTCGGTTTAGTTGCACCGGGTGGAAAACCCGGTGCTAAAGGGCTTTCCCACCCGGTGCAGATATCAACTATTCTGGTAGTGCGCTGCTGGCTGCATTGCAGGAGCGGAGGCAAGGTGGCACCGAGAACGAAGCAGTACCACATACAGGCAAACACATCAGAGGCAGGCCAGCAGCAGTATCAGCACTCGGATGCACACATGAGGTAGATGGCCAGTCGGCAAGGCAATTTGATTCATCCGCTCTCTTTTTTCTATGGTCCATATCTATAACAACTATATAATTGGTACCTACTAAAAGTCCCACCCCTATTTCTCTCCACATGCAAGATGTTCACGTCACCATCTACTGGATCTTCTCTCAACATGCAAACTGTCCACATCACCATCCACTAGAATTATGAATTTATGTCCACCCCTATTTCTCTCCACATGCAAGATGTCCACGTCACCATCTACTGGATCTTCTCTCAACATGCAAACTGTCCACATCACCATCCACTAGAATTATGAATTTATGTCTTCTACTGATTTTCTGTGGCTATGCATTGTGTTAGTCTTTGCGAGTACCATACTATAAATTTCTAATTAATTCTCTCTCAATAAAATTAATGTGTTTTCCTCTACATTGTTGTTTAAAAAAATTGCAATGCAATCATTTTAGTGTTTCTACTTTCAAATTGCATCTTCAAATTTTGTATAAATTCCCGCAGCAACGCGTGGGGTACCACCTAGTTTATGTTTATTTACATGGATTTTTTTTAGACGATGCGTCTTGCTTCATTAAAAGATAAGTTTCTTTTCAGTTGTTTTTCATGTTCTCCTGACTAGGAAACCTAATTTACCCCTGTAAAATCTAATTTATCACAATTAGCTAACTGTGTGAAGACAGATACCATTGTCTCTTTCATGTCATGATTGTAGAGGCATTGGTATTTCGAATTAATTAGAATTAGTAATTATTATCGCAACAACAAATAATTATGGTCTTCCTGACATCTACTAAATTTCCTGCTCAATTAGTTAAAACCAACAAACATCTAAAATTCCCACGTTGTCCACGTTTTCTTGTGGGATTGACAAAAAAGAACTCTTAATCTCTCGCAGTCTAGTGTGTATGGCTCTCCAACTAAAGTCCGTATGCAAAATTTAGAATAATCAAACATTATTGTGGTTGAGGTAAGCCATACTTTCCCCTACAAAGAAGTCTTTCTTGTTGCTGACTGCATGCCATTCATGTTCTTTTTGTTGCCTATTTCGACACATATATTGTCTATAGAAATAATTTTGATCAACATAGTTGGACTGTTGGTTTTAGCAAAGATACCGTTGTCTTACTCCTCAACTGATCATTGAGCTTTTGTGTATATATACCATATCTCAGTGATGATATGATTAAATTCAATTCAGGATTGTGGCGGTAATCATGATGCTTTGCTCTTTGTGCAAGGCCACACAATCATGTCGATGACCGGAGCTTTTCTATCTTCGGTTCATGCTCGTTTCTTTTACGTCCGTCCTTTTTTCACTTCATTCTTTTCATTCCAGAAGGCTTAATTTTTTTTAATTCCATCTAATTATGTCCAGTGTCCTATGTGTAACCCGTACAGGGTTATCTCACATTTACTTTCATTGAACTGTTTATTACTATTTCTTTGGCCAAAGTAGTTTTAGATTGTGTCCTCAGTGTTGTCTGTATTGCTTCAGGCTCACATTTGAACCTCCTTGAATTGCATTTCTATTCATTTCAGTAAGCTTGATTTATTTAATACCTCTGCTGACCTATGCCCGTTATCGCTGATACCAATAATTGGCGCCTCACATTTTGTTTGGTTGATTCTTAATATTATGATTTCTTTAGGGTTGGTTATGGCCTCATTGCTGTTTATTTTACTGCAGCATCACATGAGAATCTCCTTGAATTTCTATAACTGAAGTTGCACCATGTTATGGTCCAACTGTTTGGCATGCATGTGGTGGGTACCGCTGTTTCTACTTCCATTTATTCTTTATGATGTAAGTGACTTCTTATCACATATTCCATCATATTTTAGGCAGTTGTTTATTTATAACAATTAGCTGATGCAAGAACAGATCTAATCTAAAACTCAACTTTTTGAATGTATATCTTTACTTCATACAAAGTTAATAGTATCTGAAGTACCTGCTTGCATTTCCTCTAAGCTGCAGATATGTTTTATGATATTCCATTTCATATATTCTCTACAGAATAATTTCAATGAACATAGTTGAACTATTGGTTTCAGCAAAGATATCATTGCCTTACTCCTCAACTGATTATTGGACATTTGTTGATATACCATTGTATATAAGTACCATATTTCAGTGTGGTAAAGAAAACCATGTGAGATGTGTTGCTTTACCTCTGCCTCGTGTTTTGGTCTTTCTAATGCAGTGTTGCTTTGCTGGTAGCAAGGAGCCATGCAAGGAGCAACTGATCTTGTCTCAAAGAGTCAAAATGTATTTCGGGTACCACACACAACACTAGGTTTGTCGTCCTGCTTCTCACCATTAAGGATCTCTAATTTCATTTATTTTGAGAGGATGACCAAACAATACAGATCCTTTGTAAAAAAAAGCTACGTTCCAACTATAAATTCAGAACTTCTTTTTTTATGTAGTGACCTTCTGTGTGGTTTTTACTTTTTCTGTTTATGCTTGTCGATACGTTCCAACTATAAATTCAGAACTTCTTTTTGATGTAGTGACCTTCTGTGTGGTTTTTACTTTTTCCGTTTATGCTTGTCGATCAACGCTGCTTCACGTGCTTTTTCTGTGTGGTAGAAGCTGAGATAAAGTTATCTCTTGTACATTTTTTGGAAGATGATCACTGATTTGTACACTGAATTTAACTGTTGTCTCCTGTTGCATGCTTGGCCAACAAAGCTGTCGCAAAACCTTTTCTCCCTAGATGAAAAGGACATATTGGTAATCATGTTAGAATAAAGTTCTCTATTTACAAAACCCTGAGTTGGAATTATATTTGTTTAGATTTGCTATGACAGAGCTATTGCCTATGCAAAACATTACACTTGAGTTCATACTCTGTAGTCTTGAGGTTGCAGCGCGCATCCAGTTATGACCTTCTTTGTTATCCAAATGATACATATTTACATTTTAGATATGACAAAATAGTTTATTAATTTCAATGTACAGTCAGTTAATTTCTCTCGAACCGATAATTCTAATACATAATTTATTATTTTTTGTTTTGTATATATTTCACTGTGCTTCCATAGAAGGGACCTAAAACAATACTTGAATTATCTAAATTTCACTGGCAACCTTACCATAAATCTTTCTCTGTTTTGTTGTTTCCCCTTAATTAATCTTTGGTTTGTTTATCCTTTTCATGTGACCATGAAGGAAAGGTAATAATATACAAATCTAATTGCTGTCTAGATAATTGCGTGGTCAGTGTTGGAAACAAGCATGTTACTCTCTCGTGTAGATAAACCGTGATAATATTTTGTGAGGGCTCTCTTACAAAAATAAATATGGATGCATCATGTTTGCGGATACAATCTGATTTGCGCAAGAAAGAAGAATATGGTGCAAAGATGAAAGTGATTATGAGTTGGTGCAGGATAAATAAAGCAAGGTATGACCCCATGACAATATGTTATTTTCAAACGAAAAACTTACCCACTGTGTTTTATTAAGCATAATTATTTTATGGATCATCTTGTTATGGGAGTGGGACCAGCTAGGCCTTTGGGCCAGATGGGCCTTTGCTGGCCGGCGTGCTACATTGTCCGCGCTACAGTACCAATGAACAGTAGCCGCATGTTAGGGTTAGTTAGAAGTATTAGTATCGGATTGGGATTCTAGTGTTTAGGGTCAAGTCTTCTCATCTATATAAGGATGAGATTGTATCTCCTAGGGATCGATCAATGAAGAAGTATTATTCTCAAATCCCTCAAAAAGTCTAGTCTTCCACCACGCCGACTTTGCCCGGCCTTCCTCTCGGCAATGGTTATCCTCTAATGGACCTCGGTTCCTCGTGCGGTGCCAGGTTTGGGTGGCGCGGGCGCAGCCAGCTGCAGCGGCGCGCACCATCCTAGCGAGGAAGACGGCATGGCCACTGCACGAATTGTGGGGCAGCGCCTATCTTTCTTCACGAGTGGCGCATGGTACGGCGCGATCTTCGGCGCCACGGACGAGTTTGGTGGTGACGGACAGCTCCTCGGCTCTGGCCCTCGCGGCAGGGCTACGGTGGGCTGCCTTGGTTCAGTTGGTTGCTCTGGGCCAGAACGGGCCTTTGTCTGAGTTCTTATTCCCCTGAGATCCAGGAGACGTTCAGGCCACCACCGATTCAGGCCGCCACAAATAAGGAGTCTTTATTTATTTTGCATTCCTTTAGTTGAGATGTAAAAGGCTAATCATGTGTCAAGTCAGTCATAGTCATCGTTCTGGTGCAGCTCGAGAACGAGCTGCTCAAAAAGGGGAGTGGTGTTATGGGAGTGGGACCAGCTAAGCCTTTGAGCCAGATGGGTCTTTGGTAGCCGGCGTGCTACATTGCCCATGCTACAGTGCCCGTGAACAGTAGCCGCAGGTTAGGGTTAGTTAGAAGTATTAGTACCGGATTGAGATTCTAGTGTTTAGGGTCAAGTCTTCTCATCTATATAAGGATGGGATTGTATCTCCTAGGGATCGATCAATGAAGAAGTATTATTCTCAAATCCCTCAAAAAGTCTAGTCTTCCTCCACGCCGACTTTGCCCGGCCTTCCTCTCGGCAATGGTTATCTTCTAATGGACCTCGGTTCATAACACATCTAGAGATTAGCTTTCCATACACATGTATCTAAATGTGCTGCTTAAGCCTATGGGTTGCTTGCCCTGCTTGTACTGATAAGCTCTGCATATAGCGATAATATTTATATTTCTTCTCTCATTTTTGTTTTAAATAAGCTCTGCATATAGTGAAAATATTTATATTTCTTGTTCGAACAGAAAATGTTCATATTCTGAAATTCAGAATATCTTATTCCAGCAGAAGAGTTATTTCTTTTGTTGGGCTATCTGGTTAAGCGGGAATGATGCGACTTTTAACAAGGTATGAGTTTCAACTTCCATGCAGATGCTTTTTTCGAGGAACTCACTCGATCAGATCACGTATAAGATCGGGTTGTTGTGTCCTTTAATCCGCTTTATATGGCTGGTGTTTCAACAATAGACTTCCTTTTATTTTAAGGCTTCCATTTGGAACTTCCTTTGGTTTGTAAAACTCTTGGTTGTAATAATGGACAGTTATATGTATCGATTAATATAGTGGCTAAAATATTAATAAATATTCTCTTTTTTAAAAAGCATTCCGGCTGCAATGCGGCTAAATTATATGGTTTGGCAAAGACTAATAGCCTAGACCGTTTGCAACGGTGTCCTCTATATTTCACCCTCCAAAGAAATATTTCAGTGGCCTGTAAAATATTTCACCCTTCGAATCCACGTGCTGCTGCAACGGTGTCCTCTATTCCTCCCCGCCGTCACGCTCGTCCTGCTGCTCCATCGCCGTCGCCACGCCGTCACGCTCGTCCTGCTGCTCCATCACCGTCGACGCGTCGTGCCGAGCGTCGTGCCGTCGAGCGCCGTGCCGAGCACCTGCTATTGCTCCATCTCCTCATCGAGCGTTGTCGCCGCGCGTGAGGAAAGTGGCCTGACGCGGGGTCTCGCCGGAGCCCGCACGGGGCGGAGCGCTGTGCCGCAGCCCGCGCGTGGGGGAGCGTCGTGCGTGCTGACGCGGGCGCTGCTCGGCCGTCTCCAGTGGCCGCCGCTCAACACGGTCTTCTCAGAGAGCAGCTCCCTCATGTACCTGTCCTGCTCCACCGCCGCTCTTCTTGGAGCCGCGCTGCTTCATGCTCCTCCGGTCCGCCGGTAGGGTGGCCGAGGGGCAGGGCCGGGCCGGCATAATTTGGGGCCATGTACGAAACTTTGAACCGATAGTAACATTATTATATTTTTACTGTATGATCTTTTCTAGAATCATGTCACTATTATTATCAAGTGCAGTGTCCTGGTTAAAGGACATTTATGATTCTTTTATACGCAGTGAGAGATCTGCTTACGGTTTTTCTTAAGATTGTGTTAAATCTTTTATTCGACTGGGATTGAGACATGACTTCAATCTTGAAACACTAGATGTCTAGAGAAATTTATAAATAATACAAACAAAAGATGAAGAAAACATAATTAATAATTAAAGAACCAGTACAATGTACAATGGATTAGATTAATTAATTCATATAGTTCAATAGTTCATGTCATGTGTGAAGGACTCAATGTTGAATTGAGGAGTACAAATTAAAAAATTATATTACCGCCTATTTTTTTATATTTAATGCTACAACACTGGCCTTCAGGCTGCAACCCTGCATTCTTCTCTCCTACGTAGTACTGACCAGAGTCCTGCCATCCAGGTCTTGCAGAAGTGCAGCGGCAGAACATGTCTGTAACACTCTAATATCCACAAGACAAGGATGAAGGTTCAGAGCCGAATGATTGGGGCGTCCATTCGCCGATTTAGGAGATGGGAAACGACAGAACACATAAGGGCAGGTACATTGCTACACGTTAGCGGTCTTATAGATCGTCTCATGCAGTACCACGTAGGATTTTTGCTGATGTGGAAGAGAGAGAGCGGGTGAGAGAAAGAGGTCGTTGCTTCACGAAACAACCGCCTCATGAGCTAAATTTTAGGACTACGAGACAACTCATTCACCATTGTATGAGTTTTTTGCCATGCAACCAATAGTATTTCTTTATTTTTTCCATAAATTAAGGGATATTATATTACTACGAGACAGTCAAAACGACAACACATTGTATAGGTTGTCTGATAAGTCGTCTCAAGATTACGTGTCACTGCATGAGACCGTCTATTAGACGACACCAATGTACCTGCCCTAAGACAATGGATTTACACTAGGACTTGATAGCAGAATTGGGCCAGGGATTCTTATGCTTAATGAGGTGCTTAGCAAAAATTTGGAGGCCCTAAAAAATTGAGGCCCTGTGCGGCTGCACAGGCCGCACTCCCATGTGCCTGGCCCTCAGTCACACGGAACGCGGAACGATCCATGGTTCCGTGTTCCCGGAACTTCGTCCCCGGACGAGGGACGGGAACGACGCGCGACGAAGCACGGTTCGCGGGAGGAACGTGATCCTCGTATCCGGCCCTTCGTCGCTGGAACGCGCCACCGTGTAGCAAGAGCTTCTAGACGACCTCGCCGTGCGCTAGGAGCTTCTTCGCCGTCGTTTGCCGGCTCGCCGGGGGGCTCATCGCTCACCACCGCGCTGTGGCCACCGCACCGCATGGTCGACGGCGACCAGACGGCCCTCGTATGCGTCGCGCGTGCCACCGCCTCCGCACAGTCTTCGGCGGCGCGGGGAGGAGGAAGAGAGCAGCGCGGTCACCTAGCTGCTGGGGTCTGCCGAGGTGGTGATGGGCGAGGATGGTAGTAGACGACGGACGGAGGAAGAGAGCAGCAACACCGGTGGGCGGCGGAGGCGGACGGAAGAAGAGCAGCACGGCCGGTGAGGTGGGTGGCGGACGGAATGGATAAGGAGAGAGAGAGGAGAGCAGGAGACCGACCGATGGATGACCGGATGGGATGGGCCGTCGGTGGAGGAAAAGAGGAAAATGATTTCACTTTTTTCATTTGAGCCCTTTGACTTTGTTAATATTACGAAAAAAAATTTATTGAATGAATTCTGAAATTCTAAAATTGTATATAACCTCAGTTGATAATGTTGTTTGCATAACAATGACTACATAAATTTTGATATTGTTCCGGACTATCGTCCTAAAAATTAATGAAACACGTTCCGTCCTTCGAATAAACGTTCCTACGAGGTATACCCCCTTCGTACCGTAGTTTTATAGACCGACGTTCCTCGTCCCGCGTTTGTAACATCACCAATGTTAAACCCCTTAAGCACAACTAAGGATAAATTAACTCTAAAAAAATAATAATAGTCATTATTGGTTAATAATCTCAATAGTTAAAATAAAGTAATTTTGAATTCAAATTATGATGGAATTTTGTCAAATATGGATAATTAAGTGAAAATGTGCCAAATCTTGAAATGAGTTACTTATAGCAACATTATGGAGCTGAGAGTTCAAAATATAAATTTAAGTTTTGAAATTTGGGTAAACATTTAAAGAAAAACAGTAAAATTACTAAATACCAACAATGTCAAGAGGCCATCTTGGAGCCATGAATTGGAGGAAATTTATATTTAAAATTTGATCAAGTACTAGCAAAATGGAAACTAGGAACTTTGTACTACAACATGGACTGCTTCAGGATCAAAGAAAAGTTGTTTGCTAATTAAATTGGAGGATCAAAGATGGAATCATGTCCTGATTTTAGTCAGTTCATGAACTGATGAAACTGAACTTTTGTTCAGTATTTTGGCCAAAGTTCAGAACTCTACATCATGCAAACAAGGAAGTTTTAGAACACAAGTTTTGAAGCCCCAAGTACCAGCTACAACTTTGCTTAAGGGTGTGTGGGGACTTTATACATGAAATGGTGATCTTTGAGCCAAGATTCAGAGAAGAAAATAAAGAGAAGGAAGAACAGAGGAGGAAAAGAGGAGAGCAGAGCAGACACGGCAGCTCGCCGTGGTTTTGCGCCGCTTTGACCGGAGAGGAGAAACCCACTGCCACGCGCTAGTGAGCATGCCGATCAGCACAGCAAGGCAAGCACGAGAAGGCCAAATTGATCACGGTAAAGCTTTCATATAAACCAAGCCGGAGTTATCTTCTTCCGGTCGTCGCTTCTGCGCTCGCCATCGCCGCCGTCTCTGCCTGCCAACAATTCACCGCCGTTCTTGCACCACCGCCTAATTCCTCTCGCCAACACCACTACCACCTTACCAGCTACAGCCTTGACCACTTCAAGTTCAACCAGCAGCTCCACCATCGCCGTACATCGTCGTCTTCAACCTCTCGCCGCCGCCGACCCTCTGTCAGGTGAGCTCTCGAGGGGAGCAAGGTTAGAGCATCGAAAGAGCCTCGTTGAGCCTGCTGTCGGGTTCTATAGGTAGTAGTGATGCTCCAGAGCTTGTTCTCGGCTCGGGCGAAAGCACCGTTGAGCCGGAACGCCAGCGCCGCCGCAGAGCACCGTCGCGCCATGGCAGGCCATCGAGGGGAACTATGCTCCGGCCATGGAGCTCAACTTGCTGCTATCGCATCACGTAGAGAAGGTCGTGGTGAAGCTTTTGCGCCACTTCAAGTCGCCGGAGCCGTCATCGTTTAACCGGCCGACGAGCCCGAGCAGAATGCCGCCGCCACCGCCGTCACCCATCGCCGTCCGGTCACCTTTGGTAGGAGTTTTACCCATGGGAGTTCTTGGCATGGCGAGGAGAGTCTGTTGGGCATGATCTTGTCGCCAGAAACCTCACCGCCGGCGAGATCGATGCCGGTCCGCCGCCGTCGGCCATGGTTGAGATTGGAAGGACCTGATTGCAAGGGAAAAGAAAGTTCCAAGGGGTTATCGGTAAAAGAGCCAATCCAGCGCGCGGGAGGTCTTATGTGTGAAGGTTTAATCTTTATAGGGGGTTTTGTGCAAAGTTATTTTGTTTAGTTGTTTCTTTTTGTTTTAAAAAGCTTTAATCTTGTTTTAATTGCTATAATTTGCAGATGTGTCCAAAATTAGTGAAACTAATTTTGTTAGCTTTGTTAGATTTTTCTCTATACATTAAAATGTTAAACTTTAGGAAAGTTTAAATAAAAATTTAAGTTATTTAACATACTTTTCTTTAAAGCTTTGAAATAAATAATAGAGTTCCTAAATAAATAAAAATGTGATAAAAGTCCATTATAAATTAAAAATGCTTTATTATAATTAGAATAATGTTAATTCTAGTATAAAAATAATTTAAGTAATTCTTTATGAGTTTTAAAAATGCTTTTAAATGGTTTTAAATATAAGAAAAATACTAATAAGATTTAAATTGGTGTTTTTATTGTTGGCTTGCAACTTTACCATGAAGGAAAGTTGTATAGCTAGGTTTTCTAAACTTGCATATTGCATTCATGGCATATAGATACCGAATCTGTGGAATTGGAAATACGTCAAGCTCAGCCGAAGGAATCCCGGGGATACGAGGAAGTAATCGGAGAATCCAAAGCTGGAAGTTGCTACTAACAACCCTAACCTTGTTACTAATCCAGGCAAGCACCGGAGCATCTCTACCTACTATTTTAATTATTATTTCATGCGTCCAAACTATTTCAGTATGTGCATTAGGTTTAGGAATTGTTATGGAACCCTTTGAATGCATGACATCCTTGACTAAGGACATCTTTGACACCTCTTCATAGATATGATGGAACCCTACTTAGTAAGCTTAGTAGTTACCTACCAGCTACTTGTGATACCATCTCTATGATAACAACACATAAAATATGGAGACTTGCAAATATGGAGATTTGCTTGGTAAGTTGGACGAGGGCTTGAAAGATTTGATTGTGAGTAGGTTTATTGGATAGCCTCGTCTAACTTTTGAAATTAAACAAGGATTCAGTAGTTGTTGACCTGAGATCAAGTTTTGAACGTACTAATCACATACTGGGTGAATGAGACCAGTAAACCGATGTAACTCAGTCACACCAGGATTAGAACTATGGCTTGCTCAGTCGGAGAGAGGCATTAGGCGGGAGTGTAGTCTGAAACTCATAAGTGGGTCAGGCCAGACGTGGGGCCGCTTATGGGGATGCACTCCTGGACCCTGGCAAGAATAGTTTCGATCGCTGGAAGTGATGTGAGCGAAAGGTTGCCGCGTGCGGTTATCCGGAACGCGCACGTGTCGTGTGATTAGGTTTTACCCTGCTGGATGTACAATTGATCATGATCGTCGCACTTCTCGATATGAATACCGCTTGATCACTGATGAACAACTTAGCAAAGCAATGGTGGTTAATGGATATTATGGTATTGGTTATCATGGAAAGCTTTCTTGAAAAACGTTATTTCATGTCACCTTACGTCTACAGGATCAACTATAAAATGAGTAAAAGACATAAAATATAAGGACCAATAATTAGTAAGCATTTTGCAAAACCTGAAGTATACTCGTCCAATAAATAGCCTTGCATACCTGTGTCTTCATTTTATTTTAATGGTTGACAGGTAGTCTTGCTGAGTACCCTTGTACTCAAGATTCTAATTGCTGCATAAGAGAAGTCGGAACAAGTTTAAGGGCTCGCGAAGGCCAAGAGACACGAAGGGTCTACGTGATCTCTTGATGACAAAACTTTTATATCAAACATGACCGGTATAACTTAACTACCAGTACGACCTGTTCGATTTCCAAAACTCTTAGCGTTGTTAACCTATATCTAAGTTTTATGCTTTATAATCTGTAATAACTCGTATCCCTAGTATTTTTGTAAAGAATGTAATGTCTGTTGAGAGCTTCCTATGCGAACGATCCTGTATGCATAGATTTGTTCTTGAATGTGGTGTTTCGGGCGTCTTCGGACACCTGACAGATACCTGGTTTACACTGTTTCATGTGCATTAAGTCCTGACCCGGCTTGGGACGGTGATTAGTGTACCTGAACCAGTTTAAACTGAACGGTTCTGCCACAACGTTCCCGTTCCTCGACCCATTGTTCCGGGAACTTTTGTGACTAAGGCCCGGCCCTGCCGAGGGGATGAGGAAGTAGATGCAGCCGCGCTTGAGCTCCGAGTCCGCCGACACGATGATTCAGTACAACTGAAATTTGTTTCCTGTATTTGCCAAATTAAGGTGGGCAAGCTTTATGTGCTGTGTTTGAAGCTTGTGCGGGTTTTTTAGAAACGCGGTGCTTTGCTTTATCTGGCTTCAACAGCAAAACATAGGCAATGGTTAACAAATCTCCTTTCTCTGCTGAAAACTGCAGTTCCCTGCGGGAAATGTAGAACCAGTTCCTGTTTGGAATAACAGTTGATTTTTTTTTCTTGAATATGCAGAAGGTCTGCGCATCATTAAATTAAAGGAGAAAAAATTGGTTACGCAGCGTCACCGGAATGGCCATGTTCACGACGCACATGTTACGCTGAAAGGAAACAACAAGCCGGGGCGCAGCCACTGAGAATTACGAGACTACTCGCGACATAAACTACCTGGATCATTGGCGTCTGCGTCCTTCGCAGCATTATCTTGCGGTCCGTACACCGAAATCATCCAGTCCGGCGTACCATCCGTGTGCCGAAGGCAGGCAGTGAGGGAGTAGCACCCTACATGCGTTGCGACGATAATAGCTGCCTTGGCGTCCTCCGTCGGCTTCTGGTGTTCAGCCCGCGAACGTTCCAGGAGATGATATTGGTGTTATACATGGGTTACAGAACAACCTACTTACCTACAGACAGGCGCATCAGACGACCGCAATGGTTCCAGGAGATGATAACAGTTGATTTCACTTCCACGTACTCGGTTACACACAAATTGTTTGCCGAATCTGTGTTTACAATAAACCGCACTATATATGGTAATCTGTGTTTACAACTGACTTTATAATATTGTATGCTTTTTCATTATCGAAACTTTCTGGTGGAGTAAATGGTATAGCCTTGTAAGGTTCTTGTTAGAATATTTTTGTCCTTCATAGGATCATTTGCAACACACATATATCCACATATCCACCTATGGATGGGTTATTTCTGCTTGATGTAACTGGAATTATATGCAGTCAATCACTTGTGGTTTGCAGAGCTTGTATGTAATGTCAAATGTATGTTGTGCCCATTTTATCACTATTGTTCTGAAATCAGAGCTATGAACTCTGAAGCAGTGCCCACTAACCTTCTTAGCTCTGATCAAGATTTTAGTAGACTAATCAGTGGTAGTTTTGAAATACAACCTGTAGGTATGTTGTTAACCTAGTTCTGAAATAATTTCTTTACTCTGACAATCATGCAGCTAGCCATCATGAGAGTTGCCTCGATGGCCCATTCTGTTGTCATCTGCAGAACCTAAGCTTATTTAGCTTTCAAAACTTTCTGATAAGAGTCTTTTTGCTGCTAAATCACAATAGTATTGCGCTATCTGATCCATTGTGCCTGATGTTAGTGGTCCTCTTAAATTATCTGGAATGGATATTATTTTAATAGCTGCAGCATTTTTCTTTTCAAGATGCTTCCCTGATCTGTGTATTATTGCTGGTGCCTGTTTTGCCTGCAGGGTACTGGTGGGAGATGAAGGCAATGACTCGGAATAGAAGTTTTGGATGCCAACACATATCTGAGAGCCACAGAAGGGAGCTGGGAAATGAAGGAAATTTTAGAACATGGAGTGTTTCTGGAGGTTTATGTATTGTTTTTGGAGCAGATTAAGCTGACGTTACGTTTGTGCAGTAATTCCTCTTTCTGATTGATTTTTCTAGGCTTCTGTCAGAGTTTGCAAATGTCTAATGTAGCTTCTGTAATGGAGAAATAATTTGTGTATCAATGACAATGTTTCGAGTGTTAGGCCAATGAGATATAAGTATATAACTATCTTCTGAATTTGACAAAATAAGATGTACATCTGATGCTCTCTCAAGTTTCAGTGGACAAAATGAGATATTTCAGAGGCTATATATGATGCTGATGTATGCTGATAGCTTCCTCTTTTATGTTCCCTGTATTTTCATGACAAAATTTCATCTATAAATTTCGCAGGGTTGAAGCAGTTCCTGCAGAAACAAACATCACCTTCGTATTTCATTCAATCTCTGGCATTGCATACAATTATGTGGGGTTCAGTTGAGGCAACCGTGTCACAATTCACCATCTGAATATTTCCAAGATGCATGAACCTTCATCAGTATTTGAATCACATGCCCCCTCTTACTGAATTGACGAAAGATCAGCAACTGAAAGGAAATGTCTCTTCTGAAGTCTGAAGAAATGCACATAATTTATGAGCAGTTGAGCACTGATTATGCAAGTCAATTCTCAGACATTAATTCTCAGTTGAGCAACAGATCAACACAAAAACTGTAACCAGACACCTTGTAGCGCTCCACCTGACAACAAATGTCCACACAGGCTTTAACAAACAATCTCCACACTGGCACCAACCAATCAGCACCTTCAAAAAAACACAAGGACGACAAAACCAATTCACCACACGTTTCAATTCCAACAAAAATACATTCCGCAATTCATCCAAAGAGAGCACCCTCCCTCGGTTGCTATTTAAAGAAACAACAACATACACAGACAACATTAGGAGTTTCAGCAGACAATTATACTATAGGGTACATCAAAACAACAAGCTCCACAACTATTTCCTCAACAAACGAATAGGAGTTTCAGCATACAATTATACTTGGATCCACCAGCTTATTATCCTTCCTCTCTATAGCTTATTACACATCTGTCCTCTGAATTCCCAAGAAAGAACTTCCAACAAGAAGTTTGAGCAGTCAATCGACTTGGAATCAATGTCAACTTCCAACAAGGTGCTTGCCCGGCCCTCCAGATGCAGCCGCAGTTCCTGTAGCAGGCCGGCCTGCACGGGTACCACTTCGCCGACGACGGCAGCGGCGTCCTCGCAGACGGGTTCCCGAGGGGCGTCGTCGCCTCAAGGCTGCTCGCGCAGCTCGCGGCGGTGAAGATGAAGCAGCACAGCGGCGGCGGAGGTGCCGTCGCGGCGCAAGGTCGCGGGGATGGGGAGCTGGCGCGGCCAGACTTGGAGGGGGAGGGCTCCGCGAAATTTGGGGGAGGCGGCGGCAGCCTGCACAGTACAGGCGGGTTTAGCGGATACCGCTGCGACGAGAATTTGGGAGTAGAAGTGCTATTGCACCCGCACAGGATGCTTTAGCGGCATCCGCTGCAAATAGCTTTAGCTCTCAGAATTCGGAAAAGATTTTTCAAAAAAAATCCAGAAAATAGTATGCAGTACAGTAATTGACGACACACTCGTCTGAAATTCAGAATATCTTATTCCAGCAGAAAACTGTAGTGCTTGGATCATGTTCTTGAATAAGAAATAGTGTCATGCGATGTGAAAAAAAAATATGTACATATATGATACCACAGGCTCGCAAGCTGCAGCATTTACAATAACTGTTTCTATTCCTTGGGCCTCTTGACGATGAGGACCGGGCATTTGCAGTTCTGCGCGCAGTGGTTGCTGACGCTACCCAGGAACGCCCTGCAATGTCAGAGGTCAAAATTGGATGTGACGGTAAGCAATGTCTGTTTCCTCTGATCGCATTCGTGTCATTGAAATGGATGATTAGAAATGAAAAACGACTAGCAGTAATAATAATACCTCTGGATGAAGCCGTATCCATGGCTGCCCATGACGAGCAGGTCGGCGCCCACCTTGTAGGCGGCGTCGCAGATGACGTCCCTCGGGTCACCGCTCTCCACAAGCGTCTCCACCTTGACGTGCGGGTGCTCGGCGCAGAGGCTCTTGGCCTTGTCGACGGCCGCCGCCGAGACGGCGTTGGCGTGCCTCTCCACGCTCGCCAGCACGTCAGAGGTCATCATGTACCCTGCGGTCAAAAAGCTCATCGATCAGACAGAGCTCCTTCCGATTTGCTGCTGGTGAGGTGAGCTGCCTTGGATGGGCACATCGACAAACTGAACTCACTGCTGCGACAGTGTAGTACTGTAGTAGTAGCAATTACCTGCGCTGTCCATGGCGGCGTAGACGGGGCGAGGGCGGCGGGCGTGGACGAGCACGAGCGTGTCGGCGCCTGCCGGGGAGACGACGTTGGCGAGGCACCAGGTGAGCGCGTACGTGCTCTCCTCGCCCTCGTCCACGGCCACCAATATGCGGCGCCCGGCTACGGCGGCGTCAGATGCCATCAAGGTCGGAGATCGCTGAACAGATTATTGGGGAAACGCGGCCGGGTTGGAGAAGAATTGGATGTTTGATTGCTTGTTGCTATCGACGAAGACGGGAAGTGGAGAGCAGCGTGGTTTAAAAGGCAGAGGAGATCGAAGCCGCCGTGTCAGCGAGGTCGATCGGCACGGGCCACGGCTGGCTGTCCTCGTCCTGGCGGCTCTTGGTTTGGGCGCCTGCGGCCGCCGCTGGGTTTCCAATTCCATCCAATTCCTCAGCCGGTTTCTCCTCGTTTACCAAAATGCCCATCCGATGTACGAGGAATGGTCAAAAGGTCGAACAGACGTCCATGGAGAAACTCGGCCAGGGCCCAGGGGTACTGTTGGCATTTCATTGTTTCCTGGCTGGAGAAACGGGTAAACGATGATACCGCTTACCGCGCGGCTGCTGTTTTGAGTAACCCAGCCCAAGCAGGAGGAAAATTATCATTGCATTGATCGCCCAAACCGAACGCGGCCGGTGGCCCACAGAGTCGAGCACGCGGGTTCATCATCAGCACATGACGCGGCCAGAGAGAGAGAGGGAGAGCGCTGGGCCGCGCGGATGCGCCTGCGTACGCCCATCAGCCCATGCATCTTGGGCTTTGCCAGTGGTCCAGTCTTATCGGGCTGTGATCTATTCAGATGTTGCCCACTTGGGGACCTCACGTCTGGGCTTTACCTTTCACTAGAGTCTGAGGCGCGCCAGTCTTGCGCTCCATTTCGATGCTAAGTGTTTAAAAAAAAACAGGTAACAATGTTCAAGGAAGCGTGAAATGTGTCATCATCTAGCACTACTTCAAGAACTAATTGGCAAAGACAAACATTTCTATATCCACTTTAGAACAAAGTGATTTCAGCAACACGTCTGCACAGTAATCTGTTTAGTGCAAAACAGCACAACGGAAACTAATAAATATGAATTAAATCTGTTTGTGCTTATGTAAATATATGCAAATATAGCTAGTTATTTATATTCTTACATGGTTACATGGCGAAAAGAGTAAAACATGTCTACATATTTACTAAACAAAACCATTTGAATTCGACCACAGGAAGGTCAGCTTCCATCTGCATAATTGAACAGCCATATATGCATTCAGTAGCAGAGCTGGTATCCATATTCAGACTACTGGGTTAGTGGTAAACCCTTTCGAATTTGGAGAAGCAGCAAACAACATTGTACGGAGTAGTAGTTGGCAATGGAAGTCTCAATGCTCTCCGGTTCGATCCCAAAACCTACTCAAAATTCTCTAACTCCAAAAGCTTCCTCATATTTTCCATCCCTGAAATTTTTAGAAGTCAAGTGGATTTCAAAATGAAGCAATGTCAACACTATCAGCAATTCAAGAATCATTTCACTGACTTGTACAATCAGAGCCCCATGCGGAGGTCCTCTTCCCTCTCCATTTTCTGCTCCATCTTCCTCTGGCAATTTTGCAGCTGTGCTCAGTTTTTTGACATTGGCATGAGCAAAGACATCGACTTATCTATGATCAATTTGTGCATTTTGGTGTGGAGACCTGATGATACATAATTCATACTTAATGATGGATGTACTCACCGGGATCTCCCTCACCCTGTTGCTTATCATTCGAAGAGTTCCTCTTAGCTCTTATGATCTTTTCGGTGAGCTTACCACCACCATCCCGCTTACCTAAACCCAATTGGAAATTAATAGGGTTTACTTAGAAACAATTCGCAGTCACATCCTAAGCAACTAAATGTTCTAGTTTAACTTGATGGTCCTTCAGAGACACAAAAAGATGGATAAATATTAGAAGTGACACACTCCACTTGTAGTTGTCTAGTTCTATCAATATTATTCAGTCGGACGGTGGCAAGAGGAGGAGGAGCAGGCAGTGAACCAGCACAGACGCGGTCAGTGAAGAAAGGTAACATTGGCCTACCAAATCTAGGTTTCCTTCTTTTGTACTGTTTAACTTTGGCCATGGCGCAAATGAAAATTGGTGGAAAAGGTAATATAAGATGCAGCAAACGAAAATCGTGGAAGAAATGTTGGCGAAACATAATTAGTTTGTGTTTTGGCGGTCTGATCCGATTTGAAAATCTATACAACTGTTTAAAAATTGCCTACCATAACCTGCCAGATAGCAGGCTCCACAGCTCTTGTACCAAGAGTTGAGAAACCAAGCCAAACCAACTTCTTGCATTACTACCAGATCCGTGTTTATATTGTAGCTCCAGGGAGACTTGCAGCCAAACCAACTTCTTGCAGTACTACCAGATCCGTGTTAATATTGTAGCTCTAGAGAGACTTGCTTACTTAGCATCTGTGCGTTATTTTTTGTCAGCCATATCTACTTACTCACAATCTACAGAACGAATGCCTTAATGGTCCAGCAGACAGACAAATACAATAGTAAGTGCAGACATATTATTTTATAGCTAATCTGTGCCCGGCTATACTGTGCTGTTATTAAAGCATAAATATTGTATTCAAATGGATTGTGATGCACCACTGTGCAAGAGCAGCACTAAAAGCCTAAAACATTGAGCAAATGCATGCCTGAGATATCCGGCAAATCAATGAATACAGAAACTGATCCACTTTGCACTATGCAAATGTCTAATGCTTCAACTGAAAATCATTCTACCATCCATTCATTACATGCATTTTGTTATGTCTAACCTAAACCAGCACTAAGGCTAATATTTGCCCAAACATTAGCCCATCAGAAACAGGAAACATAACCTATTTACAGAAAATTCTGAAGCCAAACACTAAATGTTCACAGTTCAACAGTAATGCATCATAGAACAGAAATAAAATAAAAACAGCTAAGAATATTTTAGTGTAAAACAAACATACCTCTTTCACGTGATTTTCAAGGCAATGGAAGTTCAGATTAGCTTCACCATGATAATCCATCACGTCACTTCGTAGTTCTCCATTAGACTGTTCCAGCTTATAGCAATATAACTCCAATTGCGACAGCCTACCGCTGATGACATCTAGTGAATTCAACAATTTATCTGCTTGTTTCTTCATTCAGTTCTCTATAGCTTCTGTTATGATTTCTTTAGAATTTTTTTCTTGCTCATGGAAATTAACAAGTGAAATCAACAGTCTGTTCTCCTGAAAATCCTGATTCATTGATGAATGGAGAAAATAGTAAGACCACAGACAATGAACATGTATTGATTTAACATGAGATGAATACTTAATAGATCTGAGAAATCTACAGGCGAATATTAATGATTCAAGCAATAATTGCATATTGCACAGATCCGAAGTCGGAGCGATAAACGAACTAATGCCAGCATACTACATGTCAGAAAAGCAAACACAATAGATGTTATGCGTAGACTAACACAGAGTTCCAGCTCAAGAGTTCATAGGTCAAGAACTCTTATAACCTTGTGAAGCAATTTGTTCAGTTATGTATTTGGATCTAAAATAGCAAAGAAGTAAATTATGAAACACGTGACATGTTTCTCTTGTACCTAGTTACAGAGAACATAACCATAACAAGCATCACTGCATCAGGCACCAACGAACTTCCAAATGAGTAAAATACACGGGCGGTCCCTAAACTTGTATCGAGGTGTCATCTAGGTCCCTAAACTCTCAAAATGCATTTTTATGTCACTGAACTTGTCCCAATGTGTCATTTGGGTCCCTAAACTATAAAAACACATTTTTAAGTCCTTGAACTTGTAAAAATGAGACATACAGATCCGTAAACTCCCAAAAATATATTTTCATAAACTTGTCATAGCCTCATGGGTATCATTATTAGTCCAAACACATGATAACATGAAGACTTCTCCTGATTCTAGCACTAGATCTCTCCATTTTCCGTCGCATTATGAGAGTTCGGGGACTCGAATGACACGTTGGGATAAGTTTGGGGACTTGAAAATATATTTTGAATGATTGGGGACCTAGATGGCACACCTGGACAACTTCGGAGATCCAAAAATACATTTTGAGAGTTTTAGGACCTAAACGACACCGCACGACAAATTTAGAGATCGTCAGTGTATTTTACTCCTTCCAAATCTGCAGTCATACACCAGCAACAGACGATAATCCCCAACCGTCCCCACAAATCAGAACTACTCCAGCAAAGCTGCACCCCTACCCCCAACGAGTAACAACCCACCTTCCCTACCAACGACCACACGCACACGAAACCCCTAGGTTAGAAGTAGAACACGCTAGTCTCCAGCGGCGGCCAAAGCCAATACCGCCCGGGGGCGGCGGACACCTCACATGGATCGACGGCGAGCGGGTACCTTTTGCCGGAGCGCCTGGTCGAAGGAGCAGCGGTTGGGGTCGGGCGAGAGGCCGAAGGCCCCGGAGACGGAGGCGGCGACGGGCCGTGCCGGGGACGCCATGCTGAGCGGCGGCTGTGACTCCACGATGTGGTCAGAGGATTCGCACGGCAAGGGAAGCGACGACGAAGGGAAGAAGAGGAGGCATGAGTTGGGAGGAGTGGAAGCCAAGAGAAACCACAGCCCATCGGCGGCGCGGGGAGCGGGCGGCGGCGGAAGAGACGAGAGAAGAGGAGAGGGTCGGGGCTACGCACGCGGAGGCGTCGCGGGCATGGGCGGCGAGGGGCTCGACGCAAAGTTGCCTGCGGGCGGTTATTCGTAAAAAGTATCCGAAATCGGAATTTTCTCTTCTTCGTATCAAAATATTCTTCTATCGAGGGGTACGAACATAAAAATAACGAACGGATTTACTGTACGTCAGGGACTTTCTTGGACTGCGGGACGATTAAACGAAGAACGAGGACTTTTATGTAAACTTTCATGCCTACGTGGCGGGCTCAGAACAACCGGATCCATCGCGATCCAGCGGCCGCGAATTTCAGGTGACGTAGCCGCGCCCGACGGGGGCCATCCTGCGTCGGGTTAAGGGTGTGGATGTTTCAACTCAGGCCTTCGACACGTCGTCCCTGTAGACGACTAAGGCTGTTAGGCTGTCTGCACCGCTCTACGGCAACGCCTGCGCCAACATGCATGCCGCAAAAAGTAGAGCAAAAGTTGCTGCAGCGCAGGACGGTAAGCATCACGCCACCAAAACGTAAAGCCAGGTTTTCGCTATATCCAGCGTAAAGCAAATATTACGGTACAAGGGCTGCAGCGTGCTTTTATTGGCTGCTGCAGGTACGGATAGAGTAAAAAACTTCTGCTGCGTTTTAACTGAGGATAGTAATTGGAAGTGGATGAATAAAATATATGATTGTTGGATGTAGAGTAAATATATAGAGTAATAGGAGTGCGAGAGAAACTGATGTAGAGTATAAAATCTTAGTGACGTGGCTATAATATTCTTCTTGAAGTAGAAATATAGAGTAACAGGAGTGCAGATAACCTTAGCACCGGTTCTCCAAGCCTCTACACTCTATAAAAGAATATTCTATCCTAATCATCGAGATTCTCTACTTTATATATCTTTCTTTCGCACTCGTTTACTCTCTATCCCACTCTCTGTATCAACCACCAATATATTATATATTTATTTCTCTCTCCCCTCCCTCACTCTCTCTCTCCCTCCCTCTGCCTCCCCCTCCCGCACTCGCCCCGAGCCCCTCCGCCCCCTCGCCGCGGCCCCTCATCCTTGCCTCTCTCCACCTCGTCGCCCGAGCCACCGCCGGCAAGCGCCTCCTCCGGCTGGTCCTCTTTCCTTCCGCCGACGAGCGCCTCCTCGCTCGAGCTCCTCTTCCCATCTGTCGCAGCTCCCTCCCCTCCCCTGCTCGCGGCGGCGTCGTGCGGCTCGCGGCCCAGGGAACGGCTGGCTGCCAGAGGGCGGGGGCGGCGCACGGCGTTCGCGACTTGGCCTGGCGCGGCTCGGCATGCGGGCGCGGAGGCGGGGGCGGCGGCCGGCCGCGGGTGCCCGGCGTGGCTCGGCGCGGCTGCGGCGGGCGGCCAGCAGACGACGGATGCGGGGAGCGCGGAGGGGTCGGCCGGGGCGGTGCGGGAGAAGGCGAGGCGGCGGAGCGCGCGAAGGGAGGCCACGGGGCGGCAGGCCCTGCGCAGCTCGGCGGGGGAGCAACGGCCGGGTGGGACGTGGCGTTTACCGCCTCGCGCGCCATCCCTCTTGGTTTACCGCGCGTCGGCGTCGGATACGGGAAAGAAAACGGTATCCCTCCCACGTGGCTTTTACCGGCTGGGTTTACCGAGGCCAGTGCGGGCAGCCTAAGGCCCCCTTTGGTAGAGCTCCACATGAGGGTGGAGTAGAAGTTGGAGGTGGAGGAGCTGATTTTTTCAGCTCCATCAGCTTCACTTGTGCCATGTATAAAACAGCTCTACCTCTCACAACCAACCCCGTAGAAGTGATTCACCGTCATGGTTATTTGGTGCAGCTCCACCAAAAACAGCTCCTGGAGCTCTACCAAAGGGGCCCTAAGATTTTTCTCAGAAATGAAAACGTAGATAGAGACCGAGAAAGTGAGAAAGCAACTATCAGGGCAAATTCTTCTGAATTTAGATTTTTTTTCGGGTATCTGAATTTAGATCTTATCGTCACTGATTTCTCACGTTCTCTCAATTAATCTCAAGTCTACTTGAGGATGATGGACTTTACATGCTGAAATCTAAATCTGTTGGTTGAGATTTACAGCAAAGTACGCGTACGTCGTGGTTCCGTAGACCTATCGACTTGAAATCGCGCTCTAATTTTGAGTAGTCAACGATGCACTGCGTGCACTGTACCAACAGAGTACTGCTCGTCAAGATGACCATCATCGCTGTGTTTAGATCGGTGAGAAGCGGTAAAAAGTCTCATAGGACACTTACAGTAGCACTTTTCGTTTGTTTGTGGTAATTGTTGTCCTACCATGATCTAACTAGATTCAAAAGATTCGTCTCGTCGTGTACATCAAAACTATGTAATTAGTTTTATTTACCTACATTTAATGCTTCATGCATACATCTTTGCTATATTTAATGATTTGGTGTGACGTCGATGTAATGAAAAGTTTGAAATTTGAAGAACTAAACAGCTCAGATTACCCTGTACTTGATTTCATCCACAAACACGGTAGCGTGCGTGGCTGAAATATCGCAGAAAAAAAATCGCAGGTATGCACGCTATCTCCTGCAGCAGCCTTGCTGACAGTCTAATAGAGAGGATCCTATCCAAAACCGAGAACAAACCGCCGAAACATTACTGTTACAGTGTTATTGAAGGTGAAACCTCCGAAGCCTCCACCAACGGTACGGTGGCGGGGCACGTGGCACCGCGAGGATGAGGTTCCAGGCGGGACGCCACGTACGCGTGCCTCTGGAAGCCCCGCCGTTCCATCCTCTGTGCACCTGGACGGCTGGACGGGACGCGACGCGCTGCTACGTCGGGGGTGGATCATCTTTGGGCGGCGGCGGCCGGTGGGGTGCATGCGGCCACCGTACCCTACGCGTCGGCGTATCGTCCACTCTAATTATTAATTACCCGCCAAACCGCTCCTTATCGTTCCAAAGCGCATTCCACGTTTTGTCCTCGTGTTGAAACGAGCTTTTACTATGACTGGTGGGATACGCGCACGACCATATAATACTCACTTTATTTATATGGCCAAAAAGATAATCACTCTTATTATTCATTTTTTAGAAAACTCTTACTCAGTCCATCCTATGTCCTTAACAAAAGATCATATTACCCTTAATAACTGTGTTAATTCTATCAATTTAGACATAAAAATTGTTGATGCATTCAGATAATTATCTATTTAAAAATAAAACAATTAGTTACTTCTAAAATTGTATTTTTTGAGATTTTTTGAAATCTTAAAATTGTATTCTTTGTGGGACGGACGGTGTATTATTTTAAATATATCAACAGCTTATTTCTCGTAAAACAAGTCATGTATCAGGGTCTAGATTTTTTCGGTGCCGACCCACCAAAACTCTGATGTTACTAGCTCCCTCGCAGAAAATAAATAAACTATAGTGTGTACGTCACAATAAGAGACAATCATTAAGTATGGTAGACAGCTAGAATGAATAAAATTATCAAAAAGAAATTCAGATTTAAAAACATGTCTATCAAAATAAAATGGAGAGAGCGAATTTACCGTAGATTAGTCGGTAAGGTTACTTGTAGTAGAATCTGTCCGTCTGACTTTGGTCTTGCTTAGTTTCCAAAGTTTGCCCCCCTAAATTCACTATGTAAAAAGAAGATTTTCATCGCATCAAAATGTCGGCACATACATGTAGTACTAAATATAAAAAAATCAAAAATTAATTGCACAGTTTTGTTGTAGAGACGAATATTTTGAGCCTAATAATCAATGTGTGGATAATTATTTATAAATACAAACGAAATGTTACAGTGACGCTACAGTGGAATTTGGTCAACTTTGACCTCCCAAGTTGGGAACTAAACAAGGGCTTTGAGTTTCTATTCGGTACTGGTGTTGCATTTTTCTAGAATAAATATATTCCAGTAATTAACTGATGTTCTTTTAATGGTAGGCAAAGTTTCATCAATAACGAGACGTTTGTGATGACTTCATAAATCTTAAAATCGGATTTATCGGAGTAGACTGAGAAAGTGAGAAAGCAACTATCAGGGCAAATTCTTCTAAATAGCAAGAACTATATAGTTATAAAAGTCAAAGCCAATCTCAAACGGAGAGAGGAGAAAGTAATGTCACTTTGCAAAGACTGCGTACCCTCACATCTAGCCGCGTGTGACGAGTAAATTGATGACAACGCACTACCACATCAATAAAGACGGTTACGAATTTTCAAGGACAACCAAGGGCAAGCCCAACCGAGACTAACAAAATTAGTGGCCTCGTTGGACACGTAGATAAAAAAGACTGAAGCTACCATTCTCACCAACACAAACAGCTACAAGTCCTATCTCTCCTCTCTGCACAGACAGAATCGCTTTTAGGCTTTACATGCAAAGCTGTTTGTCCGCAGTCTTGTAGTCCCAAATAAACGTGTCGTATCTATCCATTCACAACGCACGTCCTAACGAGTGCTTCAGCACTTTTGTCAGCAAGGCTGCTGGTTCTTCTGCAAGTAGCTCTGCGCGTCTGCGAGACCACCAATCCAAGTGACATGGCACCATCATGCGTATGTGGAGGCTGGGAAAGTAGTCCACGCTGGTACAAGTTGTCTACAACACATGTTACAAGTTGTAAAAGATAGGTAACCGACACCTAAAGTGTGCTACCAATTAATGTGGTATGAATTGGTAATGGATTTTTGTAAAATTTGGGGTTGTTTGGATTCACATGGCAAGAGCAAAACTTTTGTTCTCCAGAAAAGATGGTAAAAAGTTTTGCTATTAGGGGTGTATTGATCCAATGGCAAAACTTTTGGCAAAAACCCATTTAAACGTTATTCTCCCTCCTATCCCCTCTTTCCCACCACCATCTCCCGCCAGCTCTCCACTTGCTCACCACGACTGGGTTTCCCATGAACAAAATCAGAGCCTAACACACAGTCACAAACCATTGGCTAGTTGATTCAGCCCAAAGTGCATATAATTGATAATCCAAAGTTTATACGGTCCAAACCAAAGTGCATACAATTATTCATCCAAAGTTCATGCAGTTCCAAAAAAAGTACATAAAATCTAACATCTAAAGTTTATCTATTGTACAAAGCATTGGCTAGTTGATCTCGAAATGTATTCATATTACAGATGGGGCCTCCTGTGCCACTGTGGGGTGGAGGGTCATGAACGGGCCTCCTGCCGCCGTTGCTTCTGCTCTCGAGGTCGGACTGCAACAGGTTTTGGTAGCTCGACAGGTTGGGCCACCCTTCCGTCGGCGAGTTGAGGGCGAGACCTTCCATGCCCAGATGAGAGACCAAGTTGGACATCGGCGTCCGGGGCGTCTGGGCCACGTCATCGGAGTAGAAGTCGAATCTGTTGTCGTGGGAGTACGGATCGGGCTGGGAGAAGAAATGCTGGGTCCCGTCAGCCCCAGATCGGGCCATCTCCGGCGGCGATTTTGTCTCGGCGACAACAGCCTTGGAGACGGTGGCGGCGGAGGAGCTGCGGACGGGACAAGCAAGACGACGATGGCGGCGGTAATGGTGAGGTAATGGCGAAGGAGCTACCGGGGGGGAGGGGCGATAATTACGGAGGAGCTGCGGGGGCGGCGGTGGAGGAGGAGGAGGGTCGGCGACGGCGGTGGTGGAGGAGGAGGAGGAGGGTCGGCGACAGCGGAGGAGCTGCGGGGTGGCGGTGGGGGCGGCGCTGGCGGCGCGCTTGCCTGCGATGCGCGGGGCTCGGGGGAGAGACACGAGAGAGAAGGGGATAGGGTTGTGGTGTGCGGGACTGTGGGTGGGACTGGTGTGTGTGCGGCGTGGGATTTTAACTTTTACCCAATTTTACCACAATGTTGAGCCAAAAATTTTTTGTCATTTCATTTTTTATTTGTCCTTTTACCATGGGAGTGTTTGGAGGCAAATGGCAAAATAGATGTTATTTACCATTTGCCCATGGATCCAAACATCCCTTTGTTACTAGACATATTGAAAACAAACTTTGTTTTTGTTCATTACCAATTACTCGTTATAGGTAACATGTGTCATTGTAGTCGGGGTCGGAGCCTGACCTTCAGGCATTATTAATAACATTTGTTGTTAATTTCTGTTACTGATATCTATATTTTTAACGCGAGATATCCGTCCGTTACCTATCTTGCATTGTCTAAATCGTGTTTTCAAAGACACTAACCTTTATATGTTGGAAGCACAAGACGGTAAAACCTAACGGGTGGAGACCCAAGACATACCCCCTGGGCTCCAATACTCCACTAAAAGGTGGTTCGCTTGGTTTTATTTTATATATGCCTTCATGCAGGTCCGTCGATGGCCAAGTGCGAGGTGCACGACTGCTCCAGTCCCCCTAAAATGAAGGGCCCCCAAATTAGTCAACTCAAGGCCCAGCAATCAGTCTACTCCCTGTTCTACGTCCGACACAAGCCGCGGCAACGGATTTCCAACACCTGCACTGTTCGCAACGGCGGAGCTAGTATAGGTACATGGGTGTACATCTGTGTACACCCAATAATTTTGGAGAAAAAATTAGTATATATGTATATACATATTAGTATACACATAATTGGGTCGGATTGAGTCCATTTGAGCCCAAACAAGAGAATAGGTCTATGGGCCGTCCATTTTTTCTTGGCCTGCTGAGTGCTAATTGATGTGTCTCACGAGCCCAACACCTCAAGCCTGGTTTCTAGCGTAGTAGTTGCGTGAATCGGCCGTGACTCCAACTCTCCGAGCCTCCGAGACTGCGGACGGCCGATTCATCTCCCTCGCTCTCATCTTGCGCCGCCGCTACTCTGCTAGGCCTAGGGTTCGCCGCTCGCCGGCCGCCGGTGCCACTCCAAGGAACGCAAGAACTGATCCGTCGGCGCATGGATCTGATGGAGGGCGCGTCGGCGGATTCGCCGACCGGCGGCCGCGGCACCATGTCTTCTGCAGAGCCAGCCATGGCGACGGCAGGCCTGGATTTCGTGGAAGCGCCAGGAAGTTCAGCAGCTCCAACACCAAAGGTTCTAGTTCATGTTGCTGCAATTGATTCCTGATTCGTTGGTTCAGTAAAGCAGTAGTTTGATGCAACATATTACTGACTGTAGGGACAAAAAAGATTGAAGGTTGTTGATTTGAAATCTTTGTGGACTAAAGCATCAAATAGATCCAAATCGTCTACAGCTAGTGCCTCCACACCAGTACTGCAAACTGTGGAAAGCAGTATTCAAAGTGATACCCCCTCTGTTCAATTGGAAACACATATTGAAATTGGAACAGAAGTGGCAAGCACAGGGCCTCAGGTTGTGGGAGAAGTAATCCATGAAGGTCAGAATGAGGAGATTGATGACGACGATCATGAGGCATTTTATGATGTTGATTGGCTTCCACATGATCCTGGGGAGAGGATTGCCATATCAGATTATGATGTTAATGATCAAGCTGCCGTCAGAAGAAGATACATTACAATGGGACCATGTCAACCTCGAGGACATGATTTTCCAAGAAAATTTATAGGTGGTAATCGTCGCTTTGTACCTGGTTGGTTTGATAACTATGATTGGCTTGAGTACAGTGTGAAGCTAGATGCTGCATTTTGCTTTGTTTGCTATCTGTTCAAGAATAAAAATTCTAAAGGTGGAAATAGTTTTGTGGATGGAGGTTTTAGTCTTTGGAATCAGATAAGTAAATTTGACACACATGCCTCTTGCAAGTCTCACTGTGAAGCTCAGGAGAAATATGATTTATTCTCTAGAAGTGGAACATCAATAGGGGAAAATTTACAGAAGCTAACCATGGAAGAGAAGGTCATGTACAAAGCTTGCTTGAGATATTCACTTCGGTGCTTGAGGTTTCTTTTGAGACAAGGGTTAGCATGCCGTGGACATGATGAAAGTGAGCAGTCTTTTAACAAAGGAAATTTTCTTGAACTTCTAAGTTGGCTAGCAGACAATTTTGAGGACGTTAACAAGGTTGTTCTAAAGAATGCAGCAAAAAACTGCAAGCTGACTTCCCCTGGGATACAAAAATAGCTCATCAATTGTTGTGCCATAGAGACCACTAAGCGTATCATAGAAGATCTTGGTGACGACTACTTTGCAATACTTGCAGATGAATCTAGTGATGTGTACCAAAAGGAACAACTAGCTCTTTGCCTGCGTTATGTTGATAAGAAGGGAAGGGTCGTTGAGCGATTTCTTGGTGTTGTCCATGTGCAGAACACAACCTCCCTGACACTAAAAAAATGCTATTGAGACTTTACTCATGGAACATTCATTGAGCTTGTCTAAAATTCGGGGCCAGGGATATGATGGGGCTAACCACATGAAGGGTGCAGTTAATGGTCTAAAGAAACTAATAATGGATGAATCTCCTTCTGCTTATTATGTTCATTGCTTTGCACATCAGCTTCAATTAACACTTGTGTCTGTTGCCAAGGAGAATCAAGATTGTAAATTTTTCTTTGAGCAATTTGGGTTGTTGTTAGCCACCATTGGAAATTGTTGTGAGAGGTTGCAAATGCTTCGAGTTTCTCAAGCAGAACATGTTATTGAAGCATTAGAGTTGGGTGAAATTGAAAGTGGTCGCGGTCTGAATCAAGAGATGGGTCTAGGTAGGCCATGTGATACTCGTTGGGGATCTCACTATAGAACAATACAACATATTATTCTTATGTATCGTCCAATCCGAAAGGTGCTGCAAGAAATTGGAGATGATCCTGAATACAAAGAATCTGGGAAGGCTGAAATGGCATTATGTTCACTTGAGTCATTTGAATTTGTGTTCCTTGCACATTTGTTGGACACCGTATTTGGGTACACAGATGACCTAAATGGTGCTTTACAAAAGAAGGATGAGGATATCCTTAATGCTATGTCACTGTTATCTTTGACAAAGACTCAACTTGAGTTGTTGCGGGAGAATGATGGATGGGAGATTTTTCTTGCTGATGTCACTTCTTTCTGTGTGAAGAACAAAATAGTTGTTCCTAAAATGGATGACATATACAAGCCAGTTGGGAGATCAAGGAGGAAATATGTCAAACTCACAAATTATCATCGCTTCAAAGTTGACATGTTTTTGGGTGTCATTGACAGATAACTTAAGGAGCTCAATGATAGGTTTGATGAGGTAAATACGGATTTGCTTGTTTGCATGTCATCATTCAGTCCCAAGGATTCATTTGCTTCTTTTGACAAGGATAACTTGTTAAAACTTGCTAAACTTTATCCCAAAGATTTCTCGGTCACCGAATTGAGGCGCTTATCCTATCAACTTGGTAAATTCATTATTGATGTTCGTGTTGATGAAAGATTTCACAAAGTGAAGAATATTGGTGAGCTTTCCGTCTTACTTGTTGCAACAGATAGGCATAACATACACCCATATGTCTACAAGCTTCTAAAATTAGTGTTGCTGCTACCAGTTGCAACTGCAAGTGTTGAAAGGGCATTTTCAGCTATGCATTTTGTGAAGAACAAGCTTAGAAATAGCATGGGGGATCAATACTTAAATGATTGCTTGGTTACATTTATTGAGAAGGAATTTTTCCTATGTGTTGCTGATGAAGACATCATCTCCCGTTTTCAAAAACCGTCTCGTCGAGTGAAATTGTAATCTTTTTAGTTGAGAATTATCAAGTTATTGTATGAAAAATGGAAAACTATCTCTACAGTAACATGTACCCTTTGTTTGCATGAGCTGTAATTTTTTTATATGCGATGGTTGTTTGGTTCGCTAATATCTATGTACACCCAATGTTGAATTCCTGTGTCCGCCACTACAGTCCCATCTAATTCCATCGCATAAATCACGTCGTGTTGCTTCCGTTCTACTCCTGCGCCCAGTGGCGGAGGCAGGTACGTGGCAAGGTTAGGCGGCCGCCATACCTAAAACAAATACAAAAAACTGAATATCTATATTATATACATACACATGCATGATATACGTCTACTTAGGCAATAACCAATGAGCCAATACATAAGTCTACTTGACTGCTTTGGCAGTTTGGTGACTGCCTGTTTTACATAGTTGATAGTTACATTATACATATTTGATATTTACAGACCCGCCATACCTAGAAAATATTTCTGACTCCGCCACTGCCTGCGCCTTCCCATCTTCTTCGTCGGACCTCGTCGTGCCGCCGTGAACACGAAATCAACAACTTGATCCATCGCTGGTTGCCTAATTGGTTCGATTGCTCGGGCGGCCTCCAGAGACAGCAGAACGCCGGGACACCAGGAGGCAGCCCCAGGACCAATCAGCCACTCCCAGATCCAATTCCAAAAACCAAAATTCTGACGTGAAGTAAGCAATGAACATGAGTTCAGTTCATGTTCGTTAATGTGATTCCTCTAATTTTTTATTGTTTTATTTATCCTTAATCCTTAATTGAATTTTGGCCATCCGCACGTCCGTAGCCCTAAACAAGAATGCAATTGAAATCCTCTTTGGGTTCTACTATGACACAATAGCAATTGAAAATGATATCTAGAATATGATTAATTATGAAAATATAATTGAAGATTTTATTTCCACAAATACTCGACAGATGATGCTTTTTATAGTAGAATAAGGTCACTAGATACTACTATATTACTTTCTTTAGCATTGTATATTTTGATATATTTCTCAATATTTAATGAAATTTATATAATTATGTAGGAGTAATTAATTATTGTATTAAACATATAGTATTAGGTAGGTTTACTCAAAGATAGTAGTAGGTAGGTTTGGTTGTTCATGTAGAGAGCTAATTAAACCGACCACTAGCAGAGTAGCAGAGAGGGGATAATAACCAAGTCAAAGGGTTAGAGTTGGATGACACTACCCCGATGTCCGGTTGCAAATGCAGGGCCTCCTGTGATGGCCCCATATTCTTCTCTCTCTCCCTGTCCAGTTCGGCTTGTCCCCGGCGGGTGATACTCCCTCCGTAGTGTAAAGAATGATGTTTAGGACAACGACACGGTCTCCAAAACGTAACTTTGACTTCTTATTCTTATAAAAATATTTATTAAAAAATAATATATGTATGCTTTTATAAAAGTATTTTTTAAAACAAATCTATTCATATGGTTTTCACACTTCCAAACTCAATGGCTTAAAAGTTATTCATGATTTATATTCCCAATGTTTGACTAAAATCTTGTCCAAAACATCGTTCTTTACCAAGCAAAGGGAGTACTGTATATACATATAGCTGGTGTCTGTTGACATGATCCATTGATCCTCCGCATTGGTACGACGATAATGCCACTAAATTAGCTAGTGCGTGGCCGACCAGACTAGTTGGTCGCCAGCTCTGCTCCTGGAACATTCATACTCCCTACCTTAACCCCTACCAACCTACAAAAACATCTCATTCTTTCCTCTGGCCGGTGGGCCCGGCCATACATATGAGTAGGGGTATATACTATACTGGAGCAGTACCACGTTTGAAATGGCATACTCCTATTACCATGCACGTTCAACAGTCGGCTAGGGACATTAATTTGAATATAGAACGTAGGATGTTTGGATTATTTCAGAGGTTCCCCTTTTCATGTTCTTCATGAATCGACATACGTAGCTATAGGAATATTAAGTTATTATCCAGATGCATGCCACAGCTAAATTATGGAGCCCTGCGGCCAAGCTGGATGGCTTATAAGTTCCTATGAAAGCCGAGGTGGTAAAATAAGGGAACCCCTTTGTAACGGTAGGATTATTGTTTAATTATATGAGATGACGAGATGAGACGCACGAAAACAAGAGGTTCGTTGGCCCAATAGTCACCTCATGGAGTCATTGTTTTGGCATCTAGCACTGGCCATGTTGCGTGATCTCATCTCTATAAAGTGATTAGCGCCAATCGATAGGCCACCAACAATATAAAAACAATCAGTTCTCCTTTCCTACTTGGCTGTTCATAGGGAAAAAAAGGAGAAGCTCACCAGGTCACACAACAAAAAGCTAAATTCGGTTCACCAAACTATTTAATTTGTTTTTTTCCTTTATTATTATTACAAAACTCTGGCCATCTTTAGTTTTAAAAAACAGAAACAAATTTTTTTTAAAAAAAACGAAACAGAACCCGCGATGTCACCAGATCTGGAACGCCTAATTTCTTAGTAAGAAATACGTTACGCAAAAAAGTCCCTTTAATTAAAATACGGTACTAGTAGTACACTACCACTCTCCTCAAAGAAAGAAGGAAAGCCTCTGACATAGCAAAAAGCAGCACTTGAGTACTACTACTGATACTGACTGCCTACGCACACGTATGCCAGTATGGCAAGAAATTTATTCATGCATACAAAAGTAGAGGCATCACAGAGAAGTGGTGCATCGAGCCCCCAGATCGGCGGCGTCACGCCGGCCGGTCCTCTCCTGCGTGCTGGGTGCCCAAACTTGAAGCCATGCCTGCCGTCGATGGCCAGCCGGGACGAGCTACCAACTGTCGTGGCCGTTCCTGGTGCGGCGGGCCCCACCTCGCGCACCATTTCGGATTGGAATTCTGACGCCCCCTTTCGGTTTCCCTTTCCCTTCCTCCAGATTATTTAAAGCCATCTCCGTTGCGTTCGGAGAGAGAAGGGAGAGGGAGCAAAGGCGAAGCAGCCAACAAACAGCCAGAGAGAGAGAGAGAGCCGGCGAATTGTGAGGGAGAAGATGACGGAAGAGGAGGCGGCATGCTCGTCTTCTTCCTCCCTGACGATCCTGAGGCAGTGCAGGATTTGCCACGACGAGGAGGACGACCGCCGCTCCAGCATGGAGTCGCCCTGCGCGTGCTCCGGCTCCCTCAAGGTCCGTGAGCTGTGTGCTTCTGTTTCATTCATGGCTTCTGGTTCATGCCCTGCGCGGTGTGCCTGATTGCCGATCTCTGAATGGATGGTGTGTGCGCTTGTGGCTGCAGTACGCTCACAGGGGATGTGTGCAGAGATGGTGCGACGAGAAGGGGAGCACCCTCTGCGAGATTTGCCTCCAGGTGCGCACAGCTGATCGATCAACCCGGCCTTGCTGTTCCGTTCCGTTTCGTCTTCACCTCCGATGCTTCTGTGATTCTGCTTCCGCGTTCAACTGTTCTATTCGTGAGAGTTTCACCTTTCCTGCTTCAATTCGAGTATGCAGCAATTTGTTTCTTAAAACGAAATTCAAATACATGTTTAGCTTAAGCTACTGCTCACCATCTTTCCTCATTCCTTCGCGCTGAAGAGCTTTTGCCTGGATGACATCATGACAAATTAACATGACCGATGCTTTCGTAAAGGCTATAGCTAGAGATTTCTTTGAGGCTAGCTAAACCGAGCGATTCTATTATACCTTGTTGATCACATCATGCAACTGCCTTTTTTATTTCTGTTTGCAGCGCAAAGTATTGTATACTTTTCTCAGAGTCCAAGTAATCAAACCTGCAATGCATAGGACTTTCCGCGGTTTTTGCCTTTGTTTAACACCTCGGTGTTTTGCTGTCTGTCAGAATTTCGAGCCAGGCTACACCGTTCCTCCCAAGAAAAACCAGCCTGCTGATGTTGCGGTCACCATCATGTAACCCCCTCCTCTCTTTCTCACACGCACATTGGTAACTGGGCGTTGGTATTGATACGCGCATTAAGGCCATAGAACAAGGTGAATGTTGGGTTTAATTGTATGTCACGCCGGTCTATTGGCTCCATAAAACTGCCATCACAAACTAGTGGAGTATCCAACAAGTCCATGTCCATGGCAATGTCCCTTGCTGAACATCCATTTCATTCGGCATCCTCATCTGAACCGAGTGGTCATGTATGATAGGTATTACCTGGCTCAGTTGCTGACCAACCTATCTTTATCTTCAATTGATTGATCAATTGGAATCTTCCAGCCACACAGCCACTTAGACGACCAACCACCATCCATTGATGCTTGATCGCATACCACCAGCAGCAAATTCCAAAGATGGCTGTCTTTCCATTGTCCATGGTAGTATGATATGTATCCCAGGCCCCTCATCCGATCTGATCTGAGACTGAATGCATTGTGCTAAACAGTATGCTCAACGCCCCTGGTCATTATCCAAACAAGAGAACAGGCATTCCAATCAAACGGTTGCCCTGACCCCGCACATTCCATTCTAGCAGCTGTCGCAGCATCTTCTCTGCTCTGGAGAACATGCGCTCAGATTTCAGCAGAGGGGGGCTGAGTGGCTGCCGGGTGGGTCCGGCCCAGCTGTTCGGTTAGGCGAGCCAACCACCGGGCCCCAATCATTCTTCCCCGGCAATGAGATGGCAGATAAGATGCAAATGCCCTCGCACTGTTGCTGCACATCTGTTGTACAGCCCAAACCCGCGTCCTGCTTGCACCGCACTCCCTCCTCTCGGCTGTCCTGCACCGTTGCCACAGGAGTCAAACCGTCCGTTCATCGGTAGTTGCAGCACGGCCAATCATGCGTTGCAATTGCAATTGCAATCGCAATGTGATTGATGAGATAGAGAAACAAAAAAGGGATGGCATCAGGGTCAAAAAAGAAGGGAATTAGTCGAATCTGTCGAGCTCAGCTGGTCAGCAACGACGCATTCAGTAAAGTTAGTGGTACTGCACTTACCAGCCAACTACCTTGTGCGGTTGCTGACCTGTGCTTGCGTGGTGTGTGCAGAGAGAGTCTGGAGGTGCCCAGGCTCAACTACGAGCCGGTGGAGGAAGACGACGCGGCGTTGCTGGTCGGCGCCGGCGACCCGGAGTACGCCGAGTGCGCCCGCGCCGCCGGCAGGAGCGCGTCCTGGTGCCGCTCGGTGGCCGTCACGGTACGTTGTTACCAGGGAATCGAATCACATCGTCAGAGGTTTTGATTGAGTTGTGCACACAGTGCACGGTCTGAAGTCTGAACCCTGCCTGTCCGTGGTGCAGTTCACGGTCGTGCTGCTGCTGCGGCACCTGGTCACCGTGGCGACGGTCGGAGCGGCGAACCAGTTCGCGTTCAGCCTCCTCACGGTGAGTGCATTCTACACCTCAATGAAATGCTTCTTGATCTATTCGCGCTGTCAAAAAGGCAAATCTGAGAAATGCAGAGAGGTTTTGTTTCTGCGATCAGCCGTAACGATTGTCTCTTCCTTGCTTGGCTTTGAAGGTATACTTGCTGCGGGCGAGTGGGATCCTGCTGCCGTTCTACGTCATCATGAGGCTCATCTCCGTGATCCAGCAGGGACAACGCCAGTACCGCCTCCAGCTGCTCCAGGTTGGTTGATTTGATTTTCACTTTTGACCACCGTATCGGGCTGTCGTGCTGGAGGGACGCAGCGGTTGACTGAGACTTGTTTAGTTACCAAATTTCAATCCCAAATTCTACCACGTAAAAATAAGATTTTCATCACATCAAAATTTTGGCACATGTATGATCTACTAAATATAGATGAAATCAAAAATCAATTGCACGGTTTTGTTGTATTTTGCGAGACGAACATTTTGAGCCTAATTAATCAATATTTAGATATTTTTTTATAAATACAAACGAAATGCTACAGTGACGCATTTATGACAATGTCTAAAGTTTGGACACTCCAATTTTGAAACTAAACAAGGCCTGAACAATGCTGGTTTGATTTCATGAACTTTTTTCCGGCTTTCTGCTGCTGCGCAGGAGCAGAGGAGAAACGCGTTGAGATTGGCCCGGCTGCAGGGGCAGGAACAGCAGCAGCAGCATGTCATCCTGGTCCGCTGAGGAAGAAGGCGTTCATCAAAGTGTTCGTATATCTTGTACAAGGTGTTGTAAAATGTACTGCTACATTGTTCAGAGGCAATGGAAAAGCACGCAAAGAAATCATTCTTTATATGATTCCAGCTTATGTACATCACTTGCAATCTGTCCAGGCTGCATTAACTTGACGCCGCACGTGTGAAACCTGGACATAAAATTTTGGATCGCCCATCGAGTTCAACTCCCACCCTGTACGTGAATTCTGATGTAATGACGTAGGCGTGGGACTACCACCGCAGAATTCAAACAAGAACAGGATCAACTGCTGCATTATTCCCTCAATGGAGGGATTTGATCTCCTAGTTGTAAAGATGGAATACATGCATTCCTCACTGTTTAGTTTACATGATTAGTTAGATATTGATGATCAAAGCTGCAAGCACGAGTAACAATTATATTCTGAATAAACAAACTTGGACCAAAGGTACTCTATAGAGTAGTAAGACTGTCTGTACCGATGCCCCCTATCCTTTCACCCGGGGACGGTACCCCCAGCCCCCGCTAAAATAGCGGGGGTCCCGTTTCTACCGAATTCAGCCCAATAGCGGTTCCTGCTATCCTTGCGCTGGCCCACCCTTCTCAACCGCCGCCAGCTCCAATTGCCCCGTCCCTGCGACGGGAGCTTCCGCATCGCCGACGAGGAAAACGTGCACGAGGTAGACAAAGCTCCGGGGCCTGGTGAGCTGGCGCAACACCCATGACAGCGCCGCCACGTTGGACCCGCCCTTGCCGACGGCCACATACATGAGTCGCCGCTGCTAGAGGCGGAGGCTGCGCCGCCGCCCTGACCCTGACAATGCGCGTCACCGACCGCGGAGGATACGCCGCCTGCCGCGTCTCCTTCGGCTCCAGATCCCAAGCCCAAGCGCAGCAAGCCGCCGCCGCCCGAGCCTAAGCGCAGCAAGCCGCCCAAGCCCAAGCCCAAGCGCAGCAAGCCGCCCAAGCCCAAGCCCAAGCGCAGCAAGTCGCCGCCCCACGCCGCGAAGTCGCCGGGGGTGGAGGCGCGCTGGAAGAAGCGTGAGCTCATGGGCACCGCCAGCGAGAGGCGCCTCCGCGCGGTCGCACCGCCGGCCACCATCTAGCTGGCGCGCTCTTCTCCGCCGTCGTCGCTGCAGCCCTCCGCCCACCACTAAAAAGCCGCCCGCGGCCGCCGTGAGGGCCACACCCGTATGCTGTCGTCGTTGCCGTGTGGGGCCGCCCGCGACTGTCGCGAGGGCCAATTGTGCGCCGCCGGCGCCATGGGAGTGGAGGGAGGAGGGGGGAGGCGAGCAACGGCGGCGAGCGAGGAGGAGGAGGAGGAGGAGGAGGAGGGAGGAGGCTTCCGGCGGGGCGCCGCGCGAGTGAGGCTCCAGCGCCGCCACGGAGGGAGGGAGGGAGAGAGAGAGAGTAGAGTAGAGAGGAGGATGCGGCGCGGCAGCGCTCGGCCCTCCACGTGGCACTCCACCACGGGGGGTGGCGGAGGGGAGGCAGTGGCGCGGCGGGGGAAGGAGGCGGGGTCGCGGTGGCCGGAGAGAGGGAGGGGAGAGAGAGAGGGACAATGAAAGTGAGGGGAGAGAGATGAGAGGGAAAAAGAGAAAGAAGGTAGGTCGTGCGTGACGATAGTTGGCACAGAGTACGAGGCACAGAGGATGATGAGGGTAGAAGAAAATGATATAGATGAAAGAATCTCAATAATAAAATATATTACTTTTAGAGAAAGAAAATAAGGTACCATGAAAGCGAATAAGCAGCAGCAAATCGTGAAGTCATACGTCAAGAGACTATTTTAAAATATCAATATATTCTTTTTTTTCTAAAAAAAAGACTATCCTAGACCCAAACCCTTGAGAAAGCATGCGCACATAGCCCCGCAATCAATCTGCTCAGCTGTGGACATCGATCCAGACTACACGCGCACGCGCGTGCGTACGTTCGTACCAAGTTGGAAATTATGAGCACGAGACGATGGCAGGGCGAAACCGGTTTTGAGCACGTGATCTCATGCATGGAAATCCCTGCTGCCCTTCAACGACCCAAATTTTCACCCCTAATTTCTACTATGTAAAAAGAAAATTTTCATCACATCAAAATACCGGCACATATATGAAGTATTGACATGAAATTAAAAACTAATTACACAATTTTGTTGTACTTTACGATACGAACATTTTGAGCCTAATTAATCAATGTTTGGACAATTATTTATAAATACAAATGAAATGATAAATTGACGTATTTATGACACTTTCTAAAGTTTGGATGTCTACACTTTAAAACTGATCAAGACTAAGGTATAAATGATTAGACTAGCATAGCACTGTGTACGAGGAAAGGGAGCCCGGCCCCCTGGAACAGAGCAGGTGCAGTGAATTTGAGCTGTTCCACAATGAGCATTGAGGAGCACTCACGGAGTCGGATCCGGGACAGTGCTGAAAGGCCCAACACTACTCCTGCAGGCTGCAGACAATGCAGAGGACCACCACTATTCCACTAAACCACTATGAAGTATATGGAGCCACAGATCTCGTGTGAGAAAACATGTAAACGCTAGGCAAATCGAAAATAGTGATTCCTCCCATTCTATAATAGCATGGAGGGCGATGCATACACCTATCAAAGCGCAGGGATAACATCATGACGTTTGTAATTAAGGCAATAAACGTAGAGCGAGGGATTTACACTAGGGATGAAATCGGTCAGAAACGATCGAAAATTTTCATTATCATTTTCTAACCATATTTTTTACTCGGAAACGAAATCAGAAACGATAATTTCGGAAACGATAGCGATAACGGAAAAGTCGGTATATCGGAAGCGAAAACGTCGAAAACATCAAATCGAAAACTTTGTAGGCCAATTTCAACAACCAACATTATTACATATTTATATATCATTTATGCATGTACATTTTTGATAAAAGTCAATGAAGCTATATAGGGTTGTGATTCATTTCCATTTGCGACAAAGAAAATTTTAGGCGAAGTAGAAGGGTAGCTGTGAATTTTGGGCCTCAATGATTTAACTAGGCCGAATTCGAAATTCCAACGGAAAATTTTCCACTAAATTCGGTCGATAGAGCTATTCGACGGTATAAATCCATTATCGTTTCCGTATCGTTTTCCGACATGTACCGTTTCCGTTTCATCGGAACGGAAAAATCTCGGAAACGAAACTCGGTCGATCGGGAATTTCCGTAATCGTTTTCATCCCTAATTTACACTACTTAGTGCTGACGGAGTTTCACCAAGTTCAGCCTGTGCAGTCCAAACCGAAGTGTACCCGGTGCTACCCAAAACTTGAGTTGAGGAGGCCCTGCATGATCATGGCACATGCCGATTTACATATACATACATGACAAAATGATGTACCTGGCGCCAAGCTCTCAAGTTTGGCGTGTTCAGAAGAAAACGCCTCGGGGAGTTGACGCAACATTTACACGGCAACAGTGCTGTGTCGCTGCCAGCAAGCAGTGGTAGCACCTTGCCTCATCTCTGATCTGATCCATTATCGTGTAGGGAAGCGCATCGGATTTGTCCCAGACTAGTAAATTGCGCGCGCCCATGCGCGCGTGTTGACGAATGGATATTGATGCTATGGTTAATGAAATATATTAATAGTTTTTGAAAAAAAATGGCTAAGAAGTTCTAAGCGTAGCATGTATATTACCAGTTTTCAGTTAACGATTGGGTATTGATGCTAATATGGATGTGAATAGACGCACATATACATAGATATAGGTAATACCCAACAGTAGTCATGAAACTGGTTATTCATGTCTGCCAGTAGTGGAGTTGAGGCACTTAGTACATAATTAAACAGATTCATAGAATATAATTAGACATATACATAGAATAGTCCTTTTGCTTAAGTTGAGTAGCTTTTTTCCGTGGTAAACTGTCAGGAAAAGCATCCTGCACAGACAACAGGTAATAGTCAGCTGATTACCAACAACTTTTCTGAAGTTACTACATTTTTATATGTGAAAACAAAGAGCAAAGGAGCAGCATCAAACTTACCGAGGCCCAATGCAGCACAATATATATTTGGGGAAAAAAGTTTCTAGAACGACCAGACTAAACACTCAGTACAGAATACTACATGCCTAAAAAGGAAAGGCAGCAGTACATGCTTACCAGATCCAGATGAGCAGTTTAATGGAAAATATAGACTTCAAATTGAGCTTGAGTTGAATAGCATGTTAATCCTAGCGCAGCATACATGATCACTAAATCAGTTTATTACAGAGGGGCGACAAGAATTATCAACACAAGCAACTAATACCATATACCCATCCCGTCAGGAGTAAGTCAAAGGAAACACAATAAAGCAGAACTCACCCAATGCACATTGTTGAAAGAACTGGAGCACATTGCCAATAGTGTAGTCAACAAGAGTTAAATCAAACATGCATCACATCCTAAAAGAAGTAAGGAGGAGCCACCATTAAGCCCACAGGAAATGGAGCAGCTCGAGCACTAACCAAATTAGGATGAACCGAAGGAACGAGACCCCTCCTGGCCAGCAAGGATCTGCATAGCAGGGGGACAAAAGGTAACACGAAATTAACAGGACGCCCCACAAACATCAGTTTGGCAATCTATATAGAAAAGTAAGTAGATGGTGTCAGGAATCTAACAAAACAGTGATCTGAATGTGGTACCAGCCATCAAACATGGTCACATATTATCAAGTGATAGTGAGAAGAGATGAGAACTATATATAATTGCTAAACCTGTCTTGGCAGAACATTTGTAGCAAAATGGAAAAACTAAAATGAGTGGTGTTTAAAGAAGATAAACTAATGAAGGGCTTGTCTTTTATCAAAAGCTGCATCGGTGAACATATCTTAGAGTCCAATTTCAATCAGTTTGTTTTTTCATTCTCTCATCTCAAGTCATAAAGTCGGATGCAGCTTTATTTGTTACAATCCATCTAATGTTTCAAATCATTTTGTAGAGGAACATAAAGTAAAAAATTTAATAGCACATCCAAATGTGCAGGAAGTCATTGCCTATATATATTCATTAATGACATATGAGAAGTTTTCTTTTCTTTTTGTTGGAAATCTAAGGCTTCACGATAAATATTTAGCCATTAACCATACTTGTTGAAATGCACATAGAAAGAAAAAAGCCAGACCACAGGAACTGTATTGCGTGTATATACCTTGCTTTACTTAATCATAATCATTGAAATGAATATACAAACTAAAAGCAATCAGACATTAGCTTGCACCCATCTTCATGGAGATGGATGCATCCATTTTTGTAATAAAAGTTTTCACAAGAAAAAGGAATTTTCAAAGCACAAATGTAACACCCAAAAAAAATTGCCTATTTAAAATTTTTAGTAATTAATTGGCTTTTATTTAATTTGTTCATAATTAATATAGGTTAAATGAATTATTTATGAATATTAAAATCAAATATAAGTTGTAGAAATATTTTTGTTGCATTCATGCTGCTGTATTTATTTTTGTACTGCTTGTGATTCAAAAGAGAATTTAAATTTATTTAAATTCAAATTTGAATCACATTGTTTGGAGTCTTAGAAAAGTTCTTTTCAGCCGAGTTCACTTTCACCCCTTGAACTCTTCCCTGGTCCGCTTTCTCCCCCTCTACTCCTCCCCAGAGTTCAGCCCAGCCCCCTCCGCTTTCTCCTCCAGCTCAGCCCAACCATTTTTCCTCCACCTGGGCCGTTTTCCCCGAGCCGGCCCACCACCCCCCGCGCGCCTTCGCTTCGCCGGCCCAGCAGCGGCCCAGCCGCGCCTTCCCTCCTCCCTTCTCTCTCTCCCTGTTCCGTTGACCCACCTGTCGGCTTCTTCTTCCCTCCCCTTCCTTCTTTCCCCGCGTGAATGGCGCCCGGGATGGAAGCCTTGCCGGCCGAATCTCCGCGCCGCCGTGGGCCCTTCCCGGCCTTCTCCGAAGGTTCGCGAAGCTTCCCCGCAGCCCTTCCCGCGATTACCTTCCTTCCCCACACCAATCCCCGATGGAAACCCCCTGCCCACGCATGGCAACTCCGATCCGCCGCCGCCGCCGCAATTTTGGGCATGCCCCGCACGCCGAGGCCTCCCCGGCCTATAAATGCAGCCCCCAAGCACCCCCAGACCCTCACCGACCCCTCCCAAGCTTCCAAGCGCCCCCCAGCAGCTCCCCTCCCCCGCTCCGATGCCGCCTGAGCAACTTCGCTGGCCGCCGTCGTCGACCGTCATCTCCGACGCACCACCGGTGCCTTGGACCCCCTGGTAAGCTTGCCATGCCTCCCTGATACTCCAGAGCCAACTCCCGCCCCGAACCGAGCACCACAGCGCCCGATCCACCCTCGCCGGAGTCGCCCGACCGCCGGTCGCCATCGTCCGCCTACTCCGCCGCGCAATCCCCGACTTGAGCCCCCGGGGTGAACTCGTCGTGCTCCCAACTCGCTCCCCGACCTAGTCCCGTCGCCAATGGCGCTCTGGAGCGCCAGAACCGCTCTGCTCCGGCGAGCCCTCGCCGTTCGCAGTGGCGGCGCTGCCGTCGCTTCCTCCCCCGTCGGCGGCCATCTTCCCCGCCGTCAGATCTTGATCTGACGACTCCCGTGCGTCCTCGCCCGAAGTCAAACCAGAGCCTTACCGATCAGCCAAGCAACTTTGCTAAAGAGTCCCTCCACTATCTGCAAATTAACCCGCCATCCAAGCCAGTTCAAAAGTAATTCCAGATAGGTCCTGTTTGTAATGAAAACCCCCCTGAGTTTTTAAGTATTAGAACCCGCGGTCCAGCCGAGCCCTATTTGCGCGTTAGCCCTCGGGTTTTAACGCGTATTTACGTATAGGTCCCTGGTTTCTTCAAAATAAGCCCCTGTACCCTTTTAAAAATTGCCAGCAGGTCTCTCGAACTTAGATTTGGCATATCTTTTTTATTTTAGCTTCGATTAGTGTGATTTTCGCGCTCATGTGTTCGTAGTGAAGCGTAGATTATTTCTAAAAGCTTTATTTGCACTGTTTCTACTATTTGGTGTACTTTTCTAATAGATTATTATTTGTTTGCATGTATTGGTTTGCGTGCTCGCTTGTATGGTGATTCGTGTCCAGTCGGTGAGCCTTTCGCATTGGACTTCGAGTACGTGGGGGACTTTCCGGAGCAGGACCCACAGCAGCAGCAGCCGCCCTTCGAGGAAGGCAAGTTATAACACGGACAATCCTTGCTACCTAAACACACTCTTTATATACATCTACATACATATGCATGTGTCTAAATTGTTGTCCTATTAAGGTTGTACCTAGATTGTTTACTCCTATCCTTTGTTTACCTTGGGTTATTGCATTTGGGTAGAATCATTGCTATGCGCAGCTACTGTCACTACTATTTAATTGTAAATGTTGACTTAATGGTTCACTTTAACATAATGATAAAACTTGCTTTTTAGCAACTTGGTTTAGGGAGCTAGAGCATGTGCTTCGTGTTTGCTCTAGTGTCTCTCCGTAAGGTCCGGTTCTTAAAGCGGCAACCCAGGAGCTTGTCGCCACCGCTAGAACTATTATGGCTCTGGTCTTGGTCAAGTAGCTTGTACGTCTCTAGCTTGTCAGTGGTTACCGGAGTGGCCAACGACGCTATGAGAACCATTCGTGAGTGTATGGTTTGATCCACCGAGGACGGGTGATCCGTCGGCTATGCCCCCGTGCCTCAGTCCCGTGTTGGGAGTCCCTGCGATGGGGAACTCCGCACGTTGCGCATTGTTGGGTGTGATGCCCGTGCTCTGGACGCCATCGACCCCCTTATGGTGTGACTCCGTAGGCGTACGTCGATCTCGGTGCCTAGGGCCATACTACCTGTGTTGTACCATAGCGGCCACTGCCTTGTTAGGGTGTTTTGTGAAAAACCTCGTAGCATCTCTATGCGGTCACACCTCGGTAGTGTGATTTGTGAGGTCTGATCCACCTCCGCGTGGTTGGGTTTAAAGTTCTTTTGAGCTTTTACGCGACTGGTGGGTAAAGGGCGAAACCTCTGCAGAGTGTAAAATCTATCATGATAGCCTTGCTCAGGGTCACGAGCGGCCTGGATCCTTTTTTATTAGAAGAAGATGTTTATTTATGTTTAATGTCACTTATACTTTATTAATTAGGTTACAACCGGGATTTATTCACTTGTAGTAATTTGGTTAATGTTAAAATGAACCAACTAAAAATGCTAATGCAGTTAAGCCGTGTCTAGCCTATTTTGAGCCTTCATACCCGTGCTATACTTGCTAAGTAATTGTTTACTTACACTTACTATTTTATTCAACAAAATCCCGGATGGGTAAACAGATTGGATTGGGCATGAGTCTGCTGCTGAGTTTCCAGAAGATTTACCGTACTACTGAGTTGTGATCTCCCAGTCAGAGTCCCTGTGGATTGCGGCTCCACTAGTTAAGAGTTTTATTAGTCTTCCGCTGTTATTGTTTAGATCATTTATGAAGCACTCTGATGTAAACATTTTATTTAATGAAGAATTCAACATATCTTCTCTGTTTATCATATTTGTTCGTTATATGTGTACTATGACTTCCTGGGCACACGTATGATCGCATTCGGGTTTTGTGAAAATCCGGTTGTGACAACAAATCACATCAAATTTTAAAACAAACTATATACACAAGATGCAAGGAGGGGGGCTGGATTCGGTCTCACATGAATAAACGTGAAAAAACAGTAACAATCAAAGCTTTCAATCTTTGCTATATCTCCACGGGTGTTTCGTCAAACATGTGACTTGCATGAACATGTTGAGCTCCATCAAGCACACATCTACTGCAACCTTTTCCTTCCATAAAACCAAACTTCGAGAAGGAGACACAACTAATCAGATTTGACACAAAGAAAAAATAAAAGGCAAACACGAGGGACCAACCTGCAGATCCTCAAGGAGAGGACGGCCTCTGCAGTAGAGAGCAGGGAGGGGCAAACGCTGGGGAATCTCTCGTCATCTAACGCAAAAGGGCCACCCCACCTGTCACTAGGTAGTGTGCTGGAGGATGAAGCGCCGCCGCCCGGGATCTTGCCGGTGGAGGTAGCCCGTACCGTGCCGCTGTCTCCAGGCCTCCACCGCTCCTCTGCCTATGGGAAGAAACGATAGAGAATGGGATACCTCGGCTAGCAAGCTGCAAGAACCAAACGGAAAAAACAAAATCTTCAATGAAAAAAAAGGAGCAGGAAGGTGCACCATCTACAGGCCGTATCCATCTCTCCTACGACAAACCTACCAGATCGAGCTGGATAAAAAACTGAACCTTTTAGAGAAAATTCCCTATTTGACACTGAAAAAATGACTCCTTCCTTTCTTGACCCTCGAAAACTTTTCGTTCCCTATTTGACATCGAGAAAGTTTTTCTTTCCTATATGACACCGTCGTTCAATCCGTGAGAATTTACCGTGAGATAGGGATAGAAACATGTCAGTTATTTGGTGGATAGACAAAATTACCCCTGGCGAACATTACCTCACACATGTTCTTACCTGGGTCAATCGATTCCCATCCAGTCCTCCACCGAACCGTTCCAATCCTATCTCCTAGCGGCAGTGGCGGCGACGCTACAGGATGGAGGGGATGGCGTCAGATCTGGTGGGAGGGCCCCCCGACGGCCAGGAGGCGGCGGCCATGGCGTCCCCCGACGGCCATGGTGCAGCGGCCGGTCGGGCAGCGGCGCCCCCCGACTGCGAGATGGCGGCGGCCGTGGCGCGCCCAGAAGGCCATTGGGCAGCGGCCGTGGCGCCCCCCAACGGCCAGGCCGCGGCGGCCCCCAACGGCCATGCGGCGGCAGCCATGGCGCGCACCAGAGACCGGGCCGTGGCGCCCCCCAGAGGCCGGGCCACGGCGCTCTCCAACGGGCAGGAGGCGGCGGTCGTGGCGCCCCACGACGACCAGGAGGCCGCGGATGCTGTAGCGCCTGCCGACGGCCAGGATGCGGCGGCCATGAGCGCGCGCCCTAGGGCCTCTGCAACCTTTCCCGCGAGCAATGAATGGAGTGAAGGGTGAATCTGTTAACATCTTTGTGTTCCTGTCTAGCATAGCAGTTGGCGTAGGAGTAGGAATATATGCATCTTTGTGTTCCTATCTAGCATAGCAGTAGCAGTGTTGATGTCTTATATTGTTGGTTTCACTTATAGGATGGATCCAAATTCAACTTTTCTACTGAAAATTAAACTGTTTGGCAACAAAAAGAAAGTGAGAAAGGAGTTCAGATGTTTCAGTTTTGAAATGGTTGTTGATTCCGATTTGACAAACCATAAGGATTTAATTGAAGAGATTGTTGAGAAGTACCCACCAGGTTATTTAGAAGTTGCTCATGTTCAGTACTTCGATGATGTCTTGAAAACATTCCCGGAAGTAGAAACTGACCAACAATTGATGCATATGTTTGAGAAACACTCCATTACCAATATTGTTGACATGTTTATCTCATATTGTGATCCCTCTGAACCATTTGAACCCATCAAAGAGTGGCATAATGAACATGATGAGGACAGTTATCTTTACAACCCATTACCAGAAAATGAGCATGTAGGTGTTGATGAGGAGATCATGTACCTAGAGATTACACCTACTGAAGCCATACATACTGGTGTTAGTGAGGATAATGAGCAGGGCAAAGACAAGGAGTATATTCCCGAGACTGGCAGTGAGGATGTAGTCTAATTAGCTTCCTTCTAACCATAGTCAAAACATGGAGATTACAAGTGTCAAGAAGGGCAAGCAAAGTGGCAGTTCAGGAGCATCAAAAAGGTAAAAAATATGAATTCTAAATTTTAGAGAACAATACAGCCCACAGTTTCATTTTTTATTCTCTAAATGTATTGCTTGCTATGTACAGATCAAGGAGTGGCTCAAATCAACCTGAGCCACTTTCCATTGAGTTACCTCTGCCTGTGCCTGGTGTGCAAACAACAGCTCCTGTCAAAGAAAAGGCCAAAAGAAAAAGGAAAGTGTTGGCTACAAAGAAGCAAATGGCTCAACTTGACAGTCCGGCAATGGCCACAAGAAGCAAAAACGTGGATGCTGCTAGCCCTGCACTGAGCACAAGAAGCAAAAGAAGGCTCAACCTATGATGTGAATGTGATCATTTCTTTTCTATGTATGTGAACCTCATGTGAACTTGAATTTGGCTTCAGGCTTGTGAACTTTCTTGTCTGTGTGAACCAAAACTTTGTGTGAACCTAATGTATCCAGACCATTGTATGCAAATGTGAACCTTGTGTATGCATGTGTCAAGTTAATGTGTTGCAGTATCTGTGTGCAATTTTTTGTTATAATTTATAACTATATGTTGTTATATTTTTTGGAACGAAATAATGCCAAAAAAGTTCAGCACCAGACCCTTGCTGTATGTCAATGTCCAATGTTCAAAATAATGCTAAAAAATCGAACTATATGCTGTTGTATTGTCCATTACACAGCAAAACCCTCGAGGGGTAAAATCGTCTTTTCATGTCCCTTTTAACGCTGTTAGCTAGTGCTTCTCACGGCAGTGTCATTTAGGGAACGAAATTTTAACTCGGTGTCAAATAGGGAACAAAAAGTTTTTCAGGGCCAAACAAGGAAGAAGTCATTTGTTCAGCGTTAAATAGGGAATTTTCTCGACCTTTTATTTGTCCTCGCGCGTCCCGTGACTAAATCGAAAGGAGGCGCCGCACGGCTGCAGGGCGCAATGGGGCCAGACGGAGTGGTGGTTGTTGCAAGGAGGGGGCGCCGTTGTTGGGCTTCCGCCAAACCATGCCGCAGACGAGGGGTCGAGCGGACGGGAGCTCGAGAGGCAGACGAGCAGGAGAGAAAAGGGGGTGTGGTCTGCCTATGTGTCCACAAGGGCTGCGCTGCATCCTCCCTCAAGGACAGCGTCTGCGCTGCCAGATGTGGGGCCACGCACCGAGGAGGGAGGCGGCGGCGCGTGGTGGCCGGCTCCCTGTACCGGCGGCGGCTCATCGTGTGGGCGGCGCGCGGGATGGCCGTCTCCTCTTCCCCGCGGCGCTGGCCTTCGGCGGTCGTGGTGGCTAGCTCCTCGCGTAGGCGGGGTGGGGTGGACGCAACCTCATCTTCCCCGCGCAGATCGAAAGGAGGAGGAAGCGGCGGCGCGCTTCGGGTGGCGGGCGCGATGGCCAGTGAACGCGGCGGCCAATGGGAGAGGCGGGCGCGATGGCTAGCGGGTGCGACGGACGATGGGCGTGACGGCCGTGGACAGCTGGTGCGGCGCGGCGGCCGCGGCGACGGGGACGGCCTCCCCAGCCGGCGGCCTTCAGCCCCGGCGTGGCGCGGATGGCTCCCTTGGCGGTGGCGGGCGGCGGCCGCGGTGGCTCCTCGCCAAGCGGCGTGTGGATGCGGCCAGTCTGCCCAGGCGAGATGGCTCCTCCACGAGCGGTGCGTGGATGCGGCCAGGCGGATTTTTTTTCTTTTATCGTGAGCATTGAGATGGAAGGGATGAGATCGAGATGCTTTCAGAGGAAACCAGGTGAGGGGGACAAGAAGCTGCGCCGGTGAATCGTAGAAGACGAGAAGATTCGAAACTTGATTCACCGGAAGGACGAGAGTTAGATCGATTCTTCGTGAAAACTTAGATATTTTTACCGGAGGGAACCAATAGCTGAATAGAAAGTGGACCGTAAATCTCCAATCGGATGTTAAAATTTTTTTACTGGCGTGTCCACATTGGTTGGCGTCGTACTCCGTCCGGTTTCTTATCTAGAAAATTTCTTTTTCCGTTTGAGGGCATGACGGGGAAAGTGGAAACCTAGCCGCTCGTGGGCCACCAAAAGATCCACAGCTACTACCGCTACTGGGCGGGCCTGCTGGCGCGGCGTGTGGTGGAGGCCGCCATCCAGCCCAATAGGCAGCGGCACCTCTCTCTCGGCCTGGAAGACTCGCCTATAGAATATACGCCATCCTGCGCCACGCGCCTCCAGAGTTTGGAAATCGCCCCCCACCCCACCGCCGTGCGTGTCCTCGCCACGCGCGGCCCCGTTGCGGCCGCCACGACCGCGGACACGTGCCCGGCGTCGTCCACGCGGCCCCCCACGACCGCCTCGCGGCCATAAACCCGGCGCCCTCGCCGCGGAGGCCCAGCAACTTCCCCTCAGTTTGTGTGCGTGGTTCGTGCCGGCTACCGAGCAGTAGAGATCGAGCCCCGCGAGCAAGAGCGAGAAGGGAAGAGGAGGAGAAGATGAGCCGGCTGGACACCCGGACGCTCAAGGACGAGCTCACGAGCATGGACAGGCGCCCGCTCCTGGACCTGGGCCACCCGCTCCTCAACCGCGTCGCCGACAGCTTCATCCGCGCCGCCGGGGTCGGCGCAGCCAGGGCCGTCTCCAGGGAGGCATACTTCGTCACCGTCGAAGGTAATTAACCCCACCGCCGTCTTTGCTGCCCGAGCGAGCGAGAAGGCAACCAGCCTCTGCTCGTTCTCACCGACATCCATTTCGATCTGCTGCAGGGATTTCAGGGGACTCGGCCGGGCTCGACCCCAACGGTGGTAAGAGGAGCCATTTCTCCAGCATCAGGGGCGACGATGGCCAGAAGTCGCTCGAGGCAGCGGTGAGATCTCTTTTCCATCTTTTAATCTAGTTTCTTCTCATTCTGACCATCAACTTATGGTGCAGGTAAAAACGGCTGGCAAGGAGGCCTTCCAGTGGGGTGCGTGTTCGACACAAGCAATTTCCAATAGCGATTTTAACAGTACGTCTGTTAATTTCTTGAAATAGCTAATCGCTTGACCACTCCTGTTTTTCATTGACATGCAGGATTGGCAGCCGGGGTGCATTCCGGGGTGACGTACGGCCTGAGGGAGGCCAGGGGTTGCCATGACTGGGTTAGTGCCCAGAACTGATGTTCATGTCAACTTGCTAGTACACAGTAACCAATTGTTGATTCCTGCTCGTTTACCTCCTCCTGCAGAAGAACAGCGCCATCGCAGGGGCCATCGCTGGCGCGGCCGTGGCGCTGACGGGGGACGCCGGCGGCCACTCCGACAAGCTCGTCCATTTCGCCATCACCGGCGCCGCGCTGTCCAGCGCCGCGAGCCTGCTCTCCGGCACATTCTGAGCCAAGCAGGGCACCGGGCACGGGGGTGGCTGTTCGGTTAGGTTATCGATGGTTTAGCATAAAAAGTTGCATTGCAGCTCACCGACCATGAAAATGTATTCCTAGATCAGTGTCAGCTTCCTGTAGCAAGTCTGCCACCATGCAGTTCCAGTGTAATCGTTGCTCCGTTTGTGTGTTTCCAAGACATTCCAAATTTACCTTTTTCGTCGTTTCCCAGTTCCAATAATCTTCTTACGTTCGGTTCTAGAGATGCCTAGAAATGTGTCACACCCCAAAATCTGATCTGTTAGCATAATTAATACAACGTGTTTCTCAATTTTCTAAAAATTTTCAACCTTTAATTAAATAACATGGAATTTAGTATAGGAAAATTTTGTTTTCTGGGTTAAATTAAAACAACATAGGTTTAAGGTTTAATATTGAGTGCTTTGCATTCATGTCGGTTGCATTTAGTGGTTTTATGTGTGTAAAGTTTTCAAAAACGCGTTTAGAAGTCTAATGTTTAGAAGTCTAATGGAAATTTTTCAGAGTTTTCTGGCATTTATTCTTTTTTATAGCAAATTCCAATTTTTAGAGTAGGCTAAAATCCATTTCGTGAGGTTCAAATATATTATTCGGGTTCCTCGTGTCTTAACTCTATCTCTGAAATTTTTTCTAGGATTTTTAGAATTTTCAGAATATTTTTCATTGTTTTAATATCAATTCTGGACTTATCTGGAATTATTTTATAACCAGAAAAATAATTATTTCGAAAATTAAAATCACCCTAAATCTTAGTAGACCAGCCTTGGCCTAAAGTTGACCCTCTTTTAGACCAAATCTATCCCATCACTTTATTGGGCCAAATTTTAAAGCCCATTCGTATTGGAGTGGGGCAACCCACCTTTAGTCCTATATTGCTAATGAACCTGGAAGTGAGAGGTTTTCTCCCGATATATACGAACCACCTCTCCTCTGGAAAAGGCACACCATCGACTCCATTACAGGAGGCCTCTTTGTTTGGGATTTCCTAAGATAGTCTTCTTCCACCATATCTTCCACTACTGCCCATTCTTCGTCGCGTCGAGCCTTCCATCGTTTTTGGTCTCAAGATTTTCAGTAAGTCCCTCAGCGAATCTTGTAATTTTCTACCATATTCGTTTAGTCTATACTCTTTCGTAGAAAAGCCCTTGCTAGTTTTAAGCACTAAAAATCTTGTTTAGTCCATAGTTCCCACGTTTTAGATTCGTTTTAATCCTTTTTCGTTGTGTTAGATTTATGTCAACTTAAACTACACTTAGCAACTAGTTCATGTTGGTCACAAGGGTACATATTCAAAGAAATCTAACGCCTAAATCCTGAATAGCCGATTCCAACGTTTTCTGAAAATTTGACTAGATTCCTTAGCTGCTCACTGTTTTGACCATAACTTTTGATCCGCTTAACCAAATCTAGCAAATAAATACATTTTGGATATCTACAGAAAATTTCCTACAACTTTCATTGAAAAAATCAGGTCAAAATATTCATATAATTAAGTAGAAAATATTTAAACATATTCCTGTACACTTTGACTGAAGTGCTTCAAAAATTTTCTTATTTGTTTGAAATGTTTTACCTCGGTTTTACAAATTAAAATAGAATTATTTGAAATAAACATTACATAGGATTTTTTTTAACTAAAATCAATCAAGCATATATTCGTATTGTTTTATAACCAAAATCCTTCGGATAGCAATAAGTCGCAGCGGAGATTTTCACTCTCAGAAACAGATTCTGAACGGTGCACTAAATCATGTGTCGTTTCTAGAAAAAATAGCTCCTAAAATCGTGATCTTTTTCCAGAAGATATATTATCAAATTTCGAAGCTAACCCAATTGGAATCACGTTAATCGGATGTCTAAAACTCGAGATATAAAATAAACAAGCAGACTTTGTCAGATGGTGACGAGAATTGATCAAGCTATAACATTCTCGTTCTAGCTCCGATCAGAGTGATTCTTGCGCTCACGTGACCATAGAATCGAACCCTTCCGCTTAGCATGATCTTTTAAAGCTTTTATTTTTATTGGTGTACTGTTCTTAGTTGTATATTATTTGTTCGCTTGTTTAGCTACATGTTGTGCTCGTGTCGTTGATTGCTGCGAGTAGAGGAGTGCCATCAAGAGATTTCAGGCAAAAGAGTTTGAAGACCAAGAGCTGAAGACTGCGAGTAATTATAATGGATTGAGGCAAGTTATAGCACGAACAATCATTGCTACCTACTCACTTGTATTAAATTATTTCATACATGCATGTGTCTAAATTTGATGTACCATTAAGGTTGTACCTAGTTTTTGATTACCTTGTCCTTGTTACCATGTGTTTATGCATATGGGTAGAATCTTTGCTATGCGCAGCTACTATCACTATTATTTAACTGTTAATTTTGACTTAATGGTTCACTTCAACATTAATGATAAAACTTGCTTTTAGCAGCTTGGTTTAGGGAACTAGGGCATGTGCTGTATGCTTTGCTCTAGTGTCTCTCCCTAAGGTCCGGTTCTTAAAGTGGCAACCTAGAAGCCTGTCGCCACCGCTAGAACTATTATGGCTCTGGTCTTGGTCAAGTAGCTTGTACGTCTCTAGCTTGTCAGTGGTTACCGGAGTGGCCGACGGTGCTATGAGAACCACTCGTGAGTGTATGGTTTGATCCACCGAGGGCGGGTGATCCGTCGGCTATGCTCCCGTGAGGCACAGTCCCGTGCTGGGAGTCCCTGCGATGGGGAACTCCTCACGTTGCACATTGTTGGGTGTGTCACCCGCGCTTTGGACGCCATCGACCCCCTTATGGCGTGACTCCGTAGGCGTAAGTCGATCTCGGTGCCTTGGGCCATACTATCTGTGTTGTACCATAGCGGCCACTGTCTTGTTAGGGTGTCTTGTGAAAAGCCTCATAGCGTCCCTATGCGGTCACACCTCGGAAGTGTGATTTGTGAGGTCTGATCCACCTCCGCGTGGTTGGGTTTAAAGTTCGTTTGAGGTTTTACGCGACTGGTGGGTAAAGGGCGAAACCTCTGTAGAGTGTAAATCTATCATGATAGCCTTGCTCAGGGTCACGAGCGGCCTGGATCCTTTTTTATTAGAATATGATGTTTATTTATGTTTAATGTCACTTATACTTTATTAATTGGGTTACAATCAGGTTTTCATTCACTTGTAGTAATTTGGTTAATGTTAAAATGAACCAACTAAAAAAGCTAATGCAGTTCAGCCGTGTCTAGCCTTTTTGAGTCTTCATATATCCATGCTATACTTGCTAAGTAAGACATTTACTTACGCTTGCTATTATTCAACAAAATCCCGGATGGATAACAGATGGATTAGTGATACTTCTGAGCTGTGGTCAACCAGTCGGTGTCCCTATGGACTTGAGGCTCTACCTATCGAGAGAGATAGACTTCCGCTGTGTTTTATTTTGGTAAACTCTGATTTAACTATTTTTTTCATTCGAGCATATGTACTCTGTTTATCATATTTGTTAGCTGTATGTGTTCTGTGGACTTGCTGGGCACACATATAGCAGCATTCGAGTTTTTGTGTAAATCCGGGTGTGACAAAATGACTTCTGTGTGAGCTTGTGATCCGCCCGTCCATCTTTGCCCTTGTTTAGTTCCTAAATTTAGGAGCCAAACTTTGGTTTGTTGGAGTGTGTGCGTCACTGTAGCATTTGGTTCTCTCGGTCTGTCCGCACCGGTCCCCGATAAACCGAGATGAGGAGCTGCACCGGGGCCCGAAATAGGCCACGGTAAAATCCCGAAGACCCCGGTCTCGGGTCTCCGCCATCCCGCTCGGTAAAATCGAGACCCCGGTCTCCGCTATTCCTAGCCGGATGGCGGTAAAATCCTGAGTCTCCGGTCTCCACCATTCCTAGCGGGATGGCGGAGCCTCGCTACGGTCGACGTGGCGTGGGCCCCTCTTGAAATCCCAACCGCCTGGGCGCCCCCTCCTCCGTCGAAGTCGTGCTGCCATTCCGTGTCCACCGCCGTGCAGAGGAGCTGCTCGTCATCGTCAGGAGCCGCCGCCCTACCTCCCCGTCGTCGCTAGGAGCCGCCGCCGCCATCGCGCAGTTCGTTGCGGCAGTCGGTGGAGCCATTGATGTAGGATCTAGGATACCGACTAAAGGGGATGAATAGACGGTTTTAAACTTCAAACACAATACTAGAGAAATTTAATTAAAAACATAAGGAGAACTAAATCTCTAGCTATTTTAAGCCTATGTTGAGGAGTTTGCAACCTAGGATAATAAGGTATGGTTCAAGCTGTATATAAATAACTTGCTCAAAGTAAATTGCTTAAGGTAAAGAGCAATGAACGAAACACAAACAGAAGACAAGAGTTTATCCCGTGGTGTCGATGACTTGCCGGTCACCCCTAATCTACGTTGAGATGGATTCAATGTTCAACCGCTTCTCTATCAAGACTCCGCTTGATCTCTAAGCCGGTTAGAACTAAAGAACCGCTCCAAATCTCGATTCCACTAGAGTTGCTCTTCACCGCTCCGGTGAGGTGAGCACAAGAACCTCTCGCACCAATCTTCCAAGGCAACTTTACAATCTTCTTGAAGTGCTCAATGGAATACGAGCTCCAAGCCGTCTAGGAGGCGGCAACCTCTAAGAGTAACAAATCAACTCGCTCGCTTGATGAACCCCTAGTGCCACAATAATCAAATCCTTGATGCAATGCATTGCATGCTCTCAATCTCACAAAGAAATGCAATCTCAAAGCAAGTGAGTGAGAGAGAGGAGAACAAAGGCTCTAGAATGTCAAGTAAGCCTTTCAAAGTACCAAGAGACCTCACATACCTGCGGGGGTGGAGTATTTATAATCACTCTCCTCGGAACTAGCCGTTACATTCAAAACACGAGAAAAACGACTCTCACAGACTGTCCGATATGCACCCCGGACTGTCCGAGCTTGAATCTAACGGTCATATTCGCGCAGTCAAACATGTATCAGAGATGATCGTTGGTGCCCGGCGGACTATTCGACTTGTTGTGATATAATCCAAATTCACAGACGGAGCGAAGCGGAGGCCCATCACCAGAGGTTTGGGCCGGAGCAAGGGGTACTGTGTTTTTCTCTCATGAGCGCACAGTTTAGTCCCACATCGGCAACGCAACCAAGCTCGGTCACGTGAGCTGCCTATATAATAGAGCTTTGCCCTTGATGAATAAATCATCCTCTTGTAAGCCGCCAATAGGCGTTGTAAACACACACCTCATATAGTAAAGTTTTGCTGGCTGGCGCCCGTGGTTTTTCCCTTCTACATTGGGAGGGTTTCCACGTTAAAATCTCGTGTCTCCTGCGGTTTGATTCCTTTACTTCTTGTCGTTTATTCGTCATCATTTACAACAAGTGGTACCAGAGCCGGTTTCAGATTCGGTTTCCTTGATGTCGACGACGATGAAGTTTGATCTACCGCTGTTGGATTACAAGACGAGGTTCGCGCTGTGGCAAGTCAAGATGCGGGCTGTTCTGGCGCAAACTCATGGTCTCGATGAGGCGTTGGATAAGTTTGGTGGCAAGTCGTCCAACGAATGGTTTGATGAGAAGCGCAAGGATCGTAAGGCTCTGTCTTTAATTCAGCTTTATCTGTCTAATGATATTCTGCAAGAATGTCTGCAGGAACAGACTGCTGCAGCACTCTGGCTGAAACTGGAATCGATCTGCATGTCGAAGGATCTAACCAGTAAAATGCATATGAAGTTGAAGCTGTTCACGCTCAAGATGAAGGAGGGTGATTCAGTGATGAGCCATATATCTGTGTTCAAGGAGATCGTTTCTGACCTAGCGTCGATGGAGGTTAAGTATGATGATGAGGACTTAGGTCTCCTATTGTTATGTTCTCTGCCAAACTCTTTTGCAAATTTCCGTGACACCTTGTTGATTAGCCGTGATGAACTAACCGTTTTGGAAGTTTATGAGGCACTCCAATCAAGGGAAAAGATGAAAGGCATGGTGCAGCCTGACGGATTGTCGTCGTCCAAGGGCGATGCTTTGCAAGTGAGAGGCAGACCGGAGCACAGATCTTCCAATAAAAGTAATGATCGTTACAAGAGCCAAGAAAGTAGAGGGCGTTCTAAGTCCAGACCACCCAAGAAGTTCTGTAAGTATTGCAAGAAGAAATCACATTTTATTGAGGAGTGTTGGAAGCTTAAGAACAAAGAGAACAGAAAAAATAATTCGGATGGTAATGCCTCTGTTGTTTCTGGTGCTGGGAATACTTCTGATTCAGGAGATTGTGTGATTGTTCTTGCTGGTTGTGTTTCTGGTCATGATGAATGGATACTTGATTCTGCATGTTCATTTCATATCTGCACTAACAGAAATTGGTTTAGTTCGTTTAAGCCTATGCAGAAAGGAGATGTTGTGCGTATGGGAGACGATAATCCGTGTGACATTGTGGGGATCGGCTCAGTTCAGATCAAGGCTCATGATGGCATGACACGCACGCTACAGAATGTGAGATACATACCAGGGATGACCAGAAATCTGATTTCGCTCAGCACACTTGATGCAGAAGGATTTAAGTACTCCGGTTCAGGCGGAGTTTTAAAGGTATCAAAAGGTTCTCTTGTTTGTTTAGTAGGTGATCTGAATTCTGCAAAGTTATATGTCCTAAGAGGAAGTACTTTACATGGTTCTGTTTCTGCTGCTGCTGTTACTAATGTTGAACCTAGTAAGACTAACCTTTGGCATATGCGTCTTGGACATATGAGTGAACTTGGTATGGCAGAATTGATGAAGAGAAACCTACTGGATGGTTGTATTTTGAGTAGCAAGAAGTTTTGTGAGCATTGTATTTTCGGGAAGCATAAAAGGGTAAAGTTCAACACTGCTGTTCATACCACCAAAGGTCCTCTTGATTATGTACATGCTGACTTATGGGGTCCTTCTCGTAAGCCTTCTTATGGTGGTGCTCGTTACATGCTTACTATTACTGATGACTACTCTAGAAAAGTATGGCCTTATTTACTGAAAAATAAAGATGATACTTTTGCTGCTTTTAAAGATTGGAAAGTGATGATAGAAAGGCAAACTGATAGGAAGGTGAAGATGATTCGTACTGATAATGGTGGAGAATTTTGTTCTGCTGCATTTAATAATTATTGCAGGCAGGAAGGCATTGTCAGGCACCACACCATACCGTATACTCCGCAGCAAAACGGTGTGGCTGAGCGCATGAACAGGACCATCATCTCGAAGGCTCGTTGCATGTTGTCCAATGCACGGATGAGCAAGCGCTTTTGGGCTGAAGCAGCTAACACCGTATGCTACTTGATAAACAGGTCGCCTTCTATTCCACTTAATAAGAAAACACCTATTGAGGTATGGTCTGGCACACCCGCTGATTATTCACAGTTGAAAGTTTTTGGCTGCACTGCTTATGCTCATGTTGATAATGGAAAATTGGTGCCTAGAGCTATTAAATGTCTTTTTCTTGGTTATGGTTCGGGAGTTAAATGATATAAGTTGTGGAATCCCGAAACTGAAAAGACTTTCATGAGCAGGAGTGTTGTTTTCAATGAATCTGTGATGTTTAATGACAGTTTGTCCTCAGATCATGTTCCAGATAATTTTAATAAAGGGCTGCAGCATATGAGCGTGCAGGTGGAGCATGTGGATGATGATACAGACGAGCAGGTGGAGCCACCTGTGGATGATCAGGAAAATCAAGCTGTTGATGATGAGGCTCATGATGATGTTAAGCACTTACCACCTGATTTGCAGCTAGAGGAGGATTTACCTATTGCTTAGCGCAAGTCAAAGAGAAATTGTGGACCTCCTAAACGTCTCATTGATGAGTGTAATCTAACCCATTATGCTTTGAGTTGTGCTGAACAGGTGGAGAATTCACATGAGCCGACCACATATGTTGAGGCCATTGATTGTGCTGATAAAGAGAAGTGGATTTCTGCTATGCATGAGGAGATGCAGTCACTTGAGAAGAATCACACATGGGATGTTGTACCATTGCCAAAGAAGAAGAAGACACTCCGCTGCAAGTGGATCTTTAAGAGAAAGGAGGGTTTATCTCCAAGCGAGCCTCCAAGGTATAAGGCAAGGTTAGTAGTGAAATGCTACAGTCAAATTCCTGGTGTTGATTATAATGATGTTTTCTCTCCTGTGGTAAAGCATAGTTCCATTCGAACATTCTTTAGTATTGTTGCTGCACATGATCTTGAGCTCGAGCAGTTAGATGTGAAGACTGCATTTCTGCATGGTGAACTTGAGGATGATATATACATGGACCAGCCAGAAGGGTTCATAGTGCCAGGCAAGGAGAATTTTGTGTGCAAGTTGAAGAGATCCTTGTATGGTTTGAAACAGTCCCCTCGTCAGTGGAATAAAAGGTTTGATTCATTTATGCTGTCGCACGGCTTTAAGAGGTCTAAATTTGATAGCTATGTCTACATCATGCATGTTAATGGATCACCTATTTATTTGCTCATTTATGTTGATGATATGTTGATTGCTGCCAAGAGTAAAGTCGAAATTGCTAAGTTGAAGAAATTATTGAGTAGCGAATTTGACATGAAAGATCTTGGTGCTGCAAAGAAAATTTTGGGCATGGAAATTACTAGAGATAGAAAATCTGGTGTGCTATTTCTTAGTCAGCAGAATTATATTCAGAAAATTCTTCAGCGTTTCAACATGGATGATGCTAAGCCTGTCAGTACTCCTATTGCAGCTCATTTCAAATTGTCAGTTGCTCAGTGTGCTAGTACAGATCAGGATATTGAGTACATGTCTAGAGTTCCTTATTCTAGTGCTGTTGGTTCTTTGATGTATGCCCTGGTCTGTTCTCGTCCAGATTTATCTTATGCTATGAGTCTGGTTAGTAGATATATGACTAATCCTGGTAAAGAACATTGGAAGACAGTTCAGTGGATTTTCAGGTACCTCAGAGGCACTGCAGATTCTTGTTTGAAGTTTGGCAGAACTGAGAAGGGACTTATTGGCTATGTTGATTCAGATTTTGCTGCTGATGTTGATAGGCGAAGGTCGCTCACAGGTTATGTGTTCACTGTTGGCAGTTGTGCTGTGAGCTGGAAGGCCACTTTGCAGTCTGTTGTGGCTTTGTCTACTACTGAGGCAGAATATATGGCTATTGCTGAGGCGTGCAAAGAATTAATTTGACTGAGCGGATTGTACTCTGAGCTGGTTGGGGCTGTTTCTTGCATTGATTTATATTGTGACAGTCAAAGTGCTATTTACCTTACCAAAGATCAGATGTTCCATGAGAGGACAAAGCATATTGACATCAAGTATCATTATGTACGAGATGTGGTTGAGGAAGGTAAGATGAAAGTATGCAAGATCAACACTCATGATAATCCAGCTGATATGATGACTAAACCTGTTCCTGTTGCTAAGTTTGAGCTATGCTCAAGCTTAGTTGGTTTAGTTAATTAGCCCTAGAGGCTATTTGGCGTCAATCGTATTTTTCTTCGTGATGATTCAAGATGAAGTGAAGATGCTGCAAGAGAATTTGTCTCAAGGTGGAGTTTGTTGTGATATGATCCAAATTCACAGACGGAGCGAAGCGGAGGCCTATCACCAGAGGTTTGGGCCGGAGCAAGGGGTACTGTGTTTTTCTCTCATGAGCGCACAGTTTAGTCCCGCATCGGCAACGCAACCAAGCTCGGTCACGTGAGCTGCCTATATAATAGAGCTTTGCCCTTGATGAATAAATCATCCTCTTGTAAGCCGCCAATAGGCGTTGTAAACACACACCTCATATAGTAAAGTTTTGCTGGCTGGCGCCCGTGGTTTTTCCCTTCTACATTGGGAGGGTTTCCACGTTAAAATCTCGTGTCTCCTGCGGTTTGATTCCTTTACTTCTTGTCGTTTATTCGTCATCATTTACAACACGACTGCCACCGGTGGACAGTTCGAGACGCAACGCGGACGGACTGTCTGACCCCCTGCATCGTTGAAAACCGTCTCTGATAAAAATGAGGCCTTTTTACAGACTGTCCAAGACCAGCTGCGGACAGTCTGACCTTTATAACACTCACACGGTGAGTTAGCACACGTGGGCCCACTTATCAGCACAGGTCACGGACAGTCCGACCAACACCCTCGAAATTTTCCAAAGATTATTTAAAAAGTTTAAACTCTCATTTCTCGGACTGTCCGAGCCAATGCCACAGACTGTCCGACTAGTCTTGATAGAAATGGATTTTCACAAGATTTTTAGCAACGCTCTTTCTCGAGGTAGTTACCACTCATCTAAATGCACAACATGCAAGTTAATGATCAAAGTGGCACTATAAACACGTCAAGCCAATGGTGTTGATCCCTCTTGATAGTACGGCTATCTAGCCTATCAACCCGGTCATTATTCATCCTCTAATCACCTCATGACCGGTCAAAGCAAAAAGCCCTATCTTATACCTTTGCCTTGAGCTTCCCACAATCCATAGCACACATGCCATCCACACATCATCTTTTGAAGCTCATTCCAACTCTCGGGACTAACCTATTCTCATATTATGAAATGAAATTGTTAGTCCACAAAGGTTGTCATTAATTACCAAAACTCAATTAGGGGCCAAGATGCCTTCCGTTGACCACCATCGCCCCGCGCCCGCCGTCCACGGCCGCTGCCCCGTGCTGGCCACCCGCCCGGCCTCCCCGTCGTCTCCAGGACCTGCTACCGCGCACGACGGGAGAGGCGGTGGGCAGCGCGACAAGGGGGAGGCGGAGCGGAGGGGAGGCGGCTTGCGTCGTGGGGAGGAGGCCCTCGAGGTGGCGCAGGTGGCCCGTGGCGGCCTCGTCGAGCTCGGACTGGAGCTCGAGGCCCTTGCGGATGAGGTAGGCAAGCACGGCGGCGATGGAGTGGAGGGCGTGGGGGAGGCGGAGAGAGGCAGGGTGGCGGGGAAGGATGCAGGGGGCGGCCGCGGCGGCGTGGGGACGGTGGGGAAGGAGGCAAGAAGCGGCGGCGGGGGTGTGGCAGGGCGGCGGTGGCTGGGGGAGGTGGAGCGAGAGAGAGAGAGAGGAGGGGGGTGGGCGGAGTGAGAAAGAGAGAGCACGAAGAGTAGAGAAGGGAGAGAAAAAGAGAGAAAAAGAGAGAAAAAAGAAAAGAGAAATAAAAGGGAAAAAAGAAAATAAGAAAAAGAAAAGGAAAAAGAAATAAAAAATAAATGTGGAGTTCTTTAATTAAATAGTATTACTAAGAATTATTACTTAATTTAAAAGTTGTATTACTAATTATTTTATATTTTATGATTTAAGAATCATCATTTTAAATGATTTTGTTACGAAGGAATGTGTTTATTAAAATGAGATGGTAGTTGAAGATGATGAAATAAAATATGTGGTAGTTATGATAGTGAAAGGTACAGAGGAGAGATGGGTGTGAAGAAAATTGAAATAGAGGAAAGAATCTCGATGACATAAAAATATTTCTTTTATGGAAAGGAGATAGAAGAACGTGAGGAAGCTAGCAATTGTGCCTGTCCCAACGGACAACGAAAGGGAAGCCCATCGCACGATCATTTGCTGATATCATTTCGGTAGCCCTGCTTTGTGAGCTACTCCTACGACGCATACGCCTCATCTCGGGCTCTCGGCAGCCCGGCTCTGTGAGCTACGACGCATACACCTCCATAAAAGGTGCAAAAACGTAATGTGCACGCTTCTTTGCGAAGCATTTTCGTTTTGAACAAAATCTATGGAAGACAAGTGAACAAGCACATGAAAATTATTGACATGGATATCCCGAAAAAAACCTGGGACCCAATGGACAAAGCAGCTGCGCTAGCGTACAACAAATTACTACACCAAAACTTATTTTCCACACTGCAAAAATCTGCGGCCTTTCTTAACTATAAACGGGCCTCAGTGAAGAGCAAACAAATCTTGAAGTAGCAGCACGCGTGAAGAAATTTCACACACAAGCGAAAAATAGAGTAGTATATCGGCCAATCAACCTGCAAGTAAAAAGTGAACTTCACGTCAAAACCAAAAGGGCCAACGCTGAACCGAGATACAGGACAATCCTAAAGACTAATGCACAAGGTACAATTCGAAAGGCATTTATGCCGACATTCCAATTGAATAGCATGAAGGATGGGTCTTTGTTTCTTAGACCAGTCTCAGTGGGGTTCATGAAGAGTTTCGTGGCATTAAATTTATTGATGCGGCAGAGGGGAAGAAAGGAAGAATTTTATGGCATGCGAAAGAAGTTTTATCCCTATGAAACTCATCAGGCTCGATTACCTGGTTTCACTCCAGATTCACTCCAGATAACTGTATAATAAAACTATGCACTGAGACTGGACTTATGTAACTTCATGTTAGTGTGTGTAACATTGTCGAAAGAACGATATGCTCTAGGAAACTCGGTCATCATTGTTTGCCAGAAGAAAAGTAATTCCTAGCAATGTGGAAATGTGGTTTTACATGACCTATAGTTCCACAAACTATTTATGAATTCTTTGCTTTTTTGCCCAGCCGACTGGTGCCTGAGACTCATGCAACAATTTGAAGCTTTTCGATAGCAGGTATGGATGTAACGTGCAGGGATGTCAGTTTTCTTTTATTTGGGCAACAATTTGAAGCATTTCGATAGCAGGTATGGATGTAACACGCAGAGATGTCAGTTTTCTTTTATTTAGGTCGAACTAAAACTCACCTAAATTTATTTATGTGAAAACAAAGCAAGAAAACTACACGTGAATACCCATTTGCACCCTGCTAGCATGAAACAATCTCAAAGGTACATTTAAGCATGGTATCTTGGGCTCATCCTACAAATAAAGCACCAGCTTGAAGACATTGAACTTACAGATGACGTGAGTTGATAGCTTCAAAAACAGCATCCCCAGTTGATGGTTCGGGCCAATCCCTATGAAAGTGCTTGGCCATAGAGCATAAAGCAGCAGCCCTCTACACTGAATTCTTATCGAATAACTTGGAGATATTGGAATCACAATGGCTATATGGAGTGGTGGGCACATCACAGCAATGCTGACGAGGCCGCTGATGCCTCAGCTATAAGCCAAAGAGGTTGGCGTGCTTGAAGGCAAGCTGCAATGTCAAAGGGATGTAATTCAGCTCCATCAAATATAAGATTTACTCCTGGTAATACTACATCCTTGCTGTCTGTGTCCTCTTGATCTGATTTTACATCATGTAGGGATGATTGTTCTTCAGAGGTAGGTCTGCCGAAGGCCTCATTGTGCTCAGGAGCAAGTGCATATGACCTTCACAAATTTAGAACATAGCCATAAGTTACCATGAAAAGTAAACCAATTGCATAAAATCTTAATGTAACATATTTAGAAATACCTGACAGTGCTCCCATCAAAGCTCACAACTTCTGTGCGGCATCTCTGCTGTCCAGAAAATCTCAGCCTCTCGTTTTCACTTGGGGCTCCTCCGCTGGTAGGTGTTGAAGGGTCATTATTGGGATTCCATCTCCCACTAATACTGTTGATTAAGACACGCGGTAAGTCCCTTGAGCTACCACGCTTGTTAAATAACTTTGCTATTGGACCAGTTGCTTGATATTCGCTACAAAGTTCTCTCAGACGCCTTCTTACATTTTGCATCACATCACAATGCTCATTGAAGTCATCTTTCTGAAGGATATGTGATGAAACCACCCTTTCACAAATCCTCTCACACAACTTTGGATTGAATAAGGGAATCCCAAACTCTAGGCTCAAAGGCACCCACTGATAACTTACATTTTCTGGGTCAATTTTATCCGAGGCATCAATCCTGTGAAGTCTTAGTAAACGTAGGTAGCCAAGTGTGCTCAGGTCAAATTTACTGGACAGGTCTTTCAATACAGATGTCAAGTTTAAGATCTGTTCCTTTGATAAATTGGTTTGAGCTACCACACATGCAATTGATTGATCGTCATTCTTTAGAGGTAAAGGGATATCTACAGTGACAAGGTTTCCTGATGCGTTAAGATCATTAACGCTAAGTGGCTGCACCAGCACAGCAGATTGTTTAAGCATTGAGTTCAAGCAGTGTAGCAATAGGTTGCCCTTCACTAAGTTCCCTTCAAACTTCCCTCCTAGTCCACCCACCACAGAACCATCCCAAGACCATATCAGTGCTTTTTCACAACCAGCTAACGGTTCAGGTAGCAATCTAAAACGTAGACCTTTCATGAAAACTGCAGATACCGGTCCAAAATTCCCTGCTGTATACAATACAAGCTTCATCCAAGGTGTCATGGAGGAATAAGAAGGTGGGCCAAAATGAATTGGGCCTGAAGGACCTGGAAGAACTGATGAAGAAGGAAGAGGAACCATTGAAACAATAATGTCATAGTCCCGGAGAAACAGCCGTTCCAGTGTAGCCGGGGCAAGTGATGCTAAACTCTCACATCGAAGAATATCAACTTTGTACTTCCTTTTGTTCTTCAAAACTCGAGTGTCATCTGAAACATCTAGCTCTAATGCAGCCACAGTTGGTGACACTATATTCCCATCACTATCATCCAAATTACATGCAACCTTATTATGCTGCACCAATTCATCATGGTTATCGTCAGAAACACCCTCTATGTTTACTTTGGCCAACTGGTCAGTAGCATTTTCAACATCATGCAAAGAGCTTCTCGGGGTCTTTGCTTCACCAGCATTATCAGTAACTTCATTGGAAGAAACTCCACCAGACTGTAAACACTCCAAGAAGTATCGCAGACTGAATGCATGATTTGCGAACTCCTCTAGGACACCTTCAAATTTCTTTCCCTCTAAACTAGCCAGGTCACTACAAAGTTCTGCAATGCAAGAATCACCTAGTTTTCCAGCCTCATAGAGTGTGACAGCATGAGATTTTAAACCTGCAGAATGTTGGTGAAGTTACTCACTAGTCACTACAGTATCATCAAGTCATTGATTAGCTTTTTATCAGTACTGGAAAACTATCATTTCTACCACTACCGTGCCAGAGAAGAAATTGCTACTCTGATATAGCAATAAGCATTTCTAGAAGATAAATATTAATAATCTTAACTTTCACTAACAGTGACTTTCAAAATATTAAGGTAAATAATAGTATTGATAAACTTGTCATCAAAAGTGTCAGAAATATTGTATATTCGTAATTATCTGTATGCATATTTCTCAAACATAGTCAAAAGTTCAAATAGCAAAATTAACAATGACAGTTATTTGAATATGGATGCTGGACAATCTCCAAGAGATTTCAGCTTAAAATCCAAGTACTCTGGATTAGGAATAAGATTTAAAGACAATATCTAACCTGGGGATAATGAGCCCATCATCAAGTATGAAGTAACATTGGCATCAACAACAAAGCCCACATGAGCAGTTCCAGATATTTTCCTGGGCCCACCAGAATCCATGCTAACCAGTTGTTGACCAGACTTTTCTGAGTTGATGCTTGTATTCGAACCTTCTTCGTCATCACTAAGAATACTACCGGGAAATGTAGGCACACCTTCATCATTAAGAACAGAATCTGCATCCACTAGTTTTACAGCCCAGCCCAATCGACAAGCAAATGATGCAGCTGCCTGCAGCTGATAAAGGTCAGCTTGTAAAGTTGCAGCCAGTTCAGCAACAGTAGCATTAGCACTTGATACAACAAATACAGCATACAATAGCCTGCAACAAACAAGGTGAAGTCATTGCTATGGTGGCTACAGAAAGTTACAGGTGAAAGAAATTTAGACTGTCATGTAAATTTAGACTGCAAGCACTTACTCTTCAATTGGGTCTTCATATGATTGATCCTTGTTAGAAACAAAATTTTCAAGCCTGGAAACTGAACAAATAGTAACAATGCAACTCTTTCAAACACTATATTACTAAACTTAATATAAGATCTATAAACAAAAATCTGGATCACATATATCAGTCTAAGAGAACTTTAATGCATTTTGCCATTTATTCTGATGGAGACTCAATATAAGGGCATTTTGATATGCTGTTCAGATAAAATGACATCGTCACCTAAAATACAAAGATAGTGAGCTACACATGCAATGGAAATGAAATAACATGATATTTTTAGGACTTTATTTAGCATGTTTATATGCGATGTTGATCTATGAAATATGATTTTGCAAATAACACATAGAAGGTTCTGATGTTCTAACTTTTTATCCAACTTTTATGCTGTCTTTTTGCATAACCACAAACTAGGTCATAATGCTAAATAATACATAACCCAAAGGATGTTTATCTACTGGTGATTTGTCATATCGTGGTGAACATTGAAGAATCAAAACAGTAAAAAAAAGAATCAGTATGAAATTTATGCAATCAGAACAATTTTATTCTTGTCATAAAAAAGAATTTGAAAAGAGTAATTTAGGCCATAATGCAACTGAAATAAGAATGGCTGTTTATAGCATTCCTTGGCGCCTCAAGAACAGGATATTACATTAACATCGCATGACATCAAGAGAAAGCATGAGCATAGAACAGGCACAAACATCACAAGCAAAGATACCAATCAATTAGCTTAATTCTGCTTGACTAATTGTATCCTCAAAAGTACCCTCATTATACCTTTGAAACGGTCATCCGGGAAAACAGGGACATCGAAGTACACTAGCCCTCTTTTATAAAGGCCATCTATAACCTTCGGATCAAAAAGAACATATGAATTGGCTTCCTCTTTACATATTTTGTCTATTGTTGCTGTCTCTTCTTCTGAAAGTTTCTACAGAAAACCAGTAGCATCAACTCTTATCAGAAGCCTTCATAAGGAAAGGTCATTAAAGAGTTCATAAAAAGATAATAGCTTTACGTAGGGAAAAAGAAAGTCAGGCATTGTATCTTGTAACTTTCACATTACAAGTAGGTTTCATCACATTCTGTATCAAAATTACATTAATATATAGCAATAATGAGAAATGCAGCGAACCGGACCTTAAACTCTTCCAGTGTAAAGTTAACAAGACACACACCCCACCAAGGCTCAACTGGGACGTCAACAGGCTGTGTTGGCAGCATTTCTTTTGCAATTGATTTGTTCAGCTTCCACATTAATTTCTGAAGAATTCAATAGAGAAAATATCTGTAAAATGATCAATCTTGCTGAAAGATACTATCTAATTGACTCGAAAAATCACACACAAAATGGTTTACTAAGAACATGTATAGCATGCCAGTACATTTATTATCATCACTTTTCATGTCAATTAGACTCATGCAATCATGCCCCCACGCAATTGGTTCAACATGGTCTAGTATTCGACATAGGCATTAACAGTTTACATCTTCAATGTGATTCAAGTGTATGCAAGAGTTGGCTTTCTGATTTAGGATTGTTAGAATATATGAAATATCTCAGTCATTTATGGCCCTTATAGCAGGGTCATTCATGGCCTTCACAGCAGATCAAATCCGCATCCCTTTGTATATAAAGAGGATTTGTAGCCTGACAGATAGCTAGTGTTTATTAGGCTAGATTACAGGAGATTATCTCCTTCTATGTGTGTGTATGTAGGGCTGGACCAAAAGCTCGAAACTCGCGAGCTGGCTCGGCTCGATGTATTTTTTTAACGAGCCGAGCAGATGTTTTTGCTCATTTCGTTAATGAGCTAGCTCAAGCCAGCTCGCGAGCTGCTCGCGAGCCAAACGAGCTAGAAGGTCTAATACGCTAATGAGCAAATTATTAAATATTAATTAGCTACAACACGTGTATACTATTTGTGTGGTTCTAGATAATGTTACGATTATATCATATTATTATAGTATGAGTATATTTTGTAAGTATTAAGACAATATAATTACTATATTTTTTATTTCATATACATTATTGTGGCACTTTTAAAAGAGTCTCGAGCTGAGCCGAGCTGGCTCGTTAGACTAACGAGCCAGAACGAGCCGAGCCAAGCTGGCTCGGCGTCCACCCCTATGTGTATGTACTGCCCGCATCTGGAGAAACCATTCTGCCTTCTCCCAATTCTGTCTTCTTTCAAGGATTTTGTCTTATTCTTTTTTGGGTCCCCTAGATTGAGAGCCTGATCACTTTTCTTTTGTGAAAATTTCTTTTGTTATCATTTCATCTAGGATTTGTAAACCATGTGTCATCTATTTGCGCTTTGCACATTTTAGTACAAAATAGATTACACAGAAATTCACATGATCAACTACTTGAAACCTATGTATGTTCACTGGATTGCATGAGCATCTGACGGTGTAGAAACCTAAGTCATGTGCAGGATTACCTTTGATCTGCATTTGTTCATAATATCAATGAACTCATTTCTTCCAACACCAGTAAGCCTTAGTGCATCAGCAGCAGTGAAGTTTGGAATACTATCATATGGTTGCTCTGCCACAAAATCAAGCATGTTAGAAATATGAATATGTATTAAAAAGGGGGGTGGGGAGGCAGTGCTTCAGTCTTCAGTCAGATATCAGTAACCTGTACTACAAAAAATGTTGAATACACTTTACCGGGGCTAGCGATCTAGGCCAAGCATTACCTAAGAATTGCGGTCAAATTAAATTTTAACAGCAGGATATCACTATTGGATTGTATTCTGATTATGTGATATTTTGCCACCATAAAAATAATAAGACATTAGAGCAATCTATAGGCAGGCTACAGGATGCTGAAGAAACAAAAATTCACAAAAGAAAGTTGTTTCCTTTAAAAAGGGATTACCATTCTTCATTGCTTCAAAAAGGATGTCGCAGTAATATCTGAATGGTGAGATCCTCATCACTCGGCCTATATAGTCTGCAAGGTGGTACGGGTATAACTGCAAACAAATGTGCATGATGTTGAAACCTTGAAAGCTTTCAGGTAAACAATTCAAACATATTAGAAAAACATTATCACACACATATTTCAACCCATTGCATAGGAAATTACGTAAGCCTAAAAGAAAATAGAGACATTAACTGGGCAGATCCAGTATATGAAGTACAAAACAATGTGCATTGAAAATCACAGGTATAGGTTTATCAATGCTGGGAGATGTTATCAACAGACAACTGAAATAACCCCCAACAGGGAAAAACCAAGCTTTCGTGCATTTGCCAGCCTATACATTACACAGAATGACAGAAAGGGAAATTGACAAGCATACTGCAAGATTTCTCCGAAGGTAGCGCATCATTTCTTCATAGTATTCCCCTTCTCTGCATACTCTACGGGCAAAGCAAGTGTTCCATTGCAACCGTTTTCGGATACAAAAATCCACAATCCTGCCACCAAATAAGTAGAACTGCATATTATGCCTCATAGTTTCATGATATATTAGTGACAGCAGCTATGATGCGCAATTCAGGAACCTTAAATACTTGAGCTGTGTTATTCATGAAGGCCTCACACAAAGTACTCCTACTGTCCATTATTCAGGACAAGATTTTGGTACATAGAAGTCTTAAAAATTAGTTTTTGACCTTCAATATTGAAAAAATTGCAAACATACCGCTAGGTCAGACCCCAGTTTGCTCTTTTACAGTCCCACCTGTCATTGAAACATCCAATGCTAAAATAGAAAAGTAGGGTTTGAGCCTGTGGTACATTTGCAAAATCCCCTTTAACATTCTTACAATATGTTATCGGTTGATATGAAATGAAACCGACATCATATCAAATGACAAACAGATCTGTAAATACAACTTTTGTGCACTAAACATGCATATAATTTGACTAATTGTCGGTCAGAATTTATGAAGTTTCACCTTTTTCAAATCAAAATATCTGTTATAGAAGTGGATGGATGGATGGAGTAGGTACATTAACAGTTTAGCATGATTCTCCAATACGGTATCATGTAACTTTATAGGACTCTTATTGAACTTGCAAGAGAAGCCTATGTTTTTCCTGCGCTGATCTGATAGGAAATCCTAGATTATATCATTGCACAGGGAAGTATATTTTCAGCAACATGATGACACATGTATAAAAATGTATTAAATATTTTTGTCTCATTTCATAAAGATCTTTGACTTCATAGTTAAATCACACAGATACTCAGAAAAAAAAATGCATGCATGCATACTTGGTTACTTTGTTATCATGAGGGGAACATTAAATATCAGCGAACTGAGCAGTCAAAACATCAAGAGCAGCCAGCAGGCCAGCAAATACTGCATGTAGCAAAACATTAAGAACAATTGAACAAAGGTTGAATAATTAACCAAATTGTGCTTTTCTTCGAGGATGAAACATAATGTCATTGTCAGGACTCGGAATTCCACATTTAATTTGCACAAAATAAGTCAATGCGATGAAGAGCCATAGCTCAATTTCGCTACTCCCAAAATGCCTTATTCGAACCGGCACAATGTCAAGAAATGTAACTATACAAGCCATGATTCACTCATCTGCCGTGCTAGATGAACCCTTGAACCGTCCCTAACAAAATTGAGGTTAGCATCTGTTGCTCGGAGACCTCACACATCAATGTAGCTAATTGACCGAGATCCAAAGAAGCGCAAGGCAGTTGGGCAAACTCAAATCTCCAGTTGCACTGAAAAAGGTAAACAGCCATTTTAAACAGCATTGGCGTCTACTACAGCAACTCACAGAGCTCCAAACTAAGCGTAACTGGTTGTAGCAGCAGAGCAAGACCATAGTAGAGAGTAAAGGCAGAGCGGTGATTACCTGCGGTGCCACTCGTCCTTGGTCTGCAGCGTGGACTGGAGGCGCTTGGGGAGCGACTCCCAGGGGCACTCCTCCCGGATCGCCTTCACCACCATCTGCTCCTCCACCCTCGCCGACATCCTCCACCTCCACCCTCCACCGCGAGACTGGTGGTTGGGTGGGCACGCGGATCTGGCTGCTGCACTGCGGCGGGATCAGATCGCGATCTCGCGGGGAGGAGGGGCGGGTGAAGTTCTCGGGAGAGCGTGAGGCACGCTGCTGTTCTGGGATCGAGCACGGCGGCGCAGCCCGTGCCCGCGGCGGTGGCGCGTTGCTGGGGGCTGGAGAGAAACGGGAGCGCGGTGGGAGGGGAGAGAAGTGGCGGCCTGGTCCCCTCTTCGAGTCCGGTAAGCCGCAGCAGACAAACCTTTGAAACTGGAAGCGGCACCGTGGTCAATCCGATTTCCACGATGAGGTTCGTGCACGAGTAAGTACCAGTGGCCTGGTCAGCACGACTCCACCGCGAACTTTGGCGGTGTTTGTCTGGGTAAAACTTTTTACGCGTATTTGACCACTAATTAGTATAAAATCTTCGGATTAATTCGCGAGACATATATGATTAGATGATAGTTACTACAGTAGTAAGATAGTAAATTATGGGTTAATTAGGCTCATTAGATTTATCGTGTAAAGTTACACTCATTTTTAAAACAAATTTACAAAAAGACTTTATTTAATACTTCATACTAACAAAATTTTTCGAGAAAAAAAATTTACTGACGCAAAAAATATGACCAAGACTTTTTGGGAGTTAACAAAATTGGAGCGGACAGAAATCCCTCAATCTAGGTCTACAGTTTGAATAGTAAAATGTCCCTGCGATGCAACACCGAAAAGAAAATCACGACATATTTTCTAGCTTAAAACGTGATATATAAAAAACATAAATAGTGACTTAATTTATATTAATAATCTATTTTAACATAGATTTGAAATTCACATGTAAATTGGGTTTATTGACATAATGGCATGGGTAAAGTGGTCCACAATAATATATAAGCGGCCGTAACAACCACTACGATGTGGTCACATATAATGCTTGTTTAGATGCAAAATAGGGGGTGGGGATTTTGAGGGTTAGGGTCGCTTCGTAATCATTACGTCACTGTAGCATTTCGTTTGTATGTGTGAAAAATTATCCAAAAATTGATTAATTAGGCTTAAAATGTTCGTCTCGCAGAGTACAACAAAACTATGCAGTTAGTTTTTGATTTCATCTACATTTAGTACTTCATGCATGGGCCGACATTTTGATGTGATGAAAATCTTCTTTTTACATAGTGAACTTTGGGGTTGATTTTTGGGAAAACAATGGCCAAGTAAAAGAGAAACATACAACCGGTACTATCTTTTCTGTAGATTTAGTATTTGAAGTTAAATTTGGGGAAAATAACCTCTCTATACAGAAAAAGTCTATATAACCCCCTCACCTATGAGGGTTGGACTACATAACCCCCTAACCTTTGGATCGGTCTATATCACCCCCTGAACTTTCCAAAACCGGTCAAATTACCCTCTAAAGCAATTTTAAAAAATCATAGTAAATCACAAAAAATCATAAAATAGAAAATTCAATTATGTTGGACTCCAAATGAGTATGTCTACACAGTGAACATATAATATGATATGCTTCAGTATTTTTTCTACAGCTATGAAGAAAATCATAGATCTAAAGCTATAACAAAAAAATGTACTAAAGCATATCATATTATATATTCGCTGTGTATATATATACTCATTTGAATTCCAACATAATTGAATTTTCCATTTTATGATTTTTCTGTGATTTTCAAAATTTCTTTAGAGGTAATTTGACCGGTGTTGGAAAGTTCGGGTGGTGATATAGACTATTTCATAAGTTGGGGGTAACGTAGTCCAACCCCCATAGGTGAGGGGGTGATCTGGACTTTTTTCTAACTTACAAAATCGTGTGGTAGAGTCGTAAAACCACTAGAGGTAGTTGTTTTGGAGTCATAATGCAAATGTGATTTTTCTATTATGTATGTTCATTGTTACATTTTTTCCTTTAAAATCTAGATTTTATATTTTTTATAATCTTGCCTGTGCACCTCTAACCGTTACTCGTGCCCCTTCAAACTCCCCACCGAATTACGATGCGTTCTCGAGCTCCCCTCCATCTGCTAACCAAGAGGCCAATTTTACACCTTTTCTGTCCATTACCCACACAACAACTATATTCTATGGATATTCCGGGCAAGAAAGTAACTTTGCCCTCAAAATCCTACTCAACACTTCGAGGGGATCTTTAACCAAACTCTAGTGGATATTCTATGAAATTTTCTTTGCTGCACTTCGGCTTGTTGAAAACTAAAGAGCGAAGAAGTCCACAAAATTGGGATTACATATTCAATATATCCTCTCTAGAAACCCTTAATGGGCTCCTTGATCTCTAGTAGCATCACAAGGCAATCTCCCTTCAGGCTCTTGGCACGGTATGTGAGAGTGCCCGTTGAAGGCCCTCATGCAACCAGCCCGAGGTGTCATCCTAGCGTTTTGTTGAAGGTTGTGGCATGGACATGGAGCATCTTTCTAACCCCTCAAGGACCTTGGTTTGTTTCTCTAGCCAATAACAAGCACAAAGACAACACCGGCGATGATATAGAAGGTCAATAATCGAACGTAATGGTGAAGGCCACCTAACTTATCTGTACAACCCTGTGGAAGTGACGCCATAAGTGTTGATCCCTAATAGTAGCCCCTCATGGGTGAGAATTGACCCCGAAATAACCTAACAAAACTGGATCACACCTTACCAAAAATGTCACTCGTACATGTTTGGTCCGAGCCGAATGTTACTGAGTTTTATAATTCTACTAGTTAAGAGTTAATTGTTACTTTTTATTCCGTCCATGGTGCATGATAATCGAGGCCTTGTTACATCCCTACGCGCCTATATAAGGTCCTTTGATAGCTAATTGAAGATAAGATTTTCTGGGGTGCATCTGTTTTGCAATCCATGCTAAGCTCTAAACATCCAAGTTTTATTTTCGAATGTGTGGGTGTGATTCTAAGACCTTTTGGCTATTGTGCTTTGTTTTATCTTATTGAGCATTTTTTATTGTTCTAATTTTGGTAGATTTGTTGAGATGGTGCACAGCCCAATAATAAAGGGACAAGGGTGTTGCACATCTAGCTTCATTGGTGGAGACCTATCCTTGAGGGTGTGGCTGATTTGGACCTAGACAACCCACTTAACTAGTTTAGAGATCCAAAAATATAATTTTATAGTCTGGAAACCAGGACGAGAACCACCAAACAGTTCAAGAACCAACCATGTAATGTACTCTTTCGGATTTTAGTAGGAGCATACCTTGTTAGCGGCTCTATCATCTCATCTCTCAGCTCCCCCCACAACACACAATACTTTCTTAAAATGCATATATACTTATGGTTTTGTTTGACCCTCTAAAGGTTAGTTGGATGCATTTAAGCCTTTGGTTATGCCTAATCACACGGAGGAATATTGCAACCCGCTCCTTAGTGTTTCTCTGGATATTATCATTCAATAATCTAGGTAATGAAAAGGGCACTTAGCTAAAAGAAAGGGGATCCTTTAGTCCTTAGTAACTTGATGCATTGGGTATCATTAGAGCGGTAGATGAACTTGAGTTTATTCCAGTGTTGTTTGTCTTTCTCAAATAGAGGTCCATAGGTGATGGAAGAATGGGCTAAGACATGATGTCTAAACCTAACAAAGAGCCAGTCATTCAATGAAGCACCTATGACTTTGAGAAAGACATGTCTAGAATTTTGTGATAAACACAACATATGTGGGTGTGACTAACTTTATTTGTTTAGGATTTAACCATCATATATACCATAATATCGATTCATATTAGGGGATATTGAAAGCAATTCTACATGAGTAGAGTCATCTCAATGCTCTTCAAGACATTCAAAGGTCATTTTGACAATATCAGGACATTTGGTTTAGATTAAAGTCCTTGAGTTTATTGTTTTTTATGGTACTACAGAGATGAGCTCATGAGTTAATAGCATAACAATGAACAATTTGAATGGCTTGATGCACACTAAGTCCAAGAAACACTCCAAGAAGCTTATTCAAGTTAACCTAAGTCTGAAGCAAGAAAGAAGCAATGGAACTTGAACAAAGCTGGATGGGAAAAGTTCTAGTAGAAAATGGGCCGTCAAATAATCCAACAATGCATATTAAACACAACATGTATGAGTCCCTATTCATCTGATACTCTCTGAACACTTAACACTAGCAGCACCGCATTATACAATGGTGAAAGGTCCATTGATGTCTCCTAGAGGGAGGGTGAATAGGCGAACCTGCAAATTTAAACTAAAACAACGTAAATGTACATAACCGGTTCAACCAGTTCAACTTGGTTCAATTGGGTCTGGATAATGATTTGAATTATGTGCGAATACCCAACAAAATTTTACGAGTTACCACAGCCTTAGAGGGACAATAACTTGTAGATCCATGGGGGGCTTGCCCCAAACATCCTCCCAAAAAGTAGATCAGGCTTGATTTCTAAAAGTCAACTCAACAAAGAACAAGAACACGAAGAATAACAAGAACACAAGAGACACAAGATTTAATCCAAAATTCACTCCCACACAGGGAGCTACGTCTCCGTTGAGGGCCTACAAAAGACAGGCTTATACACTCCAAGCCACTTTCCTCTCCTTAGCGACCCAAAGGTTGAGCTAAGGAAATTTACTATGAACTCCTCCGCGAGGATGGGGTAATACAAACGTCCGGGGCACAACCACACGAGTTGGGTTCTCCACGGCAATGCCTAACAAATCCGAACATGAAGCTTGAAGGTGCCACCAAAGCTCAAGAGATGGAAGTGAAGCTCTCACAAAGCTCTCTCAAGATGTCTCACAATCTCCACTACAACAAGTTGCATTTAATGCTCAAGAGTGGAGTAGGAGAGGAGGAGTATGTGCTAGGGGAAGCTTTGTTTCAGTTTTGGTGAGGAGTGACCAAGAGAGAGAAGAGGGAGGGGGTGAAGGGGTATATATACTCCCACCCCCGAAATGTGACCGTTACATCTCAGCCCCAACACAACTTGGTTGGTTGAACCAACCTCACCCAGAAAAGTCATGACAGCAAGCTCAACTTGGTTGACTGTTGGCGGTCGTTACGGCTCGTTTTCGACTACCAATACTCGGGAATAAAAGAGGATATATACAACATTCCATGCACCTAGGTTTATTTCTAATAAAGTTCCACGAGTTTTGGTGTGTTCCACTTGTGCAGGTACACTAATGAGAAATACGGGCTATAGGGGTCGGAATTGACCGATTCAGCCGAACGACACGATTGGGCCAGTTACCCCCCTTAGCCGTACACGACAACCGGGAGTCATCCACATCAACGATGACCAAACGATGACGACACATGACACATGGGCGACCTCCACCTCATCCTTGGGCCATTACAACATGAAGTACATCACCAGAAGCCAGCCCAAGGAGGTCCAAGACCAGAGGCGGTGCTGGGGAGGCCGGCCACGGGCCAAGCCCAGTTCGACCGAATTCCAGCCTTAGGCCGAACCACCCCCAGCACTAGAACCGACCAAGGGAGCACATCTGAGCCATCCAGCATCCAAGGCGGTGGATCCTGGGGTTCGGTCGAACCAACCTGGTTCGGCCGAACTACCCAATTCGCCCGAACCCAGGTAGTTCGGCCAAATTGGCCGAAACCGACCCCAAGGTCCCTTGCATGCTACTCAAGCTCCACCGCCTCTTGATCACTATAAATAGAGGTGTCCACTTTACTTGTAGCACACACCACTTGGGAGCAAGTCTCCATTCATCTCTTTCAAGATGTAGAGTTAGGCTAGTTCAGTTGGGAGTTAGAGTCAGGATGAAGCTTCGCTCGGGGTTCCGGAGTCGTCTTCTAGAGTTCTGGAAAAGTTCTTGTATCTTTTCCTTTTCTTCATGCAAGACTCTGAGCATTCAATATATTATCTTCCGCATTTACTTGAGTTATTTGTTCTGCATTTATTTCGGGATAATTGTGGAATGTCTAGCCTTGGTTATATGCTGCTGTAGTCTGGCTCTAGAAGTTCTCTCTCTAGTTCTTTATCTCAGCTGGTTCTTCGATTCTACTCAATGCTTGCGGTGAATTGTCACTGGGTATTGATAGGGTTGCTTGCTCTTTCTAGTAGAGTAAGTAGTTATTGTCTAGTGTAGGCGTGGTGCCCAGACTAGCCAGTGGCCTTAGTTTGTCCCCGAGTCTACGGAGGTGGTAGTCGTTAGGTGGTGACATCCCTATACGGCCTACGTAGTCCATCACGTTCGTCTCGGCCTGCATGATCCCAGATTGTAGGATTGGTGGCACCCCTTCTCATCCCTTTCTGTGTGTCATAGGTTCTATTGTCCCGAAGCTGAGGTAATAGAACTATGAAAAGAACCATAGATGTCATTCTTCATGCTAGCTGTAATCTCTGCTGGAGATATCTTAAGGCCAATGGAAGTATATAGGAATCCTTTCCTGTCTCGTTGTCCTCCCACTAGCTAGACCGTTCTTCTATCTATATCATTTATCCTAGACTTCTCCTTGTGTGTGTCAAATGCATACCACTCCTATTATATCCTTTACCCCTGCCTCGTTAGCCGGTACTTTAATTAGTAGTTACATCCTTATTAATAATCAATACTCTTTATCCAATGCTTCCCTGAGGAAATAAATACGATACCTAGGAATACTCCCGGGTGAAATGCTACATCGGTATCTGTGCGCTTGTGGATTTATATCTGTGTCGTAAGAATACCAATAAACACTCCTTGCACCATTACCGGGATTGACAATCCTGATAGTGGACCGTAAGAAGTGTCAACAAGCATTTCTGGCGCCGTTGCCGGGGAAGCAATTGGCGAAAGATATTGATGATTGACATTGGTGTCTACTAATTTAATCTACCGCTAGCATTAGCGAGATCACCCCTGTTTGCTTGAGTTTGTTTCAAACAGGAGGAAAGCAGAGAGCCCAGGGTGCCCGATCATGCAGGATTTATCAATGTCTGCCCCTGTCTACTGCGATGAGCGCTCAATTTTTGAAAAAAGGAAAATTCTCACAGGTATGTGTTCATACATATACATATATATTGTATCATAACCATGTACAGAATTGAAGAAAGATCGTCATCAAGAATGATAAAGGAAATCAAATGTGACGGACGAATGACGCTGCATCACCACAATTCCATCTCAAATTGTTGGTAATGGCGAAGAAAAATCAAGGTATGTGAGATAGTCGCACTCATAGACTTTAAATTTTGAGTACCTGCTAGGAGGTAGCCTATGCATTATCCTTTTAAGTTTTGTAATATCCACTTCATGTTTGCTTTCAATCATTCGATTTCTATGCCTTCTTTTTGAATGGGTGGCTCCTCGACTTTGAACTGTATTCGGGCAACTGTGCCTAGTCTAGATAGGTAGTGAAGTCTTTTTCGCTTCCGATTTATTCGATGTTCTTAGTCCAACTCATGGCAGCCCCTATTTTGTGTCGGTGATCCCCAAGGGTGGTTGGTTCACCGTCTATAGGGTTAAATGGGACTGACATCTGACCACGCCTTTGGCAATGGATGATCGGTTTGCCCCATGAGAAACGCCAGGCTTAGAAATTCACTCATTTTATCACCCCATTTTTTTCTTCCAAACCCACTGCATTTTTTCCATTCTTGCATTTGCATTTATCCGCCACATCATCGTTTTGCATTGAAAAAAAACAAAAAAAACTAAAACAAATAAAAACAAAATAAATATCCAGCGACTACTGGTTTTAGGCCATGGTGTCCATATGTCTACAAGCCTTGATTCAAGGCTGGTGGCCAAATTTCACCTGGCCTGGCCAGTTTTCGCTCGTTCTTTGCGCTCTGCGCAAGAGAGGAGACGTGCTCTACTCCTCCGCTCCTTTGCCGCTCCACTTGCTTGTTTTTGGACCCACTGTTTCAATCCTCACACACAAGCTGATTCCGCGGCATTCCACGAGTTGGCATATTTGAGTGCCGAACCCTTTTGCCACACCCACGACAATGCATCCTTGCACGACAACACCAACATGAAGGAGGACTCAGCCAACTACGTGCAGTCACGTCGGCGTAGTGCCATTACAGTTGCATCAGTTCTGAAAGTCTTCATCATCAGATGCCAACGGTAAGCACACCCAGGTACGAAGATGTTTTTGCTTTTTACCTAAATTAAAGCAAGGTCCACCGGCTTCCATATGCTTATCTCATGTGAATATTTCTTGATGCTTCATGCTTCTTTTATCTGTTTTGGTTTTGCTTTGGTCTGAATGTGATCGCGCAATTACATTCATAAGCTCTTTAAATTAAGCATGGTGCTTAGGTTAATTAGCTTGCTTTAATCAAATTAGACATGGTGTCAAATTTGACTAATGAACCTCTAGAGCAATACTTTTATAGATATTGGTTGCATGTATGGACTAACCCATGCATAAAAAATCATCAAATTTGAATGGGAAGTCCCCAAATCTACTTCACACTAGAGATGAGCCACGACCATGGATACATTTGAAGCCCATGGTGGAATAACGTTCTCAGGTATGCACACGTCTTAGTACAATTACGAATAACCTGGAACAGGAAGTTGCATCGTCTGAAGCATCCTCTCCATATCGGACGATGACAAGAACAATCAAGGGAAGGAGAAGTCTTGCTCATGGACTAAAAACATGAGTTCTCGTCGCGAGGTAAAACGGTATGTATCCCATGTTTCCCATTCCAAAATTTTATTTCCATCACTGCATTTGCATATTTCCCTTTTCAAATGTGAATCACCCTTGCATTAGAATCAAGAGAAAACAAAAAGGAAAAAAAATTCGGGGGCAGTGGGTCATTCAGCCGACCTCTCAAGTTCGGCCGAACCTACCGCTATGCCCAAATGTGCATTAACCTGCAGGGTTATGACAAGGAAAGGCCAGAAGAGTACAGTCGGCCAGGTATACCATTCACTTCCAAATCCTTTTCATCCTTGCCAAATACTCCATGCAACATTCTTCCACCCAGCACTCAGAGCATACACACCCATCCATCCAGAGCAAAATTTCGTGTAAACCCCATACTTGGTCAGTTCGGCCGAGGGTCTCACCCTTGACCGATCCTAACCTTCACCTTCTACCACGAAATTTGCCCAACCAGCACAAAAGCATGGCCTCCACCACTCCACATTGCTGCACACTTCATTCCATCACAATCATGGCAGCATAAGAGTGGTGTGATCACTTGATCCTTTGATCGAGCTATCATGTCCACAAAATCCATCAAAGTTCCCATGCTTTAGTGCTGGACAAAGCTCCAAAGCCGGCAAATGGAGGTCAACAGGCTGAACACCCTCATGGTTGGTTCAGTCGAACCATGGTGTCCAGCCGAGTCCCTCCTCTCACTTGCCTGTGGGTGACACTCTGGATGCATGGAGGAAGCCTACTCCATTCAGGTTTGCACTTGCACATCCCTTGAGTACATTTCGCTCTCAATTCTATGCAGTGTTTGATTCACTTGCATGATTAAAAAGGTAAAATCAACAAAAATATTTGCTTTGTCTTGATCATTATGCTGCTTCTTGAAAATGGTTTGAGGAGGTTAAATCCCTGCAAGAACGACAAACCCCGAACAACTAAACGTTCATCTTATGATTCCATGATCCTTCGGGTATTGTCGTTCTAACATTTTGCAGGCATCATCACGTGGTCTCTATTCCTAAGGACGATCAAGCACATTCGGTATTCGAGCATTGGTGAGGCTAGGGACAACTCCCCTACCTTATCACTTGTCTCGACACCGATGAAGGCCAAGTCAGAGATCATTGACATCGATGTTCCAAGACAAGCTTGGGGGAGAGAACCCCCACGAGGTAAGTCCCAACCATATCATTGCAAGCTGCATCTTTGATTTGCTTTTGCTTTCATTTTAGTTTGAATAATAAAAATACAAAAAAAATATTTGCTTTCGAATAACCAACTCCCAACTATGCATGGAATGAACCATATGCCTCTCACATTGGAAATGATGAATAGTTGCTGTCATTAATTTTGCAAGTGCTTTGTTTTCAACTAGTTGCTCTATAGTACTTGAGTTAATTGGCATGAGTAAAATGAACCTGAAAACCTTGTGGGAGCACATGCTTTATTCCAAGTCTAAGTTGTTGTGAGGAATGATATAGTGAGATTTGGTTGAGTTCTTGCTTTTGCTCTTAGTACGGTGAAAATCTCGGATGTCTTTTGCTTTCAAAAAAGAAAATAAAGTTCCTCATTGGTCAAAATACCTACCATAGCCATATGCTAAGCTTAGTCAAAAAACTTCTACACATATGCTGCTTGTTGTCTTAGTGAGCTTTGTCAAATTGTTTGTGACCTTTGGGTGAAACTTTCATGCTTCTAAGATCGAGATTCACGTACACACCACACTCACTTGCAATTCCTACACTGGGAGTTAGCAAATATTGCCATCGTCCATCCACAAAATAAATGCTCCATGTTCTATGATCTCCTCTCCAAATATCCTTGAATAGAGACATGGGCTAGTGAAGCGTAGATTATTTCTAGAACCTTTATTTGTATTGTTTCTACTATTTGGTGTACTGTTCTAATAGATTATTATTTGTTTGCATGTATTGGCTTGCATGGATGTTTGTGTGGTGATTTGTGTCCAGTCGATGAGCATTTCGCGTTGGACTTCGAGTATGTGGAGGACTTTCCGGAGCAGGACTCGCAGCAGCAGCCGCCGTCGCCTTTTGAGGAAGGCAAGTTATAGCACGGACAATCCTTGCTACCTACTCACTTGTATTAAATTATTTCATACATGCATGTGTCTAAATTTGATGTACCATTAAGGTTGTACCTAGTTTTTTATTACCCTGTCCTTGTTACCATGGGTTTATGCATATGGGTAGAATCTTTGCTATGCGTAGCTACTGTCACTATTATTTAATTGTTAATTCTGACTTATGGTTCACTTCAATGTTAATAATAAAACTTGCTTTTTAGCAACATGGTTTAGGGAACTGGAGCATGTGCTGTGTGCTTTGCTCCAGTGTCTCTCCCTAAGGTCCGGTTCTTAAAGCGGCAACCCAGGAGCCTGTCGCCACCGCTAGAACTATTATGGCTCTGGTCTTCATTAAGTAGCTTGTACGGCTCTAGCTTGTCAGTGGTTACCGTCGGGGCCAACGGCGTTATGGGAAGCATGGGTGAGAGTATGTCTTGATCCACCGAGGACGGATTATCCATTGGCTATGTCTCGTTAGGCACAGTCCCGTGCTGGGAGCCCTCGCGTTGGAGCTCCACACGTTGCGCATTGGTTGGCTTGCATAGCTCGCGCTCTGGACGCCATTGACCCCCTCACGTTGCGCCCTGAGGGTCAGTCAATCTCGGTGCCTGGGCCATACTACGTGTGTTGTACCATAATCAGCCACTGTCTTATTAGGGTGTCTTGTGAAAAGCCTCGTAGCGTCCCTATGCAGTCATACCTCGGAAGTGTTGATGTGCGTGGTTGGGTGCAAAGTTCTTTTGAACTTTTACGCGACTGGTGGGTAAAGGGCGAAACCTCTGTAGAGTGTAAATCTATCATGATAGCCTTGTTCAGGGTCACGAGCGGCCTGGATCCTTTTTTATTAGAATATGATGTTTATTTACTGCTTAATGTCACTTACACTTTATTAATTGGGTTGCAACTGGGACTCATTCAATGTCGTAACTTGGATAATGATAAAATGAACCAACTAAAAGTGCTAATGCAGTTAAGCCGTGTCTAGCCTTATTTTGAGCCTTCATACCCGTGCTATACTTGCTAAGTAATTGTTTACTTACACTTGTCATTTTATTCAACAAAATCACGGATGAGTAAACAGATTGGACTGGGCATGAGTCTGCTGCTGAGTTTCCCGAAGATTTACCGTACTACTGAGCTGTGGTCTCCCAGTTAGAGTCCCTGTGGATTGCGGCTCCATTAGTTGAGAGTTTATTAGTCTTCCGTTGTTATTGCTTAGATCATTTATGAAGCACTCTGATGGAAACACTTTATTTAATGAAGAATTTATTCCAGCATATGTTCTCTGTTTATAATATTTGTTCGCTATATGTGTACTATGACTTTCTGGGCACACATCTGGCCGCATTCAGGTTTTTTGTGAAAATCCGGGTGTGACACGATGCCATTAATTTCAGTTCGCCGGCGCCGGCGAACCGCCGAGAACGTGCGCCTTGAACTCCTACATCTGGGTCGGGTTCAGAGACAAGGACACCTGCACCTCTCCCTGCTCCCTCCCGCCGACGAGCACCATCTCCCCGCCGTGGTTCATCGACACGAGCTCCACCCGCGCCGGCCGGTCGAACCCGAAGTCCGAAGCCTCGTACACACGGACACGCGGGCTCGCCGCCACGTTCGCCAGCCGCTCGAACGACAGCGTCATCATCCTCTAGATCCACCGCTCCGTGACGGCTATCGGCGCCGCCTCCATCTCCGCCACCGCCGCTTGGATCGCGCGGCACGCGGCCACGAGCCCCCGCGCGCCGCCACCGCCGCAAGCAAGCAAGGCTCCCGGCGTCCGCCGTCGCAAGGCACCCCTTGATGCAGTTGTCCAGGTAGCCGTCCGCCACCGGTGGGTCCAGCCGCGCGCGAAGCTCCGCCAGGAACACCAAGTACGTGTCGTCGCCGGCGGCGAGCGCCTTGGTGCGCACGAACGCCGTCTAGCCCAGTGCTGCCAGCGCCATGAACGTCGACATCGGCTTCTTGGTGGTGGTGGCGCCGTCGCTGTCGCCGGCGGCCAAGGACTACGCCGGCTGCATGGACACGACGACGAGGCCCTTCCCCGTGTTGACCGAGGAGCAACTCGCCAGGATCCAGGATCCCGTAGAGCGGGAGGAATGGAGGGAGCTGATGGCCCATGCGGTGAAGCTTTAGGGCCTGTTTGGTAGAGCTCCATCTGATTCTGATTCTTCGTGGGAGCTGATTCTCTGATAGAAGTGATTCTATGGCTGAAAGTGATTCTTTTTAATTCCCTAACATAAACTATCAAAATCAGGATGAAGAATCACTTCACAGAATTAGGAGAAGCTACTTTTTTCAACTCCCAGCCCCTTAGTTCATTTCAGAGAATCACTTCTCAAAATCAGCAGAGAATCACTTCACGCTAGAAAACTGTTTGGCAGAGCTCCTCCTGGATTCACCAGAAAATCAGTTCTGCGAGGTCTGCCAAACAGGGCCTGTGGGGCCAGGATCCCTAGGGCCACTCATCTAAGGGATTAAACTACTCGATATGGAGAGTTATGACCCGACTGCTTTGGACTAGCCAGATAAGGTATAGGACGATGTAGTCAAGTAGTAGAACTACTCGTATTCATGATAGATTACCTTAATGTAACCTTCCAGATGGATACAAGTAGTCTTTGTAATCAATTTGTAACTCTGCTCCCCGAGTATATAAGGAGGAGCAGGGACCCCTTCAAAACAACTCAACTCACATACAATACAATCAAACACACAGGACGTAGGGTATTATGCTATTCGCGGCCCGAACCTGTCTAAATCTTTGTGTTGTTCGTGCACTGTCGTTCCTAGAACTTGGCGAGACCCACTAATCTACTCCCTGGGATACCCCTAGATAGACGTACTCGACATAAATCGTCGACAGGGCCTTACTATGAGTCCTAGCGCCTTAGCTCCTTTCTGGGTATGTACGCCTACGGGGGCATGGAGGTCACCGACGACCGCCGATAACTGATCGAGATCGGCTCGTTATATATGAGCATGCATGCATGCTGTTTAATTTATTTGATGTTTACACATAAAAAAAGAAAAGGAAGAGACCAAACGCAAGATGCTCGGGGGCTTGTGGGGTCAGGATCCCTAGGGCCACTCATCTAAGGGATTAAACTACTCAATATGGAGGGTTATGACCCGACTGCTTTGGACTAGCCAGATAAGGTATAGGACGATGTAGTCAAGTAGTAGAACTACGCGTATTCATGATAGATTACCTTAATGTAACCTTCCAGATGGATACGAGTAGTTTTTGTAATCAACTTGTAACTCTGCTCCCCGAGTATATAAGGAGGAGCAGGGACCCCTTCAAAACAACTCAACTCACATACAATACAATCAAACACACAGGACGTAGGGTATTATGCTATTCGCGGCCCGAACCTGTCTAAATCTTTGTGTTGTTCGTGCACTGTCGTTCCTAGAACTTGGCGAGACCCACTAATCTACTCCCTGGGATACCCCCAGATAGACGTACTCGACATAAATCGTCGACACTTGGCGCCCACCATGGGGCCTCTCGCCGAAAGCTCACCACTAGGGACGATGGGATTCACTACCTTCAAGATTGCCGACGTCGAAGAAGGAGCCACCTTCGTTTTCGGCGCATGGACCTTCGTCGCCGAAAGCGATGGTAGGTTCGCAAGCTACCTCGCGAACAACCCTGGCTCCTGCTCGGCGGCTACTTCCAACTCGATCTCGACTCCTATTCCGAGTCTGATCGTAACTCCAAATTCGCTCGGGATTCTCCAGGCCGAGTCCGGGTACGACTCGATCCCAGTTACGGAAAAAGCAGGGAACTCCGAGCTGGCTACGCCATCGGACAACCCCCCATATTGGCTCCCAAAAAGATTCTCCAACATAATGAACTCGCACAAACAGAGTCGTACCACAAAAACAGAGGCATGGACGACCCAGGAGTCCCACTCAAAGCCAAGTCACCCCGACGACCTCGAGCCGGCATCAGCGCCATTGAGGGACAGTGACGATGACTTCACCATCCTGCTAAGTGATGCTCCTGATAACGTCGCGCGCCTACACTATCACGCTCACTTCAACACCGATTTCGTGTTGGAGGAACCACTCGTTCACCTCCCATCCGGACTAGTCGTGACCAGAACACCGGGAGGACTCGCCGTTCACTAGCCCGGAGCGATACCGGCCGACACCTCCCAGGACAACGACTCTAGACTTGCTGTCGTTATACTCGAAGAACTCCCCTTCCAAGACGGCAAGACCGCATCGCTCACCGCTCCAACTGAAAGCTCGAGTGATAACTTTTCAACCACTCAGATCGTCCTCAGCGATCAAGACCCAAGCCGTCAGGTGTTCATGGCTGGCAACGAAGACCAAGGCACTCAGTACGATCGCAAGCTGATTACCGACGTTTCTGAAGAGGAACGCACTGCTGACGGAGAAACAGAGGAGCAAAAGACCGCGCGTCAAGCAAGGAACGCCAAGCGCATGCAGAGGCGTCTTAACGCCGCGTTACGCGCCAACGCCATGCGAAACCTTACACAGGACTTCGATATGGTCGGCGATCAGCTAGTATCCCAAAACGCGCCATTAAACATCTCTGTCACAGCAGAACTCGTCAGGGCCATGCCCGACACCCCTGCGGTCAGACAAGTACTCTGACTCCTCGACACGGCTCAGAAGGCTACGAACTAGACGAATCCTAGCCACCACACCCCAGACACCAGACGCCCAGACGCTGAGAGACCACCCCCACATGAAGCTTCAATCGCCACCACAGGAGGACATCGACGTGGCCAAGACGCTGATCGCAACCACCAGCAGGGGAGAGGACGCAGTAACAACCAAGACGATGCAAGGCCACGAGATCGAGACCTTCACAACGTCATTAATGACAACCGCGATGCTCGCTGTCATTCAGTCGAGTCAACAACGGCGCATGAAATCGGAACTCCGTCGCCGCGCAGACTACGACCGCAACTATGGGCCTCCTCCCCACCACAATTACAGAAACCGACCACGCGATCAAGAACGCCATTACGACCGTCACGAAGAACGCCGCAACGATCGCCGAGGAGAACACCGTAACGATCGCCACCGACATCAAGAGTCCTCAAATTACAGCGATCGACCTCCCCAAAACCACAACCGTGGACGACAATACGACTCCGACCGCAGCACCTCTAGCTTCCGGAGTGATCGATCACCAGGCAACAAATATGACGGCTTTCCAGCCTTTTCCAGGCGCATAAAAGAGATCCAATGGCCAAGCAAGTTCAAACCCACAGGAATTGAGAAGTTCACGGGCAAGCAAGACCCTGAATAATGGCTCCGAATTTACTCTACAGCCATCCAGATGGCTGGAGGATCCAACGATATCAAAGTCAGTTACTTCCCCGTTATGCTAGATACCACACCCCTAACATGGCTCGAGGGCCTCCGCCCCGGGTCCATTGATTCCTGGGACGATCTCACCAGGAAGTTCACCACCAACTTCCAGGGAACTTGGGCTTGGCTCGGAACCCGTTATGAACTGGCAGCTTGCAAGCAAGGAAAAGGAGAAACCTTGCGAAAATACATCAAGAGATTCTTCGATAAAAGAGCTACAATCGTGGATATCTCTGACCGGGAAGTAATCGACTGCTTTCATGACGGTCTCTACACCCGAGACCTACACCATGAGTTCGGCCGACGCCGCCCAGAAAACATCAGCGAGCTACGACGCATTGTCGCCGAATGGGCAGACCAAGACGATTGCGAGCGGGAGCGTTTTGACATACATCGCGATAACAATACAAACAATCACAACAAAGACAACGGCGACCGACGTAACGATCGCCCAAACAATCGGGATTTCAATCGCGATAACAGGAAGCGCAAGCCAGACAACACAGTCGCGGCGGTCCAGCGCCCTAGTCGTAAGACTCGTTCAGCGGCAGACGTCACGAACGGTCCTTGCCCTTACCACCCCAATGGCAAGCACACAATGGTGAAGTGCTTTCACCTAAAGCAGGAATTCGACAAGCAAACACTAGATGCTCCCAAAACCGACAAGAAAAAGGAAGACAAAGATGACAAAGACCCTGGCAATAACTTCCCAAATGTTGAGAACGTCGTAGCAGTACTATTCAGTGGGGAAACCCTGAACCGGTCGAAGCGCGCCAAGAAGCTCACTCTGCGAGAGATCATGGCGATAGAACTTGCCACCCCAACATACTTAAAGTAGTCAGAAGTGCCCATCACATTCTCCAGAATAGACCAATGGAAAAACTTTGCAAATCCTAGCATATACCCTCTGGTCTTAAACCCAGTCGTAACGCAAGCCAGACTGACTAAAGTACTCATTGATGGAGGCAGCGGACTCAATGTCATCTTCGCAAACACGTTCAAGAAGATGGGCCTAGACATTACAAAATACCTCAAGCCTACAGACGCTCCATTCTATGGCATTGTCCCAGGCAATGCAACAATCCCCCTGGGCCAGGTCACATTACTAGTTACCTTCGGGACGGAAGCAAACTTCAGAACCGAGTACATCAAGTTTGAGGTTGCTGACTTCGAGACCTCATACCATGCGATTCTTGGGCGACCAGCCCTCGCCAAATTTATGGCGATCCCGCATTATGTATACTTGGTTCTCAAGATGCCTGCTCCTAAAGGAGTACTTTCCCTAAAAGGAGACTTAAAGGTATCGTATGATTGCGACGTTGAGGCAGTAGAATTCGCCGCCACTTCGCATGTCCCTACCCAGATTGTGGAAGTACTCGCTCTGGCCAAGAAGTCGAAGGAAGACGAACTAGAAGTACCCAGCAAGAAGTCAACAAGTGCCAACTTCAAGCCCTCCGAAGAAGTACAGCTCAAAACTGTAAATCTTGGGACAGGCGATCCATCCAAAACTGCCCTTATAGGGGCAGATTTAGACTGTAAATAGGAAGACGCGCTCGTCAAGTTCCTCCGAAATAATAAAGATATTTTTGCTTGGAAACCATCTGATATGCCTGGTGTTCCTAGAGAACTTGTCGAGCACAAACTAAACGTTGACAAAAATGCAAAACCCAAAAAACAGTGCCTCCGACGATTTGCACAAGATAGAGGTGAGGCAATAAAAGAAGAACTCGCCAAACTACTCGATGCCGGCTTCATCAAAGAAGTCTTCCACCCCGAGTGGTTGGCTAATCCAGTGTTGGTTCGGAAGAAAAACAACAACGAGTGGTGGATGTGTGTCGACTACACAGATTTGAACAAGCATTGTCCAAAAGATCCCATTGGACACCCACGCATTGATCAAGTCGTCGACTCCACGGCCGGATGCGCATTGCTCTGTTTTCTGGACTGCTATTTAGGATACCATCAGATAGCTCTAAAGAAAGAAGATCAGATCAAAACATCTTTCATCACTCCCTTCGGCGCTTACTGCTATACAACTATGTCTTTCGGATTGAAGAACGTCGACGCCACATATCAGCGAGCCATACAAACGTGCCTATCTAAACAAATTGGGCACAACGTAGAGGCATATGTTGATGATGTAGTCGTTAAAACCAGGCAGTCAGATCATCTCATCAACGACCTTCAAGAGACATTCGACAACCTTAGAACATTCCGCTGGAAACTTAACCAACCAAATGTGTCTTTGGTGTTCCGTCAGGAAAATTTTTGGGGGTTCATGGTCAGTAACAGGGGCATCGAAGCCAACCCGGCAAAGATCTCAGAAATCCTTGCCATGGGAGTACCGAAGAACGTAAAAGATGTCCAGAAGCTGACAGGATGCATCGCAGCCTTAAACAGGTTCATCTCAAGATTAGGAGAAAAATGCCTCCCTTTCTTCAAATTGCTTAAAAAGCAGGATAAGTTTTCTTGGACGAATGAAGCAGATACGGCGTTCGAAGAACTCAAAACATATCTATCTACTCCGTCAGTACTCACAGCGCCTCTGAAAGATGATCATCTATATCTATACATTGCAGCGACAACCCATGTGGTCAGCACTGTAATAGTAGTTGAAAGACAAGAGGACGGCCATGTATTCCCAGTACAGCGGCCAATTTATTACATCAGCGAAGTACTCTACGAGTCCAAGATTCGCTATCCTCAAGTCCAAAAACTACTCTACGCCATCTTCATCACATCACGCAAGCTACGTCATTACTTCCAAGCTTTCCACATCACGGTCGTAACTAAATTCCCGCTAGGTGAAATCCTCAATAATCCAGACGCAACAGGTCACATCAGCAAATGGAAGGCTGAAATTGGAGCATACCACCTTGACTTCACATCTCAAACAGCCGTCAAGTCCAAGGCTCTTGCTGACTTCACAGTCGAATGGACAGAAATTCAAAATTCTACGACAACCACTCGACCTGAGCACTGGGTCATGTATTTTGATGGATCACTCAAACTTGAAGGAGGAGGCGCAGGCGTACTTCTTATATCTCCTAAAGGAGAGCAACTTAAATATGTTCTTCAAATCATGTTTCAGGTCACCAATAACGAAGCAGAGTACGAGGCTATGCTGCACGGGCTCCGTCTGGCTGCATCTCTCGGTATCAAGCGACTTGTTGTTTATGGTGATTCGGCGGTGGCCATCAACCAAGTTAATAAAGACTGTGACGCTTCTAAAGAGACAATGGATGCCTACGTTCACGAAGTTCATAAACTAGAAAGAAATTTTCTAGGCCTGGAATTTCACCACGTCATTCGTGACTACATCGTCGCCGCAGATGCCCTGTCAAAGCTAGGATCTCGGCGAGCCGACGTCCCAGCAGAAATATTCGTCCAAGAACTACTCTAGCCATCCATTAAGGGACCAACACGAGCTGAGACCACGCAACCCCAGTCCCAGCCAGAAACTCAGATCATGGTAATTGACACTGACTGGATGGCCCCTTTCATTGAGTACTTGAAAGACCACAAATTGCCAGAGCAGAAGCCAGAGCAAATACGCATTCAACGACGAGCTGCTAATTACGTAGTAGTGGACAATGTACTCTATAGGCGCGGGGCTTCGGCCAACGTCTTAAAGAAATGCATCACAATTGACCAAGGAAAAGCTCTACTACAAGAAATTCATAGCGACATGTGTGGTAATCGTGCTGCCTCACGAACATTGGTCGGCAAAGCTTACAGAGCAGGTTTCTTCTGGCCAACAGCCAAACACGATGCAGCGGACATCGTCAAAAGCTGTCAAGGATGTCAATTCTTCGCACGACAAGCTCACGTTCCAGCACACGACCTCAACACTATACCACTATCATGGCCTTTCGCTTGTTGGGGTCTTGATCTCGTTGGTCCCCTTACCAAAGCTCTAGGCGGATTCGAGTGGCTCGTCGTAGCCATCGATAAATTTTCTAAATGGATCGAAGCAATGCCTTTAGTAAACACTAAAGCTGCTAATTTGATCAAATTCTTTGATGGTATTGTCCAGAGATTTGGAGTTCCTCACAACATTATCACATACCTCGGTTCTGTATTCACCAGCGAAGAATTCCAAGACTACTGTGATAGATATTCCATTGAGATACATTATGCTTCAGTTGCTCATCCTCGTGCCAACGGACAGGTGGAAAAAGCAAACGGTTTGCTACTGCAAGGGTTAAAACCCAGATTGTATGAGCCTCTAAAGAAATATGGTGGGAAATGGGCAAAAGAGGTTCCCGCGGTGCTTTGGGGGCTACGCACCCAACCCAGCAGGGCCACTGGCCAATCACCATATTTCCTGGTTTACGGCTCCGAAGCAGTCCTACCGGCTGATCTTTTATGGGAAGCCCCGCGTTTGGAGAACTTCGATGAACAACTCGCTCATCAAGAAAGGTCTCAAGATGTTGATGGCGTCAAAGAAGTTTGAGTAGCAGCCCTTATTAAGAACACGCGTTATCTTCAAGGATTACGTCGCTTTCATCAACGCTCTGTTCAACCTCGATCCTTTACTATATGAGACTTGGTACTACGTCGAATCCAAAAGACTGAAGGGTTGCACAAACTTATGTCTAGATGGGAAGGTCCTTTTCTTGTAAAACAAGTCATTGGACCTGGTACATACAGGCTGCAAACCTCAGAGGGAGAGGAATTACCAAATGTATGGAACATAGAACATCTCCGCAAATTTTACCCGTAACACGGGACATTATATTAGAGACGTTGTAAAACAACCCTTGTTCTCAAATTAATAAAGTTATGTTTCCCTGTCATCTACAAAGTCATGACATCCTTTATCTTATTAGATAAAACTATATCATGCTCATTACGGCGATAGCCGTCGTGTGGTATCCGAGTAGTTTTCTACTCCCGCTCAAAAGAAACCAGGATTTCCTTTTAAAAGGAGGTGTCGAACCACCTAAAAATCTTGGATGAATTACCCTCACCTATACATGGTTGAAGGCGATAATTTCTTTACTTTTAACTCTGTGGCTTTTTTCAACAAAAGCTTCAAGAATCAGTGTTATACCAACTACACTCATTCTTCATTTCCTATAAAAATCACCTAAAGGTGCTCTAAAGTACTAAAAAGTACAGCATATGCCTATGCGCATAACTTCACGCCCTGCATTAGCAAGGTTGTTAATCCTTAACGAGGCTCGATTCAACTCCTCCTAGTTGCGAACCTTATACGACCACTGGATTACTTAAACTGTAGTCACTCATCAAATATACTACCCACAATACTTCGCATACGCACAAACTATTGGATATTACTTACACAATAGTATTTCCAAATGGATTACTTTCAACAAGTATCAGACGTTATATACATGGAAAAATATCCATATCAGATTAAAAACAGAGTATTTGAAACAAGTAGTTCAAGTTACAGTACAGATCTACTCTAACGAGTCAATAAAAGTAACTGCGACTGGCTCTGTTTCTTTCACCAATTCCTCGAATCCTTCGATTTCCATCCCTTCTGGAAGCTCTACAACTTCAACTTTGGCGTCTGGATTGTGCGCCTTCTCCATTGCTAGCAACTGATTCACACACTCTTTCATGGTATTCTTACAGAAATCAGTTATCTATCCAGGCACTGCGCTGATCCGCTCTAATAATGATTGGTTGGTAGTAGCAACACCTTCCGGTGTTACCATGTCAATGATGGGGAGCACCACTTGTTCTATGGACTTCTTCTCAGTTTTGAGATCCTCCACTTCTTGTTGTTTGGCTTGTTGTCCTGCCAAGGCCCTAGCGCAAGCTTGTTCCATGTCAACACAGATCTGATGCTCCTTGGTATATTTTCCTTTCAGGTCTTCAACCTCTTTTTCCAAGCGGGCGCAATCATCGGTTTTAGATTGAGCCAAGTTATACCATGAAGTGCTGGTGCTCTGTTCTTCAACCAATTCTTTTTTCAATCCTGCAAAGGCGAGACAAGTCTATGATTACACTTCATACAACTAAGTTAATAATTAAATATATAGAATTTGCTTTACTTACTATTGTTGTCTTGGATCAACGCCTGGTTACGAGTATCCATTCGAGATTTTTCATCTCCCATTCCCTCGAGTTGCTTGTGTAGTCGAGAGACCAATTCTTGATTATCAACTCGAGATTTTTCACGCGCCTCATAGGCAGCCGCAAGATCTTCTTCGAGTTCTTTTATTTGAGATTCCAGACTGGCATCTCTATTCTTCTCCATTTGATCTACCAAAGCCTGCATTGGATGATAGTTAGTAACCAATGTATTAACTATTTCCTATTAAGTTTTCCTCTTACCAGAGCGGCTGCCAGGTGTTGCTTCAGCTGCACAGCTTCATTATCCATAGTCCTTGTGGCGGTGGAGTACTTTGTCTAATAATAATGTTGGCGACTTCTCCAGCCTCCAAACCAACCTTCATGGTTTTACAGGCATTTAAATTCTGGTGGATATACAGAGCAAAGGCTATATGATTTACCTCCATAGTTGACGGCGGCCTTTCGTCGTCTCCCTGGTTTGCAGTTTCTACGGGGTTTGATTCTGAAGCCAAATGGACATCAGATTGCTCTTTCTCTGGAGACTGGTTCAGACCCGCAACTCCGCCGCTTTCTTCGACAGCGCCAGGGAGGACTTCTTCTTCATTACGCTCTGTCTCTTCAGCTTTTTTCAATTGTTCTTGTGGCGCAAGTGCACCAGATGAAATCCTTCACAAAAAACGCAAGATTCAATAGCTGAATTATGGCTCAATTGAAAGGATATCTTGATTTAACAAACTTACTTTGTCGGCGCGGTGGTTTTTGGCTTAAAGTTGAACTTCTTCAACTTTAGCATGCCCACTTTGGAGCTAGTTGTACTCCCTGTGGTACCACTCGCCATGACACTTGTAGTTGAAGAGCTTTGAATAGCAGTGATAAATTTGGAGATCTTGATGTGCTGACCTTCCTCTGTTCCAGGCACATATGATCCCGCAGGGACATCTGATCGAGACCGAGTGGTTCTTTTCCGTTTTACCCCTGTGGGAACTCTTGGTACTATGTCTATATCCTCTGTTTTTCAAAAAACATCACATCCAAATTAGATGGAGGAACGTACAAAGTACTCGAATTAAATCATGAAGACTTCTCTTACCTTGAAGAGTAACTCGCTGGCCATCCGAGTCAGCTGCCTTCTCGTTGGATATCACTTCAAGTTCTTCTATATCGTCGGCAATTGCCTCTGTTTTCTCATTCGACGGCTCCGACTTTTCTGAAGAACTCTTTCCAAATTTCTCCCAATCTTGCGGAGATAGGCCACCAACTGGCCCGTCAGAATCAGCGGCCGACTACATGAGAGGAATCACTATTGAGACGCATGTTAATAATGACTACAATTCAAAGGTTTTGAGCACTTACAGAACTTGGAGATTGGCCTTTACAGAAATCTTTTGCAATGTATGGCTTCTTATTGTTCACATTGCTGAACATGCGCGACAAGTGCATTAGCACGGTCTCATCTGCGAGTTCTTCTGGCACCATGCGAGAAGGATCTATATTTCCCTCATACTTGTATCCAAGATTGACACGCTCTTGGAGTGGTTGAATTCTTCTCTTGAGAAAACTGAAGGCTATCCCGACTCCAGTTAAGCCTTTGTTCTTCAACGATTGAACTCGCTTTAGCAAAGCAGGCACATCCTTGGCTTCTTCAGTGGTTGGCTTAGTGTTCCAGTTGGATCGATCCTTGGGATACCATCCATCTTTGACAGAACAGCTTTTTCCATGGTTCCCTGTTGTATTACAATGACACAGGAACAAGATTAGTGTATAACAATGTGCATTGACCGTAAATACTATAGGAAGAGTACTCGTTTTTTAACTATTCACCGATTATGAACCACTCGGACTTCCAGTGTCCACATGATTCCTTCAGAGGCATGGAGAACCATTGCTCTTTCATCCTTTGGCGGAATTGAATTCCCGCCCCTCCAACCACTTCCATCCTCTGGAAATTCGGATGGGGCTTTACATGATACAAAGTACGGAATAAAGCGAGATTTGGATTGATGCCAAGGAATGCTTCGCAAGCATGCACAAATACAGCGATATTCAAAATCACATTAGGATTCAGATGATGGAGTTGGAGTTTGTAAAAATCAAGGAGCTCACGGAAAAAGGAGGAGATTGGAAGACCTACTCCGCGCTCACAAAACGACACAAACAAAGGGATTTCATTTGTGTTTTCAGTGGGAAATTGTGCATTGAAGCAAGCCCTCCACTCCAGAGTCTCCTGGGATAAGAGCAAACCTTGCTCCACCAAGTCATGAAGGTCTCATTCATTCGCGGTGCAATACTTCCAAGCATCAGCAAGGGAAGGATGAGTTTTGCAATATGGCTTCGTGTTTGGATCTACCAAGGGAACCCTCTTCCTTGATGCCTTCTTCTCCGCATGCTTAGCAGAAGAGGCCTCTGCTTTCTTCGAGCTCATGGTTGCAGATTGAGTTAAGACTTTGCTTTTCTCACGCATTCACAAGAGAAGCAAGCACGGAAAGTTCGAAATGACAAGGAAGCTTCGATGAGGAGGCAAAAGGCTATAGCGCTACGCTAAAGGTTAATGAAGCAAAGGAAGGTCTCACTCCAGATTTATAACTTTCGGTTAGGGTTACTGTTTTCAACAGTATCAACGGCGTATCGCATTCCGTTACAGGGGATGGTTCGGTTAGTTTTTCTCGGCGTAAATTTTGGATTACATTACAACAGAATCCTGGTGATTAATCAGATCTTCAAATCAAAGATATTCTTTTGATTCAAAGCTCAGGGGCTGCTAACGGATAATCTGAGATTTGATTTCCTTCCGAGATTTAAGGCGGAAAACAGTAGAAAAAGATCTTTGACTGGTTTTAACAAAACCACTCGTAGATACGAAATTACAGTTGATCAATTCTTACATTTGAAGACAACTCGAAAGTTGTTATACTTGCATGGATGCTCGAGAAAGCATGGTGATTCTTATGAAAATAATTATCAAGTATGTATTGGGATTCATGGCTTGGAGTAAATAAGGGGAGCAGTACTCAATCCAACGACTACTTAAAAGTACTCGTGGATTCGGGAGCTGCATTTGAAGGATACAATTTCTTTTAAACCTATTATGCTTTATCCAAGATCTTTGAATAGTTTTAATGAAACTACTCGAAAGATCGATGGTTTCATGTTATCCAAGACCTTTGACTAGTTTTAACAAAACTACTCGAAGCTCGATGTTTGCATCTACTCGGTGCGCACCATTAGACTACTCAGGTGAAATTCAAGATTAGTTTCTTGAACCTTTGACTGCTTAAACGAGTATTCGGAGGCTCGGGGGCTACACTTATTGGGTGCATCAAAAGATGTGCTTTAGTGAAACTACTCGTCAGAAGAGATTTGAGCATCTTGGGCTTAGCTCTAACTACTCGAAGATGTTAAAAAGATTCAAGAGTTGAAGCAAAGGCGCAAGATGCTCGGGGGCTTGTGGGGCCAGGATCCCTAGGGCCACTCATCTAAGGGATTAAACTACTCAATATGGAGGGTTATGACCCGACTGCTTTGGACTAGCCAGATAAGGTATAGGACGATGTAGTCAAGTAGTAGAACTACGCGTATTCATGATAGATTACCTTAATGTAACCTTCCAGATGGATACGAGTAGTTTTTGTAATCAACTTGTAACTCTGCTCCCCGAGTATATAAGGAGGAGCAGGGACCCCTTCAAAACAACTCAACTCACATACAATACAATCAAACACACAGGACGTAGGGTATTATGCTATTCGCGGCCCGAACCTGTCTAAATCTTTGTGTTGTTCGTGCACTGTCGTTCCTAGAACTTGGCGAGACCCACTAATCTACTCCCTGGGATACCCCTAGATAGACGTACTCGACATAAATCGTCGACAGGGCCTTACTATGAGTCCTAGCGCCTTAGCTCCTTTCTGGGTATGTACGCCTACGGGGGCATGGAGGTCACCGACGACCGCCGATAACTGATCGAGATCGGCTCGTTATATATGAGCATGCATGCATGCTGTTTAATTTATTTGATGTTTACACATAAAAAAAGAAAAGGAAGAGACCAAACGGAAGACACTGGGTTATTTTAGGACTATTTGGTTGGTGGGTATATGGGGTGGGTAAAGAAATTTCATGGTGAGAAAAGTAATGTCTAAAACGGCAAAAACTCTCTAGAAACATCGTTTTTTAAAAACTTTCCACGTCGTTTCCACCGTTGGACCTGACGTGTAGGTCCTCTGTGAGAGATGGGTAGGATTTTTTTGGGTGAGAAGCGTTTTCAAGTCTAATGGATCCTTATAGTATAGATAAAAGAATGTGCTTCTTTGTTGAACGTAGATTAGAACTGCGCCGCAACAGTGCATCCACCTTTCGCCTATTAAATTAACTTCCGATCTGATCGGAGTCCTGCTCGGCCACTCCCCGTTGCTGGGGCAGGTACATTGCTACACGTCAGCGGTCTCATAGGTCGTCTCATGCAGTACCACGTAGGATTTTTGCTGACGTGGAGGAGAGAGAGTGAGGTGAGAGAAAGAGGTCGTTGCTTTACGAAACAACCGCCTCATGAGCTAAATTTTAGGACTATGAGACAACTCCTCCACCATTATATGAGTTTTATTGCCATGCAACCAATAGTATTTCTTTATTTTTCCATAAATTAAGGGATGTTGTATTACTACGAGACAACTAAAACAACAACCCATTGTATAGGTCGTCTCAAGATTACGTGTCAATGCATGAGACCGCCTATTAGACGACACCAATGTACGTGCCCTTATGCGCCATATGCATGTGGGGACACCATAGCCTCCCATGGTCGGTATTGCCGCTGGTACAACGCACCTCAGCGCCTGTCCTACCGCGCCAACTGTCATCAAGTTCCTTGTGAAACTCGTCATAGTCCGAAATTTGGATGGGTTGTAACACCCAAAAATTGCCTATTTAAAATTTTTAGTAATTAATTGGCTTTTCTTTATTTAAATTTGAATTTGAATCACCATGCTTGGAGTCCTAGAAAAGATGTTTCAGCCCAAGTTTACTTTTGCTCCTCAAACTTTTCTCACAAGCTCACTTGCACCCGCTCTACTCCCTCCCCAGATCAGCCCAGCACTTTCTCCTCCACCCCGGCCCACCCGCGCGCGCAGCCCCCGCTCGGCCCAGCTCCTCCCAAGCCGGCCCACTTCCCTCTCCCAGGCCCAACTCGCCACCAGCGCGCTCCGTTCGGCCCAACTTCCTCCTCCCCTCTCTTCCTCACTACCGCCCGGGCCCGCACGTCAGCACCTTCTTCTTCCCCTCGCCGCGCGCCCTCTCTCCCCGGCGCGATCAGCGCCGAACCGCCCGGCCGCCCTGGCCCCTCGCCCGTGGGCCACACCTGGAGATCCCCTACCCCTTTCCCGCGCTCTCTTTCCTTCTCCAGCACTCCCCCTCAAGGCAAGTCGCCCCTCACTTGGAAGCTCCAAGATCCGCCACCGGCCACCGCCGATTCCCCGTGGCCCGCACGCCTAGGACCCCCTGCACCCTATAAAAGCCGGCCCCCACGCCTTGGCACTTCACCAACCCCGCTCGAGCCCTCAGTTCCTTCCCACCCGAGCTCCCCGCACCTCGCCGCCGCTTTCTCCGAGCTCGACCGCCGGCTGACGACGATCCGTCGCTCCGGTGCTCCTCCGCCCCGACTGACCGCTCCAGAAGCTCCACACCGAGGTAACGAGACCCCCGAGCTACTTCTTGCCCGCCCGCACGCACCGTAGCCCACGCCCCCACCTCGCCGAAGTTCTTCCCCCACTGCTCATCGTCGTACACCACCCCCGTCGCCTCCCCCCTCAACTTGAGCTACCTAGGCGGATTCGCCATCCTCTCCCGAGCCCGTAGGGCCAAAGCTCGCGGCAAATGGAGCACCCTAGCTCGATGTAGGCCCTACTCTGGTGAGCCCCCGCCGCGAACGCGAGCGGCGCCGCCGCGAGCTGTCTGCCGTCGGCGGCCAATCACCCCCAACCAACACTGGCCGTCCAGATCTAATCCAACGGCTAGATCAAACCCTCTGCCCAAGTCAAACATCAAAGTTACCGGTCAGCCTTGCACTTTTTCTAAAGAGCCCCTGCATTTTTCGCAAATCAACCCACAGTCCACGCCTATTCAAAAGTAATTACGAATAGGTCCTGTTTCTTATGGAAAACCCCCTGAGCTTTTAGAAAATAGAACCCGCCATCCTTATTTAACTCTTTTACGCGTAGGCCCTCGGGTTTTAATGCATAATTACGTATAAGTCCCTAGTTTTTCATAAATAAGCCCCTAGAATCCTTTTAAAATTACCAGCAGGTCCCTAGAACTTAGAAAACCCATATCTTTTTCGTTTTAGCTCCGATTAGTGTGATTTTCGCGCTCTTGTGTTCGTAGTGAAGCGTAGATTATTTCTAGAACCCTTATTTGTATGGTTTCCACTGTTTTGTGTACTGTTCTAATAGAATATTATTTGTTTGCATGTATTGGTTTGCGTGCTCGCTTGTATGGTGATTCGTGTCCAGTCGGTGAGCCGTGCGCTTTGGAGTTCGAGTACGTGGAGGACTTTCCGGAGCAGGACTCACAGCAGCAGCAGAAGCAGCCGCCCTTCAAGGAAGGCAAGTTATAGCATGGACAATCCCTGCTACCTACCCACTTGTAATAAATTATTTCATACATGCATGTGTCTAATTTGATGTACCTTTAAGGTTGTACCTAGTTTGATTATCCTATCCTTGTTTACCTTGGGTTTATGGATATGGGTAGAATCTTTGCTATGCGCAGCTACTATTACTTCTATTTAATTGTTAACTTTGACTTAATGGTTAACATAATGATAAAATTTGCTTTGTAGCAACATGGTTTAGGAAACTAGAGCATGTGCTGTGTGTTTTGCTCTAGTGTCTCTCCCTAAGGTCCGGTTCTTAAAGCGGCAACCCAGGAGCCTGTCGCCACCGCTAGAACTATTATGGCTCTGGTCTTGGTCAAGTAACTTGTTCGTCTCTAGCTTGCCAGTGGTTACCGACGGGCCGACGGCGTTATGGGAAGTAAGGCACGGGGTGTTTCTTGATTCCACCGAGGACGGTAGCCCCGTCGGCTAGGTCTCGTTAGACCCAGTCCCGTGTTGGGAGCCCCTGTGGTACGGGATCTCCGCATGTTGCGCTCTTTATTTTTGTTGTTGGCATGAGTTGCCCGTGCTTCGGACGCCATTGACCCCCCTCACGTTGCGCCCTGAGGGTCAGTCAATCTCGGTGCCTAGAGTCTCACCACCTTATTTTACCTTAGCGGCCACTGTCTTGTTAGGGTGTCTTGTGAAAAACCTCGTAGCGTCCCTATGCAGTCACACCTCGGAAGTGTTGATGTGCGTGGTTGGGTGCAAAGTTCTTTTGGACTTTTACGCGACTGGTGGGTAAAGGGTGAAACCTCTACAGAGTGTAAATCTATCATGATAGCCTTGCTCAGGGTCACGAGCGGCCTGGATCCTTTTTGATTAGAAGATGATGTTTATTCATGTTTAATGTCACTTATACTTTATTAATTGGGTTGCAACTGGTTTTCATTCACTTGTAGTAACTTGGTTAATGATAAAATGTACCAACTAAAAATTCTACTGCAGTTCAGCCGTGTCTAGCCTTATTTTGAGCCTTCATATACCCGTGCTATACTTGCTAAGTAAATGTTTTACTTACACTTGTCATTATTCAACAAAATCCTGGATGGGTAACAGATGGATCAGTGATTGAGACAGCTACTGAGTTTTCTGGGATTTCAATACTTCTGAGCTGTGGTCAACCAGTCGGTGTCCCTGTGGACTTAAGGCTCTACCCGTCGAGAGAGTTAGACTTCCGCTGTGTTTTATTTAGGTAAACTCTGATGTAAACTATTTTATTCGAGCATATGTACTCTGATTTCCATATTTGTAAGTTATATGTGTTCTGTGGACATCATGGGCACACATATGGCAACATTCGGGTTTGTGTGTGTTGGCGGTCATTACAGACCGATTTCCGACCTCCAATCGAGTATAAAACAAACACAATGGGGACACACACCATAGCTATAGGGCTTATCACTGACTATTTCCACAAGTTTTGGTGATTGTCCTCTGTGCAGGTACAAAATGGAGAAACATGTGCTATAAGGGTCAGAAATGACCGTTTCGGCCGAACGACTCCGTTCGGCCGGTTGCCCCCCTAGCTGGGCAAGATTTGTGGACCATGACCACGCCACTCTGGGCCGGCTCAACCCATATCCAGAAGACCGGTGGCCCATATCCAACCCGACGGAGCCCACGAGTCCACCGGAGGCCCTCCAGGCCAGCCCAAGACGCGAACCGACTTGCCAACCGACCTCAGGAGCTGGACAAACACGTGTGCAAAGCAGAGGCGGTGCAGTACTAGGCCGGGCCCACTTCGGCCGAAGTGGCCCGTTCGGCCGAAGGCAGGAACCGCCTCCAGGGTGCGATCCTGGCCTTTGGCTGCTGAGGTGGTGGATCCACCGGTTCGGGCGAACTGGGCAGTTCGGCCGAACCGGGGATTTCGCCCGAACGGCCCGGCACCGCCTCCCAGCTGCCTTGGCTGCTACTCTGCCTCCACCGTCCTTCCCTGCTATAAATAGAGGCCCGGTTTCACCTGCAAAACACACAACACAAGAGTAGAGTGCAGGCGAAGCACTGTTAGTTCTCCACTTGTATCAGTAGAGATAGGGAGAGAGGAGAGGTGAGCGGCCCGGAGAGGAGCCGAAGTGTCGGCCCCTCTTCCCGTTGTACCTCTACGGATGCGACTTCACTTCGAGTTACATCCGGGTCTTGTCTGGTAACTCTTGTATCTCTCTCTGATTAATTGAGCATTCAGTTCTTACTTTTATATGCTTGCTGGTTCTTCGTTCAATGCTTAGTTGATTGGTATAACTGTATACTGGTTGCTTAGCTTGGGTGCTTATCTTTCTATAGGAGATAAGTATTAGTTGACTAGTGTAGGCGTGGTGCCTATACTTGAGACTAACTTAGTTTATTCCCGTCGCAACGGAGGTGGTAGCCGTAAGGTGGTGACAGCCCTTCCGGTCTTTGTAGCCCATCACGTTAGTTCCGGTCCGTAGGATCCCCCAGTTGGGAAATAGTGGCACCCCTTCTCATCCCTTTCTGTGTGTCCACCGGTTCCCTTGTCCCGAAGCAAGTATCTATCTGTACCCTCTGATCTGCTCGATCAATCAGTAGAATACCTCTACCAGACTCGTACCCTCTCTACCCTTCTATCACCTCTTCTCTTTGTTGTTGTCATCCACCTCATCCATACCATTCACTCCATTCCATCTACCTAGGAAAACTTAGTTTAGAATCAGTCCACTTCTCGTTCTCCGTGGAAATTGATACCTTGGAATACTCCCGGGTGAAAGCTACATCAGTATCCGTCCGCTTGCGGATTTATCTGTAGGCCGTAAGGAGTGCCAACAAGCTTTCTGGCGCCGTTGCCAGGGAACGGTAGCTGTTCTGATTCCGAACCCAAGTTGTCCGTGTATCCCACCATCATCCATCATATGGATTCCACCCTCACCTTACGCCAACACTCGGCTCCAAAGGGCGATTATTTGGAGCCTCCACCATCATCACATCCCATATTCACACTCGGCTATGAGCTACGTCCCAGCTTCATAGCCATGGTTCGTGAGCAATCATTCTCAGGAACGAAGGCCGAGAGTCCATACGCGCATTTGCGCGAGTTTGAGCAACTCTGCTCATGCCTGACCATTGCGGGCATGACACAAGAGACACTCAAATGGAAGCTATTCCCGTTTTCACTAGCGGGAGGAGCAAAGAAATGGTACTCTCTGGCTGTCAGTACTATGGACGAGAGCTAGGAAGTTCTTAAGGAAAAATTCTGCCTAAACTTCTTCCCAGTCTCCAAGGTAGCCAGTCTCCGAGCGGAAATCATTAACTTTAAGCAATTAAAGGGAGAATCGCTCGGAACTGCCTGGGCTCATTTCAAGCAAATACTGGCCTCAGGACCGGACCTAAGCCTACCAGAACCTGTTGTTTTACAACACTTCAGCCTTGGCCTCTGTCCCTTAGCCGCCACTTTCTTGGACTCTGCTTCTGGAGGGTCGTTCTTTCATTTGGTTCCTAGTGAAGCGAGGATAGTCCTGGATCATATCCTAGACAACACTCCCTACACTGGAATCTATGATGAACTCCCCGATGAAGAAGAGAAGCAGCCTGAACCTGAACCTAAAGAGCCAATACCAGTTCAATCCAAATCCATTAGCTCTTCCAGTCCATCAGAAACTGAAGCTCATTTCGAACCACAACCATATTCTAGCCCAGACCATTATGATTCACACTACACCACTCTTTATGATTTTGACGATGATCTATTCGAAGACATCGGGAGTGCAACAAGTTTCCCACGGGAACGATGTGTAGAGCAAAAGGATCGGGCCCTCGACAAAGAAGAATTGGAATATCAGCGGGAGTACCTAGGACGTCTCTCTGCTATCATGAGTCGGGAGTGGCTAAATGAGGCCGAAGCCTCGACCGAGGTGGTCAAGATGCCCAGAAAAACCAAAAGGATATTCTGTGAGATCATGGGCCTTGACCGAGAAATTGGGTACGACCCGAGCCTCGGAATCAACATAATCTCTAGCTCTTTGGTGCGAACCGAATTCCCTGATAACTCATGGTCATTTTCTCAAAAACGACTTAAGTTTACCTCAGGGAGAATCCTGGACTGTTTGGGGATCCTACGGGTCACACCCGTTAAGGTCAACGATCCTGAACTCTTCATGGATTTTCACATCTTCGACCTACCTAGCACTACCACACATCCCATCTTCATAGGCAAGCCAATCTTGAAGATTCTGGAAAAAGCACCAATAAACCAGCTAGTAGAGCTTAGGATCGGTAAAGAACTTATCCCTGTCTCCTGTGCCCAATCTTTGAATACTCCAATAGAGGCAGACCCCGATCCTGACCCGTTACAGGAAATCAGGTCAGCTTCTTTGCTAGACCTCGAGCAACCTATTCCAGAAGAGGATATTCCATTCTTTACGGAGGAGGAGGAAACTCATCCTCCGATTGAGCTTGATACAAACGAAACTCCAAAACCATCTCCAATCGAGCTCAAACCTCTTCCGCCTGGACTTAGGTATGCTTTCCTCTTTGGAGATAAGCAAACTCCAGTGATCATTAGTGACAAACTCTCCGAGGTAGAAACCCAGCAACTCATCACTATCCTGGAGAAAAATCGATCGGTCTTAGGATATTCTCTCCAAGACCTGAAAGGGATTAGCCCAAATCTTTGCACACATCGCATCCCGATCGATTCTGAAGCAACACCGTCTTGGGAACCTCAACGACGGTTAAACAATGCCATGAGAGAGGTCGTGAAAAAGGAAGTTCTCAAACTCCTTCACGTGGGGATCATCTACCCTGTCCCCAATAGTGAATGGGTTAGTCCCGTTCAAGTCGTTCCTAAGAAGGGAGGAATGACGGTAGTGCGCAATGACAAAAATGAGCTCATCCCTCAGCGCACTGTTACTGGTTGGCGTATGTGCATCGACTATCGTCGACTCAATAAGGCCACCAAGAAAGACCATTTCCCCCTTCCGTTCATAGACGAAATGCTTGAACGGTTAGCCAAACACTCTTTCTTCTGCTTCCTTGACGGTTACTCTGGGTACCACCAAATTCCTATCCACCCGGAAGACCAGAGTAAAACCACGTTCACATGCCCCTATGGGACGTACGCCTACCGGCGAATGTCTTTCGGGCTATGTAACGCACCTGCCTCTTTTCAACGTTGCATGATGTCTATCTTCTCCGATATGATTGAGGAGATTATGGAAGTGTTCATGGACGATTTCTCAGTTTATGGAAGGACCTTTACCGAATGTCTGAAAAATCTGGACAAGGTCCTCCAGAGGTGTGAAGAGAAACACCTTGTTTTAAACTGGGAAAAGTGCCATTTTATGGTGCGAGAGGGGATTGTCCTAGGACATAGGGTGTCAGAACGTGGGATCGAGGTAGACAAAGCGAAGATAGAAGTGATCGAGCAACTTCCACCTCCCACAAACGTTAAGGGGATCCGCAGCTTCCTTGGCCATGTCGAATTCTATAGGCGTTTCATCAAAAACTTCTCCCAGATATCTCGGCCCTTGACCAATCTCTTAGCCAAAGATGCCCCCTTCGTTTTCGATGAGGAGTGTTATGCCGCATTTCACACCCTCAAAAAGGCACTCATCTCCGCTCCCATCATCCAGCCTCCCGACTGGAGCATCCCATTGAAATCATGTGCGATGCGAGCGACTATGATGTAGGAGCTGTGTTGGGCCAAACTAAGGACAAAAGGCATTATGCTATCTCGTATGCTAGCAAAACGCTCACTGGCCCCTAGCTCAACTACGCAACCACGGAGAAGGAGCTCCTAGCAGTCGTATTTGCTATAGACAAATTCCGGTCCTACCTAGTCGGGGCCAAGGTTATAGTCTATTCAGATCACGCTGCTCTGAAGTACCTTCTGACAAAAAAGGATGCAAAACCGAGACTCATCCGCTGGATTCTTCTACTCCAAGAATTTGACATTGAGATAAAAGATAAGAAAGGAGTAGAGAACTCAGTGGCCGACCACTTGTCTCGGATGCAAGTCCCGTCCGATCTCCCGATCGATGACTACTTACGGGATGACACCCTCCTTAAGGTCACCACTGGTGATCCGTGGTATGCCAACATAGTGAACTACATGGTAACGGGTTATGTCCCCCCTGGAGAGAATAGGAAACGGCTAGCCTATGAGAGCCGTCTTCACCTTTGGGACGACCCGTATCTCTTTAGGATTTGTAGCAACGGACTCCTCAGAAGGTGCGTACCCGCACATGAGGCTTATAAAATCCTGGAGAGATGCCACGCAACCCCGTACGGAGGACACTACGGTGCATTCCGGACCAATGCTAAAGTCTGGCAGTGTGGTTTTTACTAGCCCAGCATGTATGAGGATGCGAGAGCATTTGTCATGCGGTGCCCCCGCTGCCAGAAACACGGGAACATCAATACTAGAGACGCAATGCCACTCACTAGCAATCTTCAAGTACAAATCTTCGATGTCTGGGGGGTAGACTTCATGGGTCCATTCCCAAACTCCGAGGGTTGTCAATTCATCCTAGTAGCAGTGGACTACGTCTCTAAGTGGGTAGAAGCCTTGCCTTGCTTAGCTGCTGACTCTAAGAGCGTGAGACGAATGTTTCATGAGGTTATATTCCCCCGTTTTGGCATTCCTAGAATAGTCATTAGTGATGGCGGCTCCCATTTCATAGATTCAGCCTTCTGTAAGTATCTCTCAAGTTTGGGGGTGCAGCATAACGTAGCCACACTCTATCACCCCCAAACTAGCGGTCAAGCAGAAACTTCCAATAAGCAAATCAAAAACATTCTGCAAAAGACCGTAAATGAGATGGGCAAGCAATGGAAGGATAAACTTCCAGATGCACTCTGGGCTTACCGCTCGGCCTATAAAACGCCCATAGGCATGACCCCATATCAACTAGTCTATGGCAAAACCTGTCATTTAGCTGTAGAAATGGAATTTAGAGCTCACTGGGCCATTAGGAAGTGGGGTATGGACCTTCCAGCTGCTGGCCTCAAACGGAAGATCCTGCTGGCCGAGTTAGATGAGATGAGGGAGAGAGCATACCACAGCTCCCGGCTATACAAAGAACGGACCAAGAGATGGCATGATAAGAGAATCAAGGTCAAAATGTTCAAGCCGGGAGACAAGGTTCTCGTCTTCAACTCCTGTGTCAAACTTTTCGGACACGGGAAATTGAGGAGCAAGTGGGACGGCCCATTCACAGTAATCAATGCTGCATCTCATGGGGCCGTCACTTTGCAAAGCGAGGACGGAAACACCTTCAAGGTTAACGGACAACGGTTGAAGATTTTCCTAGAACCAGAACCTCCGACACTCGACGAATTAGACGTCGTCGAGTTCATAGAACTCTGAACCCCGTCCGTGGAACCCCGGCCCGAATCCGTCATTTTCAAATCCTTCTGGGCCAAAAACCTCCTCAACCTTCCTCGACCTGAATCTCCCATGACCAAAACCTCGAACCACGACACGGGCCACGCACCTAGGGGCCCAGGGACCTGTTCGGGCGAACAGGCCCAGTTCGGCCGAACCAGATGGTTCGGGAGAATTGGCCTCCCAGGCCCCAGGGACGGATATGCTCGCCCAGATACATCTACAGTTAAAGATATCCCGAGAGTCGCGAGGGAATCGTCGGGAAACTCTGTTTTTCCGATCTGAAATCCCCGATAAAAACAGAGACTCTCTGTCGACGTTTCCCATCTCATCTAAGCCAACTCCATCCCATAGAACACAGCCACCATGGCCTCCTTTTCCTCCAAGGGCACATCATCGGCTCAGGGCACGAGCAGCAGTAGCCGGAATGGCAACTCCTCCCGGTAGGAGCACGCCTTCCGCATCTCCGACGTCGACGCAGCGGGAGACGTGCACCGGGGGAGGACGCCGGGCCGTAGCCCGGTGAGGCGCGGCAACTCCCCTCACCGCTCAGCACTCAACGAGCTCCTCGCCCCACTAAAAGGGATCAAGAAACCGCCTCGTTCGCCATCACCAAGGCCGAACGAAGGGCAGCTACACCCGAGGTCAATATCCTCCTCGAGGGTGTCGGATCTGGCGTTGTTGCTGCCCAAGGAGAAGATCGGGGAGGAGCCGGACTACACGCCGGAAAGCCCACCGCGTTTCGTCATCAAGGGAGAACGTATCCCGGGAGGAGGATACGGAAAAGTCCTCGTCCCGCCGCTCAACCGGAACGAGCTGGGGCTGGCAAACTCATCCCAGTCCTCTCCGCCACGGCGCCACCCCAGAGTCCGGTGCCACAGGCAGCCCCCATCCATCAAAGGGCTGCCCGGGGACATGGAGTTCTCCGATGAGGAGGACAATGAAGAAGAAGAAGAGAAGCCGCCCACCGTGGAGAGCCTGAAAGAGGAACTGGCACTGGCAAAGCAGAGGATCAACCACCTGGACGAGAAGGTGGCGGAGGGCGAGCTCGCACGTATGGAATGGGAGGACAAGATGGAACTCCTCCGCAAGGCCCTGTGCGCAAAGCTCAAGAAGCTCTTCAAGGCCACGGGACACGAAGATCTCTATGGACCGTCTTCAGAATAGTGTCCCGCGGTCGTCCCGTTTTTAGATAGAGCACCGTTAGTTTAGTTTGGTTTGCTAGTTGCTTGATTCATTTATTTGTTTAGATCAACGTTTAGGGTGCTCTGAAATTTCCCTTCCAAATATTTGTTTCCAATCTTAGTTCGTTGAATAAATAAAGTTTGAATTGTTTGCAAGAAAGAAGATAAAATTGTCGCTCCGGTCGGTGCATTTGAGCCGACCGGAGAATGCCCTGTCTAACAGAGAGTTGCACGAGTACAGGAACGACACAGGAACGCATGGCACGACGGACCGAGCCCCGGGGGCCAGTTCGGCCGAACCAGGCAGTTCGGGCGAACTGACCGGTTCGGCCGAACCAGCCCGGCTGCCCCCTCTCGCGCACCTGCACGTGAGTTTGCACCTTCCTCCCCCCTGTTTACTTTCCTGTGTTGTCCCGTTTCGAAAAATTGAAAATGCATGCCTCACATAAACGAAACGAACTCGGTCTCTCTTTTATATCATGATTGCTGCTTGTTGTTTATTTCAAACTCAGTATCTAGTACTTGTGAAAAATTCATCATGATAGGACCCCCCTGACCTAAGTTGTTGATGTTTGTGATATGACTCGATAAAATGAACCACTTGTTCACACCAACATTCGGGAGAATTTAATTTATGAAAAGATGAAAATCCTGCTCTATCCCTTCATCCTGTCCACAAATATCACATATGCTTGAGAGTTTACTCCTGAAACCTGTCATATTCTGTATGAAGTCTTGTTGAAAGTTGTGTTTTTGGAATGGATCACATTGTCTGAGGTCTGTTGCAAGCAAATCTATCATCGGAGTGTAGTGGAAGCCATCATGCCTTGATGATACCCTGGAAAAAAAAAGAGAGAAATAAAGGACTCATGAAAGTCCAAAGAAAAGAAAAAAAAGGGTCCCAAAAAGGGAAAAGAAAAAAAAAGGGGTCAGAAAGTCTGAGGAACAACATGAACTATCTATCATTAACTTGCAACATGACCAAGGGCAGTGATGAGAAGCTCCAGGAGCCAATCTTTGGCTTGACCGAAATACTCGACATGACAAGGCCACCACTTGAGAGACAAAGAGAAATACAAAAGAGAATGAGTGAAAGGAGAGAACTCCAGAGAGCTGAGTGTCAGGGATGAAGGGAGACGAGCCGTTTAATTGCGAAAACCAGAAAACCCCGAATGCAGGATGAGCAAGAAGACCTTGTTGTAACATACGTTCCATTCATCAACCGCCCAAGATCCGGGAAGTAGCCACTACAAATTCACAGGTATGAGAAAGGTTTGAATATTCAATATGCAAGTATTCATGATTATAAAAGAACCCTTACTTTAGTCTTGCTCATGTTTTAAATTCTTTACTCGGGACGAGCAAAGATCTAAGTTTGGGGAGCTTGTTGGCGGTCGTTACAGACCGATTTCCGACCTCCAACCGAGTATAAAACAAACACAATGGGGACACACACCATATCTATAGGGCTTATCACTGACTATTTCCACAAGTTTTGGTGATTGTCCTCTGTGCAGGTACAAAATGGAGAAACACGTGCTATAAGGGTCAGAAATGACCGTTTCGGCCGAACGACTCCGTTCGGCCGGTTGCCCCCCTAGCTGGGCAAGATTTGTGGACCACGACCACGCCACTCTGGGCCGGCTCTACCCATATCCAGAAGACCGGTGGACCATATCCAACCCGACGGAGCCCACGAGTCCACCGGAGGCCCTCTAGGCCAGCCCAAGACGCGAACCGACTTGCCAACCGACCTCAGGAGCTGGACAAACACGTGTGCAAAGCAGAGGCGGTGCAGTACTGGGTCGGGCCCACTTCGGCCGAAGTGGCCCGTTCGGCCGAAGGTAGGAACCGCCTCCAGGGTGCGATCCTGGCCTTTGGCTGCTGAGGCGGTGGATCCACCGGTTCGGGCGAACTGGGCAGTTCGGCCGAACCGGGGATTTCGCCCGAACGGCCCGGCACCGCCTCCCAGCTGCCTTGGCTGCTACTCTGCCTCCACCGTCCTTCCCTGCTATAAATAGAGGCCTGGTTTCACCTGCAAAACACACAACACAAGAGTAGAGTGCAGGCGAAGCACTATTAGTTCTCCACTTGTATCAGTAGAGATAGGGAGAGAGGAGAGGTGAGCGGCCCGGAGAGGAGCCGAAGTGTCGGCCCTTCTTCCCATTGTACCTCTACGGATGCGACTTCACTTCGAGTTACATCCGGGTCTTGTCTGGTAACTCTTGTATCTCTCTCTGATTAATTGAACATTCAGTTCTTACTTTTATATGCTTGCTGGTTCTTCGTTCAATGCTTAGTTGATTGGTATAACTGTATACTGGTTGCTTAGCTTGGGTGCTTATCTTTCTATAGGAGATAAGTATTAGTTGACTAGTGTAGGCGTGGTGCCTATACTTGAGACTAACTTAGTTTATTCCCGTCGCAACGGAGGTGGTAGCCGTAAGGTGGTGACAGCCCTTCCGGTCTTTGTAGCCCATCACGTTAGTTCCGGTCCGTAGGATCCCCCAGTTGGGAAATAGTGGCACCCCTTCTCATCCGTTTCTGTGTGTCCACCGGTTCCCTTGTCCCGAAGCAAGTATCTATCTGTACCCTCTGATCTGCTCGATGAATCAGTAGAATACCTCTACCAGACTCGTACCCTCTCTACCCTTCTATCACCTCTTCTCTTTGTTGTTGTCATCCACCTCATCCATACCATTCACTCCATTCCATCTACCTAGGACAACTTAGTTTAGAATCAGTCCACTTCTCGTTCTCTGTGGAAATCGATACCTTGGAATACTCCCGGGTGAAAGCTACATCGGTATCCGTTCGCTTGCGGATTTATCTGTAGGCCGTAAGGAGTGCCAACAGTGTGTAAATCCGGGTGTGACATGGGTCGGGTGGGCTCTCAGATCAGATTTAGTGTGCTATTAGATCCATCATATTCTTGGGGAAGACGACGCCAAAGCGAGATGCCATCGAGCTTCGCAGAGGATCTATGGTCGGACTTGCATGGGCCACCAAATGTCAGGTTTTGATATCCGGCAGTCCACAAGGGGCTACCCAAGTGGTTGATTTGTAGGAGGATATGATCGTAAACCCAAGAACTCGAAGGTAATCACGAGAACACGAAGTACACGAGGCGATTTAGATAGGTTCGGGCCTTTGGAGAGTAATACAATCCACCATACAGTACGTAGGGTATTACTCTCTGGAGGCCCGAACCTGTCTAAAATCAAATAAAGCCTTCACTTGAGATTCGGAAAACGCCATTCTTATCAATATAAAAAATGAGGGGTCACCAATCATCATACAAGATATGAGATCTATTCACATACTTAACCAAACTCGTTAGTACTCAAAATAAGTTGTCATTAACCACCAAACATACTTAAAGAGATGGATGCACTTTCAGATGGGTTATGTTCATGTGTCAGATTTGTAAAGAAAATATATGAACAATGTTAAATGTTTCTGAGTGGATGGAACCAAACATCGAGCATTCTGATAGAGAAGCGTCAGACAAATCGACATACCTTCAAAATAACAAATTAATTAGAAAATAAGAATTCAACTTGCATCAGATTATCCAACAATGCATCCAATTATCCGATGGTGATGATGTCAACAGCTAAAACGACTTTTCACTTTACAGTGCTTATGTTGTTGCTTGGAGTGGCCAGATAGATCATTTCAACCTGAAGTGTCGGATCATCCAATGGTACTAACCTTTTTAGGGATATTTTCCAATGGCTAGTTCACAAGGCTTTGTCTATATATACCTTCTTATATGAGCTATTGTGCATGTTCTTGCACTCAGCAACCATTAGGGTGTTCAAGACCCAAAGAAGAAAAAAAATCAAAACCAAATCATCATCAATTGGAGAGAGATCAAATTGAGAGAGGATTGTGCCCACAAATTCTTTTTTCAAGCTATTGTGCATCTGCTTGTAGTGCTTAGAGCTGATTAAGTGAGAGTTCATGAGTTTGTTACTCTTAGAGGTTGACAACTCCTAGCCAATCTTAGTGGTGGTGTTGTGATCTTGGTGAGATCTCAGAGATTGTAGGAACACCAAGGCCTTGGTGCCATTGTACATTGTACGAATTCTCTATTTCGGATTTGGAGAATGGGCGTCCTAGGGTTCTTAGTGACTCAAGAAGGAATATCTCTCAGTGAGAGTCTCAATGTGAACTAGGAAAGAGTGCTAACTCCTCTACACCACGAAAAAGATTTAGTCATCTCGTGTTCGCTTCTTTACATTCCACATTGTTGGCGGTCGTTACGGCATGTTTTCGACCACCAATACTCGGGAATAAAAGAGGTTATATGTGACATTCCTTGCACCTAGGTTTATTTCTAATAAAGTTCCATGAGTTTTGGTGTGTTGCACTTGTGCAGGTACAATAACGAGAAATACGAGCTATAGGGGTCAGAATTGACCAATTCGGTCGAATGACACGATTCGATCGGTTACCCCCCTTAGTCGTATACGACACAAAGCACAACCAGGGAGTCATCCACGTCAACGATGACCAAGCGATGATGACACATGACACGTGGGTGACTGCCACCTCATCCTTGGGCCAACAAAACACGAACTACAACACCAGAAGCCAGTCCATGGAGGTCCAAGACCAAAGGCGGTGCTGGGGAGGCCGGCCATGGGCCAAGCCCAATTCGGCCGAACACTGGCCTTCGGCCGAACTGCCCCTAGCACCAGAAACTGACCCTAGGAGTGCATCCAGGCTGTGGGAGCAAAGGATGATGCATCCCACGGTTCAGCCGAACTGGGCAGTTCGGCCAAACCCAGGGATTCGCCCGAATAAGGAGGAACCGCCTCCTGGTTCCCTTGGCTGCCACTCCACTCCAAACCGACCTGCTCAAGCTATAAATAGAGGGGTCAGTCACTTGTATCACACACACCAAACCAAGGAGCTCTCTTTCCACTTGTTCTAGTAGAGTTAGGATAGTTTAGTTGGGAATTAGAGTTGAGTCGAGCTGTGCCTCGGAGGTTCCGGAGTCGTCTTCCGAAGCTCTGGTATTAGCTCTTGTATCTTTTCCTTTTCTTTCTGTAAGACTCTGAGTTATCAATATAGTTATCTTTGTCATCTTGTCTGAGTTATTTATACCATGCCTCTACTTTATTCTAGTTGCAAGTATATTGTGTTTAGACTATAGTGAGATGTAGTTCTAGTTCTTCTTGTTCTTGTTTAAGTCCTTGTCTTAATTGGTTCTTCGATCCTGCTTAGTATTTGAGGTGAATTGTCACCGAGAGTACTGACGGGGTTGCTTGCTCTTGCTAGCGGAGTAAGTAGTTGTTAGATAGTGTAGGTGTGGTACCTAGACTAGACTCAGCCTTAGTTTGTCCCTGGGTCGACGGAGGTGGTAGTCGTTAGGTGGTGACAGCCCTATATGGCCTACGTAGCCCATCACGTCCAGATCCGGCCTGCAGGAGCCTTCGGCGTTATTGTCAACACCCCTTCTCATCCCTTTCTGCGTGTTGGTGGTTTCGCCTCTCGATGTTAAGACATTATATTTATCCTAGAGCCTGTAGAATTTCTACCTCAACTCCTGTACCTCTTGACCCAAGTAACCCAGATAGACAAGTACCCAGGAGTCCTCTATCTCTTCTCGTTGTCCTCCCAGCTAACTATTCTTTCTCTTCCTTACCTGAGCCTACCTTGAGCTGTGTGTCACGGTATATCCATTCCTATCCAATACCGTTATCCCATGTCTTGCTAGTCGTGTACCCTTCTCTGATAGTCTCGAATATCTGTTTGCTAGTACTCTTGCCATAAGCTTCCCTGCGGAAATATAAATTATGATAAATTGAATTACTCCCTGGTGAAGTGCTACAGCGATAATTCTGTGCACTTGCTGAATATTTGCATATTTTACTGAGCCGTAAGAAAAACCACTGAAACACTCCTTACCCCGGTACTGGGATTCACAATCCTGATATTAGATCGTAAGAAGTGCCAACACACATTTGATGCTTGCTCTTACTTTCTTGCCTTTACCTCCTTGCAAATTAAGATGTATGTGTGATATTTGTGATCGCTAGGATCTTTCCATGCTAGTGCACTTGTAGTTGATCCTTGGAGCATTTTCTGTAGTGAAGAGAACTATAGGTTTGGACAACTTTCTTCATGCACTAGATTTTTGAAGAAATCCCAATTCAACCCTATGGGATATGGGTACCCCTGGACCCATCATTGAGAGGGCGGCAGCCGGCCCGCTTACCTAACCAAGGAAGAAGATCGAGTCCTAGTAGACTCATACTAGGACTCCCATATTGTAACCGACTAGGAGACTCGCCATGTAACCCTGCCTCCTAGGACATATAAAGAAGGGCAGGGGTCCCTAGATCGATAGGCCGACGAGACTGACAGGGATCCCATCCATTGTAGCCACAAAGCTCGCCATTGCTTCCTGAATCTTTGTCAAGCACAAGCAATACAAACACCACCCGATGATACAAGACATAGGGTATTATACCTTCGGGTAGTCCGAACCTGTCTAAACCTTGTGTCTTATGTCACCATCAAGTTGCTTGACTCGACGATCCTCCTCCTACAAATCAACCACTCGAGGGTATCCTCTAGTGGATTGCCAGTACTTAGGTCGGACAATTTGTGCACTATGTAGGGGTGATTGTTGAGTTTTTCATAGTAGGCTCGATGGAAGATCAACCCCACATCATCTTCCCGGTGAGCGTGGAGGCCAGCCTCAAGCACCTGATGGACATCATCTTTTTCATCGAGTGGCACTCCAACTGGCAGCAATGGTGCAAATCTCAGATCCTTAGGTCCGACAAACCCCTTCTTCTTTGGTCATTGATACTTTCACTCACAACCACAACTAGAGTGACACCCCTAATGATTAGACTCCAAAACCTAATAGCAAGGTACATTTCTAAAATGAAAACATCAATGCAAGCAAAATAGAAGATAATATCGAACTACAATTAGTGGTGCTACTTGTACTGAATCATTGTGTAATCATATGGGGCATAAACTGTGACATCATATGATACATGTTCATGCCGTCTAGGCTCACCAATTGTGAACTGCAATAGTATGAATTGGTTGTAAATTTTCCCTTGGAATGTTCCTCCAATATTTATCAATCCATGGAACAAGTGAAGTGTTGGCTTTAACATTATACTAATCTTACTAATGAAACAAACAAAAGGATTTGTATACAGAAACGAAGTAAACTAAATATAAAATGTTGATACAAGATAGAAAACAAAGGTAGATTGATGTGGGTATTGTTTTAGATGGTCTTATCCTTACATTATAGTGGTAAATGTGATCAATCAAATTTCACATAAAATTTATTTTCAAAAAGTTTTAATTATGGATAAATTGACTATTTGGCATAACTTAGTATCTAGAATATCCGGTTATCACCTCACTTCTTAAGAGATTTGCACATGATCAATTCATTTTTTTGTCTATGCATGAATGCCTAATGAATGGATATCGCCTTCTTCATCAACAAATTCATTTAGAAGATTGAGGTTCCATTAAAATATATTTTTTCTTTAGTACCTCTAGCGAAATGTGAACAAAGGATAATTTAGCAAGAATGGAAAATGAAATAGTCTAAGAATCAAAAGTGTTGTTTCTGTTGCAATGAAACAATTAAACGCCTCATTTTAGAATTATTTTATAGAATTGCCCATGTAGCTACAAGTTTAACTTCAGCTAGGTCAATACTTCGTTTGCTAGAATAAGACAAGGATGGGTTACTAATTTTTGTGTGGTCATAGAGACCGATTTTTTCCCCTTTTTCTGCAAATAAATCTGAAATATTGACTACGACAAAAAAATCTGAAATACTACGTCAATTTTAATATGCTCCCGTAAATATCCATAGAGATAATATTTGCATGCATTTATTTATAGAGATGAGTATATGCACGTGAACCGGTATTTTGAAGAAAAATAGAAGAAGCATTTAATGGTATTTCTGGTAGTTTGTAATGATTGAGTTTACAATTCTTAATGAGCTTGTGAGGGCCATATATGCTTAAAAAAGCCCACCTTCAACCCTGCTCGGCTGGCTGGTGACAGGTGGCTGGTGCTGGTTTGTGTTGAGAGAAAAATACCGCTGGCTGACTGGTGGCTGGTGCTGGTTTGTGCAGAGAGAAAAATACTGCTGGCTGGCGCTGATAAGCCGAGCGAACAGGTGAGCGTGTCCGGTGAATTTCCGCAGAGAGGAGGCAGCCCCATTTTCCTTACGAGGGTTTTTCTTTTTCCGAACCTGTATTTTACGGTTTTGATATCAAACCTATCTTCCAAACATTAAGCGTCAAGTTGAGACAACTGTTATGGAGGTCTTCGTTAGATTCAGCTGGGTTTTAGCAATAGAGTTATGTTTGAATAATTTTTGTTAATGACAGTGTGTTAATTGAGTTTTCGTAGTTTCTTAGTATTATGAACACCGTTTTGACTTTTGTAATAAGAGAAACAGGTCTAAGTGTGATCGATGAAGCGGCTGAAATAGTTTAACGTGTTCTCTGTTCTAAGTTGTTCTGTCACATCCCCTGTTATGTGTGTTCCCCTACTTCAGAAGTATTAACTGATACACCGATCGTTTTTCTGAAATTACCAGTGCAGTCCTGCATAAAATCTGCAAACCAGAACATAAAGTCAGTCCGTACAAAGGCACGAGATTTTAAATAATTGACCACATTTTCATTGGACCACTTAACCTATACAGTAATATTGCGAACCATCCTAAGGATGCAAATGAAAATAAAGTACCAAATATAGACAAAAACAGAACAACGGAACAGCACAAGTAAATTAACCTTTATATAAGCCCTTCAGCCTATCTAACAATTAAATTTGGTACCCCCCGGTATTACAAATCCACGAGCCAATACATGAAACTACTAATAAATGCTTTTGCAGGTCTCCCCAATTCACTCGTACATACATTTTGTTTCATTAGGACGACGTCATGTACACATGATCTTGCAAAACAATGAGGCAGTGAACTGAATTGATCGATTTCAGGCTGACAGATATTTATTGTCAACTTTGACCTGGCAGATTGATCATCTTCACAAGCCAGGTCTTACTACTAATTGATTAGGCCAGTTTTCTGCCCAAGTAGACGGCGATTCAGGGTCCAATTGTGCCAGTGTCGAAGTAGAGTGTCGTCCCAGAAGTACCACCAGCAACACCCTCCATGAGCGCGAATCGCATGTCCTCTGACGGCTTCCAATGCCTCTTCCTCTGGTTGATGAACCAATTGTTTATCTGCTTTGGGTCGAGGCCGGTCATTGCTGCAAGCCTCACCTTATCTTCTTCCTGTCGGCACCAGAACATCAGACAACAGTTATAGTGCGTGTCAGGTTTTGTTGTAGAAAGAAAATGTTCAGCCTCTACCGTAGGATAAGGCCAGCGGTAGTGTGTGTTCCACCACTCCAGCAAAACCGTCCGTGCGTCCTTTGGTAGCTTTCCTTTCTTCCGCTTCTTCAGGAACTCTGACCGAAGACGACTGAGGCATCCACTGTACTTCTTGAGCAGCATTTCCTTGAGCTCATGGTCTGCTAAGCGGGAGCTGTGTTCTTGCCCTACGTCTGGCACGTCAGTGTCCCCTGAGCATTGCTCATCCTCAGAGGAGCCCATCATGTCATCTGGAATGGAAGGATCAAATCAGAAATAAAATTATTCATGACATCTAAGCATCCACATATCACCTGGAAGTATGTTTTACAGGTTCAGTAAAAAGAACTGAAACAAACACATGTTAATGAGAATCAAACAGTGCAATTTCACAACATTAAAATCATTTTGCAACTCGTCGTTTTGAGTTGCACATTAGGAAAATATTGGTACTTCTTCACATAATCATACATGGAAACACAAATGTGCATCATATCCATCAGTTGTGCTAGATCTGCAACGATTAGCATGCGTCAACACAGTTTCCTAGTCTCCAAAACATACTGGGAGACCAAATAAAGAAACCAACATGACCCTTGATGACATGTTATCAGTAATGATCAACAATGAGTACCATTAGTAATGATTTTCTTTCTAAACCAATATCCATTTAAAGTCATCTTCATGGCATGTCATAATAAATGTATTGCATTCTTTATCGCAGAAAAACAGACGTTTATTATTAGGTGTTATTCTTCAAATGGAAGCAATATAGAGCTGACAGAACAAAAGCCTTGTTAAACAATAAAGTTACAGATAATTGCAATGGTACACAGAAACACGTTTTAATCAAATTCACTGCTAAATTGGATAGCAAAACAGTTTTTTGATAAATGTATTGCTTTAATGAGACGTGGTACAAATTATTAGAGAATAATCCTACTGTCCTCAAAAGTTACTAGGGTCTGGATATGCCTGAAATATGAATTTGTGGAAAAAACTTTAGTTGTACACATGTTATGTAAACAAAACATATAATTTACCAACCTCATCCCAAACTGCACATACTACTACCGGTTTTAGACCACCAATGATCCACCCATTTTGTTCTCAATATCTCAGACTTAAGCTTCATTCTAACAGATAAATGGTGAGTTTCCTAATTTATAAGAGCCACTTATTCATTTGGGAAAATTATGTGAAATCTTGATTGTGAAACTACCATATCCTATCGAGCACAAAAAAGTAATAAAGTTTTTTGCCCTGTGCCACCCAAAAAGTGCATTTTGAATCATGCAATTGTTTATTTCCTTCCACCCCACTCAACTAGAACCTATATATTACTATTTAAAAAATCAATCATTGACTTAATTTTTCAAAAAAGGAAGAAGAATAGCACCTATGTTCCTACCTTTGTCACTAACAGAAGAGTTATTATTATTATAATGGCATGACCAATAATGCATAGGCTGCTAGTATTTTCAGATTTGATTTCCGAGGGGCACAGTCCAAGATAGCCTGTTTACTATTCATATGGCACAAACTTCTGCCCATATTTCCATAATTTTCTAGGAGCCAAGAACCCAAGATAAGTTTCCATTCACAACATGTTTGCCTTCACCTTTTGGATGTATATCTTATCGCAAGCCTTTCTTCTCTGTATAAAATTGTGGTGCAAACCAGCCACTGCCATATCTATTTCTTCTTGTGGAACCTACATTGATTGAGGTACACAGTCTATGTAAAAATATGGCTGTTGCTGGTTTTGTCTTTGTAGAGCTATCAACTTAGTAATTTCTTCTTTTAAGAACTACCGCCAATTGTTTTTTCCTACCCAAAGGTCAATAGAAAAAGCTTCATTCGAGGCTTTACTGCATTTCCTTTCATATGTTCCATCCAAAGCATAGGTCCTTTATGCACCATTAGAACAAAGGATTGCACCTTATAAAATTACTGTGGATTTGTATGATGAAATGCATGGACATATGAATTTTGGAGGAAATCTAATGTGAGGTTAAACCTCATAAAACTTTCCTCCCCTTCCCTCCGAATTCCTTTCATATGTTCCATCCAAAAGCGTCATTCGAAACTTTCTTGCATTTCCTCCAAAAGTTCTCTGATTTGAGGCATCCCTAGGAATTTCACGAGGGACACATAGGGAAAATTCCTATAATCCAGATCCTACAAAATTCCACCACACGTCTCATGTTCTTAAGCAGGTCCAATAGTTTTCCGATGAACTTTATATTCTTTTTATCTCAATAAATATTTAAACAAATAAGTGCATAGAATTATTTCTATGCCCTAAAACAGGATGTATTAACATTTTCACCCAGCATCAAATTCCATAAACACGTCATAGCTGAACAAGAATGCACCTACCCACATGATCTAGTCACAGAAACGCAGCCACATGTGATTTTTTATTCCTCACATGTTCTTGACATAACTGAAAAATTCACAAAGATGAGTTTTTCTGGGGTGATAGAATTTACACGTCTATTTCTTTTCATTTTATCCCAATCTACAAATCACAAAACTTGCTCTGCTTATATAGACTTGATGATGGCATAAGACTAACATCTACATCCAACATGAACTTTGAACCTAGACTACGGTTGTATTGTATACACGCAAGTATACACATTAAATGGTCCAAAGTGGAGCCTAAATTATCATTATTTGTAAATGGGTGGAATACATGTAATTATTTTTTATGAAAAAATAAAGTTAAGTACATGGCATATACATGTGGGATAATGGGCAACTTGGTTCAAGTGCATCGGTATTATATCTTAGCAGATACATTAAAAGATCATTTTTCTCCATATACTTCTTAGAAAAAACAAATTGTTACTATATGAACTTAATTGCAATTATACATGGGCAACAAATTCTTGTTCTTTGCACACTTTTTGACATTATATATTGGATGGATAAACTTTGTGCATTAATTTGTGTGATCCAAGATGGATAACCTTTATGCTCCCCTTATGAAGCATCAGATAACTGCATATATTATTAGTGTTTCCAAATTCCCAAACCCTATGGTATAATTTCATGACTGTTAATAAGATATATAGTTTCAACGTTTCAGAGCCGATATTAAAAAAACATGAATCATGTTCACGTCAGTAAGTTGCAGATGGGTTCAAGCAAGAAGTTAAATGACATATTCGTTTCCTAATGAAAGTGAAACAAATGCATGCTCAAAATGAGGTTTCTTAGGGTTGAGGGCCATGTACGCATATCCCATCATGAAAAAATCAATATAGTAGTAGAGGATAAGCCTTACAACCTGCAGAAAGTTGTCAATGCTGCATCAGTTAATGGGCACCACAAGGTCTTGTCAAGTCAAAACAACATAGCATTGCTTGTTTCCAAGTAAAATATTGGGGTACCCCCAAAATATTTGCAACCAAGAACCCAAACAAACCAATAGACTAGCATGCAGGAGTAACATATTTCATTTATTATACCACCTGCAGCTCTTCTCACGTTCTGAGCAAGGATTTGACATGACCTTGTTAAAATCTTATCAGTCCAATGTACATTTTTACTTTTCCTGGAAGAATAATTCACTACAGAAAATAATACCTTCATTGGTTTCCTTCTAATCCTGATAAATAATACTGTGTGTTGAATTAGCGTCGAATGTCCCATACATCATCAGAGAACACATCCAGTTTCAAGTTTCATCGGTGTTTTAGATTCCAAATTAAGGTAGGAAAACTCATGGTTATCTCCATGAAATAGTAGATATCCATAACAAGTATCCTCGTTGTAGAAGGGACGATAGGTACTCCGTAGGCACTAATATCCCCCCATGTCCTTTCACTCTCCTATAGTGCGAATTGTATGGGAACAAAAACATAACCTAAATGCCTCCATTCTTTCCCTTCCCCGGGGTAAATAGAAACAACAGAACAATTTAGAAAAGAATGCGCACCACCGGAGATTACCACTACCGTGATGATATGATATGTCTTGTCAAAGTACAACCACCGAATCCGGCAAGAGATCTCCTAAGCACGAGCTAGCTCTAATACAAACATTTTTTTCTCACAAAAATTTCTCCACTTCAGGTGCAGTACTCCTCTCAGTCCTCTGGTTAAAACTGCATCGACCAAGCCCTTGTTTAGTTCCAAAGCTTGGGTGTCCAAACTTTGGTTTTTGACACTATAGCGACGTTGTAGCATTTCATTTGTATTTATGAATAATTGTCTAAACATTGATTAATTAGGTTTAAAATATTCGTCATATAAAGTACAACAAAACAGTGCAATTAGTTTTTAATTTCATCTACATTCAGTATTTCATGACTGTGCCGACGTTTTAATGTGACGAGAATCATTCTTTTTAAGTAGTAGAATTTGTGAGCTAAATTTAAGATCTAAACGAGGGTTATCGCGTAAATTTTGGACCAAAATTTTAGCACCAAATTTTGGATCTCAACGAGCCATAAGATTCTGGCACCGGGCGGCAGCAAAGGCCAGCAAGCTCGCTCCCCGCCACACTACTCTCAAGTTCCATCACACAGCCTATATATAGCTACTAAAGCCTAGAGAGAGAGGGGGGGCTGCACGGCAGAGAGATAGAGGAGGAAGCCTACAACCTTGGACAAAACCCTACACGAGCACCCTCCGAATGCTTTACTCCAGCTCTGACACCCTGCACCCCATTTGCATGGACACGATTTGACCCTTCAGCAAGAACACACGCACACGCATGCACATGAATACTTTCAGAGGCCTGGCCTGCATCTTTTGATACACACACACGGCAACAAATTAAAAATGCACGCTCACTCGCAAAACCGGCGTGCAACGCGATGAACCACGCACTGGGATATGTGCGTTTGCTATAGTAACTTGTGCCGCCATGTATGCGTGCGAATTTTTTAGCTAGATCGACGGGTGGGTATCCTCACCGGAGTGCGTGGCAGTCGCCGCCGGCGAGCTGCCGCCGCTGCAGAGGTTGCTGAGCTGCGCCTGGATGCTGCTCAGGAACGACGCGGCCTCGTCGAACGGCCGCGACAGCTCCTCCTTGTACCGCACCAGCACCCGGCAGTACGAGTCCTGGAAATCACAATTCACAAGAGGGTGCACATGTAATAACAGACGATTAGTAGCAAATCGCGCGGCAAATCCAGCGTCCGCCGCAGAAATTACTCGGTTAATTCTCTCTCTACTTAGATATAGTCATATATATACACACACGACGCTGACCCAAGAAGAGCAGACCATGAACTCGTCGAGCTCGGGGTCGACGCCGATCTCCCCGGCGCCGGGGCCGGGGCCGGCGCGCCTCTCCCGGCTGACCTCCTCCAGCAGCGACGCCACCTGCGGAGGCGCTCCCACCTGGGAATCAAGAAACCGCGCGCACACGTAATCGATCAATTCTTGGCATGCACAGCTAGGTAGCCCCCCGCAAGCAGGATCTCCGCACGTAGACACGCACCTTGCGGCACTCGATGTAGGCGGAGAGGAGGGAGGGGTAGCGCGGGTGGCTGGCGATCTGCGCCTTCATGAGCTCCGTCAGATCCGACGGGGCAGGGCCGCCGAGGCCGGCGACGGAAGCCTCGCTCCCCGCGCCGCCGACCCGCGAGATCCCCGGGTGGATGCTGTACAGATCCTCCATGGAGCGCGCGGCCGGAGCGGCTCTCACCTGTGCATCACCACTATGCACGACTGCTGCTGCTGCTGTGTGCGCACAAGTGGAAATCTAGTACGCCACTGTAGTGAGTGAATGATCCTCGTGTTGTGCTGGGGTTCCAAGAAAGTGAGGGGGCAGGAAGGCAGGCGCTTACGGGGAATTTAGCAGCTGCTTGCACTGCAGATGGAGAAGCTGCAGGTGCAGCAGGAGGAGCAGGAAAAGCTTGTGATATCTGCAGGGGGATACATGGGAGGCAGGAGAGAGAGAGAGAGAGAGAGAGGTGGAGTATTCTATGTGGGAAAGGGTGGAGGTTGGGAGGGGTGAGGTATTTGACTGTTTTTTTTCTTTTTCTTTGAGACAGATTGGGAAGGTTGTTATCCTCTTGTTGATTTGTTAATTTGTATGGTTGGACCCTTGTGTGTGCTGGGATTTGGAGGGATACCCTCTAGAAGGATGGAATAGATCACCTCACAAGTTTAATATAGTTTTCTCCCATGGGGTATCTCCCCCCAACAGGCCGTTCTTTTTCAACCTATAATCATTAACAGTTGTTTATCATGTTTTTTGTTAAAATATTGTAAACATGGTTTATCCCATGTCCGGATAGATAACTTATTTTGGAAGAATAATTGAGAAAGGTATCCACCATGCTCCCTCTAGCTTCTTTATTAAAGAATTGCAGTGTCTCAAGTGTAAGGCCGTAAGTGAAGAGTCCTAGATCATGTTTTGTAAGTTAATTTACTGCATGCATCTCAATGCAGCCCTAAAATGAAGATTCCTTGAGTTGAATCCTGGTCGGCACGTACGATTCAGATATAAAGATCACAGTATGCTTCAAGTATATGATATCAAAGGTTTTCGGCATGTTCTTTTTAAAGAGCTAAAGGTTTATTGTTCCTCACATCTGCTTGGTCGCACAGAGGATTTCCTAGTCTAATTTAGATATGTTCTAACAGGAAATACAAATTAGCACCGACCAAAGAATCCCCAACCAGTACTCCGTATAATGTCAAAAAACGTCAACCACTTGATAAATAACTATCCGGTTGCCTTAATTAGTCTAAAAAGCTTTGTGTGTTAATTTCCAGTGAGAGAACAACGAAGACCAATAGCTATCGGTTTATTCACAAAAAAGCACACTCAGGCAATCGTGAAAATTTCATAATGATTTTCCTAAAAAAATCTCATAATGATATATTCCACTTTATTAGTCTAGGAAAGTACTTCCTCTGTCCTAAAAAAGAAGACATTCTAGGAATTTTAAGATAAATTAAGGAGAGAGTAAAATGACCTTGATTGCCCCTAATTATTAGCCATATTTAGCACTAATTAGTTGTTGCATGCACATGCACTTACTAAATATAGTAGAATGACTTGTTTTTTGGGACAAACTTTAAATCCTAGAGTGTCTTCTTTTTTGGGACGGAGGGAGTATTTCCTTAAAAAAACTTCTGATACATGCTCGTTAGGTGAATTTCATGGAGCGTTCGACTTAATTAACTTCTTCTACTTGAAAATGAGTGGTTTAATTTCGAACTTCATTACCAAACAAGCATCAAAAACAATTTCGCATTATGTTGAAATAACGTTGCATCTATTTGTACTACTTATGTATAATTTCTTATAAATTGGCAGAAATAAAATAAATCGCTACAAAAAACTCAGAATAATGTCACCTTCTTAACTTAAATCGGAGATGTTAGCATTATTCTGTTAGGTATGTACATGGAAGTTTGGCCTTGATACATTTCGTGTGTAGTTTTGGTTTGTTAAACCGCACATGCACACAAACTGTCTTTACATACCTATCATAAAAGTATATATAGTGTTATTTTGATTGCTACTGAATTGAAATGTCTCTGACATGTCTTAGCTTTTTCCTATTATGCTCCCTCTTCTTGGAAAATAAGTCATTTTAAGACACGGCCAGGTCAACTTTTAAACTTGACCATCAATGTGAATATTACGTGGATTAAAGACATAAAAATAATATTACTAGATTCAATGTAACCTTTCACGTTATATATATTTTCATTTGAAATATCCTAGTGCCATAGAAAATAATAGTTCAAATGCCCTATTGGATACATTCATATTGTAGCTGACTTATATTTGCGAAAACATTCTTAACACTATGACATGTTGGCACTTTACCTTGTATTCACAAAAGTCACCAAGAAAACATAACTGCATTGTGTATAAATAAACTGATTAGTTTATCCATACATATTATATATATATATATAAGAAATGGATGGTGTGCATTATGGAGTTATTTTGTTAATTTTTATTTTTTAATCGAAGTCAGCAGAGGAAATCCCTACCTGTTTTTTTATATTTTTATTTCAAACACAGTTAATTCGTTTTCAACGGAGGAGTCGAGCATGGGTCTATTGGCTGCTCAGGTGCTCCACTCAGGTGTTAATTTTTTATCTTGTTTGCAAGATCATATAAAAAGTTTTTCTGTTAGTTCAGATATTATTTATTTAATTATTTTTTCCAGGTAATATATAGATCAGTCCCAGATCGTAACATCGACTGGTTTGCTTTGTTTTGTAAATTAACCTGAAAGATTTGCAGCATTGAAAAGACCGGTGTCCGTACAGTACGACGTCCAACATAACAAAACCCCGTTATATAATATATATATATATATATATATATATATATATGTTTTATACACAAGTCGTACGAAGAAGTTTGCAGGAGAAATAAACGATTTTGAGATAAATTTGGGACTTTGGTTATATATATATCTAGCTAGATGCGTTCTAGTGGCACATGGCACTGTGAGTCTGTGACACGTTAGGTGGTACTCCGTAGGCTACTGCTGCACTCTGTACCCTCCGGCCTAGAGTGGTGGTAAGGTAAGCCGACCGGCGCATGCGGGCTTACGCCAATCATGCTGCGCCTAACGCGTCGTGTCAAACCCGCTTGGCATCCCTCCACGGGATCGATCACGAGCTCGCGCGCGACATGCACACTCACCTACGAGATCTCACGGTCCCGTGCGCCGCAGATAATAACGCCACGCCCGTGTACCGCGGCCCGGCCACACCCACACAGCATCGAGCGGGCGTGCACGCCGGGCGGGGGCGCACCGCACCGCACAGTGACCGGACTCTGGCCACTGTGCCGTACTAGCTTTCCCAAACGAGGCGAACAGTGCGGGCCTTGTCGCCTGCCTCCCCGCGTCTCCAGACCCACCCAGACCCGGGAACCGCACCGGGGGGGTGGTGGGGCTCCCGCTCGCACGTGGGCGCGGGCGTCATCGTGTCGCGCTGCGGGCTCAATGGTGAGTGGGCCCGGTCAGGGTTCGCGGCCCACGTGTCGGTAGGGTCGCGGTGGGTGGGGGTGGCCGAAGGCGAAGACGAGCGGAGCAGCAGCCGGTGGGCGCCCGCATTTACAGCCGTCGCGTCGCCAGTGAGGCCGACATGACGGCCGGGCCACATGTCTGCCGGCTGTTGGCCGCTTCGATCAATTGGCTGGCCCCGCCGGGGCAGCTTTGCTTTGCTTTGGCCTTTCGCACCTTTTAACCCGACGGGGAATTGCGTGGTGACCGTCGCAGGACGCAGGCGCCTCTGATTTTTTTTTTCTCTTCTCTACTACGGACTGTGAGATCCAGTTCCAGCTTCGGTATGAATGCGCCATGCGTATGCGTATGCGTATGCGTATGGCCATTCTCCTCTCCTGCGTGCCATGCTTTTCTCACAATGGGTTGAATAACAAGCTAATGTAGCCTGCTGTGTTAACGTCTCGTATCACCTAGGTTAGGCGGTGATTAGACGCTTGTTGGCTGTGCAACGTCCATCCTTTTTCGTATGTCTAGTCACCAAATACGTGATTGGAAAGAGCTTCCGTATTTTTTTCAATAGTGGCGTCAAATTCCGGTCACTGCACTTCGATCATATATTTAAAATAATACTGTTGAATGATTTGGGCCACCCCTGATGGATGTATAGCTCTATGCCTATATACTCTCGAGCTGTCACGTCATCATATGTGCCTAATCTATAATGAAATTATGGAATGTATCGTAGCTACTCCACCCGCTCTAAGTTATTGATTATTCTATATTACTGTAAATCAAATTGTTATAGCTTTGATTAAGTTTTTTGAAAAAATGTATACTCCGTATTAAGATCTATAGTACCAAATAAAATCATAACATAAAAATATTTCATGTAGATTTAATAAAACTATGTAGTCGGTTCATACTGTTCTGTATAAATGTGGTCGAATTTACAATAGCTTGACTTAGGACAAATTGAAGTGACTAATAATTTTAATGGATAGAGTATTTGGCGACCGTAAACACTCTCGTAGAGCTTAAACAAAATATCCATCTTCAGTCCTCCGGATGCCGACATGACCATCGACGGAACAGAACAGGACACCGCATATTTGCGGCCTCTCGGCACCGCAAAGGCAGAGCCACAGAGGTTCCGCTACCACCAAACTGTACACATACTCCCATAGGGTCACAGCTGCAAGTAGCTGTACGAGCCCAGCCGTACGTGCACCACCGCGCCGCAAGAACCGTGCCTCTGCCGGGCTGCAAAAAGGCTTGTTTAGATCCCAAATTCACCTCCCAAATTTACTATGCAAAAAGAAGATTCCTCATCACATCAAAATGTCATAGCATGCATGGAGTACTAAATATAGATAAAATCAAAAACTAATTACACAGTTTTGTTGTACTCTGCGAGACGAACATTTTGAACCTAATTAATAAATTTTTGGACAATTTTTCGCATATGCAAACGAAACGCTAAAATGGCCGGCCTGACGCGCGTCAGACCGGCCAGGCCCGAATCGGCTCCCGAATCGGGGCATCTAAACGCGGCCCAATTCAAGCGCCTCGTGCTCACTGAGACACTGATTAGTACTGCAGCTGAGAAGCAAATCCCACTTCCCCACGAGCTGAAACTATCGCGCAACTGCATGCCATGCGAAGCATCAAGCACGTAGCTGAAGGTCTCACCTCTAATTGGCACAGAAAAAAAGTACAGGAGGTCAGGTGGAGGACCACAAAACGGCCGGTCAGATACCGTTGCAATCGACGCGGCTGGAGCTGGACCACAGTCGGGCTTCCTCGTACGCAGCGGCGACTCGCTCATCCTTCGCGAACACAGCAAAAGTATGTGCTTTGAGATCTTCAGTCCATTATTTTGCAGAGGGCTACGCAGGACCACTGTTTCTGCTTTGCCTCTTCTACAAGCAGAGAAGAGGGAAATTACTGAAGAAGAGCGCAGAGCAAACGGAAAGCAAAATACCATAATGGTTTTTATTTACGAAACGCTCAGTACTTGCTCGTTTATTTTCCAGCCAAGACTGCGCCTCGGCGTGCGACACAGACATCATGCATGCCCCTCACCAACGGTTTGAGTCCTCGTGTAAAGCTAGTCCTGACTCCTCCCTCACCGGTGAAGATGGGCAATGCATATCAACCCTGCCGTAACGGTACAGGTGGTCCGAAAGGCATACTGTACGGAGTATATACTAGAAGCAGAGGAGCTTCTGGAGCTTGGTGACCGGTGACGGTGAGGCCGTGTCACCAGGCTCCTGTTTCCTAGAGCCTGTACCACCCACGTACTGCGCATCGTATCTTAGGTCTGGTTTAGTTACGAGCCAAATTTTGATCTTTGTCATGCGTGCCTCACTGTAGCATTTTGTTTGTATGTATAAAAAATTGTCTAAAAGTTGATTAATTAGGCTCAAAATGTTCGTCTCGCAGAGTACAACAAAACTGTTTAATTAGTTTTTAATTTCATCTATATTTAGTACTCCATGCATGTGCCGACATTTTGATGTGATGAGAATCTTCTTTTTATATAGTGGAATTTAAGAACCAAATTTGAGAACTAAACATGACCTTAGGGGTGATTGGTTGCCGGCGTCACCCCTCATCCAGCTCCCATGCAACATAGGGTTGATTGGTTGTCTGGGCTGGTTAGTAGGCCTGACCCGTGGGATGTAAAAGGGGACCTCAAGCCTGGCTCCCGGGGTGCGGCCCAGTTCCTCGGCGAGCACATGCGTAAGTGTAGGAACCAGTGGTGGAGCTAGGAATTAACTAAAGGATATGCCTCACCATTTTTTTACCTCACCTAAATAAATCATAAGTTTTACAGCGCGTACATTAGTACATACCTGCGCAGCGCTGCGAATGCGAGGAATAAAATGCACCAGCTGAGGGAGTGCCTTTTGCCTTGGGCCTTGGCCGATGGCCGCGGTGGCTGATGCGTGTCTGCGTGCGGCCTGTCTGCAATTGCAAAGCGCAGAAAATTGTCCCTCGGTGATTCGGTGAATTATGCAATTAGCGATGACCTGCAGGGCTGCTAGCGAATTAGCGTCTATCTACACTTCTACGTGAGTACGCGACTACGGCACTACGCGCCGGCGGACGAGCAGGAGCAGGCGAGCCGCGAGCAACAGCGAGGTAGGATCCGAGGTCCGTGGAGCGCGCAGCGGCACTGCAGTAGCGGAGCTACGGAGGGATCGTTGTCGCGGAGCACGAAACGTCGGATGCGGTAGAGTTGTGCGCAACAAAACGTCGGACTGCTTCTGCTTATGCTTACACGTACATATTGTTGGGCTGACCGGCTGAACTGGGTTGTATTGTTGAGCTGGATTACAGGGTATGCCTCGGTCCACCCGGCGTACTCTGTAGATCCGTCTATGATGGGAACGATAGAAATAGCTTCATACATACAACCAATCACTAGCTCATTCCGACCTGGCTCACCTTATTATTCAGTCAATCAATCAGACCCTGTTAAGTACGTAGAGCCTGGCTGCCGGGGACCTGGTTCTTCGGTGCGAGTAAGGTCGGACAGATATGTAAAACAATCACATCCTTAAAGTCCCGAGAGAACCTTTGGAGGTCGGATGCTTGATGTTAAACAATGACAGAGTAGTCTAAACTTTAGCCCCGTCACATCGGATATAAACACGTTAATTATGAGTATTAAATATAGATTAATTAAAAAACCCATTACATAAACAAGGACTAATTTGCGAGACAAATCTATTAAGCCTAATTACACTATGATTAGACAATGTAATGCTACAGTAAATGTATGATAATTATGTGTTAATTATAGCTTAATTAGACTTGTTAGGTTCGTCTCGCGAAATAGATACGACTTATGCAATTAGTTTTATAATTAATTTATGTTTAATACGTCTAATTATTACTTATTTAAAGCTCTAAACTTTAGCACCTGAATCCAAACGGCACCTTAAAATTCAGAGCCCAGATACTCTTACCAGCAATAATTAAGCTAACTACACGGTCTACACGTGAGTTTATAATGATGTAAAAGTGTTGTCGCTATATATGTTCATGTTACAAAAGCGTGCCATTACTACTAGTGTGTTGCTATACAGATTTATGATTAAAAAATTAACTTAAAAAATAAGCCCAATCAGATCGCACCCTGAGAACCTGATGGATAGTGATTAGGTGTATAGGTGCTACCGTGCTAGTCAAATTGACTCTCAGCTACTCGAGATTTTGTCTCAAAACTTAGGCCTTGTTTAGATGCCAAATTCAATCCCCAAATTTCACTATACAAAAAAAAGATTCCCATCACATCAAAATGTCATAATATGCATGGAGTACTAAATATAAATAAAATCAAAAATTAATTGCACAGTTTTGTTGTACTCTGCGAGACGAACATTTTGAGCCTAATTAATCAATTTTTAGACAATTTTTCACATATACAAACGAAATGTTACAGTGGCGTACGCACCCCAGCAAACCAAAGTTTGGCTCCCAAATTTAAAAACTAAACAAGGACTTAGTATCAATTGCACATGTCGTCTTTGGATTGGAATATCCCTTTCGGCCACCGGCCACCGGCGGAACCAGCGCCCGGTGAGGCTGGGCGACTGCCCGGCTCCACCATCGCACCTACAAGTTAGAGTTCGTGTCACCGTGTGTTGTGTAGTAGTACGTACGTCTTTCAGAGTTTATACTAGCTTATATGTAGCTAGTATGCGTTAGTTTATTTGGGTATATACATATGACCGGTTTATGAGTATATCTGTGGACTGCATGGTACTATATTAGCACTAGTTCGTCCAGGCTGCGTTCGATTTCTGGGTCCGCCGCTGCCACCGGCTGTGTTGAGATCTTTGCATCCACGATCCAAATTGCTTGGTCAAATGATTAGTGGGGGGCGAGATTTGTTTATGGCGCCAAAAAGTATGATATATCTGAGGAGCGAGCGTTGTGGTTTAGTCCAGCAGATGCAATAATTAGTGGGAGCCTTAGCACAAATCGCTCCAGATCTAGCTTGCCTAAAGTAGAAAGGGTGAATCCAATGCTGGACGATGAGATCGTATAGAAAGGACGATGAGAATCCCAATGGCACGTTGGGTAGAAATTATAAATTGCCAAGGGGGCAAGTCGATGCTTGCGGCATCACGCAAAGGCTCCCTGCCTAACGATCGAGATAAGGACGCCCAAGCAAAATCGATAAATCCAACTGAGCACCGGTCGCCCTCCAGCACAACCGCGCGACCCTTCGGCCCCTTAGGCTTTCGTTCGGCCTCCTCCTCCCTTCGGTGGCCCGTTATAGGGAGAAGACAGAAGAGGCTCCCTGTTACCCAGCAGCGAAAAAGAGCATACGTTCGGCCTCCTCCTCCCTTCGGTGAGGAGATATTTAACTTTTTACCATTATAACGGATGACGCATTCTCAGATACCAACCTAATGAATGACGCTACATTTTTATCACGCAACGAAGAAATGCGCTACAAAAATATCACATCTGCATCCGTGGCACGCCATGTCATCTGTCCACGCTGGATCTGGCGCATGCGGGGTGGAAAATGACCTTGAATGCCCCTGGCCGCATCTCTTGCCCGACCTGTCATCTTTCTTTCCATCTTCTTCCCTAACGCGCCCGACGCCGCCCGCCGTCACCACCGCCGCCCCCAAGATCTCCCTTCCCCCGCCCCACTTGCCTCCAGCCCCGTCGTTTGCGCCACCAGCTCCGACCGTCCGTCGGCGCAGCCGCAGAGGTGGTCGATCGCCACCACCGCCAGCTCCGTGACGCGGCATCCGCCCTCGTCGAGGAGCAGCTCGACCAGCGCCGCCACCGCGCCGGCCTCAACGGCCTTGACGCGGTTTCGGTCCCACGGACACAGCCGACACAGCATGTGCAGCGCCGCCCTGACGACCTTGGAGGACATCCCATTCGACACGACGCGCCCCACCTCCTTCACCAGGTCGGCGCTCACCGCCATGAGCCGCCCCGCCGCCATCGACTTGAGCAGGAGGATCTGGGCCGGGCTCCTTTCCGATGGCTTGTGCGAGGAGAGAACGTCCTCCACCGGCGAGCTCGTGGAGGTCGGTGAATCCAAGAAGTCGTCGGCTTCTTGGCGCGGCGACTTATTAGACGACGACGCCGATGGTGCTGAGTGCTTGGTGAGGACGGAGACGAGGAACCCGTGGGGAAGCGCTCGACCTAGTGGACGGCGCACCAGGCTTGGATGAGGCGGCGAAGTGTGTGGTTGGGCGTGGCGTCCATCTCCTCCGGCGCGAGCGTGCCGCGGGTGACGGGGCAGGTGGAGTGGTCATCGGAGAAGGGGAGCCACCGCTCGATGCTGGCGCGGTCGTAGGTGAACGACAAGGATAACGGCTGGAGATTGAAGGTGACCTGACACATGGGTCCCACGTGTAAGTAACAGTAGAGAGAGGAGAGGAAGGGGACAAAAGGGCATGGGAGACATTTTACAAGCACGGGTGCCCTCGATCCAACGCGGACAGTTGTGCTGGTGTGCCACGTAAGGGAAAGTGATAAATATGTATGCATTTCGCAATAACGAGGGTAAAAACATAGCGGCAACGGTTAAATTGAGATCTGGAGAATTGCCATCCGTTATAATGGTAAAAAGTTAAATATCCCCCTTAGTGGCCCGTTATAGGGAGAAGACGGAAGAGGCTCCCTGTTACCCAGCAGCAAAAAAAGAGCATACATTCGGCCTTCTGTTTCAGGAAGAAGGAACAACGAGCTGAGGCGCGGCGTTTAGAGCGTGTTTGGATTGAGCCCTGGCCAGGCAGCGATCCTGGTCCCCGGTCGAAATCGGACGCCTGGGAGCGCTGCCTGTACCAGACAGCTTTGTCAAGGGGCCAACCAAATAAACCCTTAGAGCGAGTGGTGCGACAGGATTATGCCTGCGGCGCCGACAAAGGGGGAGGATGGGGTAATTTGCGCCGAGACATTTATGGGCACGTGATCCTTCAATCAGGAACGAGTGGGCGGTGGGTCCACGACCACCGAAGGGGAGGCGGACAGAGAGACTTGTTTAGAACGTCTTTTATTAAAAAAAATAAGTTGTTTGTTACATATTAGTTTATAGGTAGTAGTATATTACCAATGTGGCCGCAGAAACATAAAAGGGAGATCTAATGTCATGTAAGGTACACAGCTTGGCAAAGCCTGCTCTAGCTTACACCCTAGCCTCCTCCAAAATCAAAGTAGCCAAAGCCACTGGCATGAAGGTCACCCAATGCAATCATGCGCTCTTCTGTTACTTGGGATGCCTGTGACCAGGGTACTCACTGGAACCAGGCAAATGGGCATAAACCGATCCACCCAAGCGTCGTCATCACCATCGAGCGAGCGCCGGTCCCCGACTGGCTTAGGAGGCTCTGCCAGACAAAACACGTGGTGATCCCCCCCCCCGACCGCTCGAGAGGCACCACCGACCTCGACACATGGCAGTCCCTCGACCGCTCGGGGGACACCACCGACCTATGCACATGGCAGCCCCCGACCGCTTGGGGGATGCTGCCAACTACGACATGAGGCTACTTCCTGACTGCATGGGAGGGAGCGGCTCACTCCGATGCGTGGTAGACACATGACTGCTCGAGGGGCCAGTCAAGCCACGCAACCCATCCTTATCCCAAGTCAAGAACCCCATGCTACCTCTCAAGATCTCTGGCTGAGCTCACAGATATGAACCAAGTACGATGAGGCGATAGATAGCGATAGGCTGACCCCATCAGGGTAAGGGCACAACCCAAAAAGGACTACAGCAGCAGCAGGACCCGCCCATACCAGCCACAGGGTTGACCCCCGACCTCACATGCGAGGTAAAAAAAGAGCCAAGCAGCGCACCGTCCGTTAAAGACCGTACTACCCCAACAACTCCTCTACAGTTGAGTTCACCACACGGCCAACCACTCCCCCGAACAGTGGGCACTGTGGCAGGCGTTGTGGCTCAGGCACCGGTCTAGGCACCACTATTTAGCACAACGCTACCCTATGCAGCACAGTGCGACCCTATGCCAACCACTTTGCCAGGACACGTCATGGCAAGAAGTGTACGACGCCCCAACGAAGGCCTCCGACCGGGGAAAATGAGGTCAGGGGACAACAACGACAAGATAAAGGGGCCACAAGGCCTCTCCCCGACTATCTCATTTCTTCCTTTTTCCGCATGTAACCGACCCCCGGACATATACAAGGGAGGAGCGGCCAAAATTGAGCCACACATATCACATACACACACACTCTCGCTCGCGCACGTGCGCACACACACTCACCCGCTTACGAGCACCCCCGTTATAAGCTTGAGGCACACCACACAAGGAACACGACTCCCTCGCACTGGACATAGGGTCTGTTGACATTTTTTTCACACCGATGGTCAAAGGAACTCAGCCGATAAAAGCCGACGCTTTGCGTGAGGCTAAGGGAGTAGTCGATGGGTTGAAACGACCGATGTGCTTAGGGCCGATGGAGTCAATATCATCAAAGGCCGATGAAATTGGCTGGAGCCGATGCGGTCAGAGCCGATAGAGTTATGAAGCTGGAGACGATGAAGTCTAAATAACGAAGCTAATAGCCGATGGAGTCAACATAGTCAAAATCAATATGGTCAAAGATGACGTGGCTGAAGCTGATGTAATCAAGAGCCGATGAAACCGATACGTGCACAAAGTTTTGATCAACACGCATGGCGGTGGGGTGTTGACACCTCTTACGGTCCAGTATCAGGATTGTGAATCAAAAGTAGCAAATAAAATTGTGTTTCTCATTTTTAGAATGACTAAAGTAGAGCATACTTAATATATCTTCTACTGTGGCATGGCTTACATATTTCATTTGTCACTAGATCCATGCCTGTGCGTTGCTACGGGAAAAATCACGTCGCACCATGCAAAAGATCTAAATTCGACAATATCTATAGAAAATGAATATTTTTTAGATAAAGGAATAATATTCCGACCTCTACACTCGTGAACGAGCGTATATAGCCTCCAATTACAAACTGAGTAGTACTTAGACTACAAGATACCATATAATGGAAATGTTTCAAACATCTAGCACAATTAGAGAGAACTAAACTTCAATCCTGTTGCTAGACTTCCAACCAAAATTGTTGAAAAGCTCCATGACTATGCTCTCCAACTTCCTGCATCCCTTTTTCAAGGCATCTCTCTCTTCCCCTTTAAATAGCAGCGACCAACTTCGGATCCAATAGGCCCCCCTGTAAATAATCTGCATGAAAGAATTAGTTGAAGTTCTATTGAAAACCATATCATTTCTACTCAACCAAATAGCCCAACAAAGAGCCGTTGCACCTACTAAAATTTGGATTCTAAGCTTTGAAGAAAAGCCTTTGAGCCAAAAGCCAAACATATTAGATGCACCGGAAGGTGGTTGAATGTTAAAAGCAATGTATATGGTATTCCAAATGAATCTAGCCATATGGCAATAAAAAAATAGGTGTTGTATGCTTTCATTTGTATTGCAAAAACAGCACTTGGGACTGCCTTGCCAACCTCGCCTGACCAAGTTATCTTTAGTGAGAGTTACTCCTTTATACAAATACCAAAGGAAAATTTTAATCTTGAGAGGAACCCTTAGTTTCCATAGATTACTTTTACTTGGTATAATATCTTTCTGTATCAATGCATAATACATCGAGCAAACAGTAAAGGTTCCATACTTATGTAAATCCCACCTAAAGATATCCTCCTCCTCATTTAAATTAACAACAGCCACCTTGGAAACTAGTTCATACCATGCTATTAGCTTGTCTCCTAATAAAGCTCTACGAAAAGAAACATTTAGAGGGACCGAACTAAGCACACTTGCTACTGTTACAAACTTTTTCCTCACAATTCTGTACAGTGTAGGATAAGCCAACATCAAAGGTTTGTCACCAATCCAAAGATCCTCCCAAAATCTAATTTGCCTCCCATTTTGAATCTTAAAAGATACAAAAGACAAGAATTGATCCTTTACATGCATCAGGCTGGACCAAAACTGGGAGTCACCAGGTTGTTTAGTTACCTGAGTAATGGCCTTATTATATAAATACTTCTTCTTAAGTATGTCCTGCCATAGACCATCTTCACTTAATAACTTAAATAGCCACTTACTCAAGAGACATTTGTTTTGAATCTCCAAATTCAAAATCCCCAACCCACCTGCATTCTTAGGCAAGCATAGGATACACCACTTGGCTAGTCTATATTTTTTCTTATGCTCATCACATTGCCAAAAAAATCTTGATCTGTAGTAATCCAACCTTTTGAGAACTCCTTTAGGAGCTTCCATGAAGGAAAACATAAACATCGGTAAACTAGAAAGGACCGAATTTATTAAAACTAGCCTACCACCCACCGAAAGATGCTTTCCTTTCCAACTACTAAGTTTTTTCTGAACCCTTTCCTCAACGGAATACCAATCTTTATTGGAGAGTTTACGGTGATGCATAGGGATTCCTAGGTACTTAAAAGGTAGAGATCCTTCATTACATCCAAAAAGTTCAACATATTCTTTTTTAAAAGATTGTGCCTCACCATATAAAAACAATTCGCTTTTATGGAAATTGATTTTGAGGCCCGATAACTGTTCGAAAGTACTTAGTACTAACTTCAAGTTCTTTGCCTTCTCTAAATCATGTTCCATAAAAAGAATAGTGTCATCTGCATACTGAAGGATTGAAAGACCTCATTCGACCAAATGTGGTATAAGTCCTCGAAATTGCCCATGTTCTTTTGCTCTGTCAATAAGAACAACAAGCATATCTGCTACTAAGTTAAAGAGGAATGGCGACAGAGGATCCCCTTGCCGCAAACCTTTCTTAGTTTGGAAATAATGGCCAATTTCATCATTGAGTTTAATACCCACACTTCCTTTGCTAACGATATTTTCAATCCACTGACACCAAATGGGAGAGAAGCCTTTCATTCGAAGTGTTTGTTGGAGGAAAGACCAGTTCACCTTATCATATGCCTTTTCAAAATCCAGTTTTAGCACTACTCCACTAAGTTGTTTCCTATGCAATTCATGCAATGTTTCATGCAAAACAACTACCCCTTCAAGAATGTTCCTTCCTAACATGAAAGCTGATTGAGAAGGTCTAATAATCTTTTGAGTAACTTTAGCAATCCTATTTGCAACTACTTTCGTGAAAATCTTGAAACTCACATTTAATAAACATATTGGTCTGTACTGTTGGATCTGTTTCACTTCCTTTTGTTTTGGTAGCAAGGTAATAATTCCAAAGTTTAGACTAAAAAGGGGAAGCTTGCCATCATGGAACTCGTTAAACATCGCCATTATGTCATCCTTAATAAGTTCCCAAAAAAATTGGTAGAACTCGGCAGGGAAACCATCTGGTCCCGGTGCCTTGTTATGCTTCATTTGAAAAACTGCATCTCTAACCTCCTTTATAGTAAACCTGGCTGTAAGGATTTCATTTCGGCTTCTGAAACTTGTGGGATATCAGTCCGTTGAGATTCAACCATAGAAAAATTGGTTCTCTCAGGTGGCCCAAAAAGACCTCTGTAATAGTTGGTGATATACCTTTTAAGGTTATCTTCACCTTCGATTACCCCCTCCTCTTGGTCCAACCGAAAAATCCTTGTCTTTCTATGTTTACCATTAGCTACCATATGAAAACATTTTGTGTTACTATCTCCTTGGAGTAAGCTGGTTGTTTTTGACCTTTGGTACCATTTTATTTCCTCTTCTCTAAGTAAAAGTGCCAATCTGTCCTTAAGTCTATGTTTTAAATCAATCTCTTCTTGACTCAAAGGAAAAGATTCAGCCTTCTTTTCTAGTTCATCTGTCTTCCTAATAATCTCTTTCTTTTCTTTTTTGTAAGTACCACTCACATTCTTAGCCCACCCTTTTAGAAATTGTCTAAGTCTTCTAATTTTGTTCTGCCATATCTGCAAAGCAGTAAAGCCTCTATTCTCCTTATTCCAAACATCTGAAATCAACTCATAAAAACCATCACGTAAGAGCCAACCTAGCTCAAAAAGAAACAAAGGTTGACTACTACCATAAGTCCCAGTTCCAGTATTGAGTAATAACGGGGTGTGGTCGGAGATTTCTCGGTTTAGTGCTATGATAGTTGACAAGGGGAACTTCTGCTCCCACTCTGTACTCACCAAAATTCTATCAACTCTTTCAAAAGTAGGAACAGCCAACGAGTTTGCCCACGTAAATTTACGACCAGACATTTCCAAATCCCTTAAGTTAAGGCTATCAATAACAACATTAAATAAAAAGGGCCATCTATCATCATATTTGTCATTATTTTTTTCATTAGGATTCCTGATTATGTTAAAATCGCCACCTATCATGAGGGGAAGTGATTCCTTGCTACATGTATGAACCAATTCAGCAAGAAAAGCCTCCTTGAGTTCTGGTTGTGCAGCTCCATAAACTGCTACTAAAACCCATTGAAAGTCATCAGCTTTATTCCTAAGGTGAAACTTAACATAAAAGTCACCCTCATCAATGCTTCTGATATAAAAAACATCAAGGTTAACTCCTAGTAAAATTCCTCCTGATCTGCCATGAGGTCCTGTCCTATGCCATAAGAAGTTTCTTCCACCACAAAAATTATTAAGTGTAGTGTGGGAGAAATTCTTTTTACCAGTTTCCAAAAGAGCAATAAAATCTAGTTGTTGCACCTTCGTAGTGTCCGAAAGAAATTTAGTTTTAGCCAAGTCCTTAAGACCTCTGCTATTCCGAAAAATTCCTTTCATTTTGAACCATTTTTATTTTTTTTGACAAACCTCACCTTACATTTATTCTTCTTAGAAGATCGTGAACTGGCCTTATTTTTTTTGAAAGCAGCCTTAAAATCACAACTTAGGTGATAGATGTCTTCATCAAAAGTCTCCTCCATGAGATCACCACATAAGTGATCAAGTGAGTTGTTCTTTCCTAGTTCCTCTAAAAAATCATCCTCACTCTCACTGTTTTCTATGTAGTTTCCTTTTACATCTGAAACTACAACATGAACCGATCTAGATTCTTCTACTTGAAAAATGTGGTTGACTGATGAAACTTGTTCGTTGTGAGAATTACCAAAAAAACACCTAACTGTTGAATGTTGGCAATAGAATGATCTACAGACATGGAAAGAAGTGAGTGCTTTGGAAAATTACCTTCTCTGTTCTCCAAGTTCTTCGATGCAGCTCTCCTTTCCGCACGAACAAGAGTATGCTCGTCAGATGAGCGTACCAATCTTGGACTAGCCCGAGTAGGTGACACCAAAACTTCTGGGATGGCAGTAGCAGCCTGTACCTTTGTCTTGAAATCCTCCACCAAAGACAACCCTTCCTTACTAGGGAAATTATCTTTGCAAACAGCAGCCTCCACGCCCAATACAGGAACATTATGCTCAGCTGTTTGGGACAAAACAACGCCACTAGGGGCTGTTGGACCAAGAACAAGATTCGGATCGACCACCACCTCAATGCCTTCCATGTCCATATCACTTATATGCTTATCCCCAGCCACGAAAAACCCATCTCCAAGTGAGGGATTTTCAGCTAAAATCTCTTCCTCCCCACCAGAGTTAGCAACAACAAGATATCTTTGCATCATCATAAGATATGTTATCGTGCCCTTCATTTTCCTCTCCCATGACCTTGTCCACACATTCATCTAAAACTTTGTTCACCGCTGAATCTACAATCTCTTCTGCTTTCAATCTCAAAAAAGCATTAAATTCAGATTCATTCATGTTCTTAATAGCAGCAAAAAGAGAGTTCTCAGCTCCAACGTTATCACCTGAAGAAGGAATATCATTACCATCAATTGCCATATTGTTATTCTTGATTCTTTTTGGATCTCTGTCCAGAGAAGGATCCATTTCTTTGTGGAACATATCATCATCGCTATCTCCATTGCCTTCATCCTCATTGTTTTCTAGGTCCATTTCAACATCATCACCATTTTCATCAAGCCCAACCTTTTCTACTTGGAACTTTAATTCGAAGTAGTGGTCACCAATGACAACATCCAGCTGAGGTGGGATTAGCTTAGGATTTAGAACAGCAACAAAGATCCTTCCAAAATCATTTTTTCTAGTCATCTCCATATCCACAGTTTGTGTAGACCCAAGCATAGAACCCACTGCCCATAAATTCAGAAATTCCCTTAGCTTTTTTCCTTATCCCAAAAACTCTAACCCACACTTTAGGCAAGAGAAAACCTTCCTCTTTTTCAAACCACTCTTGAAATTGCAATCTAATTCCACTAGGCACACCTTCTTTGACATCAGCCTCTCCGAAGGCAATGGACCGTTGTAACTCAGATTTTGAAGGGAATTGGAGAAAATGAATATATTTAGAAAAATACGTCTTGTATTTAGTGTGAGATCATGCAAGCATCTGATTTAAAAGTTCAATATCAAGAGTAAGTATGAATAGAAAACCAATACAAATAGCAATGCACATCTTAAACAACAGTATTTTATAACTGTCAATTGTGCTAGCAGCCAATGTTTCAAAATTAGAACAATATTTACACCTGGTCAACACAGTTTTTTCTTCAGTTTCGATGATGTCATGAGAGGCCTCACAAAGTTGAGCCAACCTTGTCCCAAAAGTGATGAAGTTTTGGATCAAGGCCGAATATATAAAAAACTGAGGCACTCATCATTAATTGGAACCTGAAGATGAGAACACCTTGCCTGAAATCAGCATGTTATTCATGTGGATTTAGTGGTCAGTCAGTTCTCCATCAGGCATGTTTTGCATCCGTACACTTGAAAGAAATGTTAATAAAATTCATGTACCGCACTTGCATAGGGAGATACATACATGCACATGCAGTTGATCCCTGCTCTTCTGGGCATCGATGCATGGGTGGCGAGGTATAGCAGTCTGTTGAACAGCGACGGTGGTGCCAAATGCAGAAGCAATTCAATCTGCAGAAAGAGAGAATGGCGGAGGCGAGATCAGTGGAATTAGGATTTTTAGGGTTCGTGACATTGTTTTTCGACTGGGGCGAGGCAACACCCGGCACTGCCGCCCTAACGATCCCATGGCGGCATACGTACGCATGAGAGCATATCAGGTGGCTGCTGGGCTTTCACGATGCTGATCGAGCGAAGATGGGGAGGAAAGTCACGTAGGCGCCTCTCCAACCGGCCGGTGGCTGTCAACACACAGACTTTATTGTCGATTGATGGTCTAGTTAGATCGACGAACTCTGGGCCGCCAGATCAAATAGACCGTCACAACGCGATCCAATTTCCTGGCAGAATTGTAGAAGCGGTGGTGGCGCAGCGCGTCCAACGCGGACGGCGATGTTGCCCGGATGGAGAGGGTGGCGATACGGTGGTGCAGGGGCCAGTGGGGACCGAGATGTCGTAAGGGATGGAGAGGGTGCTGCCGATGGGCGATATCAGGGGAGCGGAGCTGACGGTGCCGAGACAGTTCATTACACACAGGATTGGCATCTGGATCGGTGAACGGGAGGTTCCTTTGCATGCGAAAGTGCGGAGCGACCATGCGTCCTGCGACGATTTGTCGCATGCGACGTTAGGGGTGTGAAAGACCCCTTAGAGGCTTTTTAGGAGTAGAGATTGGTCGTTTCTTATGTTTGTCCCTTGTATAGGTGATCAACACAGTACGTAAGGAAGTACTACAAGGCTACAAACTCATTTTCACTCGGGTATTCCCAAAGGCTGCTCGCCCACATGAACAGATGTTCTGGAAGATGGCTGAGCATCTGGGTGCAAAATGCTGTACAGATATGGATCCCAGTCACCCATGTCGTGGCTGTGGATTTGGGAACAGAAAAGGCTCGCTGGGCTGTCGACAACAAGAAGTTCTTGGTCCACCCACACTGGATTGAAGCCGCCAATTTCCAATGGCACGACCAACCAGAGGAAGAATGATGTGGTTGTGTAGAAGGAAGCGATCAATGATCGAGAAGTAAATGATGTAGCCAGCCAGAAAAAGGATGATGCCAAAGAAAATGATGTGGCCACAACTACTTCAGGTCCTGTTATGTAGGGCTCGAAAGGCGTCTGACATGTACAGCCTGTTTGGTTCTCTGGCTATCTCCTAGCCAGGCTCCAGCAAGCCAATGTGCCTTCATTTGGTTACCTATATAGGGCCCGTAGCCAGGCTCCAGCAATGCAAATCCCTCCCCCCTCCCCCCGTAGCCAGGCCCCAGGAGAAGGCGGCGGCACCGTGTATTAGGTTGGACAGGCTTGCATTGGATCTCCGTACGCGCTGGGCTTGGCTCCCGCAAGCCACCCGAAGCGGCCCACTAGCCAGCCATATATAACTGGCTCATCACCGCTAGGGTTTCCTCCTTCCTCTACTGTTCATCCCCCCCTCCCCCGCTGCTCTCGCACTTGCAGTCTCCCCTCCATTGCCGCTCTCGCCCTCTTCGTCTATCCGTCCTCGGAGGCCGGAGATCCGTTGGTAATGTGCCAACGACGCATGATGGCATGCTCTCTCTCTCCCCCCCCCCCCCCCCCCCCCCGCTGGTCCTTACTGGTTTGCCTGTGGTTTCCGTCTCCGATTTGTGTTTGTTTTGCGGTACATGTGTATGCAGATTTTTTCTTTGTCTATAGATCTATCTATTTTGGTTCTCGGTAGTAGTTTATCATGTCCAGATCTGTGTATGTGATGGATTAGTTGTTTATTTCTGAGTTTTAGGCCATGGTCAATGATGGGTATTGGCACATGGAGGCGCATCAGATGATGTCGCAGCCGTGCCTATTGATATGATACATGTGTTCAATGAATTCAGTCGCAGCACCACTAGTTTTTTGTTTGTCATTCATGATCCAGAATTTTATCTGTACTTAATAGATATGGAACCAGCTGCGAAACGTTGCAAGATGATCCATAAGGGTGCAAGCCTGGTTGTTGTTCCGTTAGCTTGGTTTGTTGCTAGGTTGAAGCGTCTTGCCAACAAGAGACCCTCTATCACCTATGGCCCAATGTCAGAGAGAGATGTAGAGAGGCAGGCTAACCTTATGTTCATCTACCACTCCAACGATACCCAATGTGTTCAGCTTCTTAGGATGAGTAGAGCCGCATTCTTTCAATTGTGTGACCTTTTTCGTAGTAGAGGTTTGCTCGAGGACACCATTCACTGCAACATTGAGGAGCAGGTTGTAATGTTCCTTCATGTTGTAGGACATAACCAAAGGTTCATGTGCATCCATTTTACCTTTAGGAGATCAATTGAAACCATTAGCCGGCATTTCCAGGAGGTTTTGCATGTAGTAGGTGAGCTCAGAAATGAAATAATACTTCTTCTAGCCACATCAGTTCCTCCAAAAATCCAAAACAGTCGCAAATGGAACCCATACTTCAAGGTTAGAATCACACATGCTATCCAAATTATTAACCCATCTCATCTAGAGTGTTGATCTCACTTGGCTATACTTCTGTAGGACTGTGTAGGTGCTATAGATGGGACACATGTGCTGGCAAGAGTGTCTGAAAAAGCTAGAGCTGCATTTCTTAGGAGAAAGCATACAATCGCACAAAATGGCATGGCTGCTGTAGACTTTGATCTAAGATTCACCTATGTCCTTGCTGGTTGGGAGGGTTCAAGTCATGATGCCCTCATACTAGCTGATGTCTTATAGAGGCCTGATGGCCTTAAGGTCCCTCAAGGTAATATTCACCTAAACCCCATCATTGTATACTCCCCTACGCTTATGGACCCATCTCTCATGACCACAAATATCCATATTTTAGGGAATTCTACCTGGTACATGCTGGATATGCTTGCAGGCCTGGTTTCCTACCTCCATACAGAGGTACTAGATATCATCTAAGGGAGTATGGAACCAGGTCTCCCCAGAATCCAAGGGAATTATTCAATATAAGGCATTCTTTCTTGAGGGTGCTAGTTGAGAGAGCTTTTGGAGCCTTGAAGAATAGGTTCAAGATATTGTATAACAAGCCATTTCATCCCTACCGTACTCAGGTCAAGCTTATTTTGGCCTGTTGTATTCTCCATAACTGGATCTTGGGGCATGGCCATGATGAACATGTGCCTCCTGAAGATACCCGGCAGCCAAATCCTACAAATGAAATTGTCCCTGATGATGACTTGGATGACAATGGATCCTGGGCTGCTAAGAGTGATGCAGTTGCAGCTTAGATGTGGGCTACTAGAGCTGGCATGAGGAACTGCTTGTCAATGTTAATTTACATTTCCTAGTGGTGTTGTGTGTTGTTTTAATTCAATAATGATGTAATGAACAGATGCTATCATCTGAGACCATTTGCTAGAACAATGATGATCTATTAAATTACATTTATGTCTTTCCTAGTGGTGTTGTGTGCTGTGTTAATTCATTAATAATGTAGATCCTTTCTTCTGAGACCATTTGCTAGAACAATGATGATCCGTATTTCATTTACTTGTCATATCATGCTTGTCATGTATTTCATGTGGATTAGATGAATTGAAATAACTGATAGGGATGGCTGACATTGCTGACTTGGGGGCGGCTGCTGGGGTTGCTATCGGCCCTGATGGTGGGGTTGGTGCGGGTCCTGTTGCTGAGGCTGTTGAGGTGCAGGCTGGGCAGGGTAATGAGGGTGCTGCCAGGCTGACCTGGACAAGTGTGATGTCTAGGTTTATCGTACGGTGGTTTACTGACCTGGTTGCTGATGGGCTCAAAACTGACAAGGGATTCAAGGAAGTCCACCTAAATGAAGTAGCTATAATTCTCTCAGAATTTGCCAATGTTGAAGTTACTGGTACTCAAGTGTACAACCACCTTCGCAAGTGGCATGCAAGATGGGTGAAGATCTGCAGGTTGAAGGACTTGAGCGGTTCACTTTGGGATGAGGACAACATCATGATCACACTTGATGATGAACATTACAATGGACATGTCAAGGTTAGCATCTTAAGACCAACGCTATCTAGTTTTCCATGTCCACAGTATAGAAGGACTGACTTTGTCTAATTGTTCCATGTGTGCAGGACCATCCCAAGGACGCAGAGTTCCTAAACACTCCCTTGGTGAACTACAGCCAGATGCAAGCCATCTTTGGCAGTGGAGTTGCTACTGGAAGGTTTGCAATGGGATCAAATGAAGCATTTGGTGAGCCACAAGAACAACAAGAGCAAGAAACCATTGATGTTGTTGCCGAGGGACCTCGCCCTCCACCAGTACCGGCACCTGCTAGCGACAAAGCTAGATCCTCTGGAACAACACCAGGAAAGAGGAAGAGGGGGATCAGTGAAGAGGACAGTCAGTTCTTAGGAAGTTTGATCAAGTCTGTGGATGGCTTCGCCAATGTAGTGAGAGAGGGGACTCCAGGGATCTACAAAGCAGTGATGGGCTACCCAAACTTCAGCAAGGCAGCACTGATGCACTGCTTGAACTATCTCATGAAGAACAATGGGGTTGTGTTGACACCAAAAATTGGCACCAGGAAGAGGCTGACATGTGGGCCGGATTCGTCGAAAAGGTATCATTCGGCAAAGGAGTTTTTTCCCCGGAGCATTCGGTAAAGACGTTCTGCGGTCGGGAACGCATCGTCATTCGGCAAGAGAGCTGTTCCGCGGAAGGCATTCGGGAGTACGTGATGACGTGGATCAAGCATAAGGAAAAGGCTGGTTTAACTTAAAATGCAAGACGGATACGGTGTCCCGACGTTTATCTTTTTAGGAAATAAATAAATGTAATCGTAATCGATTAGGAGTCGTGTCGAAACCAGGGTATAAATATAAACCCATGGTAATTGTAAAAGGATCGTTCAATCAATCATACAACAAACCGGCCCCGTGCCAACATCGAGTCCTTTAGTCGAGTCGTCGAGTTCTTCGAGAGGAATCATCGATCCGTCGACCTCCGTAAGTACCGGCAACCCTGCGCCATGCCTAGTATCATGCGGTGGATTTAGGCTTTGGTTCGGGAAGGTTCCATTGTTAGATCATGAGCCATGCGGTGGGCTAAGTTTTAGCTTGGAACAAGTTATCGGCTCTATTGGATTTTGGCAAGATCTGATAGATTCATTAAGTTACCATGTGTTGCTTTGGATTTTACTTTTATGTTTAATTCATTACAACACTCTTTTGCCCAGTCTAGGTTGATTAGATTCGGTTCTAGCTCGTAATGCACTGCGTTTCCATAGCCGAATTCGAAGTCAATCTAGATTGCCACGTGTTGCGGGTCCAAGCTCGTTGGTCTTGTGTAGATCTTGACAGAACCGGGTATCATGCGGTGGATGCAGGTTTTTGGGTCGTCTTAGAGCTAATCATCCGGTGGATTAGAATTCGATTCGATCTGATAGATCTATCATCATCAACGAAGTTTGTTCCTTCTTCATGGAACCCGATTCGGCTATATAGCTGTATTCGGCAGTATCGTCACGAGCGAAACACGTCCACGGTTTTGTTTTAAATAAAGAATGCTTTTAGCCTTCCACGTTTAGATTGTATCATGCGGTGGATTGATCTATTCTTGGTTGGTGGTGTGATTCCAAGCAAGTCGTATCATGCGGTGGATTAACTTGCTTGTTTCATGCTCGACGGATTGGAAAGTACCTAGACATGCGGTAGACTAGTGCTTTTAATCTATGCATTCTTGTTTATTATGAAATTATGGTCATGTCTTCGCCCTTTTATTTATGTATCATGCTCTGTTTCTCGTTAATCGGCTGTGAGTATATGCATTACAATGTTCATTCAGTCAAATGCCGATCTTTCGTCATGCTTACGTCACGCATTCGGCAGTGCGCTTCCTGCGTGCTTTGCCGATTGCCGAATGATGCTTTAACTGCCATTCGGCAGTGCGCTTCCTGTATGCTTTGCCGATTGCCGAATGATGCTTTAACGCCGACAGATAGCTTCCCTGTAGCTATATGTTGTTCGAAACTGGCTCCGTAGCCGCAAATATGGAACTGACTGGTATTGCCCGGTACGTTCCAGGTGTTATCTAAAAATCTTTTATCCCTTTGTCAGTTTCAGGAAAATTGACTGGCACGCTTCCGGATTCAAAAGCCCGGGCCACGTGTGAAGCTAGCTAATTCGGCTTGCTGTGTGCTTGGCGTGAGGTGCGGATTTTACGTCAACACACTTTTTGGCACGCCCGGTGGGACACAAGCTTCGAAGATGCCTGAATTAAAAGACATTCTGGATGTCACTTTTGAAGAATTGTCTGATGAACATCAACAAATGGTGAAGACTGCTGCAGATCAGTTCATCAAGAAATGCTTGCTGTCTTTTGCTAAGAACAGGAGTGGTGCACCGTTTCTCAAGTCAGATCTGCCAAGAGTTCTTTTGCCTGGACAATCTGATCTTACTGAAGATGAAGAAAGGGAGAAGTTCTCTAGCTTGTTGTACAAGGCTTTAGGAGAAACAATGACCAATCATAATGCTGCATTCCTGAACAGTTTTCGGCTCATACTGGTCAACATCTTTGGTCAACACGTGGATAAACCTTTTGAACAAGCGCATGGACAACTCGGTGGACCAACATATTTCAATATTCAAGCATCGGTCCCAAAACGTCATGGTAAAGGTACTGAAGAAACTGAAACTTCTGGAACCAAAGACGCGAATGGACAGCCGATTCAGCAAGAGCTTCAGCATGCATTGCCGAAACCTCGTACATATGGTGATATGGCATTCGGCACCACGAGAAATCCACCTGCTTCTGCTTACAAGATATCCCCTCTGAACAACAGGCTACAAAGGGATATGTATGGGAACGGATATTCAGAGTTTATGGACTATAATGCTATCGATGCTCTCCCGAATCCCGGGTATGTTGGTACTGCAGGAATGCCTGCTGGAAGACCAGGGAATCAAGATACCAATATTGACCTCATGGTGCAAAAGATGACCGATGTATTGCAAAATCAATTCGGTCTGAAGCCTAAAAATCAGGGGTATATGTACTCGTCTCCTTTCCCAGAATGGTACCAGAGGGTATCATTGCCGAATAGAGTCAAGGTGCCTACAGAATTTACTAAATTCTCAGGACAAGATGATACTAGCACTGTGGAACATATAGCTCGATATCTGATACAGCTTGGAGAAGCTTCAGCGGACGAGGCTTTTAGAATCAGATACTTTCCTTTGTCACTGACGGGTCCAGCTTTTACATGGTTTGCTTCTTTGCCTGCTCAGTCAATTTGTACTTGGAAAGACCTGGAGCAGAAATTCCATGCTCATTACTATATCGGCAGTACCGAGAAAAAGTTGGTTGATTTGACCAGCTTAAGGCAGAGGAATAATGAAACACCTATGGAGTTCCTCAGAAGGTTTAGGGAAACAAAGAGCATGTGCTTTTCTCTGAACATACCTGATGACCAGCTAGCTGGTATGGCTGTAGCTGGCATGCTGCCTGCCATTCGGGAAAAGCTATTCGGGATGGAGTTCGATGATCTGGGCCAGTTGTCACACAGATTGGCCTTAATGAGTAACCAGGCATATGGTTTCAAGAAAGATGCCAGATTTACTAAAAATAATGATGTAGCTGACATATATAACCAATTCCTTGAAAGAGCAGATCAAGGGGATGAGTATGAAGATAGTGAGGAGATAGCTGCAGCAGAGATAGTGTGGGGCAAAGAACCAGTCATGGTGAATCAGAGGTGGATTAAACAGAATAAGGGCACCTATGATTTTGATGTAACTAAGGCAGATAAATTGTTTGACTATCTTGTAAAAGAAGGCCGAATCAAGCTAACAGAGGGGCATTCTATGCTTCGGCCTGATGGAGTGAAAGATAAAAGGTACTGTGGATTCCATGATAGAAATTCTCATTCCATCAATGAATGCAGGGTTTTTAGAGTGAGGATTCAGAAAGCTATCCAAGAAGGGCATCTGAAATTCGACAATAAGATGAAGTTGGACAGTAACCCGTTTCCTCAGAACATGATTGGGTTCTCAATCAATATGGTGAATGTTGCCGAATCTGGAGAAGAGGGAAGGATGAGAGTCCTGACGTCGAAAGAAGCGAAGCAGAATGGCTCAGTCGATCCTAATCGGCAAATCACGATCGAACAGATTCGGCAGGAAAAGCCTCGCTTCCCGAATAGCCGATTTGAAATTGGGAGGTCTTCTAAACCCAGAGTCACGTCGCGCATTCTCCTCAATAAGTGGCAGCGTCAGCAAGAAAAAGAACGCTATCAGAGACGTGAACACGAGGAGGAGCAGAGGAGGTGCGAAGAAAAAAGGTATGATGAAGAACAAGAGGAATATGTCCGAGAACAGGAACGTGCACATTGGGATTGTGCCTTCTTCAGACATTGTTGGAACGAGGGTTTAAAGCTGCCTACATGGAATAACTGTCCTTAATGCAATAATAGATTTATTGAATATAGGCAAAATGGTGCCAGTCGCCGATCCGTCCACGAAAGAATTGGAAGGATACATCCTAGTGATGATCGGCGTCTAAAAATATATGAGAATGATGATCAACTAAGGAAAAGACATGCTGAAGAAGAAGATCGTGAGTATGTCTGGCAAAAAGGGCAATGGTGTCCACCTGGTTTAAGAAGGAGCCAGAAGAGAAGAGTCCAGCGCCTGAGGAATCAAGAGTTGAAACGAGCAGGAACCAGGTTGAGATCGATATGGCGTCCAAAAGACAAACCCGACGAATCGGGTCATTCGGCTCCTACATGCATGGTATGTTTCTTGCCGAATGAATTCATGGCTCCAGCTAATCAAATTGTACAGGAAGAGATATTGTCAGAAGTGGATGAAGCCGAGCAATATGGGTTAATGGCACAATTGGTATTGAATAAGCAAGCTATTTTCGAGAAGCCAGTCCAGAATCGGCACATGAAGCCACTGTACTTAAGAGGATATGTCAACGGAAAGCCACTGACGAAGATGTTTGTTGATGGTGGAGCTGCTGTTAATGTGATGCCATACAACACATTCAGGAAACTTGGCATGAGCCCTGGAGATTTAACGCCGACAAGCATCGTTTTGAATGATTTTGCTGGAAATCCTTCGGACACCAAAGGATGTGTACATGTAGACCTGATGATTGGATCTAAGATTCTGCTTACAACCTTCTTTGTTATTGAAGGCAAAGGGGCATACAGCTTACTACTTGGGAGAGATTGGATCCATGCGAATTGCTGTATTCCATCTACTATGCATCAGCAGCTTATTCAGTGGATAGATGATGAAGTGGAAATTGTCCCAGCAGATGATTCAATTAGCGTGGCTAATGTGGAACCAGCCTTCTGGGAATACCAAGGCATAGATTGTTTCTCAGGTAAGGACTGGGGAGAAGGTCCTGTTGAGCCAGTCAGCAGTGATCAACAGCCGATCGAAGCAGTCGGCTCTTTTAGCAATTTTTAATGGATAGCCCAATCGATGGGACTGACGGGAAGCTAGGACATGGATTTGTGTCGGCTGACAAATTAGAAGAAGTAGACATTGGAGATGGTGACAAACCAAGGCCGATATTCATCAGTGCTAGCTTGGATTCAGTTTTCAGAGAAAAGTTGATTGAGTTGTTAAAAGAATACAAAGATTGCTTTGCTTGGGATTATTCGGAGATGCCTGGTTTAGATCGTTCCATTGTTGAGCATCGATTGCCGATCAAGCCTGGTTATAAACCTTACAAGCAACCACCCAGGAAAATCTACAAAGATGAAGTGTTGGCCGATGTAAAGAAAGAAGTGGAAAGATTAATAGCAGCAAATTTTATTCGGCCATGCAGATATGCAGAATGGATCTCTAATATTGTTCCTGTGTACAAGAAAAATGGGAAGATGAGGGTTTGCATAGACTTTAGAGATCTGAACAGAGCTACACCCATGGATGGATATCCAATGCCTATTGCTGACTCGTTGGTTGATGCTGCTGCTGGTTATAAAGTGATTAGTTTCATGGATGGTAATGCAGGGTACAATCAAATTTTTATGGCATTGGAAGATATAGCGAAAACAGCTTTCAGATGTCCAGGACATATAGGGTTGTTTGAATGGGTTGTCATGACGTTTGGTTTGAAGAATGCTGGTGCAACTTATCAAAGAGCCATGAATTATATTTTTCATGAGTTGATCGGCAAGATTGTGGAAATATATATTGATGATGTTGTGATTAAGTCATTGGATCATGAAGCACATTTGGCCGACATAAGGAAAACTCTAGAGTGCACTAGGAAGCATGGGCTCAAGATGAACCCGAATAAATGTGCTTTTGGAGTTTCGGCAGGAGAGTTTCTGGGATTTTTGGTGCATGAAGGAGGAATAGGAGTTGGCAAGAAAAGTATGAAAACCATTGATGAAGTTGTTCCTCCAACTAATCTTAAGGAATTGCAGTCATTACTTGGTAAGATCAATTTCGTAAGAAGATTCATATCAAATTTATCACAAAAGGTGTTACCTTTCTCTTCACTGCTAAAAGCCAAGAAGGATCAGAAATTTGTATGGGGTGACGAACAACAAAAGGCTTTCGATGAGATCAAAAAATACATGAAAGAACCACCAGTATTGGTACCTCCACAGCTGAACAAGCCTTTTAAGTTGTACGTGGCGGCCGATACCCAAACTATTGGATCGGCCCTCATACAAGAATTTGAGGGAAAGGAAAGGGTAGTTGCATACCTTAGCCGAAAATTGCTTGATCCCGAAACGAGGTATTCGGCTACCGAGAAGCTTTGTTTATGTGTTTACTACTCCTGTACAAAATTTCGGCACTATTTGCTACATGCCGAATGCATTGTGTATTCAAAATTTGATGTGATAAAGCACATGTTGTCTATGCCAATTTTGAACGGAAGGATTGGCAAATGGATTTTAGCCTTGTCTGAGTTTGAATTAAAGTTTGAATCGGCAAAAGCTGTTAAAGGACAGGTTATTGCTGACTTCATTACTGAGCATCGCGATTCATCGACTAATCTGCTTGAAATTACTCCTTGGGTATTATTCTTCGATGGATCTTCATGTGACAAGGGTAGTGGAGTAGGTATTTTGTTAATTTCGCCAAAAGGAGAGGTATTTGAATTTGCTATTCCTATTCAACCTACTGTCACTAATAATCAAGCCGAATATGAAGCGTTGCTCAGAGGACTTCAATACTTGAGAGAAGCAAAGGCCATTGCAGTTGAAATTTTTGGAGATTCAGAATTAGTCATAAGGCAACTGAATGGCGAATATGAGTGCAGAAACGATGTCTTAAGGAATTACTATGAAGAATGCAAGCAAATCTTAAAGGAGTTTCAGTCGGTAATTCTGCGGCATATTCCTAGGAAAGACAATGAAGGGGCAAACAGATTGGCTCAAAGTGCTTCGGGTTATAAAGAGCTTCAAGAAGTTTTTGCTAATAATGTATATGCTTTCGGGAGTGATCTGACAGAAGATGATTGGAGAAAAGAAATTGTTGATTATCTGGAGAATCCATCCCGAAAGGTTTCTAGAAAGCTCAGGTATAAAGCTTTAAAGTTTGTTCTTCTTGATGATAATTTATATTATAAATCCTTGGATGGGGTGCTGTTACATTGCTTAAATCAAGAAGAAGCAAAAAGGCTGATGAGTGAAGTGCATGATGGGCTGTGTGGAGCACATCAATCGGCTTACCGAATGAAATGGGTTATTAGGAGAACTGGGTATTATTGGCCCACAATGCTAGAAGACTGCTTTGAATATTACAAGGGATGCCAAGATTGCCAGAGATTTGGAAACATTCAAAGAGTTCCAGCATCGGTCCTGAATCCTGTTATCAAGCCATGGCCATTCAGAGGATGGGGAATAGATTTGATTGGCCAAATAAATCCTCCATCTAGCAAGGGGCATAAGTTTGTGCTTTTAGCGACCGATTATTTTACTAAGTGGGTTGAGGCGATTCCATTGAAGAAGGTGACGTCAGAGAATATGGTTGAATTTGTTAAAGAACATATTATTTACAGATTTGGAATTCCTCAAACAATCACCACAGATCAAGGAACTCAGTTTACATCTTCAGAGTTCAGACATTTTGCTGAAAGTATGGGCATCAAATTGTTGAATTCTTCTCCTTATTATGCCCAAGCTAATGGTCAGGCGGAGGCTTCTAACAAGATTATGATTAAAATTATACAAAAGAAGATTGATCAGAAGCCAAGAAAGTGGCATTCGGTACTCAATGAGGCTTTATGGGCTTACCGAATGGCTCCACATGGAGCTACACAGACGTCTCCTTATGAATTGGTATATGGACATCATGCTATCTTGCCATGGGAAATGCAGTCAGACTCAAGGAGAATTAAGTTGCAAAAGGATTTAAGTTCTAAAGACTATAATGATTTAATGATGGACGAATTAGAAGATTTGCATATGATTCGTCTCAGGGCCTTGGAAAATGTTGAGAAAAATAAAATGCGAGTTGCTAAATATTACAACAAGAAGGTGAAAGTCAAGCAATTTGCAGAAGGAGATTTGGTTTGGAAAGCAATATTGCCGATTGGAACTAAATACAGTGCATTCGGCAAGTGGTCTCCAAACTGGGAAGGTCCTTTCAGAGTGGCCAGATGCGTGCCTGGAAATGCATATATCCTGAAAACTTTACTAGGAGAGGAGTTTACTGCTGCTATCAATGGGAGATACTTGAAGAAATATTATCCTAGTATTGAGATTGATCACTGATTGAAATATTTAATGTCAGAACGACTGAAACAGCCGGTATTCGGGAAGGAGCCGACTTCAGAACAAAATATTGACGGAAGAAGAAAATGGCCAATACCAGAGTGTATTGCCCTTAGTACAAATGTTTCGCATCATGAGTTTGACCAAGTTATCACAAAAAGGACTGCAAAGGATGAATTTTATTGCCGAAATTCCATGATCCCTAGTACAAACTAATGGAACAGCTTGTTCAGAACAGACTGGGGATGAATGGAATCGGCAATGGCAGCGCCATGAGCATCAAGGCTATCTATGGAGGCCTCGATATCGTCGATCTCCTCCGGGTTGCCATTGGCAAAGCCTGGCGGTAGCCTGGAGTAGTCGGTGCCGGTGTGCGTCGACATGGCGACTAGGCCTGCGGCAGCGCCCAGGCGGATGCCGTGTGAGGCCACTTCATCGATACGGCCTGCCACTGCACCGAGGCGAGCTTCTGGCGTGTCCCCAGGAACATTCACCTTGTTTGCCAAAGACTCGACCAATGTCTTCAGCCGATCGAGTTCGGCGTCGCGATCTGTAAGATTACGAAGCAACGGCGGGTTAGTTCAAGGTCAGATTGAAGTCAAGCGAACCGAAGAAATTACCGTCGATGGTCTCGAGCAGCTGCTTGCGTTGGTGTTGCCACTCCAGATCTGCGATCCCGGCTTGTTTGGAGACAGCCTCCAGCTCATGCCGAGTATCATCACGTTCCTGCTTGAATCGGCGGGCATCGCTATCTGAGTAGCGCAGATCCCAGTCGGGCCTGGAGGATCGGCTAGATGACTCCGAAGAGTCACCCGCTGCAGCCGGAGCCGCAGTCAAGACAGTAGCGGGGTTCCATTCGGCAAAGGAGTTTTTTCCCCGGAGCATTCGGTAAAGACGTTCTGCGGTCGGGAACGCATCGTCATTCGGCAAGAGAGCTGTTCCGCGGAAGGCATTCGGGAGTACGTGATGACGTGGATCAAGCATAAGGACAAGGCTGGTTTAACTTAAAATGCAAGACGGATACGGTGTCCCGACGTTTATCTTTTTAGGAAATAAATAAATGTAATCGTAATCGATTAGGAGTCGTTTCGAAACCAGGGTATAAATATAAACCCATGGTAATTGTAAAAGGATCGTTCAATCAATCATACAACAAACCGGCCCCGTGCCAACATCGAGTCCTTTAGTCGAGTCGTCGAGTTCTTCGAGAGGAATCATCGATCCGTCGACCTCCGTAAGTACCGGCAACCCTGCGCCATGCCTAGTATCATGCGGTGGATTTAGGCTTTGGTTCGGGAAGGTTCCATTGTTAGATCATGAGCCATGCGGTGGGCTAAGTTTTAGCTTGGAACAAGTTATCGGCTCTATTGGATTTTGGCAAGATTTGATAGATTCATTAAGTTACCATGTGTTGCTTTGGATTTTACTTTTATGTTTAATTCATTACAACACTCTTTTGCCCAGTCTAGGTTGATTAGATTCGGTTCTAGCTCATAATGCACTGCGTTTCCATAGCCGAATTCGAAGTCAATCTAGATTGCCACGTGTTGCGGGTCCAAGCTCGTTGGTCTTGTGTAGATCTTGACAGAACCGGGTATCATGCGGTGGATGCAGGTTTTTGGGTCGTCTTAGAGCTAATCATCCGGTGGATTAGAATTCGATTCGATCTGATAGATCTATCATCATCAACGAAGTTTGTTCCTTCTTCATGGAACCCGATTCGGCTATATAGCTGTATTCGGCAGTATCGTCACGAGCGAAACACGTCCACGGTTTTGTTTTAAATAAAGAATGCTTTTAGCCTTCCACGTTTAGATTGTATCATGCGGTGGATTGATCTATTCTTGGTTGGTGGTGTGATTCCAAGCAAGTCGTATCATGCGGTGGATTAACTTGCTTGTTTCATGCTCGACGGATTGGAAAGTACCTAGACATGCGGTAGACTAGTGCTTTTAATCTATGCATTCTTGTTTATTATGAAATTATGGTCATGTCTTCGCCCTTTTATTTATGTATCATGCTCTGTTTCTCGTTAATCGGCTGTGAGTATATGCATTACAATGTTCATTCAGTCAAATGCCGATCTTTCGTCATGCTTACGTCACGCATTCGGCAGTGCGCTTCCTGCGTGCTTTGCCGATTGCCGAATGATGCTTTAACTGCCATTCGGCAGTGCGCTTCCTGTATGCTTTGCCGATTGCCGAATGATGCTTTAACGCCGACAGATAGCTTCCCTGTAGCTATATATTGTTCGAAACTGGCTCCGTAGCCGCAAATATGGAACTGACTGGTATTGCCCGGTACGTTCCAGGTGTTATCTAAAAATCTTTTATCCCTTTGTCAGTTTCAGGAAAATTGACTGGCACGCTTCCGGATTCAAAAGCCCGGGCCACGTGTGAAGCTAGCTAATTCGGCTTGCTGTGTGCTTGGCGTGAGGTGCGGATTTTACGTCAACACAAATGGATTTCTCCTGAAAAAAGGTCTTGCCGAATTAATAATAATCTGCTGAATAAAAAAGTAGAAAAAGTGAATGATTATATTTACCTCATTCCTGGCTTCCTGAATGGGGGAAAGAAGCCTCTCAGGCTCAATGGGAAGAATCTGTGTATCTTGCTGAGGAGAAGCCGGAAGATTCCTTGGTGGAGATAATGCTTCTGATTGAGGAAGAAGTTGCAAAGCTAAAGATGGGTCATGATGAGAAGGAGAGCTCTCCAAGATTGGATCCATTGAGGATTGTTCTGCAATTAACAAAGAATGAATGCCGATGAAAAAGAAGTTAAGAGGGTGAAGTGGTGGAATTTTACCAGTCAATGAAGTATCGGCAAGATCTGTACTGATTGCTAGCTGCTGTTCTCTGGCCTGAAATCAAGAAGAGATAAAGTTGAGCAAATTACCAAAAGCATTATAGTCAAAGAAAGAAGGCTCTGACCTTGATTTTGCTACTTGTTCTTTTCTTCTTTACAACTGAGGGAGCAGCTAAAAGGAGGGTTTTTCTTTTGACAACTGATGGTCTGGTAAGTGTTGGATCTAGAGAAGACTGTCTGGCCATCAGTTGAGCCAAGGTAGGAGATTGGTGCCCCAGAGCAGGTATTGGGCCTGCAGCTTTGTATGAGATCGCCCTGGCAAGAGGGGCAGGTGTTATGTCCTGCAAAATAACAGAGTTAGAATCAATTGGGGTTAATGTTATTAAGACAGATGAAGGAATGAGCATATTACCTCTGAAGTTGGCTGATAATCAGGCATTAACTCGAGACAGAAGGGATGAATTGGCATGTTGAAGATATGATCATGGAGTTCTTGCCACCAAAGGGTGAAAGAAGGATGGGCAGATATTATTGGCACAAAAGGCTCAGGTGTATAGATAGTTCCACAGCATTTGTAAGTGAAAATCCTTCTTGTCTCTATGGAATCCTTGACAATTTCCCTGGGCTTGAGAAATTCGTGAAGAAATAGCCTAGGGGGCACTTGGCCACATCCCAACTGTCTAGCCATCATGTTTGGCTGATAATATTCATAAGTGCTTTGAACCAGTCTCCCTCCACAGAATTCGGCTGGCAGGGTGCAGGGCTGGATGAAGGCATTGAAGATTGCTATAGATTGTACATCAGTGCATCCAGTCTCAAAGCTGAATTCGCAGGGGAGAGTGAGGTTGTCGTTGTCCAAATATGGGAACCAGAGAGGGTGAGCAAAACCTCTGAAGAAGAGCTCAAACAGTTCACCGATGTTTTTGTTGATAGATACAGTGGAAGCAGCTTCTCCATAGGTTTGACAACCTTTGGTTCTCCGAGTTTCTCCTTCTTTGTAATTAATTGAAGGAAAGTCTCGGCTGTTGAGATCAATAGCGACGATTTGGTGCATGTACAACTGCAGCCACATTTGGACAAACCACCAAGGACCATTGACACAGGGGATTTTCTTGCTGGTATGCATCAGCTGGGTGGTTTGATTGAGCATATGGTAGACACTCCCCAGAAGGTATTTCCCGAGTGGGATGAGTTTTCCGGCAGCCAGCTCTTCAGCCATCACAATATGATTCAGAGTTGGCTCATTGGCTTTACCACAGAAGACTGATCTGCATAGCCACATGTTCAGGAAGGCTCTGTATTCAACATCGGTCAGAGGGCCATCAGACATATAGTTCTGGATGTATCTCTTGTATCCAACCCCTGTTTTTACTCCTGTCTGCTTGGAGGAACCTTTGTGGACATATGGATGTATGGTTCCTGTGACGTTCAGGCCGGTCATCATGTAGACATCGGCCAAAGTGGGAGACATTGGGCCATGACCGAAGAGAAAAGCATTTGCACCATTGGACCAAAAATGGCAATCTGCAATCAGAAGGTTCTCGTTCTTTGGTGTTTCGGCTAATGACAGCTCCAGGCAATGAGAGATACGCAGATGATCCCAGTTATGTGTTTGGGGGCTTTTGTCATCAGATATCCTCTTGTACCAATTTCTCCAGCCGGCAATTGGAGGCAAAGGCCAGTTCTTGAAGGCGTCTTGCCACTCATGAGGTTTTGTCAGTGAAATCTTGAAAGGAACCCTCTGAGATTCGGCCGCGATGATTTCGGAAGGATCTGAATCCCCTACAGGGCCGAGGAAGTAGGATGGAGCTTTTTCCTCAACGGGAATGAGGATTTCGGCAGCTAGGGCCTGTCAAGAATGGAAAGGGGTGAGAAGAAATTTAAAGATGCAAATCGAAAGAAGAATACCGAATGTGCTTGAGGGGATTGAAGTTTACCTGGAGAGCAAGATCTTGGTCCGCCATTTGAAGATTGGATCTTGGAAGTCGATGACCTAGGGTTCGGATCCGGATGAGAGCTCTGAAGATTCAAAAGGAGAAGTAGGTGCCGAGCAGAACTAACTTGGAAATGTTGAGTGCTTCTGGTCAATTCCGAGATAAAGTTACCTCTTATCCCGAAATTGAAGGGGCATGTGTTGACACCAAAAATTGGCACCAGGAAGAGGCTGACATGTGGGCCGGATTCGTCGAAAAGGTATCATTCGGCAAAGGAGTTTTTTCCCCGGAGCATTCGGTAAAGACGTTCTGCGGTCGGGAACGCATCGTCATTCGGCAAGAGAGCTGTTCCGCGGAAGGCATTCGGGAGTACGTGATGACGTGGATCAAGCATAAGGACAAGGCTGGTTTAACTTAAAATGCAAGACGGATACGGTGTCCCGACGTTTATCTTTTTAGGAAATAAATAAATGTAATCGTAATCGATTAGGAGTCGTGTCGAAACCAGGGTATAAATATAAACCCATGGTAATTGTAAAAGGATCGTTCAATCAATCATACAACAAACCGGCCCCGTGCCAACATCGAGTCCTTTAGTCGAGTCATCGAGTTCTTCGAGAGGAATCATCGATCCGTCGACCTCCGTAAGTACCGGCAACCCTGCGCCATGCCTAGTATCATGCGGTGGATTTAGGCTTTGGTTCGGGAAGGTTCCATTGTTAGATCATGAGCCATGCGGTGGGCTAAGTTTTAGCTTGGAACAAGTTATCGGCTCTATTGGATTTTGGCAAGATCTGATAGATTCATTAAGTTACCATGTGTTGCTTTGGATTTTACTTTTATGTTTAATTCATTACAACACTCTTTTGCCCAGTCTAGGTTGATTAGATTCGGTTCTAGCTCGTAATGCACTGCGTTTCCATAGCCGAATTCGAAGTCAATCTAGATTGCCACGTGTTGCGGGTCCAAGCTCGTTGGTCTTGTGTAGATCTTGACAGAACCGGGTATCATGCGGTGGATGCAGGTTTTTGGGTCGTCTTAGAGCTAATCATCCGGTGGATTAGAATTCGATTCGATCTGATAGATCTATCATCATCAACGAAGTTTGTTCCTTCTTCATGGAACCCGATTCGGCTATATAGCTGTATTCGGCAGTATCGTCACGAGTGAAACACGTCCACGGTTTTGTTTTAAATAAAGAATGCTTTTAGCCTTCCACGTTTAGATTGTATCATGCGGTGGATTGATCTATTCTTGGTTGGTGGTGTGATTCCAAGCAAGTCGAATCATGCGGTGGATTAACTTGCTTGTTTCATGCTCGACGGATTGGAAAGTACCTAGACATGCGGTAGACTAGTGCTTTTAATCTATGCATTCTTGTTTATTATGAAATTATGGTCATGTCTTCGCCCTTTTATTTATGTATCATGCTCTGTTTCTCGTTAATCGGCTGTGAGTATATGCATTACAATGTTCATTCAGTCAAATGCCGATCTTTCGTCATGCTTACGTCACGCATTCGGCAGTGCGCTTCCTGCGTGCTTTGCCGATTGCCGAATGATGCTTTAACTGCCATTCGGCAGTGCGCTTCCTGTATGCTTTGCCGATTGCCGAATGATGCTTTAACGCCGACAGATAGCTTCCCTGTAGCTATATGTTGTTCGAAACTGGCTCCGTAGCCGCAAATATGGAACTGACTGGTATTGCCCGGTACGTTCCAGGTGTTATCTAAAAATCTTTTATCCCTTTGTCAGTTTCAGGAAAATTGACTGGCACGCTTCCGGATTCAAAAGCCCGGGCCACGTGTGAAGCTAGCTAATTCGGCTTGCTGTGTGCTTGGCGTGAGGTGCGGATTTTACGTCAACAGGTTGCAGAAGGGTTCCTGGAAATGGATGAGGTGAACAAGGACTTCTTGCTCAGGGATCATCTGTCAGCCACTAACTTCTATGCCTGATTGCTGCTGATGTCCATTGATGGCCGATTGTTTTTTTGGGGACAAACTCAACTAATCGCACCTAGTGTTTTTTGGGGCACTCATCTATGTTTATGTAGTACTCATTTTGGACCTGTTAATTAGTTGTAATGTTTAACACAGGTGATGCATGCATACCTGCATACAAGATCAATTTGTATGTAAATTATGCATGGTGCATACATGAACAATTTGTATGCTGATATATGGTTATATATGCTGTCAGTGATGGTTAGAGTTACACTTGTTGTCTTTGTACTCCCTTGTTCATTTGGTTGATCTGATAGTACATATCTTTGTGTGATGCAGTCAGTGATGGCTTGGTATGTGGTGTTTGCTGGAAGGAAGACGGGTGTGTACCAGGACTGGCCATCTTGCCAAGTGTAAGTCACCGATTTTAGCAATTGTTGCCATAAAAAATACTCTTGCAAAGAGGATGCGATGAAGGCTTACAACTCTTTTTTAGTTAACCAGCCGGATGTGTCAATCAATGAGAAGAAGGCCCAAGCAGTTCACCTAAACACAAGGTGGAAAGATACGATGCTTTGGGTTCAATTCATTGCACTAGTGCTGGCACTGTATCCAGTCTGGGCCATGTGGCACAAAATGTAACCGAACTTTGTAATATTTGCTATTGATGATGTAACGCCAAAAATGAAACCAAACCTGGTTGTATCAGACTCATGAAACCAACTGTGGTTGTACTAGACTTTTGGTAATATCATTCATTTCATCCTGACATTTGACATTTCTGAGACTACAATAAGTTCATCATAATATTATACCAGCACACAATTTCAAATGTCTGACAATACCAAACTTAGTATATATTACATAACCATGGGTTCTACGGGTACCAAAAGAGCATCATGTTGAACACTAACACATCACTTAGACTGACACAACACAACAACCATGGATGCAACAAACACACCAACTATGCAGATGAGCACCCCACGACACACACTCTGAACAAGATTCAACTTCCTTTCTTGATCTTCCATCTTCTGTAACTCCAGTTTTTCCCTTAGCAGGGATTTCCTCTGCCTATCCATCTCTTCCTTCTCCTCGAGGAGTGCTTCTTTATCTTCAAAGAATTTATTCTTCAAGGCCGTGGTAGCCATCAAGTCCACCTGATTCTTGTCTGCCTTGTCAATGAACCGCCCAACCTTGTTCCAAAGATTGCATATTACCCTCTGGACCCTTGGTGGCCATTCTTCCTCCATCCACTTGATGAAGTTGCATTTTTCTCCCTTTTCCTACAACCAACAATTCGCTATTGAGTTCAATAACAAAGAAAAGTAGCTGGGTGTGCTTGCCTTCATGTTGAAGCCAATTACCTTCAGGTTGCAACCAAGGAAGCGCCGGCCAGTGTGCTTGCCTTCCCAACAATACTGACGTCGTGGATGTTCTCCATGGAGGCACCTGAGCTCAGTTCCATGGTCTACACCACCCCATGACTAATATTCCATGCCCACAGGGATGATACTTGCAGTCATAGGCTGCCATTGCGAGATACAAATGTTAGGGAATCGTCTTCATACTTGCAGCCACATGAATCAGCTAAAAAATGACCAAGAACCAATGATAACAGTCAATAACATTCAGCAGATTCACACAATGGAATGCTCTAACCTGACTAGATCTGGATGACTCATCGGAGGCACCTTTCCGACTGGTCGGAGCCGGCGACACCAAGGCTTCCTTGAAAACGCTGGTCAGATCCGGCAATGCCAACGACCTCCAGCATCACTGAAAGCGACGACTCAGATCCGCGGCGTCCCCTACCCATGCCCTCCCTCTCCACCTCTTCCTTCAATCGCCAGTACTCCAAGCACCCAGAGCACAGATTCCCCATCCAGCAGCGGAACGGACGCGAGACGTTCACTAAGAATGGGTGAGAACTAACCTCGACGGATCCGAAGGAGCTTGGGCTCGGGCTCCAGCGATGAGCACCGCGACTCGCCGACTTCTTCCCCCCTCACACCGCCTGCCATGGCCGCCGTCAGTCGCCACGCGACACTGGTGAATGAAAGGCCGAATGACCCCTAGGGTTCGCGTATGAGTTATTTCATACTCCCTCCGTCCCAAAAAAGAAGACATTCTAGGATTTAAAATTTGTCCCAAAAAACAAGTCATTCTACTATATTTAGTAAGTGCATGTGCATGCAACAACCAATTAGTGCTAAATATGGCTAATAATTAGGGGCAATCAAGGTCATTTTACTCTCTCCTTAATTTGTCTTAAAATTTCTAGAATGTCTTCTTTTTTGGGACGGAGGGAGTACCTCCAAATGTAACCGGTATCCTCACCTCTCCAATGCAACCGGTGCCAACACCCACCCAATGCAGCCCACCAAACACGCTGGGCTTGTCTCCAGATAAGCCGACCATCTAACTTGGGCCAGGCCACATATATGCAGCCAACCAAACATGGCCCGTTGGATGGATTGAGCCAGCCTTGGGCTGGCCTGGCTCTGGATGCTGGCCAGGCCAAGGTTGGCCCAACAACCAAACACACCCGTAGTGTAGGGTTGCAGTTTGCCGATTTGGGGATGGAAATAAGCTTTCATCATCCGTTCGCACAGGCCCATGGTGTTGGGCTGGTCCATGAAATTTCGCTGCTGAATTCTACTCCCTCCGTCCCAAAATATAAGACGCGGTCAAACTTGGCACAGTCTCCCATACTAACGTTTGACTCTTAATATCTCCAATACTATAATGATTGTAGCAACAAAATCATAGTTATATAAAAGTACATTTAAATACAAATCTAATGGTATTATTTTTGTTAGATAAAGTTTTTATTATGAAAGATTAACTATAGGTCAAAACTTTTAAAGTTTGAATCTTGAATTACGTGCGCGCCTTATATTGTGGGACGGAGGGAGTAACTTGGTAGGTAAGGTAAAGCTAATTGTGCCTCCGCCTAACTGATGTTACGACAATGCTTTATATACAAATTGATGTGCAAATAGCTTACTCTCTCCGTCCATAAAGGCTTTATTTTTAACATCTCGTTTATTCGGTGGAGTATTGATTGAACTTGGAACTGACATTAGGGAATAAAAGCCACCTTCGTGGGCAAGATGGCCGGCTTGTTGAAGCGTTTACATGCTTGTTAAGCTCTGAACACAAGCCTATGCTTCTTATGCAGGGGTCTCTTACCGAGCACAAAGAAGACCAAATACATTCACATGCGTCATATTTAGTTTAGCACAGGTTCAGTTTCCGTTGAACATATCTATTATATTAGCACGATCAATCAAGTTAAGGTTTAGGCAGTGTTTGGTTGAGGGAGCGGTAATGCAAACGAAAACAGTGTAATCATGGGTGGAATGGGTGGCTGCGGTCTTTGTTTGGTTTTAAAATGTAAAGGTTTCGGATAACAGTCTATAGGACTGATTCCAACGAGGGAGCCTCCGAGCTTCTCGCTCGTTCCGTCATGCACCGGAGAATGAGACCCTTACCAGGCTAAGATGGGAGGTAACAAGAATGAATAGCCTGTTAATCCATTACAGGGTATTAGATTTCAGGGCACCACCAACCAAACGTCGGTAACATAATTGCTTCCCCTCCGTAATTTGATTACGTTACAAAACGGTGAACCAAACACAATCTTAATTTAACACAATTGCTGTAGCAAACAAACGGTACTAAGGATTATCCAAGAATAAAACAAAACGCTACAACATAATAACACAGACATTTCCTATTGCTGCCAAGTAGGTAAGGCACCCCAAAAAGGATCCAACTCTAGTACAGGCAAACGTGACAAAGCATTTTGGTTTCTTCTAGCACAAATCCAAGCACCAGATAAACTTAACTAACTCGAGCTCTAAGCAGGGGGCTAAGCTCTTCTTGTGACGTTTAGGAGGTGTTGGCTTGGGCCTTGTTGAGGATCACACCCTCGTACTTGACCTGGAAACACTTCATGGCTTCCTCCTTTGTGACCCTGTGCTGGATACCAACACGGGACTTGCACCTGCGGCGGCGGGCAACGCGGTACCCAGCACGCTCTAGGACAACATAGAAGTCCATGCCGTAGATACCAGTAGATGGGTCGTACCTGAGATAATGCAACAAAGAGAATGGTTATTACATCAAAGAAATGCAGCACTTCATTTCTGAGAAACTAGTTAGACAAGGCAAAACTCCAAATCCCTAAAGGAGAAAGAACTAGCCACAAACACACACATAATGCTCACATATGCAGACATTAAATGCATCTTAAGTGGAAATCTAAGTGGAAATAGTATTAATAACATGTCAAATAATAACAGCACACAAAAATATGCCCAGTGCACCACGGTATTACAAATTTCACCATAATGGGCAATGGACAAGCATGCTGACCATGCAATAAATCAGAGACAAATCACAGAAGCACCAAAGAGTAGCATTTTGGTCGCTAAGGACTTGGAGCCAACATGGCAACCCTGCTACAAGCCAACACTAGATGGAATATTACATACTGGTATGCTAGTGTCTCAAAAAGCATACAATTGAACTCAGAGAACAAAATAAAGGATATTGTATCTTGTATTAATGGCTACTGCTACAGGTAAAAAATTTTGAATGTCAAATGATATTAGCACAGTTCAAAAACCAACTGGGCCGCGCGATGGGCCGATCTGCGCTCGAGCAGGCCGCAGTGAGCGGCACGCAAACCAACTGGGCCGAGCACGTGAGCGAGCGCCGCACGCGCAAAACAGAAAGGAAAAAGTCCATTTGAGGTCCCTCGTGTATCGCCTTAGTCCAACTTTCGTCCCTCATGTATAAAATCGGGTATTACTCATCCCTTAACTTCAAAAACCAATTTTTTTATCCCCCAATTGTTTTGATGGTGGTTTTGCTGACATGGCGACACGTCAGTCGTCCTACGTGGCACACCATCAGCCTTTAGGGACCTAAATTGAACTATGCTCATAGTTAAGGGGCCAAATATACTTTACCAAAAAAATACAAATAATTTCTCAAAAAACTATCCATTTTTTCTATTCAGAAATCTAATTTCTTTTTAGAAATTTCATATAAAAATTATTTTACCTCAAAAAAATGAAATCGAGTTCTATTTTTTCTTTCTAAAATCATACTCTATCTCCTGCTGCCTAAATTAGAGTTATTATTTTCTATAGTTATCTACACTAATATATTCATAGATAGGATCAAGTGACACTTGTATTGTCATCAAATGGCACAACATCATTTATCTTTCTACGTAGTCTATGCCATCAATTTTGACTAATTATAATAGATAAATGGAGCATCTTCTAGCAAATAAACACTCAAAAGGTCATAGAAAATTAAATAATTCTTTTCTATTTGCTATAAGATAGAGTAAAAAAAGATAGAGTATGATTTTAGGAGAAAAAGAGAACAATGTATTTATTTTCCATTGATAAAACATAATTTCTATATTTTTTTCAAGATTATATTATATTTTAATTGCATGTTTTTTCTTATAAAATATTTGGATAATATTTTGATAAATTATTTGTATAATTTTTTTAGACTATTTGGCCTCTGAACTACCAGTATAGTTCAATTTAGGTCCCTCCAGGCTGACGTGGCACCATAGGATGGTTGATGTGTCACCACGTCAACGAAAACGAGGATAAAAAATAACCAGTCTATGAAGTTAAGGGATGAGTAATACCTGGTTTTCTACTTGAAGGATGAAAATCAGACTAGAGAGATACATGAGGGACCTTAAAAGGACTTTTTCCAAACAGAAAAGGGCTTGGAGGTAGCCATGGCCTTGAACTCACACCGTTAGGCCTCTTCGCAGTCGCAGCAGCCCAAGGCCGAGCAAGGAATCTCGCCGCACCAAAACCATCAACAGGGCCACGCGACGGGAGAGCGCGGCCAGGGAACCAATCCAACAGCCCAGTCAGGCCGTCAGCATGCTGCGCACGGCGATCGCCGGCGCGGTGCGGCGGCGCATTTCGCTAGCCCCGGTGAGATCCGCGCACGAGCTCGCGCAGACGCAGACGCAGACGCAGACGCAGACGCAGGTGGCCGGCCCCAAGCGGCGCGGTCTGGAGCCGTCGTGGGTACCGCTCTACGTGAGGCTCGCGAAGCTGGACCCCGGCAGGGCGCCGGGAAGCGTGGCGGCGGAGCTGGACGCCTGGATCTGCAATAGGAGGCCCATCTCGGAGGAGCAGATCGTAGCCTACGTCCGCAACTTCCGCAAGTTTAAGAAAGATGCGTGCGCGCTCGAGGTGAGACCTTTTGTTGTTCGATGCTACATTTGCGCCAGCGTAATTTCGACAGGGGTAGGGTCGTGGTGGAAGTGGTGGGCTTGGAGTTCGGTAGGGATAAGCGAGGAAAGCGAGTGGATTAACATACTAGGGTTTTGACTCCAACTCCATCGCCCTTCTTTTTTTGGGTAATTTTAATTTAGGGTCACTGTTGGATGTGCATAGCAGAAATTTGAAGTTTCTTTTTGACTATATAAAGGGTAGGTCAGAGTCAACTAATTCTGTTGCCAACCAGAACAATGGTAATTTGATGTCTGATGCTTAGTAAAACTAGGTGCCATACTGTGGCATTGCTGCAAATTAAGCCTTCGCAAGGTTCCAGAGGTCCAAAACATAGGTAATAAGCCTCTGAAACAAGTATCATATCGTGGTTCTGCTTGTTCTGCCCATGAACTTTGAGAGCTCTGATAGGACAACATGAATGTAATTTTGTTATTTCAACTTTGTTTTGCAGTATCCACAGCACTAAAAATTTATATCTATTAAGGGATGCCACAGCTTCCTTTCTTTTTAAGTGTCACAGCTAATATTGTTTAGACTTTTCATCTATTGATAAATTTATAGGCAATAGATATGAAGATGATGACTGTCTATCTTTTGAGCCTGAGACTGAATATATCGACGCGAACTTTTACCAAAGTGGTTTAATAAACAAGTAATGATTTTTCTAATACTTGAATGACCTTAGTGAGCCAGTGACTATAAATTCCATTACCTAACACATTAATCTGCATGTGGTTGAGACTTGAGATCATGTATCTTTATGCTTATCTATGTAGGAGGGATGTTTACCATTTGAGCTGAAAAAGGGGTTGAATCCTGAAAGCCCCCACCTTTGTTATGCTATAGTTTTATAAAACCACTAGTATGTTTACATGTGGAATACAACCCTAGCATTTGTGGTCTATTTGTTTCACAGCCCGACAGCCGCCTAAATAGCAACATATCAGCTTCACATACAGGCTGGTGGGATGATTTAGTGTAGAGGATACAAGCTCGATGGGTGTATTGTTCTTTACATTGGGCTAGTTTTGTATAAAAACAGTTATACATAAATGCTGGTTATACGCCTATATTCAACATGTCATTGTGCCCGCATTTTTTTTGAAACAATGAAACCTCAGATTTTTCTCGAGTTTACACAAAAACTAGCAACTCGCAGTGGTTCACTAAATTATAGTGTTTTTAAACATATCTTGAAATCCGGTCCCTTATGGTTGAAATTGAACATTTATAGATGAGTAAAATGCATCCGCGGTCCTCAAACTTATTCAGTGGTGTCACTTAGGTTCTCAAACTATTAATTTGCAGGTATGAGTCCCTGAACTTGTTAATTGCACCAGCTGAGTTCAAATGTAGTTAATTAGCATATGCTTGCCTATGTTGGGGGATCCATTTGATGGGTCCCACTAGATTTTTTTTCATTGGTTACCACGTTTGATGAGTTGGGAAAATTAATGACATTGATGCTACGTAGGTGGATGTGGATCATCACTGATTAGAGAGGTTTGATATCGAGTGTACCTTTTAGGGTGAACCTTAAGTTTAGGGACCCATATATGCAAATTAATAGTTCAAGGTCCTAGACTCCTAGGTGACACCCCCGAACACGGTTATGGAGCACTGGTGCACTTGACTTTTTAGATCTTAGGAATTAGACAGTCATCTTGGAATATCTTAAAAGGCATATCTTAGGGCTAGAACTGAATAAATGATAATATGTGCCATTATGAAAGAGATATTATAGGTGCATTTTTTTCTCCAAAAAAATGGTGTTTTTTTACAATCACTATTTGCAGGCAATTTGATGATCAACTATGATTGATTATCATGAATGAACTTAAGTGAATAATTGAGAAAAGATACATGTGCCATGAGCTAGTTCAATCGGGTTGATGAATGTTCTGCTGTATTTAAAAAGGTTCATTGTTTCTAACAAAGAATTATGGATAAACATTTTATGGCTATTTGTTTAATGCAAACATATCTTTCCATGAGCTGTACAAATAATCGCAGATCAAACATATGAGATCTGTCACTGGGTACTTGCCCATTTGCCCATAGTAAACTCTACTGCTGAGTTGGGGTAGGGGTACAAAATTCTCACAAATTAATAGGCAAACCTCGAAGAAAAAGATGTTCTAGAGGGAAGAAAAGTAAGACTTCACAATATGAAGTGGAAGTTTATGTTCTAACAGAAGTTTCAAGTTGTGATAATGTTAATGTGTCTCTTCTAAGGCTGAAGAATGAGAAATAGGAAAGCTGAGGCATAATAATAAGAAATGTGTAGAAGCTTAATAGCATAAGTTGCGGGTTGTTTTAGCAGGAGAAATGGTGCCTTCCCTGCGACCCTGCCCTACATGATCCAAGGATTTGGGTGCAACCCTGCCCTACATGATCCAAGGATTTGGGTGCAGGATCATGCTTAATTGAGTTCCCCTACTTAAAAGTAGCCATTGGAAGAATTGAATATTCTGGTTTACAACTAGGATCTATACCATTGGGACCATTGGAAGAGACATATATTATGGTTTCGAGTATTTATCTATTGGTCTGGTGCAACCTCTTTCTGAACCAAGTACTTTTATGTTCACTGTATAATATTTGGCTGTGTTGTTTTGTACCCAGTTGATGGACTGGATGGAAGCTCGTGGAGCAATGTTGAGGCTTGGGCATCACGCTATGCGGCTTGACCTCATTTCAAAATTACATGGGATACAAGCAGCTGAAGATTATTTCTGTAGCCTTCCAGATATATTTAAGTCAGTGAAAACTTATTCATGTTTGCTTAACTGCTATGGTCAACACAGGATGGTAGACAAAGGCCTGGAAATCTATGAGAAGATGAAAGCCACGAACATTGCTCGAAATACACTGGTGTACAACAACTTGATGGCCCTGTACCAAAAGGCAGGCCAGCCAGAGAAAGTCGTCATCACATTTGAAGAAATGCAAGAAAGTGGTATAAGTGCAGATAATTTTACATACTTCACATTGGTACAAAGCTATATTACAATGAATAGCCTGGATGCTGCTGAGAAGGTCCTGGAGGAATTGCAGAAGGTGGCTACAGTTCACTGGTCCTTGTACACTATGATGGCAAACAATTATATTAAACTAGAGCAGTTTGACAAGGCGGAAGTGGCCCTAAAGAAAGCCGAGGAAGTTACGGACAAGGCTGACTTGTCCTCCTGGTATGCCCTCATCTCCCTCTATGCCCGTACTGGCAATTCAACTGAGGTTAAGAGGATCTGGGAGTCTTTGAAGTCTACATTCAAGAAGTGCTTGAACAGAAGTTATCTGGTGGTGCTTCAAGCTCTGAGTATAGTTGATGACTTTGTCTCTTTGCAGCAGATATTTCAGGAGTGGCAATCCAGTCATGAGTCTTATGACATGAGGATCGCAAATACTATGATTAAAGCTTACCTTGATAGGGGTATGATAGACGAAGCTGAGGCTATCCGTCAGAGTGCCATGGCTCAGGGTTGCTGCAACGAGAATACGGTGTACATATTTGCAGAGTTCTATTTGGATAAATCTAATGTTAATGCGGCACTAGAGATCTTGAGAGATGCAAAGAAGATGGTGACGGCACATGACTGGGTGCCATCGAAAGAGCTTGTGAGCAGATTTCTGAAGCACTATGAAGAGTCAAAGAATGTTGATGGCGCGGAGTCTTTCTGCGAGCGCCTGAAGAAGCTTGAATGCGTTGATGCCAAAGCTTTTGAGGCATTGCTGCGAACCTATATAGCTGCACAGGTAGAACCAACCCATCCATTGCTCAGCGCATTGAAGTTGACGGGGTCCACATAGATGCAAAATTGCTGAGAAGTGTCCCCGGCAGTTGAAAATGAAAAGGAAAGCTATTTTCTAAGAAGCTGGGACTACTTTAGCTACTTCTTATAGAGCGGTATTTAACTTGTTGAAGACGGCGTTATGTCGTGAAAAACAGTAGGAAGTATCTGTTGCACATAAAATTGATGACCTCTGTTTACCCTTTGCTGTCACCGACTCTCTATGTATATACTCTGATAGGCCTAGGGCGCGTGGCCATTGTGTACTACCGGGGTATTCTTCTAACATGATGCAGTCATTTGCAAAATCCAAAATTTCGTTAGTAATTTTTCGAAAAAAAAAATTCGCTAGTGCTTTTATCCACGCGGTCGATTGCAAGTACTCTACTGTTTCTGCGTTATCGAACGTTAACGAGAGGATCAACGAAGCAATGATGATGCATTGATGATACTCCGTAGCAATTTCCGACATATTGTTTGCACGCCGTAACTAGTGCTAACATTGACTTTGTTGTAAATTCCGTGGACAAGCTGGGTTTAGTGCCTATGAACTACGATGATGATGATGATAATTGGCTAGGCTTGGATTGGGCCGTGAAATGGTTACACCTCCCAAGGGCTTCAGTGTAGTTTTATTTTCTTTCATTGCAAGGGTCTAAATATAACTATATGCTTATAAATGAAATCCAACCATCTAAGAAAAAAAGAGTGTCTTGTGTCCAAGATACTTTTTTTATTTAACTCACTTTGTTTTTACCCTAACAAATATAACTATTATATAGGCCTGAATTTTCTTTATTTTTAGCAAACGCAATTCAACGAAAAAGAAATGGCAAAGTGTCGCGAGAAGTGGAAGCTGAATTACTCCTGAGTCCTGACTTTGTGATGTGCTGCATTCCGTACCGATAAGCAAGAGCAACGCACCTGATTTCTCCTCCCTTCCCCTCCAGTAGTCGAAACCCCCCACAAACCCTAAACCCATGGCGCCGCCCGCCCCCTTCGCCGGCGCCCGCCTGCTCCTCCTCCGCCGCCTCCTCTCCACGGCCTCCGCCACCGCCACCCCCGTCGCCACCGCCGCCGCCGCGAAGGCGGGGAAGAAGAATAGCTCGCGGGGACTCTACCGTCGTCTGTCGGCGCTGGGCAGCGCCGGGGAGGGGAGCGTATCTCGGGTGCTGAACAAGTGGGTGCGGGAGGGTGGTGCGCCGCGCGTCGACGATCTCATCAAGCACGTCAAGGAGCTCCGCAAGTACAAGCGCCATGCCCACGCCCTCGAGGTACATCTTGGATCGACCGTCCATTCGATTTGATCTCCGATTAGATAGTTCATTGGCAGCTTATGGGAGGGGCGGTGGTAGAGTATATGTGAGATTTTGCAGCGGCAATTAGCATTAGAGATGGAGATGAATCGTCCAGTGCTTTGCTGGAATAACCATTTACATTAGCTTGGAAAATTTGCATTTAGTTGGGGATCCTCTCCTCTCTGGCCATCGCACAGATCAATGATGGCGATGGTTAATGGGGATAGCAGCGGGGAGCTGCCAGCTGGGGTACGCCAGGGGGGAGAGGGTATGGGCACACTTCATATGCCTTCTAGTGGGCAGATGTGATGCCCAATTTAGTTGTATATATAGCTTCACTTTAAATAGCGGTATCCTTAGCCTGGACTGGCTTGGTTTGGTACTTTGGCTTGTTTAGGCTATTCAATTAAAAACATTTTACTCCAGTTTTACCATGTGCTACATTCCTTAATACATACGCCGATCAGGTTCGTGCTCATTTATCTTTGGGTATGCTAGGCTGCTGTCAACCGTCATTGCACTGCTTTTATTTTGCTTCTTAGTTTCAACTTTCAGCTCTAGGATGTGCTTCTTAGATGTATTTGGGCTCACAAACTTTCGTTGTGACTGGTGGTAGTTTATATCTTTCTAGACCACTATCTTTTGGATATAATAACTGATTATAACAATTTTTAACTGCATGGACAAAGTTCCCAAGATATTATCATTTATTAAGTTATCAACGAGTCTTGATTCATAATTCTCTGTACATTTGCAATTGATGTCTAGTTATGTTGGTATTACTAAAACTATAATGTGTCGTCATTTTCATGCAGCTGATGGATTGGATGGTCAATGCAAGGGGCATGAACATGTCACACACTAGCCATGCAATACGTTTGGATCTCATCTATAAAGTGCGTGGCCTTGAGGCAGCTGAGAATTATTTTGCTGGCCTCCCTGATGCAGCCAAGAACCATCGAACTTATGGTGCACTTCTTAATTGTTATTGCTCAGCAAAAATGGAAGAGAAAGCAACAGATCTCTACAAGAAGATGGATGAGCTTGGCTTCTTTTCCAGGCTACCCATCAATAATATGATGTCTCTTTACATGAAGTTGGGCCGGCATGGGAAGATTGATAATCTATTTGAGGAGATGAAGGCGAAGAATGTTAAACCGGATAGCCTCACATGCTGCATTCTGATGACCAGCTATGCATCATCAAACAAGATAGATGCTATTGAAGAACTTCTAAAAGAAATGGTAGAAAAGGATGTGACTCTTGGGTGGTCTGCATATAGCACACTCGCTTCTATCTATGTAAATGCTGGTATGTTTGAAAAAGCAGAGTCTGCTCTGAAGAAACTTGAGGGGCTTGTTAGTGCAGATGATGGTAGGCAACCTTTTGATTTCCTTATGAGTTTATATGCTTCAGTAGGCAATTTGAGCGAGGTCGATAGGATATGGGATGTGATAAAGGCCAAATTCTCGAAGGTGACCAACACAAGCTACCTCGGCATGCTTCAAGCTCTTTATAAGCTCAATGATATCGACCGTATGAAGCAGATTTATGTGGATTGGGAATCCAATTATGAAAACTATGATGTGAGGCTGACAAATGTGATGATTCGTGGCCATATGAAGCTTGACATGACTGAAGAAGCAGAGTCATTGTGGGAGAAGGCCAAGGAAAAAGGTGCAGAGTTCGACTTCAAAACATGCGAGCTATTTCTTGATCACTACATGGGTAAGGGGGACATGACCTTGGCACTGAACTGGGTGGAGAATATGGTCAAACTCCCCAAGAAAGCAGGGAAGGTCGATCAGGATAAGATCCACAAGTTCCAGAAGTATTTCGAAGAGCACAAGGACGCTGACGGTGCTGAGAGGTTCTGCAACTGCCTGAGAACGTTAGGGTGCATCGACGGGAAAGCGTACGAGTCCCTCCTACGCACATACTTGGCAGCCGGTAAGAAAAGCCGGTCTCTTCGTCAACAGATCAAAGATGATAAGATCGAGATCTGCTACGATATTGGGAAGTTACTTAAGAGGATGGGAGACAAGTGACGATGAGATACATTTCTTATCTTGACCTCCAGTTACTGTAGTGATTGATTCTTAAGCGATCCCTTCCTTGAGCATAATAAAGCAAATGTGATAGATCCAACAGTTTGGGTGTTCTTAGGCTGTTCATGTAAAGGATAGCTCATAGCTGGACTGGTGGTGTTCCAGCTTTTGCTGCTCTTACAAGAAGCACTAGGGAGCAATGAGATTCTTCCAAGTGCAACGTGAGGTCTTGTCTAGCTAGGCTTTTTCCGATACCTCTTTTCTTTTTTTTCTGAATTGAAATTGCTGTTACAGACCCGCTGTACTGGAGCAAGAATCCTACTACAGAGCTGTTTCCCTTTCCATGTCTTGTGGTCAGTGTGCCATCAGGTTGATGCCCTGACAATGATACGTGCATGCTCGCGAGAAGTGGAGTGTGGATAGGTCTCTGTGAACAGGGCAGCCATTCGTGCTGGAAATTATTGCCTGCAGGACGGTAGTCCAAGGCTGTCAACAGGTGATGGGTTCCCTGACTGTCGTGTCATAGCGTGTGAAATGGTGAACTTGATACGAAGAAAACGTGTTAGCGAAAAGGGTAGAGAACTTAATCCTGTTGTTAGCGAAAAGGGTAGAGAACTTAATCCTGTTGTCTCTACGATAGCTTTATTTGTGTAAAAATATTTTCTCCACTTTAGGGTACAAAATATGTTTCCGGCATTAACCATTTCCATAAGTACTGATCATAATTTACATACACAAGTACTTTCCACAGTTTTCTACTTTTTGTTTGTGTGTATGATAAAAGGGGAAGTCGTTCTTACAGCTGTTACTTTTTCGTGCAATTGCATCATCTTGTAAACGAAAAACATATACAAACGTCCAAACTTGTTTAGAACTTTGAACTGTTTACCTGTGAATGAGCCAAAGTAACGGAGCACACATCTCACCCATAGTCATAAGGGATAAAGGGAATGATGCCATGTGATAGGGTTTAAATCTGGTGCTTAAATCCTAATGATCAGAATTTACATAGTACCCAAATGTTTTTAACAGTTTTATATTATTTCTGTAACTTTTATTTGTAGGCGTATGATAGGTCACGCTCACAGGTGTTACGCGGCATCATCTCGTACCCGAAAATAAAATGGAAGTTGCTGCGGACCCACATGGTTATCTAAACTGTACCCAAGACAGCAGCAGTGTTTCTGCTACTATGAGTAACCTTGTAAACAAAAATGGTTACATGAACAAGTCCGGGGAAGCTCACAACACCAGTTGCTCTAGCTGCATTAAGCTAACACTATACTCATATATGTAAAATCACAGATCAAAGAACCCTAAATCACCCGGGAAAGATCACTGAAAAGATGCTAGTCTTATTTTTCTCAACCAGGATGTCTAATTTACAAAGCAGGCCAAGAGACAAACATCAGGCCTGGATTATCAACTGTTCAGGGCTTTCAGGGAGGGACTCACTTGCCCCCTCCAGGCCCTCCCAGCGTGAGCACGACATCGTGCAGGTCGCTGCTGCCCCGCTCCGGCTCGGACTTCACTGCTTTCGCCGGGAACCCTTGCCGAGCGTGGTGTGCGCAGTCCGGCAGTACGAAGCCCGTCGCCTGTGGCACCGGCCGGGCATGGATAGGGATGGCGTGCGCCAGCAGTGGCCGCTGCTGGGGAGGCACGGCCGAGCTCGTCAGGATCTGGTGGTGCAATGCTGGTCTCGGAGCTGTCACTCCCGGTCCCTGAGATGGAAAATGTCAAAAACAAGCAAAGCATGTGTGGAGTATTTCGTTTCCATGAATGATTTGCTTACAGGAGCAAAGAGGACGCCTCTGAAGAGCTGACCGTTCACCACAGCGGTCATGAGGTACCCTGAGTCGAATGCGCCATCAATTGTTCCACGGACCTCTGCGCCAATCTGTAGATTAAACAAACATGAGTGGCCATTAAGAAACGTGAACGATACCGCTGAACACTTATGTGTTGAGAAAGCGATGTGATAAGAGTGGCATACAAGAGGTGGACCAGGAGGCCGGGGCTGTGGTTTGTGATCGGAGGAGAGGAACTGCACTTCCTGCCGATGCTGTGGTGAAATGGTGTGGAGAAACTGGTCAGTCTTCAGAGGCCTTGACGAAACACCTCCAGGTCCAGGAGCTCTCAGTGCAGCCCCAGGTCCAGGAGCCCTCAGTGTGCCATTGGCATTGAGGCGGCCGAATGGTTGCATGGCTGAAATTGACGTGTTTGGAGAGGCTGAAAGCTTGTGAGCTCCATTCTGCTCCTGGTCAGACTGTGACGGTGAAGAATGTTGGGAAAGAGAGAGCGAGTGCTCCTCTTGCTCTGACTCAGGCTCATTTGGGCGAGCTTCACTGGTTTTTCTTCGTTTTGCATGGCCATTCTCTGAAGATGTCAACGATATACATTTAAGCGTCACGGATATAACACCCAACAGAATAGAAGTTCTGCTTGTTTTTTTTTCACTTACCAAGGCCACACAGGAATGGATTTCTTTGCTCAATTTCTGCTTCTCGAGGTTTCTGAACAATTTCTCCATTGCTCACACTGGCATCTTTCAGCTGCATTGTATTATGCATCAAATTGGTGTTTATAGAACAAATTAAGATCAAAACTACTCATGGCAAATTAAGCTACTCACAGTTTCTGATCTCAGAAATTTTCTCTTCTCCTGGCTCCAATGGTTGCTAAGAACCTTGCACATCGAAATGTTGTAGCGGCCATTTGGATGCTCAGAGCCCAATTGCAGGATGAGAAGCTGGTTCAGAGGACGTTCATCTTCACCGCATCTGTAAATTTTCCAAGGTATATAAATTTGTTAACCAACTATAATGCACTGGTTTTTTTTACATTCTCAATCTACTACAAATGAATCTATTCCTACAAACTTACCCTCCATAGATTGCAATGTCGGTATTCATGACTACCGCTGTATGGGAAAACCGTCCCTGTGGTTGCTGCCCACATACCTCAAGCTGACTCCAAGAACGGTTTGCGATATCAAGAACCCAGACATCACTGTAGTATTGTTTATCACCAACTCCACCAATAATGTAGACCTACACAGATGTGCTTTTTTCAGGATCTACTAAATGATTTCTCTTGCAAATTTAGTTATTGTTGTTTCAGTAACTGATGCTAACCTTAGATCCAACGCTGATGGCTGCATGACCTGCCCTGACGCCAGGCGATGCTCCCTTTACTGGAAACTGCGAAACAATGAAATTAAGTTAGCAACACCATTATGCTGAGATGAGCTGCAAATTCCACTGATAAAATCATGTTTGATCTGAATCTCAAAGAGTAAACGAAGCAAAGTACTTGCAGTTAAACATGCATTGTGGAAAATCAGCATCAAAGATCAATATACTCCTGGGCATTCTGTGAGAAATCTAATCTAGCAAGTCACCATAACATTTGGTAAGCGAAAGATAATATGGCAATCAATCTACACTGGAAACATGTGCATCTGGCAGCGCTGTCACATTTGAGCCTTGCGCCCAAGCCCACCATACATGACAAGGACGTGGGGCTTACCCTTGACCACGCCATGGTGTCGACGTCGAGCACATCCACCTCGCCATGGTACCGGTCGCCGCAGTCCCCGCCATAGACGAAGAGCCTGCCCCCGACAGCGACAGCGCCATGGCTGTCCCTGGGCGCTGGTGCGTAGTCGCCCTTGAGCTCTGGCATGGACCACGTCATGGTGGGCACGTCCAGCACGTGCACGTCGCTGAGGTAGTTGCCTTCCCCCTCGCCGCTCCCGCCGAACACGACGAGGCGGTCGCCTCCGACGACGGTGACGGTATGGCTCTCCCTCGGCGATGGCGGCACCCCCTTGCTAGGCGGCCGGGTCCACTCCCCGGTGCGCAGGTCCAGCACGTGCAGGTCGTTTACCTTCTTGCCGCCGTTGGTGCCCCCGAAGACGAGCATCCGGTGGCCCACCAGCGCCGCGCCGTGGCTGTCCCGCGTGCCCGGGCGCTGCCCCGTCGTGGCCATGGAGCTCCAAGCCATGGTCTCCACGTTCAGCGTCAGCACGTCGCTGAAGTGCAGGCCGCCGCAGCATCCCTGGAGATCATGGCATTGAACAATCTTCGGTCACAACAACGAATTAGGAGTACTCCATTTTACCATTACTGCAAAGAAGTGACCATGGCCATTGAATTGACCACATGAACAAACAGATTGCGATTGCAGATTCAATTGTCTGATCTGTAAAACCACGTGAATTGTACTGGTAGGTTCGATCGATCGGTGAGTAGGAGGAACAGAGCCGCGGTCGGTGCAGTAGTAAGTACTACCGATCGACGATGTGAGGTGGTGTGTGTCAGGGTTGGTCGCATTTAACATTTTCTCTGTGCGTGACCACAAGCACCATCAGCGCATACCACCAATCAGGAGGAAGCTTAAACGCGGTGTGGTCCAGGCCGCGAGGAGGGGAAAGAGAAACAAAAGCGGAAAAGGCTCTGCTCTCCCCTTTTCCGCTTGTACTCCTACTGCAGTGCATTTGCCGCTAGCTTGAGCTGCTCCTGCTAATCTTGGTTCAAAGAAAGCGCTGGCTTGAAGGAATTTTTTTTGAGAATCTACTGCTGGCATACGGAAATTTGTTTGTGGGCGGTGAAGAACTGACAGTAATTGAACGAAAGGCCAACCTACTTTTGCTTTACTACCACCGCTACTTTTTTCTTCATTATGGAGGAATATTGCAGCAAGGACCAATGAGCCCCCTCACTTTAGGTGAAAGCTGCACAACATTTTGCTTGTTCGCTCGCTATGCAATATGCATGCTAGTACATCAGTGGGAGGTGCAAGAGGACAAAACGCGGCTCCAGAGGATGAACACCAGAAAAGATACAACTTTTTCTCCAAAAGAATCCCCCCTCGAGGAAAAACAAAAGTCAAGAGGCCACAGCATGCATCTTTGCTGCTAAACCGAAATATGCAAGGACTCGGAACGGTCTGATCTCTGAATCGGTTGGCGAACTCCGCTAATGCTTGTGCAGGTGCAGAGAGGGCATCGAAATGCAAATTCCTTTACTTGAAAAAAAAAGGAATGCAAATCCCCAGGAGGGCGCCGAAGCAGGGATCAAGCGCATGCTAGGAGAAAGATAGGGTCAAGAGTTGAAGACGGCATGGAAGGAAATTGCCGTTGCCGGCCAGGTGATTGATGGATACGTACCCCGAAGACGTAGACGACCCCTTCGAAGAAGCAGGCGGAGTGGCCCCACCGCTCCGGCGGGTTGAAGCCGACCACCTTGGGGTACAGCCACATTGCCTTCCGCCGCCGCTCCATCCCTCCGCCGCCAACCTCGCCGCCGGCCGTCTCTACCTCCCTCTCTGGTTCTGGGGTGCTCTGTTTCTCTTTGGAGAAGAGGAGGAAGGAAGCAGGGTGGTGGGGAGAGAAGAGAAGAAGACAGCACCAAAGATATGGAGGGAGGGAGGGAGCTCAGCTGAGCAGCAGCAGAGGGTTTTCACAATGTGTCACACCAGCCAGGCGTCTCTGTTGGTGATGCGATTTGCCACAAGGGGAGGGGGGCGGCCTCGGCTAGTGGGGCATCACACATCAATCAGTCGGTCGCTCGGGAGATGAGATAGATAGATGGGCATGAAAAGATAGGGCCTCTCAACTCATGTCCAAGGTTCTCTCAGCACAGCAGGTCGCGGACCCCTCGGCTCGGCTGAGTGATCGATCGATCGAAGAGTAGCCAGCCCGCCAGCCCAGTAGTACGCACGCACAGAGACTGTGGCGACTGGCTGGCCGGCCGGCACACAGCGACGGGCTGTGCTGTGTGCTGTGCTGTGCAGCTGAGAGCTACTGCGGCGAGCAGGGGACACGAGTGACCATGCGATGCAAAGGCAGGCGCCCCCTGCTACTGCTACTGCTACTGCTATTGCTATCTCTGTGGTGTGGTATGACCATGTATGCGTGCACTTTCGAAAAAAAGACCATGTATGCGTGCGTGTACAGGCAGGCGCAGGCATCGGTAGGGGGAGGGAGGGGTGTGTGAGTATTGGGAAGCGTGTGCGTGGGAATGTGTGAGGGAGTATCTAGTTGCACACCTACATGGATCGGACCATGGCTCGGTCACGGTGGCTGGCTTTGGCAAGCGAGGGGTTTGATTTGTTTGTCCAACTGAAAATGATGGGGAGGCGGGCGGGCGTTGGGGTGCGTGGACGTGATGTGATGTGATGGGGAGCCGCGTTGTTCGTGTCGCTCCTTGGCTTTGCCTTTGGTTGTTTGGTGGGGTTCTCAGGGTCAGGGCCAGCGATGGGGTTGCGACGCCCCGGCCGGATCCGGTGGCCGCGGAGTGAGAGGCGCGCGCCTATGTGTGTGTGGCGGGGGGGTGGGAGCTATTGGCGGCGGCGGCGGTTGGTGACGGTGGCGGTGGCCGGTGCGGGCTGATGGCGACGACGACGGTTCGTGCAGGCGCGGGGCAGGCCGTTAGGTCAACTTCATCGCGTCGGATCTGGTCGGTCATAGGCGGTGGCCGTCTTCTCCTGGCCGGCAGCCGTTTTGGCCGTGTGGCTGGTGGCTGGGCGGGCTCCTGGGCGCGGCTGGTTTCCTTGCCGTGGCTGGCGAACTGCGGCCGGCTGCGGGCCGTGGCCGATCGGCGGTCGTGGCCGGACGCGGGCGGGCGACGGCCTGGCGCGCCGAGCAGCGGAGCGGTGCTGCGCTGGGGCGGCCGGCAGGCAGCTTGCGGCGCGGCCAAAGAGGGTCATTCGGCAACGAACGACGGTGTGGCCGGGGACGGTTTGATGCTCGCTGGTCTGTCGGTCGTCTTGCTTTGGGTCCTGTGGCTGTGGTCCGGTGCTGGTCAAGTGCATGTAGTAGGCGTGGTAGCGGGTGAAAACCTTCATTGGCGATGCCAGTGGAGACGCCCTTGTGGTGCCGCTCTTCCCGCTAAGGGCACCATTGCGAGGCACCAAGCCCCTACTACATGGGGATCTCGAGGGTGAAAACCCCGCGACGGCGGCGTCATTGGCGTTGTGTCCTCCTTGGAGGCGTCGCATCTGGAGATCCGACTTGGCTTGGCGGTGGAGATTTGGTTAGTGGTGTTGCCCGTGCGCTGCGGCCCGTGGTGGCAGAAAGGTGCAAAGGATCCATGGATGCTGGAGCTCTTATACTGTCGTGCATGGTGCGGTGGAGGTTCTGATGTCGGATGGACGGAGGTGTCGCTCTCATAGTGGTCTCAGGTATGTGAGTCCTTGGCAGAGGAGTGTGAGGCGGTGGGTGAGGCGTGGCCCCCACGCAGTGTGGCCAGGATCAGTGGTCTTCGTTGGTGCCGCGACGAGAGTGCTCTACTGACGCACCACTGGAGCAGGGTTTTCGACGATCATGTGTGTGCGTTTTGAGGGTGATAGCCCTTGGCGGAGGTGTTCGAGCTGCCGCCCAGGCTTGCAGCGGGCTGCGGCATTTGGCATGGCACAACGTTGGTGAAGACGGCGCAATTTATGGTGGTTATCCTTTGACTCCTCTCCCAGGCAGTGGGGGTGTAGCGTTTTATTGTGTGTGTTGTTTGCGTGCGTTGTTTGAGTGGTGGTGGTGTGATTTTTTCTTTCGCTTCGACGCGTTACGTAACTTTGTTATCTTCTTAAATGACATGATAGTGCTCTTGTCCTTTATTTAAAAAAACCTTATTCAACCGAGGTCGATAATACTGCCAAGTATACTCTGATGTTTCGCCTAGGGTCGCGAATACTACCCCACCGCCAGCTCCACCGATGTAGAATCCGATGTACAAGATCCCCGGAGACCCTAATAAGAAGGACCATTTCGTTAAAATTCCTACTCATATTTGATTTGACTGATAACCCCGGTGGAAGAATTCTAGTACGTGTTGTGAGCGTGTGCGCGGTGTACCGTATAATTAAAAAAAATCAAAACCTCTTGACAACTGCTGCCCACTTCTTCCGTGCTACCGTTGTGTATCCCGTCACCGTTCCCTTCCAAGCCCCCGAGCTCTCCATGGAACTGTGACGACCCGACAAAGCCGTATTGGAATATTATGTTGAGATAAAATAAAAAACGTTGAAACATACAAAGGCCATACTAGTAAGAAATAGAACAACTTTACATGGACAAAAAATCATGAGATTTGCATGAATTCTTTTTTTGTCAAATCATGAAGTTTCAAATAATACATACAAAAACCTGCAAATAATACATATCTAGTGGACACATGTTCGATTAATTTCGAAGCAACCTTTTGTAGACTAAAATATGTTTCTCTCATCATCGAAAGGAAAGACTGTGCCCCTTAATCATGTATAATCCCTTCTGATCGGTGAACCGAAACAATCCTTTGTCATTAAATTTTAGTATTTGAATATAACTTCACTGAAACAATACTTTATCTGCTTAACTATCGAGCTACAAGAATATCAGTGGTGTTACTATTAAATGCTCCAGAAGAAAACTTGTATTATTACCAGGGCGGACCCAGAGAGAAAAATGAGTGAGGGCATATTACAAATAATCATCCAAAATATGCATATATACAGGGTGAAATAATGTAGACTTCTACTGCACACCAAGGTTTGGACCTGGGCCCTCACTGCCCTCAACATAGGTCCGCCCCTGATTATTATGACATTTAATTGATGTGCGAGAATCATTTCGCATTGGTCATTTTCATAAAAAATATACTTTATCTGAAGAAAATATAAGCCCATTTAGGAATGCATGGTCTTCAAGATCTTAGTTTGATTAGTAATGCCTATAGAAACCATATAATGTGGAAACGATTATGCTTATTGAAGATATTCTTAATAATGAATTTATTGATGCAAGTACTTGCTTATTAACTACAGGGGTGCAATTTTTGTGACGAAGGAAGTAGCTAATTGAAACCAAACGCACTGTCCTGATCGATTGAGCTAACAAAACAGGCACGCACGCACTTGATCACACACATCTCACTACAAGAATAACTCACATCCGCACCCCTCATATGCCTCGGTGCACTCAAGATCCGGTGCTAATGTGACGTTAGCACCGGGTGCGAAATTAGGGTGCCCCCGGAAACACTTTAGCACCGGTTGCTAACATCAACCGGTGCTAAAGGGTGACATTTAGCACCGGTTGGTGTTAGCAACCGGTGCTAAAGGCCCTCACACTTTAGCACCGGGTCGTAACACCACCCGGTGCTAAAGGGCTACCCTTTAGCACCGGGTCGTGTTACGACCCGGTGCTAAAGACCCTTTCGCACCGGGTCGTGTTACGACCCGGTGCTAAAGGGGGTGTCATATAATACTACAAAAGGAAAGCATCTTTTATCTCATCACATGTGTAGCGTAGGTGAGATGGTTAGGTGGGTGTACGCGTGCGAGCCAAGAGGTCTTGAGTTCGAATCCCGCAACACGCAAATATGCGAGCCAAGGTGGCACCCTTTAGCACCGGAAGATTGGCACCGGGTGGGAAACCCGGTGCTAAAGGGGGTTTCCCACCCGGTGCCAATGTGCATGATTCTGGTAGTGTCTGTCCGGACACCGCCAGTGCCACCGGTAAACCACGAACCCAGCGATTCAATTCCCCGCCTGTACAGATAAACACCCGGTGGTGAGTGGTGACGGCGACAGCAGCGAGTAAATAAAAACTAAAAAGGCCCAGGGCGCGTGTATACACGCGTATTATACATATACTACTACGTCGCTGGATTTACCTGCTCAGATCGACCTCAGAGCAGTGTTGTTTCTCTCGGCAAGTCAATGCGTGGTGAAGGTGAGAGGACATGGATATGGATGGAAAGGGTTCGTGACACGTTCGCGTCACGTCAGGCGCGGGGCCCACAGTGCAGTGTCCGTCCGTCCGTCCGTGTCCCCGTGGGCAGCCACCATGTCGTGTGGGAGAGCGCTGGAAGTGGCCGGCCGGCCAGCAGCTGGGTAATCGCCAATCACGTCACGTTCGAGCGGAAAAGGTCCAATCCTGCGACGAGAAATGCCCGGAGGTAACACCTGGCGATGGAAAACGATTAGGCCGTACAAAAGTATTGAAGAAATACTTATCTTCTAGATCATACTAAATGAAAATGTAGTTTGAATGATGATAACCAAGAAGATTGAAGGTCGAAAGGCAGAGATCAACTAACACACGAAGACGTTCAGTCCAATAAAAAAAAATTAGATTAGAAATGGAACACGTCAGGAAATTGCCTAGCATATGTGAAATACTGTCAGCCAATACTACAATTAGCCAAACGCATCATTGTTTTGCCAAAACTGAGAAAAACTCTAGTTTCACGGTAATATAGACTATAGTATTACATGGTTTTGATTTTCAAAGCTGTAGTTTATCAATACTATGGTTTTCCAAAACCATAACACGTAAACAGGGCCTCCGTGTTTTTAACCCGGCGGGGTTCGATTTAAAATTCTAAGAACCAACGGCGTTGGAAAAAAAACCAGCTCCAATATAAATCCTGCAGTCCGTCTCATCATATCTTTGAGAATTTTCATACTCGGGTATCCACTATCAATTTTATCACATTTATAGTTCAATTGCCGAATTGCAGTACGAAGAGAGAATTATACGGTTTTGCAATAATTTCCAATTAAACCTATTCATATCTTCTTTTAATTATTCAAACTCAATTTGTAAAAAGTTAAATTTTATAAACAAAGCCGCCATAAATAAGGCTGTCTATTTTAAAAATTTTGCTGCCGTACATATAGCACAATATTCTTTATTTTTCTCAAACAATTCTCAAAAAATACGCTTTATTAGCTATTAGCATTAGGGTAATAAGATGCACGTAGGATACGACGGCCTACCTTACCTTGGCGTTGAAGACACTGGGTTGCACCCGTCCTTTTCCTCGCTCGCTCTGAAAGGGAAACGGCGAGGGAAGGGTACCTTTCATGAAAGGGGCCAAGACACTCACTACTGGTGCCTTGTTTAGTTGTTTAGTTGGTCATTTGTGCAGGTACCCTATTAGTTTTTGGTCGTCCTATTAGTTCACGTCCCTGTGTTGATACAGATCGAGACAGATGTGACAGAAAGGTGATGACATATATCATTAGATGTTACGGTCGTAGCAGTATGAGCAAACAAGCACCTCCAGGAAACTGTTAGGGCTGCTTCATCGACGTTTAAAGAAAAGATTGAAGATTGAGGAGACAGAAGGGAGGAGATGTTTGGATAAGCGGCAAATTTACCGCATTCGTTGTGACGCATTTAAGCAGATATGAGCATGTTTAACACTAAACTTCAATAATTGGAAGCATAAAGGTAAGTACTCGCACTTATGTCCAAATAACCTGTAAACTATTTTTATTTTCTTTTTATCACTTGAGCTAAAAATTTGCTTTGTTTTTTTAAACGAATATATGGTAAATTGGTAAGATAAGGATCCCTTCTTTTGAAAACGCTTCTCACCTAAATAATTTCTATCCACCCATCACGGAGGACCCACATGCCATGTCTAATGGTGGAAAAGACGTGAAAAGTTTTCACAAACAAGAGAAAACGATAATTTTAGAGAGTTTCTACCATTTTGGCATTACTTTTTTCACCATAAAATTTCTTTACCCGCCATAGATAGGGCTGGACAAAAAACTCGAGGCTCGGTAGCACGCTCAACTTGGTTCGTTAGTGGCTCGGCTCGGCTCGGCTCGTTTTCAATTGTTCACGAGCTAAGCCAAGGTTTTAGCTCGGTGTGTTAACGAGCCAGCTCGAGAGCTACTCGCGAGCTATAACAAGCCAGAGTCTATAGCACAACATGTATTTTATTTGTGTGATGTCGTCCTGATTCTTGGGTGGTGAATGGTGGTGGCCATAAATATACTATATAATTATAATAATTTATGTTGTTATGATATCATGTTGTGAACTACTATTGCTTCTATCTGGTTTTTGAGCTTGAATATATATATATATATATATATATAACAATTGCTTTTTTATTTCATCGTGCCATAAATATTTTTTTACCAGAAATGTATGTGTGCTAATGATAAACGAGCTGGCTCACGAGCTAATCGAGCCAACTTAAGCTAGCAACCGAGCTGAGTCTAGTTGCTTCTCTAGCTCACTTCGTTAATGAGCCGAACCGAGCTGGCTCATTATGTTAACGAGCCAGCTCGAGTTGGACCGAGTTGAGCCGAGCCAGCTCGAGCTGGACCGAGCCGAGCCGAGCCAGCTCGATATCCAGCCCTAGCCACACATACCCACCAACCTAATAGTCTAAAATAACCCACATAATAAAAATAGCACGCACGTGTCACGCGGGTATATTCGCTAGTATGGTAAGAGAGCTGACTGTAAGGAGTATTTTACAAATAAAATATGTTTCACTTTGTGACCTAATGATATTTGTCTACTATTTTTAAACTCCGTACAAGACATATCTTAAACTGAAATATGTAAGATGGTCGCATGGCTTTTTTTAGAAAGACCAATATAAACGCAGGCACATCCCTAGAGCACTTTCAAGAGACTGGGCCGACATCTACAATATTGAGATTCACGAAGTCACCATAGACGGTTTGCTATCGACAGCGAACGGAGAAGTCACCTACCACTGAAAGAATAACACGCGGTTAATTTCTGAAATAAATATAGAAAAATGTGACACATATGCCGAGTCGAGGAGTAACCCAAATGAATAGAGGCCACTAGAAAAAACCTTAATAAATGATTCATAACCTATTTTGCAAACATTCTTGTTTTGTGAAAATTTAGGCATTTTGGGAGTGGTAATTTTTTACCCCATTCTTTATGACGCATTTATGTAGAGACAAACCATAGAAATATCAACAATAAACTTCAATAGTTAAAACCAGAAAGTTAATTGTCCTCCCCATATGCTTTCTTGTCCAAACAACCTATAAACAATTTTACTTTTACTTTAGCACTTTAGGTACTAAAAATGCTTCACTTCATTTTTCTATAAACGAAATGAATCATTTTACAGTGGTGGTAGGAAAATTAGATGGCTCACGTCGCTCTATCCGACGACTGTAAGCAGAGGAGGTACCTAGAGGTACCCAAAAGAGATGTACCCGGTGCATACTAGATGGTGGGCCAGTATGCACCCGGTGCATACTGTTTTGGTGGGGCCCACACAAAAAAAGAGAGTGCGGGATAATTGTCATTTCGGGATTAAGTTTTTGCACCAAGGGTAAAGTAGTCAATCCACAATGATTGGAATAACGTTTTTGTAGTATAGTTTGGATTGAATGGTTGATCTAATATAGTTTGAGCTCAGTAAGGTTGCTCGGATCCGTAGGTCGGACCTAGGTTTCGTGGCGGACCTAGGGTTCCTGCCAACGAGGGGGCGCGGTAAGGCGACCCGGGAGGGAGGCTGCCGCCATGGCATCGTCAAGCTCGTGCTCGCCACGGTGGTTCGCATCGTCGTCGAGAGGAAGAGTAGACGGGGAGATGGAGATGTTGACGGCGCCGGTGATGTATCGAGTAGGTCCATATGACTACTCCCTGCCGGTGAAGTGCAATAGGACGACGCCTTGCTGGACATCAAGGAGTGATGAGAACCTGGGACAGAGGTACTACAGATGCCCTTCAGGATTGGTAAGCCTTTCTTTAGGTTTTCCCTTAGATTTGGTCCATTCTGCGATTGATTTTTTGATTCGCTGTTCAATTTTAGTGTAGAAGCCCGGGGATTGCAGCTATTAGGTGTGGATTGATCGTGAGGCCACCCAGTATGAGCGGATTTTGCTGTGTGATCTTCGTGATGCTGTTTGGCAGCTGAGGAAGAAAGCAGAGGAGCAGCAGCAGGTTGAACGGGTTCAGGAGGAAAATGGAGATCTCAGGCAGGTGATAGTGCAACTGGAAACTGAGAGGGAATCAACCATGTTGCTGAGATAATGCGGAAGATGAGTCCCGGCAAAAATCCAATGCATAATACAACCGTGAACCTGCATGCAGGTGCATCCAACAACCTGTGTCAATGGAATGACATGTCTGTCAACGAACAGTACGTCCGTGCTAAGGAGCAACAAACGTGATCTATTCCTGACCGCTGTCAGCCATCGTTGACATGCCAACAGTAGCAGGCTTCGACACGCCTATAAATGCGTAGGGTGTTCAGCATACTAAGCACTCAAAATCCTTTCAAACACCAAACATGTGGTGCAACAAAATCCACCCTCCTGACGAGTGCTCCAGTAGTAGTAGCGTATGGGGAGAAGAGCACAAGGATATGTGCTACTGATGCTGGAATCAAACTTGCGAGCAGCAAAGTAGATGATGGGTGAGAGCAGCATCAGGATTTTTGGGAAAAGGACGGGACTGAGATCGACAATGGCAGGACAAAGGTCGATCATGGCGAACAGGGTCAAGTCTCAGCGCCGAGGGAAACCTGAATGCTCCTCCTCACCTCCGCTTTAGCCGCGTAAGTATCTTCAGCTGGCATCATGCTACAAGAAAACTTGCGATGAGTTCATGTGGACAAAGCTGGTTGAACTTGTAGCATATACCATGTTGTGGATACTCCCGAACTGCAAACTAGGCTGTTTGTACCTTTGTTCTTGTAAACGGCTCATGGCCGACTATAATTTGTTACTGAAATCTTTCAAAATAAGTGTATGAACTGTAAATGGAAATGCTCTAATGCGTCTTCTACTTAGTCTCGGCTGCTGCGCTTGTTGTTGCACTCCTATTGTGCTGCCACGCTAGTAGATGTTGTAAGCTTCCAACGGTGAGATGGTTGAGATCACCGGATAGAGCCTCAGGTCCATCCGGTGATACACTATCCGGTGAGAACGTTGAGATCACCGGATAGAGCCTCAGGTCCGTCCGGTGATACGCTGTCTGGTGAGACCATTGACTTCCCCATAAATCAACATGATGACGGAGAGGCGTGCGGCAGGCGGCAGTGGCAGCGCCTTGATACGGTCCCCGACCCGTCCCATCGGCCCGTTCAAACGAAAGGTGTGCCTGACACTTTGTCAGTCGTGGACTCGTGGGCAGCTGACCCTGGGGTCCTAGGCTGCCCCGAAGACAACCCGGGACAACTAGCCCGGGACGACGCGGAGACATTCCAGGATACAGGTGACACCCCCAGATCTCGATGACGTTTAAGGCGCGCGGGTCCCTCAGGCAGAACGGCTCCAGACGCCTGCCGAGTGCCACGTTGACACCCAAGGCGTCAACCAGCCTCCATCCAAGGAAGGCTATCTGTCTCACCGATGCCTTAAGGTGATCACCTGATTGTAATTTAAGTCCATTGTGAAAGACTATCAGGTTGCTCACGGGTCCAACTAGTGCGTTAGAATATAACCTAAAGGTAAACTAAACGGTAAGGCCAGTCTATGTGCACAGTTTTAGTACACGATTACTGTGTCAAAGGAGTTTCATGGTGATGATAATCCTCTCATATACCATGAAACTCTTCCTTTTCTCTCCTATGGCACATCGATTGTAGTGTAGAAGCCCGGGGATTGCGGCTATTATGCGTGGATTGATCGTGAGGCCACCCATTATGAGAGGATTTTGCTGTGTGATCTTTGTGATGCTGTTTGGCAGCTGAGGAGGAAGAACGCAGAGGAGCAGCAACAGGTTCAGAAGGCTCAGGTGGAAAATGGAGATCTCAGGTAGGTGATAATGCAACTGAAAATTGAGAAGGAATCAACCATGTTGCTGAGAAGGAATCAACCATTTTTCAGTGCACACATTGATTGCTTTTTGACCGGGCAGGACTGGTAGCGGCTTTTTCCACATCATTTTCTGGTGCCTGTTAATTCACCAGTGCTGATTGCTTTGGCGTCTTCTCGGGTGGCAGCATGCCTTCACTCACGTTCCCTAGCAACATGTCCGGTGAGCACTATCGCGGTCGAACGAGTGCATGCAAAATTGCAAATAATAGTTACCCGCATTCATAGAGGGTCTGATTGGTTGGTTGCACAGTCCCAAGAAAATAATGCATTTCGGCCCATGTTTGGAAGCCTGCACAAGCCTGTTTGGCCCACCACCTGCACAAGATGGGTGAGTTTACCATCCACGACCGCCGCTAAACCCTAGAGCTAGTAGAAGGGTGTTCATGCTTGCCATGTTAGATTGTCCTCAATTCCGTACCGTGCTAGATTGTCCGGTGAACATATCCGATGATCACCGGTCCAATAGGAGAATCGGGAAAAATGGGCCCAAACTACCAAGCCCATGCAAGTACTCCGATTAGTCGGACCGGTGTCAACACCGATATGATCGGTGGACGCAGAGAAATAAGGACTCAGCGGTACTACCATAGCCGAGGGTGGTTATAGCGTGGGGGCAGGGGTGCTCCAACACCCCTGCAGCTAGGGCTCTCCATTTGAGCATCTGGTGGAAGAGGAGGAGAAGAAGGGAAGAAGAAGAAAGAAAGGGAAAAGAGGTCAATGTAGAGGAGGAAGAAAATAAGAGTCCCCCAGCAACTCGAGTTGCATCCGGTACTGCCTATAGCGTCGCTCCCATGTTTATAACGCTATCGTCCTCCATCTATCGCCACCATCATCCATCGCAGTTAAAATGCACATGAAGCGTACAAACTTTGAGTAGAGAACCAATGATATCATGAACTACAGGTAAAATATTGCAACACACTTAATTAGAGTCCTATATGACGATGGTTCCCTAGCCACCTTACTAAAGGTGGCGCCGTGAACACCACGACAGCATCGACGAAGAGGAAGCTGTCCTAAAATCGATTCCCGATCACTTGCAAGGTGGACTCGCACAGGTGCCGAATCTTCCATTCCTCACTGCAGAAGTACGACCACCACCACCATCCATCAAGGCCGCCTCACTTGCCGCACCAGTCTGGGAGCCATCCATTCGGATTCCGGTACGGGGACGCACACTGATGAACAACGCGAGGCACCGTCTGCCCAAGCACGGCCAACGGGGGGGGGGGGGTAGTCTAGAGGCTAGACATCCGCCCACAGTGTGTCGAAGATGTGCACGCGTGTACCGCAAACCGCGCGGTCACTCCATACGGTGGGCGTCATGTCGTCATCCACCACCTGGGCCAGGAGCTCCTTGGCCCGGCGGCCGGCCTCGGTGCCACGATTTGCTCGCCACATGAACATAGCGAGCATGTACGCCGCCGGCTTGTGGCCCCCATGGGCAGCCTGGTCTAGGTCATCGAGCGGCGGATGAAGAGCCCCGTCGTGCTGTCGGAACACGGCCCTCATCCCCTCGATGAAGAGTGCTTCAAGGTTGCCAGACTCGTAGCTGTTCGTGATCAGCCGCTGGCGAGTCTCCTCGTTGCCCTCCTGCTACAACTCTAGCCTCAGGTTGAGGCTACGGCGCACCAGCGTCGCGCCGCACACCTTGTCTCGGATGAGAGAGGAAACCCCCTGAGGCGACGCAGATCGTCCATGGGGAATCTTGATGATGTCGCGACGCGGGTGGCGACCTCGACGAGCATGTCTTTTGGAAGCCGGGTAAGGGATCCAGCCGGTGCCATAATCGATCTGCTTGGGAATGAGAATGGCTAAGGAGGTGCTGGTAGGGGGAGGTCGATGAGAATGGCGGCGAAAAGAGGGCGAGGGCACGATAGCCAAGGGATTACACATGTTACCCTGTCTCGTTCCCTTAAATAACAAGAATCTCAATCAAGGATAAGCGTCTACTCCGTATTAGGTTGCCCAATTAGATTGCCCTTTGTCCACAGATCGTGCCATCGTGGACACGCATCCGTTTCGGAAAGCTGGAGATGCGTGGCCGTGTGGCATGAGTTTTCTCTGCAGTAGTCCTTGTCACGGATGTGTGGGCCCAGCCGCACATGCTAGTGACACAATGGTAGAACTTCATAGTCCTTGGAAGTTGAACGGGGTTTTCCCGCTAGTGGCCATGGTCACTGACGTGTGGTGATATCTGAAATAAGTTGAAAGAACAAATAAGAGCAAATATAATAAGCCTACTTAAGCAGGCTGAATGAGTTGCCACCTCATATTAGAAATGATGTGGACGAGAGAGAAGAGAGAGGGGAAGTGGGCTGTAAGTTTACAGCCAGGTGAGGCACATGTTCCCATGTATTTGTGAGAAGATAAAGTGGGCCACATATTAATGTTGCAGCTTACATCAACTACGAACTATTATTCGAGTAGGCTGTCACATAGACTACGAGTGACATGGCACTTGTATAAAGCTAGTAGCCGGCTAAATCATTAGCCTTGCTCTAAGTTGAAAGAAATTGAGTTCAAACTCAAAGTAGGTGACAAGGAAGAGTTCCATATTAATTGCACTCACCGTATGAACCGATGAAGTCACTGGACATGCACCGGACGGGGTCCTAGATATGGACCAGTTGGACCGGTGAGAAACGTTCTGGTAGCACCGACCGAGTGATTATGGTCTTTGGAGTTTAGCATCGAAACTTTTTAAACGTCGCACCGGACCACACCACTGGAGTGTGACAAGGTCTAAGATCATTCCGCACATTTCACAGCATCATATGTTTCACAAATAATTAAAGAGTTAATGAGCATTTTATGAACCATGCTAGAAGATCATGATTATAAAGCCTATAGTGTAGCTCCCATGTTTATAGAGTCACGCTATCATCCTGCATCTACCGGCATCATAATTTATAGCGTTAAAAGGGTACATGAAGCGTACAAATGTCACACCCGGATTTACACAGAAACACGAATGCTGCCATATGTGTGCCTAGGATGTCCACAGAACACATACAACTTACAAATATGGGAATCAGAGTACATATGCTCGAATAAAACGGTTTACATCAGAGTTTACCTAAATAAAACACAGCGGAAGTCTAACTCTCTCGACAGGTAGAGCCTCAAGTCCACAGGGACACCGACTGGTTGACCACAGCTCAGAAGTATAGAAGATCCTCAAGAAACTCAGTAGCAGCAGACTCATTTACTCCATCTGTTACCCATCTGGGATTTCGTTGAATAAATGACAAGTGTAAGTAAAACTTTTACTTAGCAAGTATAGCACGGGTGTATGAAGGCTCAAAGTAAGGCTAGACACGGCTTAATTGCATTAGCATTTTTAGTTGGTTCATTTTAACTTTATCCAAGTTACTACAGGTGAATGAATCCCAGTTGCAACCCAATTAATAAAGTATAAGTGACATTAAACATAATTAAACATCATCTTCTAATAAAAAAGGATCCAGGCCGCTCGTGACCCTGAGCAAGGCTATCATGATAGATTTACACTCTGCAGAGGTTTCACCCTTTATCCACCAGTCACGTAAAAGTTCAAAAGAACTTTGCACCCAACCACGCACATCAACACTTCCGAGGTGTGACTGCATAGGGACGCTACGAGGCTTTTCATAAGACACCCTAACAAGTCAGTAGCCGCTAAGGTACAACAAGGTGGTGAGACTCTAAGCACCGAGATTGACTGACCCTCAGGGCGCAACGTGAGGGGGTCAATGGCGTCCAAAGCGCGGGCAACTCATGCCAACAACAAAAATAAAGAGCGCAACATGCGGAGTTCCCCTACCATAGGGACTCCCAACACGGGACTGTGCCTAAAGAGACATAGCCGATGGGGCTACCGTCCTCAGTGGAATCAAGTAACACCCCGTACCTTGCTTCCCATAACGTCGTCGGCCACTCCGGTAACCACTGGCAAGCTAGAGACGTACAAGCTACTTAACCAAGACCAGAGCCATAATAGTTCTAGCGGTGGCGACAGGCTCCTGGGTTGCCGCTTTAAGAACCGGACCTTATGGAGAGACTCTAGAGCAAAGCACGAAGCACATGCTCTAGCTCCCTAAACCAAGTTGCTAAAAAGCAAGTTTTATCATTAATGTTGAAGTTGACCATTAAGTCAATATTATCAGTTAAATAACGGTGATAGTAGCTGTGCATAGCAAAAATCTACCCATATGCATAAACCCAAGGTAAACAAGGATAGGATATTCAAAACTAGGTACAACCTTAATGGTACATCAAAGTAGACACATGCATTTATGAAATAATTTAATACAAGGTGAGTAGGTAGCAAGGATTGTCCATGCTATAACTTGCCTTTATCCAACAAAGATACCGCTACTCAGAGTCTTGAATCTTGTTCTTGCAATCTCTTGATGACGTTCCTCTGCCTGCAACAATCAACGACACGAGCACAACATGGAGCTAAACAAGCAAGCAAACAATATACAACTAAGAACAGTACACCAATCAAAATAAAAGATTTAAAAGAGCGTGCTAAGCGGAAGGGTCGGGAATAAGTTCTGAAGGAACGGAGGCCCTATTGGTCAAGGATGTCTCGCCGGATGTTCGGGCTAGAGAACGGTGCACGTGAAGATTGTCGATGTGAGGGTTTGAGACTCGCGGTTGATGGATGTGTTGGTCTAATTCATCCAAAATATTGCTAAGACATCAAGAACTAGGTCTGAAAAGTTTGGTTGCTTAATTCCATACGTACTTTGTTTAACCACAAAATTAGGGCTTGATCAATTCTCGTCACCATCTGACATAGTCTGCTTGTTTATTTTATATCTCGAGTTCTAGACATCCGATTATGTGATTCCAATTGGGTTAGCTTTACAATTTGATAGTCTATCTTCTGGAAAAAATCACGATTTTAGGAGCTACTATCTAGAATCAACACATGATTTAGTGCACATTTCAGAATCTAATTTTTAGGGTGAAAATCTCCGCTGTGACTTATTGCTATCCTTCACCTCCCTCTGATAGCTTATATTAGAGGGTTTCGATCCTACAACAAGTTAAATAATACTTCTAATCGTAATTCATGTCGATATGAGTCTATCGCAACGAAAACGAATTAAAACGAATCTAAAACGTGGAAACTATGGACTAAACAACATTTCTGATGCTTAAAACTAGCAGGGGCTTTTCTACGAAAGAGTATAGACTAAACATATATGGTGGAAAATTATATGATTCGCTGAGGGTCTTACTGAAAATCTTGAGGCTAAAAACGATGGAAGGCTCGGTGCGACGACGAGACGAAGAATGGGCAGTAGTGGAAGATATGGTGGAAGAAGACTACCTTAGGGAATCCCAAACAAAGGGGCCTCCCTGTAAAGGAGTCGATGGTGTGCCTTTTCTAGAGGAGAGGTGGTTCATATATATAGGGAGAAAACCTCTCACTTCCAGGTTCATTAGCAATATGGGACTAAAGGTGGATTGCCCATTCCAATGCGAATGAGCTTTGAAATTTGGCCCAGTAAAGTGATGGGATGGATTTAGCCTAAAATTGGGTCAACTTTGGGCCAAGGCTTGTCTACTAAGATTTAGGGTGATTTTAATTTTCGGAATAATTATTTTCCTGGTTATAAAATAATTCCAGATAAGTCCAAAATTGATATTAAAACCTTGAAAAATATTCTAAAAATTCTAAAAATCCTAGGAAAAATTCTAGAGATAGAGTTGGACATGAGGAACCCAAATATTATATTTGGAGCTCACGAAAAGGATCTTAGCATATTTCAAAAACTGGAATTTGCTCTAGGCAAAATAGGATTAATTTCCAAAAAAATCTAAAAAATTCCCATTAGGCTCATAAACGCATTTTTGAAAACTTTACACACATAAAACCACTAAATGCAACCGGCAGGAATGCAAAGCACTCAATATTATAACCTATGTTATTTTATTTTGAATTATTTTTCTATACTAAATTCCCTGTTAATTATATAAAGCTTGGAAAATTTTAGAAAATTGAGAAAATCATTATATTAATTATGCTGACAATTCACATCCCAAAATCCAAAAATTTTGAGTTGTGACAACAAACTTAAGAGTCCTAAGGATGGTTCAATGACAGTAGTAAGGAGAGACTGTTGATCGCACCGGACAGACGCTCCTGTCCGGCCTGTGCACGCAAACACGTTCATTCAAAAAGCATGTTTATAGCTTCCTCATACATTGTCCGGTGAACACTGCCGTATATCAACGGTCGAATGAGTGCATGGAAATAAGAGCCCCCTAGCAACTCAAGTTGCATCCGCCACTTCCTATAGCATCGCTCCTATGTTTATAACGCTACCATCCTCCATCTATCGCCATCATCATCCATCGCAGTTAAAATGCACATGAAGCGTACAAAACTTTGAGTAAATAACCAATGATATCATGAACTGAAGGTAAAATGCTGCAAAACACTTAATTATAGTCCTAAGGATGATGGTTCCCTAGCCACCCTACTAAAGGTCGCGCCGTGAACACCGCGACAGCATGGACGAAGAGGAAGCTATCCAAAAAACGATTCCCGATCACGTGGAAGGTGGACTCGCACAGGCGCCGGATCCTGCATTCCTCGCTGCAGAAGTACGACCACCAGAACCATCCATGAAGGACGGCTCGCGCAGCATCTGAGTGATAGTATGCAAATACTTTAATCTCTACTTATAAAGGGAAGCATTCATATGCTTCTTTTACTTTGCATCGGCCGCTGTGCGTGTTGTTGCTTCTTCTACTTTCATAGATACGGTGATGACACACCTTTTCCTTGGTTACCTAGTTACAGTTATGGTAACCGTGCGATGACACTTCCCATTGAGATTGGCCGTAGTGTGGTGCACGCTATTCAGTTGTACAACTAGGTATCTGAGAACAAATAAGTTGAAAAAAATTGAGTTCAAACTCTTTCAAACTCAAAGTAGGTGACAAGGACGAGTTTCATATTGACTGCAGGCACCAGATTAACCGACGAAGTCACTGGATGGTCACCGGACGAGGTCCTAGATATGTAACGCCATAGTGCTTCAGCGTACCAGTTGGACCGGTAAGAACCGTTCTGGTAGCACCGGTTGAGTGATTATGGTGTTTGGAGTTTAGCATCCATCAGCTCCCTAAAGCTTTGCGGTGGCAGCTAATACTGAGAGCGACGGCTGACAGATCCTTGATCTCCTTATGCAGTGCTTCAAATTGCGGATCCCCTTCTTTGTGCAACGTCTTCTCTGTTTGGAGCTGATGGCTGATTTCCTACTCACGCTTCAGACAGTCGTTCAGTTGTGCCTCAAAATCTGCAATCTTTTTGTCTCTGTCTGGAAGAGACAGGAGGGATAAGGAGGCAAACCACAACAAAAGTGCAAAATTTGATATAGAACATGCAGCATGAATAAAAGGGCTCACCTCTGATATCCGCATGGAGCTCCTCGTTCTTGATGGCCAGTGCCTCCCTTTCCTTTTGGATAGAGTCAATCGTCTTATAGCACTCGTCCAGTTCCTTCTTGGTGTGAGCGCGCTCCACATCCCAGGCTGCTCGCTGCTGCATGAGCTTGGACTCAGCTTCTTCGGCCTTGGAGGCAATGGCGGTTGATCGGCGTATAATCTCGGTCTTCTGGATCGAGCGTAGGACGACACTCTATTTTTATCAAGAGAACAATCAAGAAGGGATATTTCTTCCTCTCAAAGGATAAATGTACAAAGAGAAACTTACCTCATGCGACTTCGCAACTTGTTCGTGCATCTCCTTCAATTTCTCGAATTCTTCATGGTAGTTCACAACTTGTTCGTGCAGCTCCTTCCATTTCACCAATTCTTCGTGATCAGTTTCGGAGCTGAATAGGAACGTCCAATCGTCGTCCCATTCAGCTCCGGGAGGTGCGCACCCAATTCGAAAGTGCCGCGGCGGAGACGGTGGTGCAACAAGCTTGGGGCGCGGGATTTCCTCGATCTCCAACCCGGCGAGGTTCGAGTCCTCCATATGGGCTGCGGCGCGACGTCTGCTTTCGGCCGGTTGAGTCCACGTGGTAGCCGAAGTCGTGCTCGATGTGGAAGGATGAGAAGGAGCTGCCTCCTCGCGAGCAGGGTTGACCGTCTCAGGGCCTGGAGATCTTGGAAAAGACATTGCGGGGCACCTCCAGCCTCCATGCTAGAGGCCGATGCCCTTATAGGAGATACATCCGGTTCCATCGAGGTACTTGCCAGCACCACATGGGTACCCGCGGCACCTTCCTCAACCTTTGGTGTAATGGCAGACACACTGTTAGTCTGCGTGGTGGTAGGAATCTCCATGTTCGGCAGGCTGGTGGAGGGCATCGTCATGCGCGTGGAACGGGTGTTCCTCCTATGGTTAGATGACTCTAGCTGTTCGGATGAGGAGGGTTCGATGCCAGAGCCACCTTGGCCCTTATCCCCAGGATGACCGGCACTGAAGTTTACTTCCCGTTCTTCAGCGGGTGGAGGAGACGGGCCCATCACATTGTTCTTCATCATCTTCAGTGCCTCCTCATGCGCGCCAGGCGGGACCAAGTCCGATATCTTGGTACGCTTCATCAGTTGTTCGATAGTTAGGGAGTCGGGCAACAGAGGGTTGCTCGAGTACAACAGATGAGGATTCTGCATAAATTTTTGGATACAAGACTCGGTCAAGTTCAAACGTGAATGCTGACAAGAAACGAGATAGTGCCCAGTTGTTGTCACTTACACCGGGGCAAGGATGCTGCATGTGCCAACCAAAGAATGGCGTTGGCAACTCTTGAACATTATGGAAAATCCTCCAAAGGTCGGCTAAGCACTCGGCCTTCCAGAGTTGATCCTTGCATATTCTTGTTGGGTCTTCAGTACCCAAGTACTCGAAGGCAGGGTGCACCCTGTTTTGACAGGGTTGCACACAACGGCGGATGAAGCTCAGCACCACCGACTGTGCCGTCAGGCCAACCTTCTTGGTGGAAGTCATCATGTCGAGGAGCGCAGGGATCTGGTTGTCCTCCGCACTGACGGAAGGGGCCTTGGTCCATTGGGGTGAATCTTGGGCAGATGGCCGTTGTGCGGAATGAGCTGAGGTGGATGATTCGAGATGTAGAACCACTCGGGGTGCCACTCCTTGTTCGAATCATTCAACTTGAAGTCGAAGTAGTCTGCCTTGCGCCCTTGGTGCAGCTCGAAGATCGCACCTCCGACAATGGTAGTCCGGTCTGCCTTGACATGGTAGAGATGGCGCCACAAGTCAAAATGGGGACCGATCCCCATGAAAGCTTCATAAAAATGGATGTAAAGGGAAACATGAAGAATGGAATTCGAGTTGAGATGGATCAACTCTAACCCATAGTAGTAGAGAAGGCGCGGAGGAAATCGTGAGCCGATGTGGCGAATCCGCGCTCATAGAAGGAAGTGAACACCACTATCTCATCTACCTCATTGAAGGGCCAGGGCTTTCCTGGGTCTGCCCTCCAGCCTGCGACTACTTGTTCCTGGAGTAAGCCATCGTTCACCAGCTTCTCCAGGTCTTCATGCTTGACGGAGGATGGTTTCCACACTAACGGTTGTGCTGGAATCGTCTGGAACTGTGGGACTCCATCGAGAACAACCTTCCTTCTCTTATTCGTCTTCTTCATCGCACTGGTACGCCCCTCACCCGCCATTCTTGGTGGACTAGTGATTCAATATTCAATCTCGGGGTCTACGGCCATGGATCGAGGATTGGAGACTCGAGGGATTCGAATTTGTGGATCTAGGGGTAGTAGTAGTGGAGTGGCACTGTTGCAGCTGCTGCTCGAATTAGGGATTTCAACTAGAATGGTAAACCGAACATTTCAACCTAGGTGTACTTGTCCAGTGCGCCAACACTAAAGCGTTACAGAGTCTCAAGTCTCCACATTTTGACCACTTCATGTTCGCACGCGGCAAAGACGGGCACAGACCCCGGTCTCCACCGACTATGTCGAAAGGCCCACGTGACACGTCAGATCGGACAGGGGAGGGGCAGACTTAAGGCGCATCTCCGCCGTCCATTTCCAGAGCCGTCAATCCTAACCTGGAACGTTTGCGTGGGGCCGGTATCCTATTTGTCCCTCATTTGCCCTCGTGCGGCCGTCTCTCTGCCGCTGTCGCCGCCGCCGCCGCTACCGCAGCCGCCATCACCATTGCGACCATGCGTTGTCTCCCCCTCTCGCGTCGCCTTGGCGCAGCGCCACGGCGTTGTGTGTCCCGCGCCGCGCCGCAGCCTCATCTGTCCTGCGCAGCACTGCCGCTCCAAACCCTAGATCGCCTCTAGCGTACTCTCTCCAGCTTAGAGATCCGTTCACTTTCTCGCGTCCCCGTCTTTCTACTTCGCTGGTGTGATTCGCATCCTGACGGCTTGTGGGTAAGGATTCCCCTTTCCTGCTACATTTTGGTTCTCCTTTTCCCAAATTCATGATTGGTTGTTTAGAACGACTCTTATAACGTTAGTACTTGGTCCTAATTTATCCTCAGTACTTACAATAGTTTTTTCATTATTGCTTGACTAAACAGTTGGAGTAGTTGATTCCTAATTTTCCCTTGTTATTAATGTCCTGGGTTTCCTGTGTTCAATATCAGGGTTGCTGCATTTGTTGGTTCTGTCGAAAGTAATGGCTAAGAGGAGGCAGACTGCCAGACATGACGACAATGAGGGTGCGGGCAGTGAGCCACCTCGCAGACCGGTGAAGGACAATGGCAAGGGTGTTGCAGATGAGCCTGGAAAGAAGAAGAAGCTATCCAAGGATGCACAAGCAGCGTTATCAGCAGCAACAAAATCAGGTGCTTTGAGAATCAGAGAACCAGCTACTCATGAGGTTGAGCCTCCACCTCATAGGAGAATCACCCGCAGTCTATCCTCGCGTGCTGGGTCGGAACGTGAACCCACCACTCAGTCCGGTAGGAAGCGACCCCGCACCCTGACTGCATCAGAGCCGCTAGTACCTATAGATGCTACAACTAGTAGAGTAAAGAAGCTGAGGTTTGTTTCTATTGAGGAGTGGTACAGGGACCCCGAGATGATCGTGCTGGTAAAAATTTCTACACACTCCTTTAGGAAGGCTTCTTTAGGGCATATGAGGCCAGGGGGATTCAGTTGAGGAGGCACAATGTGCTGAACTACGACAAATTAAGCTGTGCTGCAGGTGGAGCACACATTGAGCCGCATTTCAGCTACTTGAGAGGACTTGCCGATTTGCTTTCCCGGTCGGGCAGATATGTGGCGCGTTGGGTTAGAATTTTCTACGCCATAGTATGGATTGATGGGAACAGCGATTTCATTCGGTTCGTGTTCAGGGGCTAGGATCATACACTATCCCGGGAAGATATTGCAGATGCCCTGGAAGTGGATCTCAACGACACTCACCTTCATGAGTTGGTGTACCCATGGGCTCATCCTCCCAGACGTGCACTTGTTGGATGTGTTCTTCCACCTTTTGGGAGGGTATCTATCTGCTACCGCCAGCCGTTCCATCCGGAGTCCTCCCGTGCACCCGATAGACTTACTACCGAGGCTCAGGTCATGCACAAGGCCCTGCGACATTCACTTCTTCCGAGGATGGGACACGGAGAGGCAGTGACCAGTATCCAGCAGTGGCTCCTCCTTCACATCCTGTCCTATACACCATTTGATATTGTAGACTTTCTTCTATGTGGGATTGAGGACAATATTGCAGATGGATTGAAAGCAGGAAGACAACAGCCCTATGCACATATTATCAGTTATCTTTTGGACAAGACCATTGCTCAGCATTTGCAGACTCCGGTTCATCACCCACTTGCAGACAGCCCTAGTTGTTACAAGGTCTACAATCTGTTGCCTTCCAGGGATCCTCGCCGTGGCCTAAGAGCCCTAGTAGCTGCTCAGAGTGAGCTGACTCCAGAGGAGCAAGAAATAGCTATATAGGAGGATGATGCAATTGACGATTTGGATGCCGTTCAGGGGTTCTGGGACGAAGACTATAGCTCCGACTCGTCTGACCTAGACTACACAGTTCCACCCCACCTCCTAGAGCTCATGATGCAGAGGCAAGTGGTTCCAGTTCAGCTCAGCTAGATCCAGCACCAGATCAAGTTCCAACTCGACCTGCGGCACCGACTGACACCACCGATCAGATGCAGATGATGATGATGATGCAGTCGCAGTTCAACGATTGGATGATGAAGATGCAGGAGGCGGCAGCAGAAAGGCAGGAGCACAACACAGCCAGGTTTTTGCTCTCCAAGAGCAGCAGAATCAGTTTCCCCTGTCACTGGCGAAAGGCAGGGAGTCTACGACACTCTTGATCGAGCGCCTGTTCCGGTGTGTCGGCATTGAGCCACTTCCAGTACAGCCTCCATTGGCTATCTCAGAGCCCTCAGCTTACTTACAAGTTGTACCTAGACAGATCCCGCTGCAGCTAGGCACTTTTGCTACACTTCCACCTGGGCCGGTGACTCCGCCAGGTTCCAATACTCCAGTGTCCAATAATCCAGTGTCAGCAGCTACATTTTCCTCCGTGTTTGGCAGTGTAGCCACGGAGACCGATAGAGTGGACAAGGAGATCCTAGAGGAGCAGACTACTCCAGTGCCAGCATCGAGTGCCAACCCTTTTGGTATTGATAACATTGACGACGCCCCGGTTACTGGTGTTGAAGCACCAGTGCAGGAGCCATCACATTCCGAGTATGTTCCCACTGAGCAAGATAACACGATGGTACCTCAGGACACAACTCAAGAAGGTAGCATCTCAGCCGAGCGGAGATACGATCATCAGCCGTCAAGGTTGGCAAGTCAGGACACAACTGAGATAGGCATCAGCTCAGAGGAGACCAGGGGACAGGGTGATGAGATCCCATCAGATCAAATCGCCGAGGGGCAGCCCGTAGAGGTGTCAGGTCAGGCCTCAACTCAGACAGCCAGCAACCCACTCACCGACTCTAGAACTGCGACCGTGAGAGTTCAGTACCATTCGCCTATCACAGTTGATGACATGACTATATATATCAGCTCAAATCCTATTTTCTTTAGATTTTTATAAATACAGTTCCATTATTGGTCTGATGCTAGATTTGCTATTTGGTGTTATATTTGGCAGGTAGAAGCGAAGACATGACTATGTTTCTAGGGAAGAAATGAAGACCTGATTATGTATGTTTAATCAGTCAGTATTTTGCGAATATCTGGTGCAAGACAGAACAGGAAGTGAAGAACTAACCTACTATATATGTGTGCTGTAAAATATGTGAAGTGCAGACTTGAGCTAGCTAGATAGGACCTAACTATATGGGTCTGATTGGTTGGTTGCATAGGACCAAAGCTGTGTGATTTTGTTCTCTGGAAGGGCGACAAATGGCCACCAATGTTCCAGGATGTAGCTTCAAGCCTATGGGTGTGTTTTGTTGTTGGGCTAACTCTAGCCTGGTTAGCCTCTGGAGCCAGGGCAGCCCAAGCCTGTGTAATCTTATGCTTTTGGACCATTTTTGGTTGGGTGTATAGATCTAGTCGGACTGGTCTAGTTTGTGTTTGGTTAGCTGCATTCGGACGTGGCCAGGCTTGGTACAGCCATGCGGCGGAGAACCTATATGACTTCTGTGAGTTGGCCTTATGTGTTTGAGATTCGTGTGGACACCACGCATTCAGAAGCAAGTTTACATCACGCGTCGAAGCGAACACCCCCACAACACATACAACGCGCGCAAACAACGCACACAACAAAACACTACACCACCACAACCTGGGTGAAGAGTCCAAAGTAAACCACCGTGAACTGCGCCATCATCGCCAACACTGTGCCACGCCAAAAGCCGCGGCCCGCTACTAGTCTGAGCGCCAACCCGATTAAGTTTGGTAGTTGTATACACAGGCAATGCTAAGAACAGATCTAATCTAGGTCTTGTTTGATACAAAAGATGGGGGTTTCTTCAGACCACCCCAAAGGCAATGCTAAGAACAGATCTAATCCAGGTCTTGTTTGATACAAAAGATGATGGTTTCTTCATACCACCCCAAAGGCAATGCTAAGAACAGATCTAATCCTGGAAGACCTGGTTCACCACGTCGCTGGTGTCAACTGCCACCTAGATGGTCGCTGCATGTCCCTCGAAGTCACTAGCTAGCTCCTTAAAGGTTTCATCTGCGAGATCGGGAGCGGCGAGGTGCAGTTGGTAGAGCTCGAGACCCAACTGAGTCTGCACCGCGGCGAGGGCTACTGCAGCCCCCTGACGGACACCATGGCCGGCCACCTCCTTGGTGCGTGCAGGGATGTCCTGGAGGTGTTAGGTGAGCGTGGGTCCCCAAGCATTGACGTCGAGGATAGCGGTGGCCACTGCTTGGCGAAGGGCCTGCAACTCTGATTCCAAGGCTGAAGAAAGAGAGAATAAGAAAAATCACGGCAGGGAGAATCACAAAATCACGATTATATGCCAAAGGAAGAGATATATCTGCTACCCTGGTGTCGACTTCCGCCAGCTAAGTGCACACGGCGGCGGTTTCCTCTTTGGAGGTTGAGAGGGCGGCCTGGGTTGCTTCCAGGCAGGTCTCAAGACGGCCCACTTCGCGGGACGCCTCGGTGTAGCGGTTACGGCCTTCACGCCCCTCTTGAATAAGCACCCTAATGAGGCGATTCATGTCCTCGCTGGAGCTGGCTGGACCAGAGGAAGACAAGCTCGAGGAGGGGATTGGAGGTGTGCTAGAGGCCTCGTCATCCCTGATCATGAAGCAACAAGTCAAAAATCCATCGCATCTGAAGTAGAGGCGGCCTGGACGAGCCCTCATCGGTGTTGCGCTTGTTTGCCATTGCTACTGTAGGAAGGGAAAGGAGATCGAAAGGGCGGAGATAGAAGAAGAAGAGGCAGGAACCGTCACCCAGAGTTTTATAGTCTTGTGCTGGAGGAGAGAGGTCTGGCCTGGTCACTGACATGTGGGCCTGGCCTATGCATTAGTGACCCAGCGGCATAGGGACCAACTATAGAGCCGCGGTGCCGGTTCAGTTCCCGATGCGCCCTTTGGTCCGTACGCTCGCCATTTATAGGGTCTGCCCACGGCTTCTCCAATATAACTCCTCCACCCCGCATGCACCAACGCCTCGAATCCCACATGGGTGCCGGTTCAGTACCTGATGGTTGGCCCGCGCTCCCGCTCTCGCTCCTGCTCCCGCCATGGCAACCACCCGTACTGGGCTCGGCGACCGCCGCCGACTCCGCCGTCTCCTGCTACGGCTGTCCGGTCGCCGACGCCTCCGTCAACCTCCTAGCCAGCCCGGTCGCCGATGCCTCCATCAACATCTGGGGATGCCGGCTCGCCGACGCCTCCGTCAACTTGCAAGGATGCCCGGACGCCGACGCCTCCGCCAACCTCCAGGACTCCGCCGTCTCCTCCTCCGCCTCCGCCAACCGCCAGGACTCCGCCGTCTCCTACTCCGGCAGGGCGCGCGACAGAGATCACGCACACGACGTCTTCGTGGGATTGGTGCGACGAGCCCCAAGCCCCAACTCCGCAGATCAAGCCGGTTGGTCCCTCAATTACGAGGTATGAATGGGTTGCATTTGAGAGGACATTGGTCTACACGACGGTTACATGTGACGTGGCTGTGGCGGTGAGGTTTCTAGAAGAAATCCAAGGTAGCCCACCAAGGCGCATGATCGTGGGATTGGACACCGAGTGGAAAAAGCTCCCTGGTGATGCCTACATGATGGCCCTCTTGCAGCTGTGCGTAGGTGCTAGTGTGCTTGTGTTCCATGCCGCCGCCGGCGACCTCCTAGAAGTCTTGAAGAGGTTCTTGACAAAGGATGAGCACATCTTCACAGGTGCACACATCACGCACGACGTGGAGCGGCTACAGGAAGATTTTGGCATCACAATTACCAATCCGATTGACCTCCAATTGGTAGTCCCTGCCGCCGCTCCCGGATACGCGCATTCGGCGGATTCCATCCCGTGCACGGAGTAAAGCGTTCGTCGCTCGAGAAGATCGCTTCAATGGTACTGTGTCTACCTCATTTTCACAACCAGAAGGGCGTCGACCATGATAACTAGGACGCGTGGTATCTGCAACCGTCGCAGGTGAAATACGCTGCCACAGACGCGTACCTATCCTATGAGATCGCGAAGCAACTGGAGATGAAGGATGGCTATAGTTTCTTTAAGTAGTTTTGAAGTCAGGTAGACCAGATCTCCAGTGTAAGTTGTTGTATTAATTAGTAGGTGTTGTGTTTGGAATGCTTGTGACAATGATGTGGCATAAGTCAGTTGTACGTCATGGTTCATGACTAGATGGAAATATCAGTACTCTTTTTTACTATTATTTTTGTGACTGAATGACAATAGTAACATGTTTTGCAATTGCTACTAAATGAATGTCATGAACTTGTAACGGGATAATGTGACACAAACACCACCAGACACGTTTAGAGAGAGCATCGGTCCAACCCAGAGCCTGAGCCCTGTCGTCGTGCTGCGCGATGCTTGAGGGAGCCGGGGCTAGGCTGCGGCGGGGTTGCCGGCTGGCTGGGCTAGCCGTCACATCGCGTCGCTAGAGATTCCTCGTGGATAGCTGCTCCCGGTGTACGCCTGCCCCCACCCTGGGTGCTTATGGACATTTCGTTCTGCCCGACACTGTTGCGGTGTGGACCAGGTGCACGGGAGTACTCCCTACTCTGGCCGGAGGGAAACCCTCCCCCCCACGGTTGAGCTGGGCCAGGTGCTCACCCCTGCGTGAAAAACCCTAATCCGTCCCTCTTCTGCCTCCACTCCACCTCGCCGATGCCCTGCCTTCACCACCCTAATCCACTCGCCGCTTGAATCCTCCACCGCCGCTGCTTCCACTGCCTCGCTTTGGATGACAATCGGGCTGATTGTCATTGAAAGATGCCTCCTTGCGTCCCCTTCGATGGCCTGGGCACCGACATCGCGTCCCCAGAGGCCACCACCCCGGTTGGTTCGCCTGAGGCTTCATATCTGGAGGAGGGTGAAATAGATAGGGTTGGCGGCGACGACGATGACGACACGGCGGATGGCGACGACGACGACGACAAGGACATGGCAGTCGACGATGAGGACATGGCAAACGATGACGACGTCTCCAGGCCACAACGATCGAATGCCATCAACGATCGAATGCATTTGATGCTTCGCCCACCTGGCTCACGGCATCGTCGAACCGCCTGCTCCATCACCGATGAACAGTGTCCGCCACACCCTCGGCGGCCCTGGCGGTAACCCCCGGGCAACCCTTGCCTCCTCCTCCAATGGCGCCAGGGAGCAGGCACCTTTCCTGAGGTGCGAACACACCTTCATCCTCGAGCGCCACAGGGAGACGCCCAACCGCTTCTAGTTCAAGCACAAAGCCGTCGTCGCCTTCGCCATCCGCGACTACCCCATGGAGCAGTGGAACCGCGAGCGGATCGTCTTCTCGTCTGGCCCGTACACCAACCCGCTCCTCATCGACCCGGTCTGCATCCATGGCACCGACTTCTCGGCGGTGCTGCTGATCTCGCTTGCAGAGTACATCAGGAACCATGCTGGTCTCGTCTTAGTGGCACAGATCGACATCTTCCACGTTGAGCACCTCCAAGACTCCGATTACGAATCAGATGGGCCGCCTTCTCCTGGAACAGGTGGGCAGCCGCATCCCTCCATCAGTGCTGCGGTTGTGGGCCCTGGCGTGCCCGGGAACGCGCACGCTTCACACGTCCCGGGGCCTCACGTGCCCGTGAACGCGTACGCCACCAGTGGCATCCCCATGGGCATCACCTACTTGGAGGGGTCGGCTTCTGAGTGCCCCTCCTTGTGCCGGGGGATGTCCTGCCGGTCCCCATCGGCAAGCTCCAAGGCCATTGCTGGTACCTGAACCTATGCGCCAAGTCGTTGGTTTCCAAGCCGGCCGTTGTCGAGTTCAGCTTGCGACTCGGGTCTGTCTTTGAGATCGGCACGATAGCAGCAAATGGTGACAAAGGCCGTTTCCTGGTTCCCTCCCAGCCTTACCGCGTCGACATTCGTGGGGACCAGAATATGTTCGTCGTCAACCTCCACACTGCCTCTGTCGGCTTCCTCCGCCGGATTGCCACAGTGGGGTCCACCAAGAACACTGCATGCTCGGTCGACATCCTCGCGATAGTATCTGCCTGCATGCAGAGATACCTTCCGGTGGGCCGGCCTGGAGGCGGAGGCGGGGACCGTAGAGTCCACCTGCATGTACGGGCATTGCCGCTCCTAGTTCTCCCACTTGCCGCGAAGGGTGAAGGGGATGAAGTCGCGCCTCGCCTAGCGGATCTGAAAGTAGCACCCGCCCACCGTGCGGGGGATGGCAGTCACGCCTGGACCAGGTGACGTCGGCCCTGACCGGCACACCTGGAAGAAGTGGCGGAAGAGGGTCACCAACGGCCAGACCCCGATGAAGGCTTCACAAAAGTGTGCGAAGATTGCTAGGATCATAAAGCCGTTGGGTTGCAGGTGCACCAGATGGATGTTGAAGGCCTCGAGCACCGCCATGAGGAAGGGCGAGAACGGGGGCATGAGCCCCACCACCAGGCAGGGGAGGAAGACCACGATCTCCCTCAATCCCCGGCAGTCAGGGAAGGCCGTGCCGGCACGGAGCATGGTGTCGGCGTGGAGCAGGCCCCTTGCTCTCCTCACCGCCGTTGCATCCACGGTGGACGAGGTGAAAGTCTAGGACCCAGGGGCCACTCTCTTGGCCTTTGCGTGTCATGGTGGGAGCCTGAGTGGGGTTGCAAGCGCGAGGAAGATGAGGCGAGGAAGGCGATGGAAAGTGACAGGCGAGAAGGACGAAGGCAATGGATAGCGACCCCCGGCACATTACGCATGATCTCAGAAGAGCCCGCGGCCATTAAACCGAGTGAGGCCCACCACTAGTCCTACTTGGACCAATTTGACCTGGGCACCTCACTCCCAGGCCCTAGGCAGTTTGGTATCCTTCGAGGAGAAGGAACACGCCTTGAGCGCCACGATCAATGTGCTCATCATGCCGTCGCCTGACATAGAGCAGGGATAGCGCGACTTCACCGTCAGTAAATCAACATGATTACAGAGAGGCGCACGACACGCGGCCGTGGCAGCGCCTCGATACGGGACCCGACCCGTCCCATCGGCCCGTTCAAACGAAAGGCCCAGAAGATCCCGCCTCATAAGGTGTCTGATGCTTCGTCGGTCGTGGACTCGTGGGCAGGTGACCGCGGGGTCCTAGGCTGCCCCAGAGACAGCCCGGGACTACGTGGAGACATCCCGGGATACAGGTGGCACCCCCGGATCTCGACGACATTTAAGGCGCGCGGGTCCCTCAGGTAGAGCGGTGCCAGACGCCTGTCGGGCGCCACATTGACACCCGAGGCGGCAACCAGCCTCCATCCAAGGAAGACTATCTCTTGAACCAGCCTTCTCCAATGGTTAAGCTAGCTGCTAGCTTATACATCTAGAAGAGTATCGTGTCAAGAGTCAGATGCTAGCTCTTATATGTCTATAAAACCCCACGCGTCAGTCTCACATGATTTAGAGTTAAGTGCATGAGACTATCTGAGTATTAAACAAGTGATATTCGGTGATCCTTTCTCGTGACCATACAGTGATCATATCCGGTGATGATCACCGGAGCCAAAAAGTGATCATATCTGGTGATCACAGGTGCCATACAGTGATCATATCTGGTGACGATCAGTAGAGTGATCATATCCGGTGATGATCAGTAGAGTGATCATATCCGATAATGATCACCGGTGCAATAAGGTGATCACCGGATCGTAACTTAATTCCGTTGTGTGAAACTGTCAGGTTGCTCACCGTCACAAGTAGTGCATTGGCATCACAATACCAATGAAATCTTATGTAAAGGTAAACTAAACGGTAATGTTGTCCCACCAGTCGGACCGGTGGGTGCAGCAGGAGAGGAACAAATGAACTCCATCTCACGAGAAATGCTGTCAAGGTCTCAGATCGATCCGCACAATTCACAACATCATATGTTTCACAAATAATTCAGGAATCATGGGCATTCTATGCACCATGAAGATGTCTAGACATACAGCCATCGTAAACAGAGTATAATGAATGTGCTAACAAAAGGAGAGTTAATAACAATGAAACCCAGCTCCACTGATATCCACTGCTACCATTGAACCATGTATTTGATTAGAACCCCATGATATCACAAATCACGCGCGAAGAAGATGTAGATCACTAGCCTTGTTCTATTCAAGCAGAAAAAATAAAGATTAAGTCATCGTAAAGAGGAGTTTCTGAGCAAAGAAGAGGAAAAAATTGTATGATGCACCACCTCACCTACAAATCAGTCATAGAGCACATCTTCAGGGAGCTTTGTTGCCTAAAAATGAAGAGGAATATTAGTCATAACTACACATGCCTCACAAAACGACATGTTGTCAGTTTTGATGAACCGAGAAACACCTCTTCTCTCAGGGGACATTTTCGCCGATTGTGACCCTCCTTCTTACAAAACGTATATTTAGTCCTAGATTTGTTTTGACTGGTACTTAACTTGAGCTTTTTTCTTTGGAGACCCTCTACCAGGCACTAGGATGGGATCCGAGACATCTATGATGTGTTCACAATCAGCCTCCGGGGCTTGTGGCAGCACCGGTCCATACAGCTTGCCTTGGTTCGCTCCTACATTTGGCAGGATCTGAGCAGCTTCCTGAGCAAGGACGGCTTTGAACCGCTCACATCCTTCAGTTGAAAGAGATGCTATGAATGATGCAGCGTGACTCATATTGCGTAGTTCACGGTACCTCAGTAGGGATTCGGAATACTCGTACATGGTTCTCTTCCTTATCGGCGGAAATGCACTCTTCGCCCGCATTGTCCACATATCCAAAACATAGCAGTCTGGAAGCTTGCGTTCGCCACGATAGTCCAATACAAAGAACATGTGTGAGCAGGGGAGGCCAAGGTATTGCAACTTACGACAAGAACAAGAGATCCCGTCCAAATTGCCCTCTGCGTTCAATTCACATTTCACATAGAACCAGATGTCCCCTTTGTCCTTCCTGCCGACAATATACTCTTCTGTATCATCACCATCTAGGATCTCAATCAGATGACACTTGCTTGCTGCTGGTATGCTAAACTGCACTGTAAAAATACAGCAGGTGTGAACCTTTTCTTCGCATCTATCTCAAGAATTGGAGCATCTGGAGCTATGAATGGCTCAGATTGCAAGGCAATTTTATCATGATCGGCCTCATTTCTACGCGTCCTTGAAAGGCGGCTCTCATAGCTCTGTACCATTTGTAACAGTGTCATTTTAGGATTCAGCTTCATCTGAAGCCTAGCGTTGAGGCTCTAACTCCGTTGGTTGCTCCTAATTCCTAAATAGCACTTACCCACATGATACGCAGCATACCATATTTTCCTCAGTTCATACATCAGATAAATCCAAGAGTCTATTGTAACCTCATACTCTGCAAGGAATGCCAGCCATTTCTTCTCAATATCTTCTATGGAGCAATAGTCATGCATAAAGACCCTGAACACATCCTTCACTTTGTCATCTTTAATATTACGCACAATATTATGCTCAATATGCCATCCACAAAGCCTATGCAATGTATTCGGCCAGACAGTCCTTATTGCTCTCTGCATAGCAATGTCTCCATCAGTGATCACGGAAATAGGATGCTTCTGAATATTAGCGTTCGAAAATGTTCTAAGAAGCCATTCATACGATGTTGCATTCTCATGAGAAATTATTGAACACCAAAAAACAACAGTGCATTGATGATGATTCACCCCAACTAAAGGAACTAGGGGCACGTTGTACCGATTTGTTTTGTAAGTGCTATCAAATACAACGACATCACCAAATGCTGCATAATCAAGCAGGCACTGAGGATCACACTAGAATAGTCCCACCAGATGTCCTTGCCCATCAGTTATGCTCCTGAAAAAAAAATTTAGGGTCTCTCAGTTCACGCTCCCTAAGGTGTCTGAGGACTGTTTGAGCATCACCAGCAGAAATTGACTCATCCTTATCGCGATGGAAGAAGTTGTACAAGTCCCGTTGTGTGTAGCCAAATTTATCATACCCACCGTACTGCATTTCCTGAACTTTGTATATCTGGTATTTAGGGATACCAGTAATCTACAACTCGAGAATTTCTGCATTCTGCTCATCGCCTATTCTTTGATGTGAAGGCAGCAGACAACTAAGGTCACTTGGCGCCATAGGATGGTTGTGTTCGTCGATGAAATCTTTCACAAACCACTGCCCCGTGTTCTTATCTCGTGCAATCACAAATCTAGGAGGGCATCCAATACGAGTCATATTTCGTGGCCTGCGCTGCTTATCCTCCCTGATCATGTGCTTCGCTGCACGGAAACACTCACGATTGCAATATAACTTCCTAAGGATCACGTGATTATGGCCAGCGTCCCACTCAACATAGCCCTTCCTCACACTGAATCCTTTCTCAAGAGCATATGCATTGTAAAACTGAATTCCTTCATCTTCACTAGCGAACGTCGTTGTAACAATTTGATTGTACTCCATCATAGACCCAATATCCGCCATCTCCAGCAAGGACTCCTGCAGCCATCAAGAGCGTTACACAAATTAGATATCCACATAACAAATTCACATCTTTTGTCACTATCTACCGCAAGTTGCCATCTGATGAACACCGGCATATCAAGAAACGAAATTTGATCCAACGGCGGAGTCCAACCCGCGGGCTGTGGCCTGCTGAATGCCAGCTCAATTGAATCTAGTGCAGCGGCCGCAAGGGAGCGATGAGGTCGTGGAACACAACTGGCAAGGTGGGCGACGACGGCGGAGCATGACTACGCCGACTAGGGCACCCCCGCGTAGAGGCTACGGGCGGCGAATTGCGGCAGGGGCTGGCAAGTGTAGGGCCGTAAACAACGAGCAAGGGCGACGGCGAGTGTAGGGAGTTGGTAGCGGCGGCGCCGGCAGGGGCTTGATCACAGTGGAGGCGCGGGCGGCTACAGGCAATGCTGGGGGTTTGGGGTTTGTCCTAGGCGCGGGCCGGGGGTGGGCCGGTGGGGAGGGGGTGTTGGGTGGACAAATGACCTTCTTACCCTTGAGGAATTAAAATTGTGTAATGGAATTAATTTCTGGAGGTACCTCCCAACCACCACCGTAAAAGGACTCAAACGAAATATGCGGAGACATAGCTACATGTTATATTACAAGTAAGAAAAATATTTTTCTTTGCAACATAATAATAATATTTCTCCATTCTTTTATTTATCTATGTATAAGTACACGTCATGTGTTAAATCGAAATATCATAAGATGATTAGATGCATTTATAACATATTTTACAATATTCTTGTTTATGAAATTTAGTCATCTTTGTAAGTGGTGAGCACCGAAACTGGTTTAAATATAGGTATAAGAAATGGATGCTAATTGTCACCGACTACATTTTGCATCATAGGTCATGTTGCCATCAAACATGACATGTTTCAAATTAAAACGTGATCTTTATACTTAGGAACATGTTGTTATTATGTTTTTCTTTATAGAGTAATGCAGACTTTTTGTTTGAAATAATATACAAGCTCGATTTTGCAGAAATTGAGATAAAAAAGTTTGTAATAAGTATCTTCTTACATACTCCGTCTGTCCATAAGTATAAGAATTTCTAGGGTTTTTTAGGACATGTTAATGATGAAGCAAATAGAAGCATATACCCTATTAAAATATGTTCATCATTAGCTATTGCATTTAATTAAGCATTGTTATTTGTTCTGCTTAAAAGCTATATTGTATACCACTAGCTCATTTGTTGAATGATTGTTCGGTTTGCATTAGGCCAGTCTCAGTATATAATTTTACTATACGGTTATCTAGATCAGAAACTAGATAATTGAGCTAAATCAGTTGTTATTAAGCTTTCTGTTCTGAAGACTATATAATAGTAAATGATATGAGAGAGAAGGGGTGAATGATAGAAAAGCGCTCGTATTTGTGGACAAATCAAAACATCCAGAGATGCTTATACTCTGTATTTGTGCATGGAGGGAGTACGGTAGCTATTTTTGTTCACCGCGAATTTTCTATAATCCATATCTACCATAGGATATCCTTGAAGCTTATAAAAGGAATTAAAAAAGTCTCTAGATATATCCATGAAGGAGCTTTATTCTGATATGAAAACAAAGTTACATACTCCTATCGGTATGCATAGTAATTACAAAAATGCAGGATTATATTTTTTATTTATGTGTTGATATTTAAATTAACCTCTAGGTAATTTGGACTAGTTCTTCAATCCTGATATGACTCGAGAAGTTGTTTTGTTTGATTAGTTTAATAACAATTACGGATAACAAAAAGTCAACTTAAGCTTAATCATTCAAAACAATTCTGCTAATTCCAGAAGAATCAAATAAACAATGATTTAAAAAGCTAAAATGTCTTGTATATGTGTATAAATTTTAAAATTTTAAATATATTTTATTACAGGATGGAGAAAGTACGTTCGTTATCTCAATCAGTATGATATTGTTTCTATCAATCCATGGAGAAAAACATATATATGATTAATTTAATAGTAAAAATACTAAATTATTATCCTAGTCACTACACGGGCCAGGGATGCACAAAGGCCCCAGAATTTCGATACGATCAATTAATCAAATCTTCAAGTTCGATGGTGAAACTATCTATTTCAATTTTCTTGGTTTTTGCCTGTGCTTACACGGAGGAGTACTCTCTCTGCATCATATTTAGAAGTCGTTTTGGACAAGAACACGGTCTCGAAAATGTAACTTTGACTTTTTATTATTTATAAAAATATTTATTAAAAATAATATATATATATTTATTTATAAAAATATTTTTTAAGACAAATCTATTTATATAGTTGTTACATTTCAAAACTCAACGACTTAAAATTCATCGTGATTTATATTTCTAATGTTTGACTAAAATTTTATACAAAATAATTTCTAAATGTGACGTGGAGGGAGTATAAGATAAGGATTCCGCATATTTAGTGCTCGTGAAGTCATGTTTCGTGGATATGATATAACGACACAAATTGATTAAAAGAACAACTCTTCTAATCTTGTGCTGTTGAGTGTTGACGTGATATTGTGCGGATATGACGGCACAACTTGATAAAATGTGATAATGAATAATATTAGGGCACGTACAACGGGCGTCTCCAGCCGTCGCCATGCAGTTTTTTTTTTGCGAAAAGCCCCCTGCGACCGGAGAGCCGTCGTCTCGTTCGTCGACGGCACGGGCGCGTGCTCCAACGCGAGTCGCCGACTCCCGACGCGCGCTGTACCAGCTGATGCAGCTCGTCGACGGCAGCACGGATCCAGTGCGCGGGGGCCGCACGCGCGCGTGGGCATTTCGCGGCAACGCAGCGCGCGAGCAGAGGAGTTCAGGCAGCACGGCAGCAGTGTCGGAGTGCCGCCGCAGCTTCCCCCTCTCCCGCCGTCGTCGCCGCCGCAGTTGCACATCCCGCCGGCGGCCGCCTCACACGCGCCTCCCGCCGCGGGCCTCCGCTCCTGCGTATCCCGCCGGCGCCCCTGCTCCTCCCGGCGTCGCTGCTCCCGTCTCCGCCTGCCGAAGTTGCGCCTCCCGCCGGCGGCCCAAGAGCGGAGCAACGCCGAAGCAGCACCGCCGCGGCGACAGCGTTGTAGAGGTGCCACCGTAGTCATGGTGGTCCGTGGTGCTTGGTGGTTCAGCTGGAGCTTTGCTGCTAAAATCTCGTCGCCAGGGAGCTCAGCTGCAGCAATGGAGGGCGGGGTAGGTAGAGAAGAGGATGGAGGAGCTGTGGGCAGCGTCGATTTGGAAATGGTGGTGCATAGACGGCGGATTTTGACCGGCGGCTCTCAGCCATGTGAGACGGAGAGCGGAGCTAGCAAGGAAGAGCTGCTTGTGCTTGGATTGGAGCTCCAGGGGGGTGGACGGTGTTGTGCCTTCGCGGAGCAGTAGCAGAGGGTCGTGGAGTGGAGATAAGGACGAGGGAAAGCCTGCACGGTCTGCAACTCTGCATGTGTCCTCACCTGCACGGTTTGCATGTGGCCTGGGCGGTATGGCCGGTGTCAGTGTGAGGACCAGAGCTCGGTATGGGCAGGGTCACTAAAATGGCTACAAAGATCAATTGTGCAATAGATCATCATGAATTTGTATGTTAAATGATGAATTAATTACCATACAGACAGCCAAACAGACAGTTTATTGTACAAGCTGTCTATTCAGCTGTCTTTTTATATCAAAAAGACAGCAGCTGTCTCCACCGTTATACTTGCCCTCAGTACTCCCATCCTTGGCGCCATATATTTTTGTCCTTGGGATTTGGGGCGTGGAGAGCAGGAAGTTCGCAACTCTCGAAGTCCTCACATTCATCGAGTGAGCAGAGGCCAGAGAGCGGCAGCGCCTGGGGTTGTTTATGCACGTCCGGTCCGATTGCGACTCCAGAGGCGGGTGACGCTCTCAAGGCCGCCTCGGAAACGCCCATGACACACGAATTCGTGCTCATATTCAATGCCAGCGCCCGGCTTGCTGCCAGGCCTTGTGTTCTGTAGTGGACTGGATCGCGGTCTCGCTAGTCGCTCCCATCGATCTCTATCTATGCCTTTTTGTTTTGTTTAGTTCTAAAATTTCACCTTCAAATTCTATTAGATAAAAAAATATTTTCATCACATTAAAATATCGTCACATACATAAAGTAATAAATATAGATGAAATAAAAAATTAATTATATTGTTGTACTTTACGAGACAAACATTTTAAATCTAATTAATCAATGTTTAAATAATTATTTATAAATACAAATAAAACGCTATATCGACGTATTAACTCTAAAGTTTAAAGTTTGGCTTTCTAAACTTTGGAATTAAATAAGGGTCAAGTGAGCACATAGCCTATACAGTAGACTGCTCCATGCCTCCAACGCTTTGCTTCGTTGCTTGCACGCCGGCGGATCGAGTTTGTTTTTATTTTTCTTTTTCTTTTTTAGTCGAGGTTGGTTGGTTGGTGCTGGCCGCTGGGTTGCTCCCAAATTCTCTTTCGTACTTTTGGTGTGATTATTATCGGCCTGATGAATCTGATTGACCTGGGAGCTTTGCTGTCTGTGTTTTGGGCTCCAACAAAGGTTGTTGTCTCCAGCAAAATGATCAGTCCTACCTGTCAAGGTTAGAATGATTCCCTTTCATGACAAGAACAGGTTTAACTGTTGCCGGACAAGATCTGCACTTCAGCGCTTGCGTTCAAACGAGACTCAGTTGCTTGCTTCGTCGCCAGCCGGGTGGCTCCCTCCAAGCAAGGCCTGTGAACGAAGCGGGACAAGGCCAGTAAAATATACAGTACTGAGCCTAGGAGTATGTATCGAGAGAGAGCAAGCAGCGGCGTTTAGATTCGTGAAATAGGTGAGAAAGTCACGCTATAACGCACTGTAGCACTTTTCGTTTCTTTGTGATAATTGATGTTCTATCATTATCTAACTAGACTCAAAAGATTCGTCTCATCATGTACATCAAAACTAAATTAATTTTTTTATTTATCTATATTTAATGCTCTATGTATGTTATTTGTTATATTTAATGTTTTGATGTGACGTAGTTGGATGAAAAGTTTAAAAAGTTAGAAAAAACTAAACGCAGCGGAAAACGAAAAGGGCGGTGTCGCTACGCTCGGCGCCGTTGGTAGTGGTGTCCATCTCCATCCGTCACGAGCCCACACGCGCGCCTTGATCGGCGCGGAGGAGCTATGCCTATGGGTAGCCGGCCGGAGCCGAGGGCGCGCCTCGTGGGGCGCACGGAATGAGACGGAAGTACGTGATGGCTACGGCGAAGTGCTCCACTACCGCTACACGTACCAGGGACGAGGAGGGCGCGCGGATACCGATCGGGAGAGGGACCTCGGGCCTCGCCACGTACTAGTACTAGTAGACTGCGGACGGGGCACGCCAGTTCGCGCTCCCCGCCGACCGATGCGATGCGGTGCGGTGCGGTGCCGCAGCATCTTGACACTCGGTGTGGCTGGAACCGCGCGTCAGCCCGGCCTCCCTCGCGCGGCGCGGCGCCACCACGAAGAGGCGACAGGGCCCTGGACGGCGTACGCGCGCGGGTCCTCCTGTCCTGGGGGGCCGCGGCCAGCGGCGCACGCGCTTGCCGAGCGGCGGCGGCGTTGTGGTGTGGTGCGGCGCGGCGCGTACGAAGAAGGCCACCCCGCCCGGCCCATGGGCTGCGATCGCGTCGCGAGTTGCGTGACTAACCTACTATTCACCGAATCTAAAAAAAATACTAATCACCGACGACACCAACCGGCCGGGAGGCCCGGACGCGGCTGTGCTCTCCTCTGCTCTACTGCGGTGTGAGTGAGTGAGTGTGACGGCCGCGTGACACGCACAGTGCGCGCGTCTCGCCGTGACGGGCGACGTGCGGTGCGCGGCGGTGGTCAAGTCAGGTCAGTCAGGGGCTCGCTCATGGCATGGGCCATGGGGCCATGGGGCTCGGTTCCTGCCTCGGCTCTCCCGTCGCGTCCGTCGTCAGTAGTTTTTTTTTTTGAAACAAGCATCGTCAGTAGTCAGTCCATCGCGTCGCCGGGGACGGAGACAGAGGGGCACTGCCGCTGCGAGGACGTTATTGGTCTCCGACGCACCGAGGTCACATCCTGCCTGCGCCGCCCCGGCACCCGCAGCAGGCCTCGGAGCCCAGACGGATGGGTGGGTGTGCTTTCCTTTCCTTTCCTCTGATGCATGGGGCTGATGGGCTGGTGCCGGTGCTGTGGTGGGGGCTCTCCCCCTGCCTTGGGAGCCATGTTTCAACTCATCATCAACACACAATTTCGCTTATCCATCCTCACATTCTTTTGTTTAATCAAAAGAAAAGAAAACCCCCTCCAACTCAAATGGCTAGCGAGAACTCCTGCGATCCAGATCCTTGGCCGACGTGACGCTGTATCTAGCGCGCCGGGTGCTGCCGGGGCACATGTTTTGCCGCGCCCGGTGGTTACCTGTCCTGTCCCCGATCGCTGCAGACTAACCTGCGAGATCCGTGGGCGTGGGGTGGGTGAGTGAAGCAACACTGGTCATTGGCGGAGGAGGCGACGCGACGGGCATCCTCCTGTGCGCCGTGACACGCTGGTATATGTGAGTGAGCTGAGGCCTGAGGGCGACTGATTCGCCGGTGGTGAAAAGATAGGGAAGGGACGCTTGCCCTAATGCCTGTGGGCGCTGTACGGCGGCGGAGTGGCGTCACATCCAGGGCCATCCGCGCGCCTTCGGCTGTGTGAGCCCTTCCATCCTTTTGTTAGCTTCACGGACGTAGGAGCGGAGCGGTTTCAAAGAGAAAATATCCGTGATATGCCGAGCGGTTTTAGAGAGGGAATATTCGTGATATGCCGAACGGACTCGCTCCACTAAAACGACCGAATGAGTTCGCTCCAACCAACTCTCTCTCTCCCCGTCTCACGCCGTCTTGCTCTCTCCTGCTCTCGAAGTGGCCGACGCGGAGGGCGGGCGAGCGAAGCGTGCGGACGGGCGGGCGGGCTAGCGGCCTACGAAGCAGGCAAGCGGGCGAGCGGCCGGTGTGAGGGCGGGCGGGCCGGCGCGCCATGGGAGGTGCTTGAGGGGAGGGAGAAGGGTACGGTGGTGTGCATGACAAGTGGGCCCCACGAAACGTGATTTAACGGAAGAGGAGCCGATTGATGCACATTTCTCCAACCAAACACAAAACTAGAACCATTCCAGTCTCCCAACCAAACATAAAGATGGAGCCGTTTCATTCTTCCAATCTAGAATGGAACCGTTCCATCCCACCTCGCTCTCTAACCAAACGCACCCTAGTTCCTCTAACTTTCCATCACATCAAAACATTAAATATAGCAAATGACGCATGCATTGAGCATTAAATGTAAGTAAATAATAAAACTAATTGCATAGTTTTGATGTACACGACGAGACGAATCTTTTGAGCCTAGTTAGATCATGGTAGGACAACAATTACCACAAACAAACGAAAAATGCTACAGTGAGCTACAGTGTCCGATGTGACCCTTTTCACCCATTTGCATAGATCTAAAGGCAGCCGTTATCAACTCCGCGATCACGAGGTTGCTTCTCCTTTTCATCAACTCATCTGTTGTCTCATTGCCTGCTATCATCAGAAACAAAAGGCACGTAAGCCCTCCAAATTTGGCTCTCAAATTTCAGCAAAAAAAGTTCCTATCACATCAAAATGTCGACACATACATAATACTAAATGTAGATGAAATCAAAAAATAATTACACAGTTTTGTTGTACTTTACGAGACGAATATTTTAAACCTAATTAATTAATGTTTGGACAATTTTTCACAAATACAAACGAAATGTTAAAGTGTGTATTTATTATAAAGTGTAAACTTTGGGCCAAAATTTGACACCAAAATTTAGATCTAAACGAGACCAAAGTCTGCCATCGGGTTTCAAATAATTCTGGCTAAGAAACAGCTAAACTTATATATATATTTTAAATAAAGACAGAAGCACTGCCGATTCACGTAAGAAGGAGAAGCACGCGGGATCTTACACAGTCAATATTAAGTAATGAAGCGGACTCAAAACACGTTAAAGGATGATACATGTGTTAAACAAATGGATTCTGCTCCTGCTCGCAGGCGGCAGAGCGGAGCTGCATCTCCTCTTTGATCGAACCTTGAATTCGTGTAGGTGAAGCTGTGACTCCTTCGAAGATTTGTCTGTTTCGCTCCTTCTATGGGCTCCATGTCGTATAGAGCATGAGCACAGCCTTCGGTCTTCTGGTATCCTTGTCGATCCCCTGCAAAGAGAAGTTCCACTATTCGTCCGTTGATGCTGTGCGCGATGGCACCTGAACAAGGCTGTTGGTCGAATTGGAAACCAGCGTCCAGACCTCTTGAGGAATGCAAGCACAGGTGTTCAGCAGTTTCTCTCGATTGATCATACAAGGAGAAAACGGGGTAACATGGCTAGTGCCTAACCAGCATCTTATCAGCAGTGAGGATTTTATTTTGCACCAATAGCCAGCCAAAGACTTTGTGCTTGCCCTTTTGGCCTTCCAAAGTTCTTGCCACCCGAAAGTGCAGTAGACACCGTAAAACTGAACTTTATAAGCAGATTTTGAAGAGTAAACACGGTCCGCAGTCCATCTACATTGGATTGAGTCTTCCTGATCAAGCAATTGAACATCCTATACTAATTCCCAAAGGTTTATAAATTCTGCCATTTCCTGAGCAGTTGACATCCTCCATGTCCAATTGTGATTGTGCAGATCCTCACCGAACCTAGTTGTTCTTGTACCATGCCAGGTTGTATAGATTAGGCGCAATGTCTGTAGGTGCATGCTCCTCTATCCACGATGATTTCCAGAAAGCTAAACTTATACTATATTGGGGATTTCGAGCTCAGTTTGATGAAGAGTAGTTTCGGGATTCGTTGAAGTTTTACATTCCAAACTCGACGTATATATATGATGCATGCTATATTCTTTTTCAGAAATGTATACAAGACACTTGTAGGCACACATGCACACCGCCACATGATCGAACACACTCATACATGCCTACGAGATACTTTAATTTGTTTCTAAATACTTAGGCCGATAAAGCCCCAGCGATCGTCTTATTATCAATGAGTGTGCTACCTTTCACTAAAAGAAACCCATCACTTCCTGATCATCTAAACGTGCTTGGATCTTGTCTCAGAATAATTTTGTAAGGAGCAAATCGTATACAGACGCACACTTGGATTGAAGTCGTGGAAGCGTGGATGTACAATTCTCGATTCTTATAATCTAGCATATCCATATGATCTGCATCCTTGGTAAGTTTATACTCTCATGATAGTCGCATGGTGTCGTAGGCAGCGGCGGACCCAGGAACTCTACGAAGCCTGGGCGGAGTAAGCTATAGCTATAAAATTGATGGCGTCGGACATTATCGATTTAAGCAGTCTCCATGGTGCCCCTGGCCGACGAGCCCGGGCGGCCGTCCAGGCTCGCCGGGTCTTGGGACCGTCACTGGTTGTAGGTACTCTATTCCATTTGTATTTATAAGATACGCACGGATATTAAGATTCAATCTTTTCAATCTGTGACTAATAATTTTTAACTTTTATAATGCAAAAGTACTATCTAATAATTATAAATTTATAAGCATGAATAATGTATATGAATGATCAAAGTGTAATTTAGAAGACCGTGTTAAATTATGTCACGCCTTAAGCAAACCGGAGGGAGCAGTGGTTAATAGCTTGGCACGATGATAAACGGAGAAGATTGTAACAGATGCATCTTTAAATCATAGCTATATCGTTGTAGTAGTTTGTTGTTAATTTGGGCTGGGCCACATGTATAGTCATTTTAGGTCCAATTTATTCATGGGCCAAGGCACCCAGAATGCGCTTCTAAGATGGCTAGGCCCAGGTAATTACGAGGGGGTGTCATCACACGGCTTTTCATAATTTTATTGCGTGTAAAAATGATTTGGTTTCACGGGCTCCCCTCATGTTACATTCTTGCGCTGTCGGAAAACTGGACTTCGCCACGTGTCCGATAATTTGTCGTGTACTTTTTATCAGACAGACACACATTAAAGCCATAACTCGTCGTGTGTTTTTATGACCACACGACGAAGTCATATTTTGCCGTGTGTTAAAAAAATCACACCGCAAAATATTACTTCGCCATGCGCTTTTGTGACACACGGCAAACTATTACTTCGTCGTGCACTTTTTTGACACACGGTAAACTATTACTTCGTCGTGTGCTTTTTTTTTGACACACGGCGAAGCAATAATTTTTTATTCTCCTCGGGCAAGAGCCGTTAGAATGGGATGTCGCCGTTATGCTTCTCCGTGTGCCAAAAAAAAAGCACACGGTGAAGTAATAGTTTGTTGTGTGTTTATTTTTTGCACATGGCGAACTAATACTTCGCAGTGTGCCTCGTGGAGGCACACGACAAAGCAGATAAAAAAATCATCTTCTGTCTTCCAAACTTTTTCCCCACTCCACATGCAACATGTGGTACTCCATGTTAAAAATTGGTACATTTTTACACTTGTTTGATATATTTAACTAATTAATTACATTCCAAGCAATTTTTTGAATCAAATCAAATTTAAACTGCAAGTGATTCAAATAACAGAATAAAATGAGTGGAAAATTGATATTTATGTTATTTGACCCAATTTAAGACCTTTCCCATAAAATAAAAATAAATTTCGAACATCTTTACCACGAAACACGACCACGACCGTGTGTCCGAATGATTTTAAAATTCTAAAAAATGCAAATGAAGCCCAAAAATTATGAGATTTGTCAATATCTCATGATATCATATGTAGAGACTGTGGTAAAAAATTGAGTAAGTTTTACACATTTTGTCACATACGATGCTTACAAACAGAAACATCTCCGAAGAAGTTTTCTAGAGTTGAGAAGGATGCGGTTAGGTTTGGAGTAAATGTGACGATCGAATTTGAGTTTGACTTTGAAAGTTTTTTTACTTTTCACATACGACATGTTGTACTCCATGTTAAAATTTAGAACAATTTTGCGTTTGTTTGCTACATTTAACTAATTAAATGCATTTCAAACAAGAGATAATTAAAAAAACATTGCCCTAGGCCGGACACACGGTGAACGTAATTTTCCTGGCCCATTAAGGCCCTCTTCCCCCCTCCCCTAGGAGACCCTACCTATATATGAACCCCCCTCAGCTCACCGCCCCTACCCTTCCCATCTCCCTCGGCATGACGCCACCCCCTCCCCATCTCCCTCAGCACGCCGCCGCCCCCCTCCCCTCCCATTCTGCCACTCCTCCTCCATCGAACGCGGCCGCGCGGTGCCCTCCCTCTCCTTACTCACCGGCGCGGACGGCCGGCCCCCTTTGCCACCCCTCCTCACAGCGCGGACTGGCAGCTGTGAGGGGTGGCAGGGTGACTGTGGGGGCAGAGCATGGGCTAAGGCATGGCGGCGGCCAGTGGAGAGTGGTGTGGCGGCCTCGACTTCCTCCCAGGCGACAAAATCCGGTGCCGCCTCGACTTCTTCCCCCGGCGACGAGATCCTCCTCCTCTCTCTCTCTCTCTCTCTCTCTCTCGCCCCCCGTGTTGCGTGGTTGCGGCGTAGGAGCGGTGTGGTGGTAGCGGCGGCAGGCGTGGATGTAGCAGCAGCGGTGCGGTGGTGGTGGTGTGGTGCTGTTGGTGGCGTGGTGGTGGTGGCGTGGCAGCGGCGTGGTAGTGGTGCTGGTGCTGCTGGTGATGGTAGCGGCGGTGGTGGCTGGTGGCGGTGGTGGCCGGCCGACAGGGGAGCGATGGTGGTGGCTGGTGGCGGTGGTAGTGGCGGTGGCGGCGGCCGGCCGACAGGGGAGCGGCGGCGGCGCGGAGCTGCAACGGCTCAATTTTTTTATTTTTATGGATAATGGTTGCCGCGTGGACGATATGGCACACGGCGAAGCTGTGCCGTTTGCACCGCCGTCTCCATCCCCTGCCGTCCACTGCTTTTTTTCCCCGTGTACCGTCGGAAACACACGTCAAAGAGCGTCACCGTGTGCCCGTGATAAGGCCCACGGTGAAGCCCCCTTCGCTGTCGGGTCTCGTCGCCGTTGTGGCTTCGCCGTAGGCCGCACACGGTGAAGCCTTCGCCGTGTGCGAGAGGGGCTTTGCCGTGTGCTCCAGACACACGACGGAGGATGCAAATCCGATAGGGTTGGATCCAATCCAGCATGAGATTCAATCTTTTCAGTGATGCTGGTTCTTTTTAGAATTACTCGTGTTTCAGTGATGGGTTAGCCTTCTAACTCAACCAACAGCCTAAAGTGAAGTAGAGGGGCCAGGTGCATTGCCACTGATCGCATCATAAAAATTAAAATCAGTATTTTATTTTTTATTTTTAAAAAAGTTTCAAAGCCTCAAGGACAATGTTGAAGAAAAGACACAAGCACGCTGAGCAATACGATTGCACACTACTAGTGGCATGCAAAAACACATGTCCATTGACCTGCATGTCTGTGAAATCATCAGGATTCATGTAGCAACTTTGGCGAGAAAAAGAACGGCGAGGGGGAGAGCCAATGATTTGGCGTCCATCGAAACGCTATCCCAACACAGTACGAAATCATATAGTACTCCAAACGAATAATGCAAGTCTTGCACTAGCAGTACACCTTCAAAAATCGAGATAAAGCAAGAGGTGGGAATACTATCTAGAGATTGAGACATAAGCACTGCTGGGCACTAGCATGAACAATAATCCAGTATCATGCTGGTAATCCATCCCCCAACTGGGCTGTTAGTCCTGCTACAACTACATACTTGCCCGTAGATCGAGTTGGGTCGCCGGCCATGTACTTTCCGTGATCCACGAATCTTTATGCAAACGATTTAAAGGTTTGTCCTATATAAATGTTCATGTGAAATACTACTAGTTGTTAATTGTGCCATTTAATTAAGGCCCAGAAATATTAGTTTTTAGCCTATGCTTGCCTATGTGACGTGATTTAGATAGTACTCCGCATGACTTTAGCCACACCATCAAATTGATACACAGTTCTGCCTTCACTATTGGATTAATTGGGCCTTGGCCCATATTTAATCTCAATTAATCAAGAGAACTAAAATGTCCACTAGTAAATGCTAGGGAGTTATTCTCGGACGGAGAGTCAAAGAGAATCCTAACCAACTTAGATGGTGGACCAACTGTGACCGCTTGTGAAGTTGGAAAAAGAAGAAGGACGTGCCACAAGCGCGCGCCGCACCGCACTGCGCGGCGAGCGTTTTTGCCATTGATGATAGTTATTGAGTCTTAGCCGTTACTAACGTTACTGCCATCATTCCGAGGACGTGTAACTGACAATTGATGGCTGCCTCCGAACCTCCCTGCCTTGCGAATCTGCTCGGGATAGGTAGGCGATAAGGTTTTTGGGGAGTATACTCGTACGCGGCGACTGCTCGCTTACTCACGCGAATGACTACTTCCCGACGGCCATCTTCGCACGTGTATGACTACTTCCCGATGGCGCCTTCGTCAACACGAACGACTACTTCCCGGCGGCGCCTTCGTCAACCCGAACGAACGACTACCTCCCGGCGGCGTCTTCGTCAAGCGAACGACTACTTCCAAAAGGCCGTTCGAGGGACTCCACTGCATCAACTCGCCACTGCACCGAATTAGATCGACTACTTCGAGTAAGGCCAGTCGAGGATGGTTAATACTATTCCTCCAGCTGGTGACGCATCTGGTGCCTCTGGTACTGGCCCCGCCCTTGGGTACACTCTAGACAAAACCTTGTTTTGGTTTTTCATGTTGTTCTTGTTAAATAGGAGATTTAACATGAACACTCACACATACTCTGTTATCACAAGATCACTTACTATAATCATGAAATGCCTAGATTTCTAACAATCCAAAAACCTTATGTTGATAATAGGCTTTCGGTAGCTGGTTTTGCTGCATCGATTAAACCAAATACATTTGATGGCTCGAATTACAAGCGTTGATGCGAGAGGGTTACGCTGTGGTTGACAGCGATGAACATTATGCATGTCGTATAGGGGAAGCCCAAATAGTTCACTCCAGAGGAGGAGCGGGCTTTCGTGGCGGCCGATAACCTGTTTCGAGGCGCAATCTTAAGTGTTCTCGCTGAAAACCTTGTTGACACGTACCTCTTGCTGCCAAGCGGCAAAGATGTTTTGGATGCGCTTGAGGCAAAGTTCAGGGTTTCTGATGTTGGTAATGATCTGTATGTCGTGGAATAGTTCTATGACTACAAGATGGTTGAAGACCGTCCTGTGGTAGAATAGGCCCATGAGATTCAGGCACTGGCTAAAGACCTTGAGAACTGCAGCAAGGATGCTCCATGTCGGTTACCCGAAAAGTTTGTGGCTGGAGGTATTATTACCAAGTTGCCGCCTTCTTGGTGGGATTTTGTGACCTCTCTGAAACACAAGAGACAAGAGTTCACAATTGCCGGTCTCATCGGCACTCTTGATGTGGAAGAGAAGGTGAGGGCAAAAGACCAACGTGGAAAAGGGATTGTTGGATCTTTTAATGCCAACTTGGTGCGGTAGAAGAACTTCAATGCATCCAACAAGATGAAGAACAAGCCGCAACAGAACCAAACGAAGACTAATCAAATGGCTCAGTTCAAGAAAAAGAAGAGCCAACAGACATGGTAGTGTTACTGCTGTGGGAGCACGGAGCACTTCGCTGGAAAGTGTCCGGACCGCAAGGATAAGAACAATGGCAACAATGCCAACATGGTTGTTAGTGAGACTGGTGGAACGTCGAGGTACAATAATCTATTACCTACAGTTCTTTCGGTATGTCATTCACCTGATTGGTGGGTTGACACATGTGCTAATATACATGTTTGTGCTGACATTTCCTTGTCTTTTTCTTATCAGGCAGGCGGGAATTCCTCCTTGTCGATGGGGAATGGATCGCATGCGCGTGTTCTTGGTGCTGGTTCGGTCGATTTGAAGCTTACTTCAGGAAAGACCATTCGATTGAAGAACGTGCAACATGTCCCCTTTATCAAGAAGAATCTAGTCAGCGGGTCTCTTCTGTGTAGAGACGGTTTTAAATTAGTCTTTGAATCCAATAAATGAGTAATTTCTAAGTTTGGAAACTTTATTGGGAAAGGTTATGATAGCGGAGGCTTGTTCCGCTTTTCTTTGTCTAATGATTGTAATAAAGTTGTGAATCATGTTGCAAATGTTAATGATGAATCTAATGTTTGGCATTCGCGACTTTGTCATGTTAATTTTGGTTGTATGATGCGTCTTGCAAACTTGAGTTTACTTTCAAAATTTACCTTAGACAAAAATTCTAAGTGCCATGTGTGTGTTGAATCAAAACAACCCCGCAAGCCTCATTTGGCTGCTGAGGCGAGGAACTTGGCACCTCTAGAATTAATTCATTCCAATTTATGCGAGATGAATGATGTGTTGACAAAAGGTTGTAAAAAGTATTTCATGACTTTAATAGATGATTGCACTAGATTTTGCTATATTTATTTGTTGAAGTCTAAATATGAAGCGTTGCAATATTTTAAAGTCTATAAAGCTGAGGTAGAAAACCAACTTGACAGAAAGATCAAAAGAGTTAGGTATGATCGTGGTGGAGAGTATTTTTCTAATATTCTCACTGCGTTCTGTGAGGAACATGGAATAATTCATGAGAGGACGCCTCCCTATTGTCGACAATTTATGTCGAGCACGTCTGCCTGGGGGTACCCCAGAGAGTAGATTCGTGGGTCTCACCGAGTTCTAGGAACGATAGTGCACGAACGACACAAAGATTTAAATAGGTTCGGGCCACGAGTAGCGTAATACCCTATGTCATGTGTGCTTGATTGTATTGCACGTGAGTTGTGTTGTCTTGAGGGGGTCCCTGCTCCGCCTTATATATCCGGGGAGCAGCGTTACAAGTCGGTTACATGATCCTAGTCGTATACAAGAGGGAGTACTACAACAGGGTACTTTGAGGAGTCTCCTAATAGTACACGACTAGTCTTTCCAATCAACTATGCCGTCTTGCACCATAGCCGACTGGTTTAATGTAGCCGGATCAAACCTTCCCTATCGAGTAGTTTAATCCTGTGGATGAGTGGCCCTAGGGATCCTGGTCCCACAAGCCCCCGTGCATCTTGTGCCTTTGGTTCAAGTCTTGAATCTTCCTTAGCATCTTCGAGTGGTTGAAACTAAGTTCAAGATGCTCAAATCTTTTCTAACGAGTAGTTTCCTTGGAGTGCATCTTTTAGATGCACCCAATGGGTGTAGCCCCAAGCCTTTGAGTACTTTTTAAGTAGTTGGAGGTTTAAAAGCAGTCTTCTATCTTCATCTCGAGTAGTTCAATGGCGTGGACCGAGTAGGTGCACCTATTGGGTATAGCCCCCGAGCTTCGAGTAGTTTGATTAAAACTAGTTGAAGGTCTTCGCTTGAATTAAGCCAAAAATTTCAGAAAAATAAAATCCCAGATATTCCGATAGCAGCCCCCGAGCTTTAAAGCAAATATCTTTGGTTTAAAGATCAAGGAAATCTTCAAAAATCTGCCAAAATCTGGAATCTCCGAGTATTCTGCCACTGGTGGTTAGTTAGGAAGGTTATCCCTAAAGAACCGGCCCAAGTAACGGAATGTGATATGCCGTAGTACTGTAACATACCGTAACCCTAGCCACGGTTATAAATCTTGAAGTGATAAGCCTTGTTTCATTCCGCATCAGTAAGCCTTGCAGCCGCCATCGACCTCTCAGAGCTTGATCTCGAGCCCCCGAGCTTTCGCAACACTATTACACTGCAGCATCTATTTTTCTTATTTAGTGAATTCGAGAGAAAGCAAGGGAATAACTCGTAGCGTCACCATGGGCAAGAAGCAGTGAAGAAAACTGATAACGCTGGATCCACCCAACCACCAGAGAAGAAGTCTACAAGGAAGAGGGTGTCATTGATAGATCCTAATAGAAGGGTCGACTTAAAAGATCCTCCTTGTCCTGCTAACGCTTGGAAGTAATGTACAACCTCCACCGATGATCTCAACAATCTGGTGGAACAAGGTTTGCTCCTTTCTTAAGAGACTTTGGAGTGGAAATCGTGCTGGAAGCAACCCTTCCCGACAGAGAATAATGAAGAGATTCCCTTCTTTCTTTCCTTCTGTGAGTGAGGAGTAGGATTGCCGCTTTCTCCTTTCATGAAAGAATTTCTTGCTTTTTCACAAACTGCAACTCCACCACCTCAACCCAAATGGAATTCTCTATATTTCTGTCTTTGTCCACGCCTGTGAGACGTTCCTGGGTATCAAACCAAGCCTAGCCTTGTTCCGCACATTGTATCATATCAAACCTCAGCCAAACTTTCAGCGCACACAAGTAGTCGGAGGAGCCAAAATTCAATTTCGCCAAAACATGCGGGCTAAGTGGTTTGACATGCCCATCATGAACTCCTGTGGAGACTGGAAAGCCAAATGGTTTACCATTGGTGAGTCGATTTTATTATCTGTACTTTGCATCGATGAAATGTCATATTTGTCTTACTGAGCATATCATGTGTCATTTTAATACAGCAGCAAATCACAGTAAAAGCTGCCCAGAGAAAGACGGGTGGTACCCGTAGGATCTTTCCAACTGGAACCTACATCTGAATTCCGAAGAAGCCAAAGATGTACCCGCTTTGTTAAAGCGAGTACAAGCATTTAAGGAGAAAGGCTTAACTGGTGTTGGGATTGCCTTCAGCTTTTTAATGCGAAGGATTCAACCACTTCAGGAGCGATGTCATCTCGGTTACGAGTACGAAGGAAACACGGATCCTTCGCACATGGTACCTGAACAACTCTCCAAAAAACTAGTCATCATGGGAGAGTACTTGAGGACTAGCGCTCTGAACCCTGTAAGGAATTATAGAATTTGATTCAAAAGCTAATGTTGAGAAAAAACATTAATCCGAGTTTTTTTGACAACGTAGGTTACGGTGCTTGGAGATGAATTAACTGAAGAGGTCTGGAAGGTGATCAACAAGACTTCTTCAGAAAGAACTCTGAGTGCTGGAAACAATCCTGATACTGCCACCATGGCTGAAGAAGAAGGCGTAGCGGACTCAGATGCCGACACAACAGCCACAGACCCGAAACAAGGAGATCTTAAGGGTAAGTCCCTTGTGCCTGGTCCTTTGTTTATTGATGATTATCATAACATAGGAGTGACAAATCCTGATAACTCAGAACCGCCGCCAAAAATCCTATGGCGGAATTTCATACCAGAGAGTTCAAGGGAGCCCCTAACAATTCCTACAAGTGCCAAGAGGAAGCAATCGAGCTACTCATTTGTAAGCCACTCAAAACCAATCTTAGATTCTGCTCCACCTGAAGCGGATCCTGCTGAACAAGGCAGAATGCCTAAGCGCGCCGTCATACTGCAAGCCTCGTCCACAACTAGTGCCATGACAAGTGGAACGACTGGAAGCACCACGAGTTCTAAGCGGAACCTACCCATCTTGAAGAAGTTGAATTTCCAGCCTTTGACTGCCCCGACACCTCCCGTAGAGTAAGTAGAGAAATAACACTAGTCTTTGTTGAGTAGCTGTGTTGCTGTCGAGTGGTCAAAATATAATCTTGTTCTTGTCTTTCAACTGATCTCCAACCAGGGCCTTCATAAAGGCGATACAAGCCGATGCTGTAGAAAAACAATCCACTGTAGTGGAGGAGACTGCCAGAGATCAATCAACGGCGGCTATGGTTGAAGAAACCACCAAGGCCACTCTAGCAATTGAGGTAAGTGCTGATGAAGCTGGCGGAAAGCCTGAAGCCAAAGCGAGTACGAAGGACACTGTGGAGCAAACTGCTTTAACAGAGGCTCAAAAATCGGCTGTACCCGTGGAAGTTGACAGGAACATAGAAGAAGATCCTTCAAGAAAAAAAAGCATGGCTGAAGAGCCCATGACCATCGTGCCACCCTCAACCACAGAGGTGATCACACCTTCTACTGCAAAGGTATACCAAATAGCAGGGTGCACCGAATCGAATCTGATGAGGACATGACACCCATACATATGTCCATTAGGGGTGCATGGGGTGGAGAAGAAGGAGACCAACAAGGTTTTCCAAGTCAAGAAGAAGGCCCAAGGCTAATCTGATTCGAGTCCCCAAGGTGGAAGCCCAAAGAAACTCAAGTTCGAGTCCGCCTCGGAGTCCAGGAGCAGTCCGTACTAAATTCGTCGCATATGGGCTCGGTTTTTGACGTTCTACATATGCTTGGTAAGCTAAAGAGATAGGCTTTCCAATGGCACCGGTCCCACCTCAAGATTAGTTCTGAGTCACCGGGAATCATCGAAACAAGTGGACGTCCAGAATCTGCCAGGGTGCTGCGCCACCATCTTTTGGGCTGTTGGCCCGTGTATCATGTTGGGGTCCATTATGGACGTGGTTAGGGGGTTATGCACGCTCCAACCCTCATATAATCAGTAGCCGCCGCCACATTAGGGTTTGGGTTTTGCTTAGATTAATCTGTTGATAACAGTTTCGCCGTTCGTCGGTTTGTAGAACCCCAACTATCGTGCTTAATCATTCATCTGCAGTGTCACTTTATATTGAGAGCTGCGTTCTTTCGAGTTCTTGCTTGTGTTCTTCGTTTCGCAGGCAGGGATTAGCCTTCTTGGTGAGGTCAACCGTGTTGTGACACGGTTGATAACTAGAGGAGTCGTGGTGCTAAGATTGCAGGGTTCGAGTTTGCTGACTTGAAGCCGGATCGGTGTGTCGTGCTCCGCCCAAAACGAGTTATATTTCACCCTAGTTCCCATCAAGTGGTATTCAGAGACAGGTTTACCGTCAGGTTCGTCCTTTCGCCTTTGTCCTATAGTCTAGAAAATAGCCCTAATTTTTTTTCTGTTGTCCTAGTACACCTTTTAGCCTTTGCAATTTCGTTTTAGTTTCGCTTTGTTGAGTTTGTGTCTGTGGTCAAGTCTCGTTGCTAGTTTTAGTTCAATCGCCCATTGCTGTGATTCGTTTGTTTCCACCGCTATCCCATCCACGTTTAGCCATACAACAATTGGAGCCACCACATTACTCGATTTGCCTCGCTAGCCGCCTTGTGTGAACTCTCGCCGTGCAAGCCCTAGATAGGTTGCAAGCCGCTTTGATAGCCTTTGCATTGCATACTTGATCCTTGTTTCATCTGGCGAATACCTATTGCTTGCTGCCGCAGACACTAGGAGGAAGTTTACCCTAGCCGCTGCTGTTTTTCGTGCCTTTGGAAAACATAATTTGAGATACCTTCCATAAAACAGGCATAACTTTTCACTCGGTGCTCCGTTTTGGCTCAAAAATTTACAGCAGATTCGTGACTTCATTCGGAGGTGACCCAAACTATCCTTAGGCTTGTTTGGTCGAGTCAAAAGATTCAGGAAGATAAATAAAAAAATTGATCAAGTTGTTTCAGGGTTTTCAGAGATTGTTCCTGAAATTCCTTAGGCCGCATCTCACCTCAAAAACGGATGCAACTTTTTATGGTTGGAGCTTTTGATATCCTTATTCAGAGAAAAAAATATAAAAACAATAGTTGAGAAAAATAAAACATCTTAATTCCTACTAGTCCTATAGATAAATTGCTGAAAAGATTAAAAAGCAATTGCACAGAGTGTTGTTTTGCTTGTTCTGTGAGCTTTATCCATCGTTTCTTGTTCCAACTTGTTGTGCTACGCCTAGGACACGTCTGAGCCAGCAATTGTGACTTGTGCTTTGGATACTTATTGAACTTTGCTATTCTGCATTCATTATTTGCTACTCCTTGCTACATATTTGGCCTTCCGAGCTCCACAAACTATACTTCAGGTCAGTGCAGCGAAAGACCCTTGCAATCTTGGTACTACTTTCTCACAGGTATCACGAACCAGCCACCGGTTGTACCATCCACTGTTTTGCTTTTGTAAGAACATTTGTAAGAATTTGGTAAAGCATGTGAGAGAGTGTTTCCACTGATACACACATATAGTAGTTGATAGGGATAACCTTTTGTGTTTTCTCTTGTCTACATACTAACAATGGCAAGGAGCGATGAGATTGTTCGAGAAGTACTAAGTTCTCAAATGGAGAAAGCGGAGCAAAATCAATTCAACAATTTATTCCAGATTTTCTTTGTTGTGATGGAGAGACGTTGCCGAGTCATCATTGATGGTGAAAGTTGCAACAACCTTGCAAGCTTAGAGCTGGTTGAGAAGCTTGGTTTGACCACAAAGCCACATCCACATCCATACTACATGCAATGGGTAAATTCTTATGATAAGATAAAAGTAACTGAAATTGCACATATTGAATTTAGCATTGGTTCTTATAAGGATAGTGCTGATTTTGACATAGTACCTATGCAAGCATGTCATTTGTTGTTAGGCACGCCTTGGATTAATATAAATAATGCGGTACACAAAAAAGTTGTTAATAAATATTCCTTCAAGTACAATGGTAGAAAAATTACCCTTGTACCTTTGACTACTGCTGAAATTTTAGAAGCTGATCTCCAAAGGGCGGAGAGAAGAAAAAAAATGAACCTTTTAGAAAAGAATGGGTTGTTTTCAATGACACAACAAATTCATCTAAATCTGAATTTTTACAAAATGATGATATTGTTTTGCCTATTGTTGGAACTGTACTTTGCAGCATGTACATAATGAAGATGACCATACAAATGAACAGGAACATGTAAAATTTTCAGGTAAACGCTCTTTTGATGTGCTGAATTTGCCCTCCAATGATGCAAATAATGTTATACTAGAACCTTCTCTTGTATTACCTTTGTCACAAATAGAGAAGGAGCATGATACTTTTGATTTGAAGCAATATACATGTGCTGAAAATAATATTATTATGCCGATTACTTGTGCACATGACGAACTAAAATTATTATCTTATTTAAACACTTTGGGTTATGTTGAGTTTGATATTTTATGTGCTCTTAGTAGTTTGGAAGAGAAATTTAGATGTGCTGAGTTGCCATGTTTGTCTACTTGTACATATCATTTTATTGGCAAATATAATTGTAAAAGAGAGTATATGGTGCATCGAGTCTATATTTGTGCAAATCTGAAATCTCCTTTTGATGTACAAGATTGTGATCAACTAGATTGTCTATCTAGTTTTACTATAACGAATCGGGTTCACTTTCAAGAAGGGGAGCATTGTTGGCTATTACCTATGCGTGCTAGTGCTGATTTTTCTTGTATTGAACAGATACTAGTGGTTATGCAACCATCTATTCCTGCATTGTGTTTGGTTAGTGCTAATCTTTTGCAGGATAGTATTGAAAAAGATCGTGTGCGTTTCGATCAAGGAGCCTATGTATTTGCCGACAACTCTATAGGAGAAGATGCTTTGAGAGATTGCAAATATGGTCATGTCACTCCCCACAATATTCTCAGTTCCCATATTTTCCACAACCTCGTGTTTCTTCGTGTTGTGCAGGGCCATCTTAGAGCACAAACGACGCCGAGGACGACTTCTTGTCAAGAAGGGGAGGATGATGAGGACATGACACCCATACATATGTCCATTAGGGGTGCATGGGGTGGAGAAAAAGGAGACCAACAAGGTTTTCCAACTCAAGAAGAAGGCCCAAGGCTAATCCGATTCGAGTCCCCAAGGTGGAAGCCCAAAGAAACTCAAGTTCGAGTCCGCCTCGGAGTCCAGGAGCAGCCCGCACTAAATTCGTCGCCTAGGTCGCATACGGGCTCGGTTTTTGACGTTCTACGTATGCTGGAAAGCTAAGGAGATAAGATTTCCAATGGCACTGGTACCACCTCAAAATTATTTCAGAGTCATCGGGAATCGTCGAAACAAGTGGACGTCCAGAATCTGCTAGGGTGCTGCGCCGCCATCTTTTGGGCTGTTGGCCCGTGTATCATGTTGGGGTCCATTATGGACGTGGTTAGGGGGTTATGCACGCCCCAACTCTCATATAATCAGTAGCCACCGCCACATTAGGGTTTTGGTTTTGCTTAGATTAATCTGTTGAGATTAGTTTCACCGTTCGTCGGTTTGTAGAACCCCAACTATCATGCTTAATCATTCATGTGCAGTGTCACTTTATATTGAGAGCTGCGTTCTTTCGAGTTCTTGCTTGTTTTCTTCGTTTCGCAGGCAGGGATTAGCCTTCTTGGTGAAGTCAACCGGGTTGTGACACGGTTGATAACCAGATGAGTTGTGGTGCTAAGATTGCAGGTTCGAGTTTGCTGACTTGAAGCCGGATCGGTGTGTCATGCTTCGCTCAAAACGAGTTATCCTTCACCTGATGGAAGATCGGGAACCCTAGTTTCCATTAGAATCCTCCCTATTGAATTCCATTTAGTGCTTTTCTACAATCATAACCTGCAACCTACAAAATTTGCAGTCTGGCGGAACAGAGGAAGCCGAGACAGTTAACAAAAATGTTGGCATAAATGTCTCATTAGCTGGTGAAGGAACTTCCAAAAAAGTAAGTAGTCTCTATAGAAGCATATAAATTTATTTGCAAGAAAAAGTAGTTTTGTTAATAACTACATAATCCTGTTATAGGTTGAGGTTGCGATAATGGAACCAGTAGATGAAGCTGCACAACTCAGGGATCATCTGCAAATTTCCCTGGTAAGGACTCATAACCTGAAATGTGCTAGGCAATTGCATAAAGCATTCAATAAGAAGTGTGCCTTAATCGCAGGCTCTGGTAGACATGGTTAAAAAACCAGGCAATTCTAAATTGGCAGTGCAGGTTGAGGAGCTGGAGGCGGATTTGGCCGGTTTATTCGAGCAACGCGCGGAGATGCAACTAGAGCATCAAAAAACAATTGACAACCTCCATGCGCAACTCCAGGCTCTTGGCGAAGAACGATCTAGGCTAGATGCCCGCTACAGTAGCTTGGTGAATGAAAATACTAGTAAGTACTCTTTTCTAGTTTAATCCGTGTTCCTTGAGTAGTCACTGGTTAAGTTGTTGTGTTTAACAACACTTCATATGGAGCAGGACTAAAAAAGGATTTGAAGGAAGAGAAGGACAACACGACTTCGTGGTGCAAGCTCTCACAATCCCAGGCGGATGAAATTTCTCAGCACAAGCACAACATAGAGAAAAAGGATAAAGACTTCGCTGAAGAGCACAAGAACTGCGAGGATTGGGAAAGCCAAGCCAGGCAAGCTGTGAAGCTTGCGCAGTCCAAACAGGAAGAAGTTGATGCCTTGCTTGCTGAAAAGAAAAATATGGAAGAATCCATTGAGCTAATCCTGGGGATGTTAACTTCGGAAGGCGCAGAGGCAAACAACCAAACGCTCTTGGATCGGCTACATCAGGTGCCAGAGCAAGTGTCAGAGTTTTGCAAATCAACTCTGAAGGAATGTACCAACAGACTGTTAGCTTTGGTAAAGGCGCATAATCCTGATGCCAAGCTAGAGATAAGGTATCTACCTCCTGGTGCAACAAAAGAACAATATGAAGCACTGGTGGTCGAGACCGAGCCTATGGCCGACGAGTTTATCAGCTCTTTAGAGCAGTAATAGAGGACCAGTCGTAGCGCATTTGCTACATTTAAGTAGTCTGTTAATTGTGCTATCGTGAAAGTAGTCGATGGTTTTTGCTACTGTTATGTAGTCGCTATTTAAATTCCGCTATTTAAGCGATCACTGTTGAAGCACTACTTTTTAAGTAGTTTTACTACCCGTAATGTAGTGGTATATTTTCTGAAAGCATCAGACACTTTGTGTTGAGTACTTGTAGTACTACTGCTTGTGGTCGTGATAGTGTTCAACTAGTCTCGGTAAGACTCGGTAGACTGCTAGGGCAAGTCCACAATATTACTTTAGTAGTTTATGATTTTGTGCGTGTCATGCGAGAGTACTTTTGTACTGGGTACTTTTAAAGCATTATATATTGTAACAGATTTTGTCTATGTTAGTCTTGTTAAGACATGATTGGTTGCTAGTGCAGAGCCATGGCATGACATAGAGTAGTTTTGTGCTTATTTGCACGAGAGAGCAGTACTAATGTACGCTATGCATATCCGAGGTAAGACTCTCATGAGTTCCTGTAATGCATAAATAAGAGGTCTGATGTAGTCGACAAAGGACACAGAGCAGAACAAAACCTTAACCTTCCATTGAAGGTAGGATATCAAAGAAACGAGACTAGCGCCTACACCCGTGTATTAGTTGGGGTAGCTCTACCAAGACTTCTGAGGCTTAGTGCCGCTTTTTAATAAAAGCAGTCTTGGCTTCTACGAATAGAGTGAAAACTACCCTGGGCCCGGGCTTTTTAAGTGGCAAGCTATACACAGGGTCTCTCTAATGAGAGTATAGTTAAGAGGTAAAAGGTATACTGCAATTTTTAATTGACAGGGAAACCATTACTTTATTGATATTGTAATCATCGAGAATACATTGGAGTTGTTACATAAACCCGTTTTATGGGTAGAATTTCCTAAGATGCTCAACGTTCCACAGATTTGGTAAGTCTTCGCCTTCTTGAGTCTGGTGGCGATATGTTCCAGCCAAAATAACTTGCTTGACGAGGAACGGCCCCTCCCAACGTGACATAAGCTTGTGTAGGCCGTCAGTCTTCTGCATGCGTCGCAATACCAAGTCCCCTATGACGAAGGAACGAGGCTGGACAGAGCGTTGGTGGTAGCGTCGTAAGCCTTCGAGATAGCGAGTATTCTGGATAAGAGCCGCCATTTGAGCTTTTCTTCGACACCGTCGACATCTTGGAACCTTTCCTGCTGAGCAACTTGTTCATCGTAGTTTTCCAGTCGCGGGGCTTCCCAAAGGAGATCAGCAGGTAAGACTGGTTCCGACCCATAGACCAGGAAATATGGTGACTGCCCAGTTGCGCGGCTTGGCTGTATCCGTAGACCCTAAAGTATTGCTGGCAGCTCCTTGGCCCATTTGCCGTCGTATTTCTTCATAGGATCGTAGAGTCTGGGCTTTAGCCCTTGTAGCAACAAGCCATTGGCCTTCTCGACTCGTCCATTGGCGCGTGGATGAGCGACCGAAGCATAGTGTGTCTCGATCGAGCACTTCCCACAATAGCCTCGGAATTCTTCACTTGTGAAAACTGATCCCAAGTCTGTTATAATCTCGTGAGGTACGCCAAATCTCTGGATAATTCCATCGAAGAACTTAATCAGGTTTTCTGCCGGCGTGTTTACCAGAGGCTGAGCTTCAATCCATTTTGTGAACTTGTCGATGGCTACAAAAAGCCACTCAAAACCACTCGGAGCTTTAGCTAGAGGGCCCACGAGATTGAGGCCCCAACACGCAAGGGCCAGGATAGCAAGATTGTGTTGACTTCATGAGCCAGAATATGGGTTTGTCGAGCGAAGAATTGGCAACCTTGGCACTTTTTGACGATGTCTTCTGCATCCGCCTTGGCTGATGGTCAGCAGAAACCAGCTCTGTAGGCCTTCCCAACCAGAGTGCGAGAAGCTGCGTGGTTACCGTAGACGCCTCCATGAATTTCTTCCAGCAGTGCTCTTCCACGATCAGCCGTGATGCACTTCATCGGAACGTTGACAGAAGCCCCACGTCGATAAAGCGTGTTGTCCACTACTACATAGTTCGCGGCTCTGCATCTGATGCGTACTTGTGCTTTCTCATCGTCTGGAAGTTTATGGTCCCTTAGATACTCGATAAACGGAGTCGTCCAGTCGGAGTCGATGACCATGACCTGTAGGACTAGCTGTGGGTGAGCTAGAGTGACCTCCTCGGGTGTCGGCTCCTTAATGGATGGCTGATGTAGTTCGTGAACGAAGATCTTCGCTGGAACATCCGCGCGTTTTGAGCCTAGCTTGGATAAAGCGTCAGCGACAACATTGTAGTCACGAATGACATGATGAAACTCTAGGACATAGAAGTGGCGCTCGAGTTTACGGACTTCCTTGACGTAGGCATCCATTGTTTCTTTAGAGTAGTCCCAGTCCTTGTTGACTTGGTTGATGGCGACAGCGGAATCTCCATATATGCATAGACGTTTGATACCAAGAGATGCGGCCAGGCGGAGCCCATGCAGCATGGCTTCGTATTCTGCTTCGTTGTTGGTAACTTTGAAGAGAATCTGCAAAACATACTTGAGTTGTTCACCTTTGGGAGATATTAGTAACACACTCGCTCCACCTCCCAGCTTTAGTGATCCGTCGAAATACATGATCCAATGCTCCGTGCGAGTAGTTGCCTTGGAATACTGGATCTCCATCCACTCGACCGTGAAGTCTGCAAGGGTCTGTGACTTGATGGCCGTCTGGGGAGCGAAGTCGAGGTTGTACCCAGTGTATGCAGCTATCTCCGCCGTCCAGTCACATCAGGATTGTTAAGGATTTCTCCTAAGGGAAATTAGTCACCACAGTTATGTCGAAGGCCTGAAAATAATGCCTTAGCTTCCTTGAAGTGATAAATATCGTGTAGAGTAACTTCTGTACTTGAGGGTAGCGTATCTTGGAGTCGGAGAGTACTTTGCTGATGTAGTATACTGGCCGCTATACTGGGAATACGTGGTCTTCTTCTTTACGCTCGACCACGATGACCGTGCTGACCGCATGTGTTGTGGTCGCAATGTATAAATAGAGGTGGTCATCTTTCACGGGAGCGACAAGCACTGGGGGGGGGGGGGGTTAGACAGGTAGGCCTTGGGTTGTTCAAAGGCTTGATTTGCTTCTTCTGTCCAGTTGAATTGGTGTTGCTTCTTAAGCAGCTTGAAGAAAGGGAGTCCCTTCTCTCCAAGTCTTGTGATGAATATGTTGAGAGCTGCTATGTAGCCTGTGAGTTTTTGTACATCCTTGATACTTCTCGGGGCTTCCATGTTAAGGATAGCTGTGATTTTGGAGGGGTTAGCCTCGATGCCTCTGTGACTGACAATGAACTCGAGTAGTTTCCCTGAGGGAACACCAAAGACGCACTTAGTCAGGTTTAACTTCCAGCGGAACGTTCTGACGTTATCAAACGTTTCCTATAAGTCAGTGATGAGGTTTTGCGGTTCTCTTGTTTTTACAACGACGTCATCAACATATTCCTCTACATTGATGCCAATCTGGGATGATAAGCACTTCTGTATGGCTCGTTGGTATGTGGCTCCGGTGTTCTTCAATCCAAATGATATTGTCGTGTAGCAGTAGGCGCTAAAGGGTGTGATGAACGAAGTTTTGATCTGATCCTCCTTCTTCAGGGCTATCTGATGATATCCCGAGTAGCAATCAAGGAAGCAGAGTAGCGCACATCCGGCTGTAGAGTCCACAACTTGATCAATGCGTGGGAGACCCATGGGGTCTGGAGGGCAATGCTTGTTGAGATCTGTGTAGTCAACACACATCCGCCACTCATTTTTGTTTTTCTTTTTGACCAAGATTGGATTGTCCAACCACTCTAGATGAAAGACTTCTTTGACGAAGCCAGCCGCGAGTAGTTTGGCGATCTCTGCCTTGATCACATCGCGTCTGTCTTGAGCGAAACGATGTAGGCGTTACCTTTTTGGCATCGCCTTCTCGTCAACCTTTAATTTGTGCTCGGCAAGCTCCCTAGAAACACGAGGCATATCGGATGGTTTCCATGCAAATATATCTTTATTATCACGAAGGAACTTGACGAGCGCGTCTTCCTATTTACAATCTAAATCAGCCCCTATAAGGGCAGTTTTTGACGGGTCGCCCATCTCAAGGTCTATAGTTTTAAGCTGTACTTCTTCAGAGGGCTTGAAGCTTGTGCTTGCGGGCTTCTTGCTAGGGACCTCCAGGTCTTCTTCCTTCAACTTCTTAGCCAGGGCGAGTACTTCCAGCACCTGGATTGGGACTTGCGAGGTGGCGACGAACTCCACTGCTTCTATGTCGCAATCATAAGCGACTTCAGGTCACCCTTTAGGGAAAGGACTCCTTTAGGAGTGGGCATCTTGAGAACAAGGTACACGTAGTGTGGGATCGCCATGAATTTGGCGAGGGCTGGACGTTCAAGGATCGCATGATACGAGGTCTCAAAATCTGCCACTTCGAACTTGATGTAGTCTATCCTGAAGTTGGCTTCTGTCCCAAAGGTTATTGGGAGCATGACTTGTCCCAAAAGGATTGCCGCATTGCCAGGTACGATGCCGTAGAACGGGGACTCCGTGGGCCTTAGGTATTTGGTGATATCAAGTCCCATTTTGGTGAAGGTCTTCGCGAAGATGACGTTGAACCCACTACCTCCGTCGATGAGTACTTTAGTCAGTCTGGCTTGTGCCACGACTGTGTCCAAGACTAGAGGATATCTGCTTGGGTTGGCGAAGTTGGTCCACTGATCTTTCCTAGAGAAGGTGATGGGGACCTAGGACCACTTGAGGTACGTCGGGGTGGCTGGTTGTATGGCCTTGATTTCGTGGAGCGATAATTTCTTTGCCCGCTTCGACTAGTTTAAGGACTCGTCGCTGAACAAGACTGCTACGCCATTCTCGACTTCGGGATAGTCATTTCCATAGTCTTTATTGTCCTTGTCTTCCTTCTTGTCGTCCTCTTTGTCTACCTTTGCTGGGCCTTTCTTGTCAAATTCCTGTTTAAGGTGAAAGCAATTGTCCATCTTGTGCCGGCCGTTCGGATGATATGGGTAGGGTCCGTTCATCACTTTGTCAATGGAGACCGCATTCTTCTTCCGCGCAGGACGCTCGACTGCCGCGATAGTGTTGTCTGGCTTGCACTTTTAATTGTCACGGTTGTTATTGTTGTGGCGATCTTTACCATCTTTGTTGTAGTTATTGTCGTTGTTGATGTTATCGCGGCGCCTGTCAAAGCGCTCGTGATCGCGGTCATCTTGATCGGCCCACTCGGCTGCCATACGCCTTAGCTCTGGTATGGTTGTTGGGCGTCTTCTGCCGAACTCGCGATGTAGCTCTCTGGCATAGAGTCCATCGTGGAAGCAATCAATGACCTCGTGGTCAGATATATCCACAATTGTGGCTCTTTTTTCAAAGAACCTCATGATGAACTTGCGTAGGGTTTCACTTTTATCCTGTTTACAGGCTGCCAATTCAAATCAGGTTCCGTGTCGAGCCCAGGTTCCCTAGAAGTTGGCGGTGAACATCTTGGTGAGATCTTCCCAGGAGTCGATGGACCCGGGGTGGAGGCCCTTGAGCCATGTAAGCAGGGTAGTATCCATCATGATGGGGAAGTAGCTGACTTTTACGTCATTGGATCCTCCCGCCATTTGGATTGCAGTCGAGTAGACTCTCAGCCACTGTTCAGGGTCTTGTTTGCCCGTGAACTTCTCGATGCCAGTTGTCTTGAACTTGCTTGGCAGCTTGATCTTCTTGATGCAGCTAGAAAAGGCTAGAAAGCTGTCATACTTGTCTGCTGGCAAACAGTTACGTTCGCGGCGGCCATCGCTGCGGTCAGAGTCATAGTGGTGGCCACGATTGCCTGAACTGTGGCTTGGTGAGTTGTCAGGTCCTGGATGTCCATGGTTGTGGTCACGGTCTTGGTTGCGGTCGCGTCCGCGTGGAGGACGATCACCATCGCGGTCATTGTCGCGAGGGGGATCATTGTTGCGTGGTTGACGATCTTCTCCGCGTAGGTGGTCGCGGTCGCGTCCGCGTGGAGGGCGGTCGCAGTCGCGGGGAGGGCCGTTATCCCGTGGTGGATGATATTGGTCACGGGGTAGTGGTCCGTAGCGACGGTCAAATTCTTCACGCCGACGAAGCTCCGAGTTGATGTGGTTTGCTCTACTCGACTGGATTACAGAGTGAGCATCTTGATTGGTGTTGATGTGGGCGCGAAGATCGCCATCGCGGTTAGCCCCGTCACGTGGCCTATTGCCATCTTGTTGTCTAGCGTTAGGAACTTGCTCGTCAGCTTGTCTTCCAGCTGCTCCACCCAATGGCTCTCGAGGAGCACGACTCAGGTGAGCAGATGCTGCTGGTTCGACTTGTGAGCGCCTGCCTCCAGAGCGTTTGCCACTTGAAGCGTGGTGGCTTGAGGTGGGACCGGTGTTGATGTTCTCACGAGCTATCTCTAGAAGAGTCAAGACTTGCCTAATTTGTGGTGTTTCAGGCATAGACCTGACGATCTCCGCTGCAACGGAGATGTTCATTGGAGCATCCTGGAGTACCGGCTGGTCACCAACCATCACAAAGTCCCGTGTAAGGTTTCGAGTTGCGTTTGCACGTATGGCTGCGTTGAAATGCCTTTGCTTGCGCTTGGTGTTCCTTGCTTGTCTTGAAGTTCTCTGTTCCTCAGTTTCTCCATTAGCGGTGCATTCCTCCTCGGAGATGTCACCGACCAGCTCGCGATCGTACTGGGTGCCTTGGTCGCCAGAGCCGGCAATAAAGACTTGTCTGCCGGGGTCGGAGGAGGTCGGTAGTAGTAAGGTTGGAGCACCGGAGAAGTTGTCTCCTGTGCTGTTGGAGGAGGTGGTGATGGAAGCAGTCTTGCCATCCTGGTAGGGTAGTTCTTCCAGGATCATTGCGGCTAATCTTGACTCGTTGTCCCAACAGCTGTCAGTAGGTATCGCGCTAGGCTAGTGAACAATAAGTCCTCCTGGTGTGCTGGTCACGACTAGTCCTGATGAGAGATAGACGAGTGGTTCTTCAAGCTCGAAGTCGGTCTTGAAGTGGGCAAGGCAGGTTAAGCATGCGACGTTGTCGCTCAGTAGAACTGTGAAGTCATCATCTTCGTTGTCCTCTGATGGCTTAGAGGCCGGCTCAGAGTCCTTGCAGCATTCCACGGTTGGACTGTCGACTTTGGGTGTGGGCTTGTTGTCCTCCGCGGTGTAGATCTGTTGATATGTAGCTACGACATTGGTAAATCCGAGTGGGAATTGGTTCGGGGGGTTGTCCGATGGCGTAGCCAGCTCGGAGTTCCCGGCTCCTTCCATAATTGGAAACGAGTTGTACCCGGTCTCGTCTTGAGGAGTCCCGATCAGAGTCAAAGTCGAAGTCAAAGTCGAGCTCGAAGTCGTGCGATGTGTCGAAGTCGAGGTCGAAGTCGTTGTCGAAGTAGTCATCGAAACTCGTGTCTCGCGGAGTTCGCGGAGCGACTGCAGTGGAGACACCATCATCGGGTACGGGCCTGGACAATCCGCAAGGAGACTTGCGAAACCACCCTTGCCATCAGCGATGAAGATCCATGCGCCGATGACGAATGTTGCGCCCTACTCGATGGCGCAGGCTTTGAAGGTTGATCCCATCGTGCCTAATGGTGAGCTTCAGCGAGCTGCCCCATGGTGGGCGCCAAGTGTCAACAATTTATGTCGAGCACGTCTGCCTGGGGGTACACCAAACAGTAAATTCATGGGTCTCGCCGAGTTCTAGGAACGATAGTGCACGAACGACACAAAGATCCTGGTAGGGTAGTTCTTCCAGGATCGTTGCGGCTAAACTTGACTCGTTGTCCCAACAGGTGTCAGTAGGTATCGCGCCAGGCCAGTGAACAACAAGTCCTCCTGGTGTGCTGGTCACGACTAGTCCTAATGGGAGATAGACGAGTGGTTCTTCAAGCTCGAAGTCGGTCTTGAAGTGGGCACGACAGGTTAAGCATGCGACGTTGTCGCTCAGTAGAACTGTGAAGTCATCATCTTCATTGTCCTCTGATGGCTTAGAGGCCGGCTCAGAGTCCTTGCAGCATTCCACAGTTGGACTGTCGACTTTGGGTGTGGGCTTGTTGTCCTCCGCGGTGTAGATCTGTTGATATGTAGCTACGACATTGGTAAATCCGAGTGGGAATTGGTTCGGGGGGTTGTCCGATGGCGTAGCCAGCTCGGAGTTCCCGGCTCCTTCCATAATTGGAAACGAGTTGTACCCGGTCTCGTCTTGAGGAGTCCCGATCAGAGTCAATGTCGGAGTCAAAGTCGAGCTCGAAGTCGTGCGATGTGTCGAAGTCGAGGTCGAAGTCGTTGCCGAAGTAGTCATCGAAACTCGTGTCTCAACGAGTTCGCGGAGCGACTGCAGTGGAGACACCATCATCGGGTACGGGCCTGGACAATCCGCAAGGAGACTTGCGAAACCACCCTTGCCATCAGCGATGAAGATCCATGCGCCGATGACGAATGTTGCGCCCTACTCGATGGCGCAGGCTTTGAAGGTTGATCCCATCGTGCCTAATGGTGAGCTTCAGCGAGCTGCCCCATGGTGGGCGCCAAGTGTCGACAATTTATGTCGAGCACGTCTGCCTGGGGGTACACCAAACAGTAGATTCATGGGTCTCGCCGAGTTCTAGGAACGATAGTGCACGAACGACACAAAGATCCTGGTAGGGTAGTTCTTCCAGGATCGTTGCGGCTAAACTTGACTCGTTGTCCCAACAGGTGTCAGTAGGTATCGCGCCAGGCCAGTGAACAACAAGTCCTCCTGGTGTGCTGGTCACGACTAGTCCTAATGGGAGATAGACGAGTGGTTCTTCAAGCTCGAAGTCGGTCTTGAAGTGGGCACGACAGGTTAAGCATGCGACATTGTCGCTCAGTAGAACTGTGAAGTCATCATCTTCGTTGTCCTCTGATGGCTTAGAGGCCGGCTCAGAGTCCTTGCAGCATTCCACAGTTGGACTGTCGACTTTGGGTGTGGGCTTGTTGTCCTCCGCGGTGTAGATCTGTTGATATGTAGCTACGACGTTGGTAAATCCGAGTGGGAATTGGTTCGGGGGGTTGTCCGATGGCGTAGCCAGCTCGGAGTTCCCGGCTCCTTCCATAATTGGAAACGAGTTGTACCCGGTCTCGTCTTAAGGAGTCCCGATCGGAGTCAAAGTCGGAGTCAAAGTCGAGCTCGAAGTCGTGCGATGTGTCGAAGTCGAGGTCGAAGTCGTTGCCGAAGTAGTCATCGAAACTTGTGTCTCGACGAGTTCGCGGAGCGGCTGCAGTGGAGACACCATCATCGGGTATGGGCCTGGACAATCCACAAGGAGACTTGCGAAACCACCCTTGCCATCAGCGATGAAGGTCCATGCGCCGATGACGAATGTTGCGCCCTACTCGATGCCGCAAGCTTTGAAGGTTGATCCCATCGTGCCTAATGGTGAGCTTCAGCGAGCTGCCCCACGGTGGGCGCCAAGTGTCGACAATTTATGTCGAGCACGTCTGCCTGGGGGTACACCAAACAGTAGATTCGTGGGTCTCGCCGAGTTCTAGGAACGATAGTGCACGAATGACACAAAGATTTAAACAGGTTTGGGTCGCCAGTAGTGTAATACCCTACGTCCTATGTGCTTGATCATATTGCACGTGAGTTGAGTTTTCGTGAGGGGTCCCTGCTCTGCCTTATATATCCGGGGAGTAGAGTTACAAGTCGGTTACATGATCCTAGTCATATACAAGAGGGAGTGCTACAACATGGTACTTTGGGGAGTCTCCTAACAGTACACGACTAGTCTTTCCAATCAACTACGCCGTCTTGCACCATAGCCGACTGGTTTAAAGTAGTTGGGTCAAACCTTCCCTATTGAGTAGTTTAATCCCGTGGATGAGTGTCCCTAGGGATCCTGGTCCCACACCTATTCACCTCAGTCAAATGTGGTAGCCGAACGAAAGAACCGCACTCTAATTGATTTGGTTAATGCCATGTTAGATACATCGGGACTTTCCAACGAATGGTGGGGTGAGGCTATATTGACTGCATGTCATGTCCTGAATCGTGTTCCTTTGAAGAACAAAGAGATAACACCATTTGAGGAATGGGAAAAGAAAACGCTAACCTTTTCATACTTACGGACTTGGGAATGTTTGGCCAAGGTTAATGTGCCCATTACCAAGAAACGTATACTGGGACCTAAAACTGTAGATTATGTCTTTCTTGGTTATGCTTTTCACAGTGTGGGTTATAGATTTTTAATAGTGAAGTCTACAGTACCTGACATGCATGTTGGTACAATTATGGAGTCTAGAGATGCTACATTCTTTGAGGATATTTATCCTATGAAAGAGAAAGCCAACACATCTAATAATGAATTGTCTGTTAATAAAGAACCTAAAAAACCTGCTGTTTTGATAGAACACAATGAACAAACACACGTTGAAAATCTCGAGGTGGATGGCAATGAAGCTCTCAGAAAGAGCAAGAGACAGAGGATTGCAAAGTCCTTAAGTGATGATTTTATTGTGTACCTCGTGGATGACACCCCTAGAACCATTGAAGAGGCATATTCCTCTTCGGATGCTGACTATTGGAAGGAAGCAGTTCAGAGTAAGATGGATTCAATTATGTCTAATGGTACTTGGAAGGTTGTGGAGCGTTCTTATGGGTGCAAACCTGTAGCATGCAAGTGGGTGTTCAAGAAAAAGCTTAGGCCTGATGGTACTATTGAAAATTACAAGGTAAGGCTAGTGGATAAAGGCTATACTCAGAAAAAAGGAGAGGACTTCATTGATACTTACTCACCGATTGCACGATTGACCACCATTCGAGTACTACTCTCCCTAGCAGTTTCTCATGGTCTTCACGTTCACCAAATGGATGTTAAGACAACTTTCCTAAACAGAGAGTTGGAGGAGGAGATCTACATGGATCAGCCAGACGGGTTTGTAGTAGAGGGTCAAGAAGGGATGGTGAGTAAGTTAATAAGTCTTTATATGGCCTTAAGCAAGCACCTAAGCAATGACATGAGAAGTTCGACAAAACTTTGATGTGAGTTATCTTTGTTGTGAACGAAGCCGACAAGTGTGTGTACTATCGCTATGGTGGGGGCGAACTTGTGTTTGTATGTAGATGACATACTGATATTTGGGACGAACCTTAATGTGATTAAGAAAGTCAATTAGTTTTTGTCTCAAAATTTTGAGATGAAAGATTTGGGAGAGGCTGATGTGATCCTAAATACTTCCTCCGTTCGAAATTGTAGGTCGTTTTGACATTTCTAGATTCATAGCTTTTACTATGTATCTAGACATAGCGTATATGTAGATTCATATCAAAATCTATGAATCTAGAAAAGCCAAAACGACCTACAATTTGGAATAGAGGTAGTATTAAACTAGTAAGAGAAGGTGATAGTGGGGTTGTCCTTACACAATCTCATTATGTGAAGAAAGTCTTGAGTCATTTTGGTTACAATGACTGCAAGCCAGCTCCAACGCCTTATGATGCTAGTAAAATATTGTGGAAGAACAAAAGAATAATGAGAGATCAGCTGAGATACTCCCAGATCGTTGGTTCACTAATGTACCTATCTAGCCCTATGAGACACGAAATCTCGTTTGCTGTGAGCAAACTGAGCCAGTTTGTGTCAAATCCGAGAGATGCTCATTGGGATAGTCTTTAACGGGTAATGCGTTTTCTGAAATGTATTGTGGACTATGGGATTCACTATACCGGGTACCTTAGGGTACTAGAGGGTTACATTGATTCAAATTGGATATGTGATGCAGATGAGATTAAAGCCACAAGCCGATATGTGTTTACACTTGGAGGTGCGCTGTCTCCTGGAAGTCTTGATAGCAGATCATCTTAACGAGGTCAACTATGGAGGCAAAACTCACTACATTAGACACCGCCACTGTTGAGGCTGAATGACTTTGTGATCTCCTTATGGATCTGCTGGTAGTTGAAAAACCAGTACCGGCTATCCTCATGAACCGTGATAATCAAACTGTGATTGTCAAGGTGAATAGTTAAAAGAATAACATGAAGTCCTCTAGGCATGTAGAGAGGCGGCTGAAATCTGTCAGGAAAATGAGAAACTCTGGAGTGATAGCGTTGAACTAAATCCAAACGGCTAAAACCCCGACAGATCAATTCACAAAGGGTCTTTCACGTAATGTGATGGATAATGCATCCAAGGAATTGAGCTTGAAACCCGTGTGTGTTACTCAGTAGTGGTAACCTATCCTATGTGATCGGAGATCCCGTGAATAAGGATGGTGAAACAAGCTACTGTTTAATTGAGAGAAGAGAACTTTGAAAAGGCTCATTCCAATGGAGGTGCATTTCTCTTCTAAATCTGTATGGTAGGTTGGTGAAAACCTTAATGTGATCTAAGTGGCTCAATGAGAGCAAAGATGTTGGCCTTCAGAACAACTCAAAGGATTACACCTATATGGGTTCGGTTGCTAGTCACAATCTATGAGATAGAGTGAACTCTAGATACACATGAAAGACATGTAGTATGACTTATACGCTCCAACCCGAGAGGATGCTCACAGCAGCCTAGTACTGGCAAAGGGCTCTAGGCAAGCTTGTTTGCACGAAACTGCCAATTCAAGGCATAGTCCATTGGTCAGTTGCGAATAAGTGTAGCTTTTGCCCCAGGTGGATGTTCAAGTTAACAGTCTCCGCTACAAGGCTAGTATATCAAAACAAACAGTTGAGATGAGAGCATTCTCTTGTGTACCTTGAAATTCTTGGTGGGGATTGTTGGATTAATTAGGCCTTGGCCCATATTTAGTCTCAATTAATCAAGAGAATTAAAAGGTGCACTATAAATGCTAGGGAGTTATTCCCAGATGGAGAGTCAAAAAGAATCCTAACCAACTTAAATGGTAGACCAACTGTGGACCCCTTGTGAAGTTGGAAAAAAGAGAAGGGCGTGCAAGACGCACGCGCGCTTGCTCGCCTCGCCGAGCCGTGGCCGAGGCCGAGGCCGAGGCCGTGCCGTGCCGCGACGCGACACGCCGCGACGCGACGTGCTGTGAGGTGAACGTTTTTGCCATTGATAACAGCCTTTCCATCCTGGCACATACACACTACTCCCTGGCCCTGAGCAGAAGCCTCCGAACCTCCCTGCCTTGTGATCTTGCTCGGGATAGGCAGGCGATAAGGTTTTTAGGGAGCATACTCGTACGCGACTGCTTGCTTCCTCACGTGAACGACTACTTCGCGATGGCCATTTTCGCACGTGTAGGACTACTTCCCGGCGGCGCCTTCGTCAACACGAATAACTACTTCCGACGGCGCCTTCGTCAACCCGAACGAACGACTACTTCCCGACGGCGTCTTCGTCAAGCGAACAACTACTTCCATATTAGATCGACTACTTCGAGCAAGGCCAGTCGAGGATGGTTAACACTATTCCTCCAGCTGGTGACAACGCATCCGGTGCCTCCGGTACCGGCCCCGCCCCTGGGTACACCCTAGACCAAACCTTGTTTTGGTTTTTCATTTTGTTCTTGTTAACTAGGAGATTTAACATGAACACTCACACATACTCTGTTATCACAAGATCACTTACTATAATCATGAATTTGTTGTAAATTTCTAGAATTAAAATATATCAAAAAATCCCTAGATTTCTAACATCCACATCATCCAATTGATACACTTTCTGCCTTCCACAAATGCTATGTGCATGAAAGAGACCGTGCGAAAGAAGATGCAATGACATCGATCTGGTCTCACTTGAAAAATGAATATGAATGACGGAGTTTGAAAAATTGAGTGATATAGATGCCATGCAGTAGTAGCAAGGAGTGCCAGTACATGTATGCGGGTTACAAAATTTTAGATAGAGCTTGCCCTCGTTTACAGATGCTGTGTTGCTGGCATAACACATAACAACGCATTTGAGCTTGTGTTTCATGTGTCATACCTCCAACCGTGAGAAGCTCAGGAGAACCTACTTGGAAACAAATGTTGGAAAAACATTAGTACATGAGACAAACTCTAGGCTAGGCACACTACTGGAAAACTCCACATTCATCACTGCACATCAGTACCGGCCACTGCAGAACCGGTACTAACGCACGTGGTTAGTACCGGTTCTACAACACAGTACCCCCATGGCAGTTTAGTACCAGCTGCAGCAACCAACCGGTACTACACTGCTCCCACACCGATGCCCGCCAACGGCTAGTGGGCAGTTTAGTACCGGCTGGTGCCCAAAGCCGTACTAAATGTTCACCTGTATTATAAAGCCACACCATGTCTTCCTCCCTGATAGCTCAAGCAGACACATTTTGCTTGAGCTCTCCCCTTCATCCATGGCGGGTTAGAGGAGAGGTGCTCCCCATTTTTTTCCAAAAATTGTGGGGATTTCAGTCATCTAAGTGCGTCAAAGGTTAGCAACTTCATCCTCTTCTCTTTCATTTTGTTTGTGCTTTGTTTCATCCATTATACTTAGAATTTTTTTAGTTTTTTAAAGAAGGGAAAATGTGAGCGCATTTTCTTTATTTAGACATTAATTAGAGATATGTACGTTATCTTTATTTAGACATTAATTAGAGATATGTAAATTTGACGAATTTAATTAAGGAGAATGTAAGGTGGGTGAACGTGCTAGTGTCATGTCGAAGTCCAAACTATGAGGAAAGTCTGGACTTAAGCGTGCTCACTGGGCGTTCATACATGAGATTAATAAGAAACCCTTGATTATTTATGTAGGACGGTAAGTGGGAGAGCGAGGTGTATATGATGCTGAGGTGGTTGAATATGCTAGCGTCGTGCCAAAGTCCGGACCGGTGTCATGCCAAAGTTCAAGTTATGTGCAAGGTCTGGACTTGGCCTAATGCCAGCACGTTCACCCATCTCTGGGGCACCCTATCATGAAGGAATGATGTAGCCAAGTTACCTGATGAGTCAAAATGGCATGGCTTCACCAAGGATATCAATAGTACAGAGACAATAGTAACCATCTGATCATGAACCTCAATCGCTTCGATCGGATGGTTACTTGTTGTCCTTGTCGTATCGACATCCTTATGACACATGAGAGCCAAGAGATTTTTTGGAGTCCTGCATCATATGTTTTTTGGAGTTGTTTATTATTTCTAGATAAATAGTAAACTATTATTTAGATAGTAAATGGTATAGTTGATATGAAAATATTGCAATTTATATAATTTATTAGGAAAATAATGCCGATACAACGTCAGAGAGCTAGTCATGGTGGACACTCCACGCACAATGTATTGCCGGACCTTCCCCCACCACCGCCACCACACCATCCTGGGCCGGTATTCGATGACCTGAACTTCATTCCTGTCAAGGCTAACAACTGTCAGAATCGAGTATGAGATCATGTATTTAACACTAGTAACACTATAATCATATATTGATCATTATGTCATAACGATGATATATTCTTAATTTATATGTACAACAGGATATTGATGCAATGCAATGGTTCAAAGATGTAGTATACCACATCCGTGGCTCCCGTCCTTTGGTGGTGAGACAGAATAACGACTTATACAGTGGGAGTTATGTCGTTTCTATTGCACTCCAAGAACGTGCCTTGCGCGACTCGAATCCTGGTTATACAGTTATTTTTCACGGCCAATCAGGCCCATACCAGCAAGAATATGTTGCTGCACGCGATGCCATGAGGAAGGCACTAGAACAGATGAAAATTCATACGGGCATGTTATCCCGGACTATAGTTTCTTGAAGATCAAAGCTTTTGAGCTCAATGAGCCAGATGTCACACAAGTTCCAAAAAGGATTTGACCTCCTTATGAATCGGTTTAAGTTACTATACCTTAGATTTTTTATTCCAAATTATGTCTTTTTTACAAGATGTCAATTGTATTCTTATTTGTTACTACATATGTCTTGTGTATATATAGGACACCCTGAATTGTGGATTCCTACACACAGAGTATGGTTTGGGAGAAGTGTTGCGTCAGATTCTGCTGCCTTTGGGATACTCATTCGTGCGACCATATTCAAGTCGAGTAGAAGGTGGTTTTCAATCATCGGTAACCTTGATCTCAACACAAGGCCCGTTGACAATATACAAGGAGACTTTAGATGCATCGTATAAGGCAAATGATAGTGCATTAATATACACACTAGACTATGTGGACAGGTATCTTGGGATTAACATTTTGGATGTCAATTATACTGTCTACCTTGCGAGGCTTCATAACGTAGAACCTTAGTATGACTTTGATCAAGTGTGTGTTATCAGAATGATATTGTAAGACCAGACAAAATGTGTGTGATGATGTAAGACTTCAATAATGTATCCGATGATGTTGTAAGACTCTAATAATGTGTGTGATTGTAACACCCAAAAATAGCCTATTTAAAATTTTAAGTAATTAATTGGCTTTTATTTAATTTGTTCATAATTAATATAGGCTAAATAAATTATTCATGAATATTAAAATCAAAATATAAGTTGTAGAAATATTTTTGTTGCATTCATGCTGCTGCACTGTGTTTTGTTTGTTAGTAAATTAAGTTGGGATTTAAATTCTGTTTAGATTTGAATTTAATTTACTTTTGTTTGAATCCAAGAAAAGTTATTTTAGCCTCAGTCCACTTTTGCTCCTCGAACTCTCTCTGTGGCCCGCTTACACCCCCTCTACTCCCTCCCCAGGTCAGCCCAGCACCTTCTCCTCCACTCCGGCCCACCCACTCGCACAGCCCCACTCGGCCCAGCTCCTCCCCCCGAGCCGTCCCACTTCCCTCTCCCCGGCCCAGCGAACCAGGAAACCCCCCCTTGCCCCAGCCGCTGACCGGTGGTCCCCACCAGTCAGGCTCTTCTTCATACCCGCGCTAGGCTCGGGTTCGAGCCGGAGTGCGACGCCGGCCACGCCTAGCCCGGCCTGTGGCCCATCCCCGCGCGCCCGTGGCCCCGCAGCGTCTTCGCCGAAGGTTCCCCATGCCATCTCCTTCAATCTAAGCGCCACCCCCTTTCCTTTCCCGGCCGTGCCCCGCATGGAAGGAGCCCCCCTCGCAAGGAATGCTCGGATCACCGCCGATCCTCTCGGCCCGTACGCCTAGGCCCTCGTCGGGCTATAAACCCCCCTCACCGAGACCCCAATCCCCACACCGAGTCTCCCCACCGAGTCCATAGCACAGCCAAGCTCTCTCCAGCTCGCCCCGAGCGCCGCCGTCCTTCTCCGAGCGCCGCCGCCGTCGACACCGCAATCCCGCGCCGCTCCGAGCCCCTCAACACCCCGGGCGACCTTGCAGAAAGGTGAGGAATCTCCCCGCTCCTTTAATTGGTCAATTAGCGCCCTCGTCGCCTTGCTTACCGTCCAGCCGAGCCGCCCGCAGCCGTTCACCATCGGGAGCCCCCACCGCCACCTAATCCCCGTCGATAACCCCGTGACTGAGCTCCCCACACCCCCATGATGCTCCCCGACCAAGTCCCATGGCCAATGGAGGCCCCTAGCCCCTGAATCGTCCGACTCCGGCGAGCCACCACCGCGGGAACCAGCGGCGCCGCCGCCTCCCTCCCCGCCGATGACCCAGCCCCCCTCGCTTGCTCCCAGCCGTCAGATCAAGATGCAACGGCCCACGACACCCCCCTCCCCGAGTCAAAACAAACCCGTACCGGTCAGCACGGTAATTTTGTAAAAGAACCCCCCAGCTTCTATCGAATCAACCCGCAGTCCACCACAGTTCAAAAATAATTACAGTTAGGTCCTGTTTCTTATAAAACTTGCCAGCAGGTCCCTAAAACATAGAAAACCTATATCTTTTCCGTTTTAGCTCCGATTAGTGTGATTTTCGTGCTCATGTGTTCGTAGTGAAGCATATAATATTTCTAAAAACTTTATTTATACGGTTTCTATTGTTCGGTGTACTGTTGTAATAGAATATTAGTTTTTTGCATGTATTGACTTGCATGGATGTTTGTGTGATGATTCGTGTCCAATCAGTGAGCCTTTCGCGTTGGACTTCGAGTACGTGGAGGACTTTCTGGAGCAGGACTCGCAGCAGCAGCAGCCGCCATTTGAGGAAGGCAAGTTATAGCACGGACAATCCTTGCTATCTAAACACACTTTTTACATACATTTACTTTCATATGCATGTGTCTAAATTGATGTCCTATTAAGGTTGTACCTAGTTTGTTTACTCATGTCCTTGTTACCTTGGGATTATTACATATGGGTAGAATCTTTGCTATGCGCAGCTACTGTCACTATTTTTAAATTGTTAATTATGACATAATGGTTCACTTCAATATTAATGATAAAACTTGCTTTTTAGCAACATGGTTTAGGGAACTAGAGCATGTGTTGTGTGCTTTGCTCTAGTGTCTCTCCGTAAGGTCCGGTTCTTAAAGCGGCAACCCAGGAGCCTGTCGCCACCGCTAGAACTATTATGGCTCTGGTCTTGGTCAAGTAGCTTGTACGGCTCTAGCTTGTCAGTGGTTACCGTCAGGGCCAATGACGTTATGGGAAGCATGGGTGAGAGTATGTCTTGATTCACCGAGGACGCATTACCCGTTGGCTATGTCTCGTTACGCACAGTCCCATGCTGGGAGCCCTCGCGTTGGAGCTCCACACGTTGCGCATTGGTTGGCTTGCGTAGCCCGCGCTCTGGACGCCATTGACCCCCTCATGTTGCGCCATGAAGGTCAGTCAATCTTGGTGCCTAGGCCATACTACGTGTGTTGTACGTCTTGTTAGGGTGTCTTGTGAAAAACCTCGTAGCGTCCCTATGCAGTCACACCTCGGAAGTGTTGATGTGCGTGGTTGGGTGTAAAGTTCTTTGAACTTTTACGCGACTGGCGGGTAAAGGGCGAAACCTCTGGAGAGTGTAAATCTATCATGATAGCCTTGCTCAGGGTCACGAGCGGCCTGGATCCTTTTTGATTAGAAGATGATGTTTATTTATTTATAATGCCACTTATACTTATTAATTGGGTTACAACTGAGTTTTCAATAACTTGTAGTAACTTGGTTAATGTTAAAATGATCAACTAAAAATGCTAATGCAATTAAGCCGTGTCTAGCCTATTTTGAGCCTTCATACCCGTGCTATACTTGCTAAGTAATTATTTACTTACACTTGTCATTTTATTCAACAAAATCCCGGATGGGTAAACAGATTGGGCTGGGCATGAGTATGCTGCTGAGTTTCCCGAAGATTTACCGTACTACTGAGCTGTGGTCTCCCAGTCAGAGTCCCTGTGGATTGCGGCTCCATTAGTTTGAGAGTTTATTAGTCTTCCGTTGTTATTGGTTAGTTTATTTATGAAGCACTCTGATATAAAAACATTATTTAATGAAGAATTTATTCCAGCATATGTTCTCTGTTTATCATATTTGTTCGCTATATGTGTACCATGACTTCCTGGGCACACATATGGCCGCATTCGGGTTTTTGTGAAAATTCGGGTGTGACAAATTGGTATCAGAGACGTGCTGTCTGTAGGATCGCAACGTAGTTGGAACGGTTGAATTAAACCTTAGGAGACCACCATGATTTTAACTTATATGTCATCTAGCTTCACTTTTTCAAAAACTCACATCCAATCGAGTCTTGTGTGAATCATGTCTTTAGGTGCTTGAAATGATTGTCATCATGCTTATGCCTGATTTGGATTTTTGTAATGATTGTGATGGGCGTAGACGCAAGTCTACTACCATCTAGATGCAGGACTAAGGTTTAAGGACTTTAGTGATTAAATAGAGGGGGGGTATTCATTTCTCTTGCTCTTTTTCTATTAAGACCTCCATCATAACCAGCTAGTAATCATCTGAAGACACCAACAGAATTTTTATGAAATTTATTTATTGATGATAGATGGTGAACACAAGGAGCAACCCCGGTGCCAGCGGACTGCCGCCACCACCTCCCACCATTGAGCAGATGATGCTCACGCAGACCCAGCTGATGCAGCAGATGGCTCAGATGATGGCGATGATGCAGCAGAACCAGCAGAATCCGCCACAGCACAACATGCCGCCCCGTGAAAAGAGGGGTGAATTCCTGAAGGGATGTCCTCCTACCTTCAGCAAGGCCACCGACCCCCTGCAGGCTGATGATTGGCTCAAGGCGGTGGAGAGGCAGCTCGACATCGCACAGTGCAACGATCGGGAGAAGGTGCTGTACACCGGAGAATAGCTCCAGGGACCGGCATTGGACTGGTGGGACTCGTACCAGTACGCTCACGTCGGCCGTACTCAGATCACCTGGCAGGAGTTTCACAGCAGCTTCCGCTCCCACCACGTGCCAGAAGCTCTGATGACCCTGAAGAAGAAGGAGTTCCTGGCACTGAAGCAGGAAGGGATGAGTGTCACCACCTACCATGACAAGTTCATCGAGTTGGCCCGCTATGCTCTGGAGGACGTGGACACCGACAAGAAGAAGTAATGCAGGTTCTGTGACGGCTTGCAGGACGCACTATAGTACCAGCTGATGTGCACCAGGTTCCACAACTTCCAGGAACTGGTGGACGGTGCTTTGATGCTGGAACACAAATGCCGTGAGATGGAGGAGAAGAAGAGGAAGTTCTAGGGCCAGCAGATCGGGAGCAGCAGTCGCCCCCGTTTCGTTCCTCCTCAGGGCAGTCAGCAGATGGGGAGCCAGCAACATTTCCAGAGTCAACCCGGCCCGTTCAACCATGGCTAGTATCATCAGCGCCCCCAGTACCCTCAGGTGCCACAGCAGCAGCGTCCTCAGAACTAGCTGTAGAATGTCCCAGTTCAGCGCCACCAGATGCAGCAAGTTCCTGTCCAGCGCCCCAACCCCGCCAACAAAGCACCAGCAAATCCGAGGGTGTGCTTCCACTGTGGGGAGACTGGGAATTATGCTCACTACTGCCCCCGCAAGACTCAGAACACCCCCGGCCAGAACAACAACCAGCAGGCAGGCAGGCCGAGGACCGCAAAACCCCACCAGAGGCAAGGTCAACCATATGGGCGCAGAGACCACAGAGAAGGCTACTGACGTGGTTGTGGGTACGTTCCTTGTCAATTCGACCCCCGCAACTGTTTTATTTGATTTCGGAGCTTCGTATGCTTTCATCTCTGCTGCATTTGTACACAAGAGTATGATGACCCTGCAACCCATGGGGAATCCTATGTTAGTTAGTTCACCTGGGGGAGAACAACGAGCCAGTCTACGTTGCTCTAAGGTTATCATTACAATAAGGGGGGTAGATTTTGAAGTATACCCCATAGTCCTGAATTCTCTTGGATTTGATCTAATCCTGGGAATGAGTTGGCTCTGCAAGTATAATGCTGTGATCCAGTGCTCCGAGAGGGCAGTGCAACTGGTGGCAAAAGGCGGCGGTAAAGTGGAGTACTGGGCAGTCCAGTCTTTAGACCAGTGCCAAGCCAACCAAGCTGAGGGAGCAGCTCCCGCCGACATCAGGGTGGTGAGCGAGTTCCCGGACATATTTCTAGATGAGTTGCCAGGTATGCCCCCGAAACGTGAAGTTGAATTCGTTATTGAACTAAAACCTGGCACTGCACCTATAGCTAAAAGGCCATATAAAATGGGAGTGAAGGAGCTGGAGAAACTGAAGGACGAATTAAGCTCCTTGCTAGCCAAGGGGTATATTCGTCCTAGTGCTTCACCATGGGGAGCACCAGTACTGTTCGTGGACAAGAAGGATGGGACACAGAGGATGTGTGTGGACTATCGAGCCCTCAACGAAGTGACCGTCAAGAACAAGTACCTTCTGCCAAGGATTGATGATTTGTTTGATCAGCTGAAGGGAGCTTGTGTGTTCTCCAAGATAGACCTTCGATCGGGTTATCATCAGATGAGGATCCGGTCATCGGACATACCCAAGACAGCTTTCACTACTCAGTACGGGTTGTACGAATTCACGGTTATGTCCTTTGGACTGACCAATGCTCCTGCATACTTCATGTACTTGATGAATAGTGTATTCATGGACTACCTTAACAAGTTTGTGGTGGTGTTCATTGATGACATACTAGTCTTCTCTAAGAATGAAGAGGAACATGAAGATCATTTGAGGATGGTGATGCAGAGACTCCGGGAACATCAGCTATATGCCAAGTTGAGCAAGTGTGAGTTCTGGTTGAAGGAAGTGACATTCTTGGGACACGTGCTGTCCAATGGAGGAGTAGCAGTTGATCCGAAGAAGGTTAATGATGTGTTGAGCTGGAACCCGCCTCGGGATGTCAGCGAGATCAGGAGTTTCCTTGGGATGGCCGGATATTATCGGCGGTTCATAGAAGGATTCTCCAAGATTGCTAAACCCATGATGACGTTAGTGGACAAAAATGCCAAGTTCATTTGGACAGAGGAGTGCCAAACCAGCTTCGAAGAATTGAAGAAGAGGCTGACAACAGCACCTGTGCTGATATTGCCCGACATAGCCAAGAGCTTCTCCATCTACTGCGATGCATCCCGTCTAAGACTGGGGTGTGTACTCATGCAGGAAGGGAGAGTCGTGGCATATGCATCAAGACAGTTGCGGAAGCATGAGCAGAACTATCCGACACATGATCTGGAGTTGGCAGCTGTGGTGCATGCTCTGAAGATCTGGAGGCATTACTTGATTGGGCACAAGTGTGACGTCTACACCGATAACAAGAGCCTGAAGTATGTCTTCACTCAGTCAGAGCTGAATATGAGACACCGCCGATGGTTGGAGTTGATCAAGGACTATGATCTGGAGATACACAACCACCCAGGGAAGGCTAACTTATTGGTTAGTTTATTTATGAAGCACTCTGATGTAAAAACATTATTTAATGAAGAATTTATTCCAGCATATGTTCTCTGTTTATCATATTTGTTCGCTATATGTGTACTATGACTTCCTTGGCACACATATGGTTGCATTCGGGTTTTTGTGAAAATCCGGGTGTGACAGTGATGATGTAAGACTCTAATTAATTTTTTCGATTCAAAAAGTATTTTTTCAATTTATTATGAATTAACAAAAATACAAACACATTAATACCAAATTATATAGAATAAATAGAAATGGTATCATATTATTTAATTTAGTTTAATTAATACTTTTTCAATTTTGTGTATAGATATAATTAATAATATATATCAAAACTATTGAGAAAAAGAATTGTCTCTATTTATAATAATTAATACTTTCGATTCACAACCAGTTCCTATTTACAATCTAATTGTACAAAAAGAAAAAGAAAAAGAAAAGGAGAAATTGCCTCGGTGGGGCACGTTAGTACCTGCTGTACCCACCAGCTGGTACTAAAGTGCTCCCAGGCCGTTGACCAATGGCTAGTTGGCACTTTAGTACCAGCTGGAGCCACCAGTCGGTACTAAAGCGCCAACTATATATCTGGCACCTTCTTCCTCCCCGAGCTCAAGCAGTCCATTTTGCTCGAGCTCTCCTCTTCCTCGGGCCATGGCGTGTTAGAGGGGATTTTTTACTCATCTAAGTACATCTAAGGTTAGCAACTTCATCCTCTTCTCTTTCATGTTGTTTGTGCTTTGTTTCATCCATTATAGTTAGCAAATTTGTAGTTTTTAGAAGTAGGGAGAATGAGCAAGTTTTTTTATTTAGACATTAATTAGATATATAGACTTAAGGACTTTAGTTAAGTACAATATTTATTGTATTGTAAGCATATGGCAAATTCATAGAGTGATTTTTATTTATTGGATTGCGAGCATGTGACAATATTTATTTAGAAAATTATAGATATTACTTTCAAATTGTTAGAAAATTCTAGAAAAATAGTAGGAATTACTAGAAAATAGCAGTAATTAATAAAAAATTATAGGAAATAGTTGGACAACGGAACATTGAAGGGCAAGCGGATCCCATTTGGTTTCATTGATCGAACAAGTTGCCGCATTCCTACGTCTCCTAGCTACAACCCTACATCTCCTAGCTACAACCCTACATCATGATGCTCCAATGTTTTTAATTCAATTGCAGATGAACTGGCAATGGATGTACGAGGGCAGTCGAAGCACCAGGGCATGGCTTCTTGGCGTAGAAGAATTTCTCAATGCGGCAGAGGCCAACAAGTCGCGAAAGGGTCTCCTGTGTTGTCCATGCAAACATTACAAAAATAATAAGCACTGGAAGAGAAGAGGCACTCTAATGTCCCACATATATGAAAGCGGTTTCATGTCAAACTATACCCTCTGGACAAAGCACGGTGAACCTAGAGTTGTGATGGAAGACGATGAAGAAGAAGGAGACAATGAAAACGATATTCCAGATTGGGCTCAATTATATGCAACCGGTGTCTTGGAAGATGAACCAATGGATGAGGCCGAATAGAATGCTGAAGAAAAGGAGCCACTGGACGATTTAGGTCAAGTGTTGCTAGATGCACAGAAAGACATCAAAACAGCGGCAGAGTCAAAGAAGTTCCAGAAGATGCTGGAGGATCATAAAAAGTTGTTGTATCCAGGTTGCAAACAGGGGCACAAAAAGTTGGGCAGCACACTGGAGATGCTGCAATGGAAAGCAAAAAATGGTGTCAGCGATAAAGGATTCGAGGAGCTACTGAAAATCGTAAAGAACATGCTTCCCGAGGGTAACGAACTGCCCTCGTCAACATACAAAGCGAAAAAGGTCATTTGCCCTCTTGGATTGGATGTACAGAAGATACACGCATGTCCGAACGTCTGTATGTTGTATCGTGGCCCTGAAAATGAGAAGTTGGATGCCTACTCGATTTGCGGCGCATTACGGTATAAAATCAGGTGAGACGATCCTGGTGATGTTGAAGGGTAGCCAGCGAAGACGAGAGTTTCCGCAAAAGTTATGTGGTATTTTCCTGTAATACCACGTTTGAAACGCATGTTCAGAAACAAGGCGAACAAAAAGTTGATGCGGTGGCACAAAGACGAACGTAAGCAAGATTAGATGATGAGGCACCCTGCAGATGGGTCCCAGTGGAGAAACATTGACCGGGTATTTCCTAATTTTGACAAGGATGCCAGGAACATAAGGTTTGGTCTAAGTACGGACGGTATGAATCTGTTCGGGGAGTTTAGTAGTGGTCATAGTACATGGCCTGTGACCCTATGTATCTTCAACCTTCCTCCTTGGTTGTGCATGAAGCAGAAGTTCATCATGATGCCGGTGCTTATCCAAGTTCCAAAGCAACCTGGCAATGACATTGACGTATACCTAAGACCATTGGTTGATGAACAATTACTGGTCTGGAAGGAAGAAGGCGTACGTGTGTGGGATGAGTACAAACATGAATTGTTCGACCTCCGAGCTTTGCTTTTCGTGACCATCAATGATTGGCCTACACTTGCTAACCAGTCGGGACAGTCCAACAAAGGATATATGGCATGCACCCACTGCCTAGATGAAACTCATAGCATTTATTTGAAAAACTGTCGGAAGTGCATGTATCTGAGCCATCGTCGATTTCTACCTGCCGATCACCCTCTAAGCCAGAAAGGGAAGCATTTAAAGGGGAGCTCGAAACTCATGCTAAGCATGTGTTCCGTAATGGAAAGCGTGTGTTCTCAATGATAAAGGACGATGATAAAGCTCGAAACTCGTGGTAGCCAGCCTGTTGCCAAGGACGATGACGGACATGCACCAATGTGGAAGAAGAAGTCTATATTGTGGGACCTACTTTATTGGAAACTCTTAGAGGTTCAAAACGCAATTGACATGATGCACCTCTCAAAGAATCTTTGCGGGAACCTTCTAGGTTTCCTTGGAGTTTATGCGGCGCCAAAACATACAATGGAAGCGAGACATGACCTGCAACTATTGGCAGAGCAAAAAGACCTTCATCCCGAAAAAAGAGACAAGGGAGAACACTATTTACATCCTGCCAGCTACACACTCAACAAAGAGGAAAAGCAAAGCATGTTTGTTTGTTTAAACAGTATTAAGGTCCTGTCAGGGTACTCCTCGAATATACAGAACATAATAAATGTGAAAGAGAAGAAATTCACAAACTTAAAGTCCCATGATTGTCACGCCCTGATAACACAGTTACTTCCGGTTGTACTAAGGGGTATATTACCGGAAAATGTAAGATTGGCAATTATTAAGCTTTGTGCTTTCAAGAATAAAATCTCATAGAAGGCAATTAATCCGAGGAAGCTTATCAAGCAACAGAAGGATGTTGTACAATGTCTTGTCAGCTTTGAGATGGTCTTCCCACCTTCCTTCTTTAATATTATGACACATCTTCTAGTTCATATTGTCAATGAGATAAATATTCTGAGACCGGTTTTCCTACATAACATGTTCCCTTTTGAGAGGTTCATGGGGGTCCTGAAGAAATATATTCACAATCTTTCTCGACCAGAAGGATGCATCGCTATGGGCTACGGAACAGAGGAGGTTATTGAGTTTTGCATTGACTTTATTGATGATTTTAGTCTGATTGGGCTTCCTGTGTCACGCCATGAGGGACGACTAAAGGGAAAGGGCACACTAGGAAAGAAAGCTAATGTCAACATCCATGACAGTGAAATCTGCAAAGCAAACTTCATTGTTTTACAGAATTCATCCTTGGTGGCTCCCTACATGGAAGAGCACAAAAATATTGTACGACGTGAAAACTAGGGGAAGTCTGAGGCCTGGATTGCACTTCATCATACGGATACCTTTGTCATTTGGCTCAGACAAAAATTCTTGGGCGATGACACTATTGATCAATAACTTCAATGGCTGGCTAGGCGACCATCGATCACGGTCCAGCAATACCAAGGCTATGAAATCAATGAATATACATTTTTACACAAGAGCCCAAGACAAAAAAAGCACTAACCAAAACAGCGATGTTCATATAGATGCACTAGACAACAATGTAAAAAGGACAGGTATTATGGTGTCATAGAGGAGATCTGGGAGCTTGACTATGGACCCATAATCGTCCCTCTATTTCGTTGTCAATGGGTGAACAACAATGGAGGTGTAACAAAATACCACTTTGGGATGACAATAGTGGACCTCCAAAAGATTGGATATAGAAATGAACCATTCGTACTAGCCAAGGATGTGACACAAGTATTCTATGTGAAGGACATGTCAAGCAAGACAAAGAAAGGCTCTAATAAGGAGAAAAACAAGTCACATGATGATGAGCCTAAACGTCATATTGTCCTCCCAGGCAAAAGAAAAATTGTTGGAGTTGAGGACATTGTTGACACTTCTTACAGTCCACTATCAGGAATTGCCAATCCTGGTAATGGTGAAAGGAGTGCTTATTGGTATTCTTACGACACATATATGAATCCGTAAGCACACGGATACCGATGTAGCATTTCACCAAGGAGTATTCCAAGGTATGGTATTTATTTCCTCAGGGAAGCATTGGATAAATAGTATTGATAATAAACAAGGATGCAACTACTAAATTAAAGCACCGACTAAGAAGGATGGGGTAAAGGATATGATAGGAGTGATATGCAGATGACACACACAAGGAGAAATCCAAGATAAATGATGGGGATAGAAGAGCTGTCTAGCTAGTGTGAGGACAATGAGACAGGAAATGATTCCTATATACTTCAAATGACATGAGATATCTCCAGCAAAGGTTACGGCTAGCAAGAAGAATGGCATCTATGGTTCTTTCCTATTTCTATTATCTTAGCATCGGGAAACGGAACCAGAAACATGCAGAAAGGGATGAGAAGGGGTGTTGCCAATAACTGTTGGAGGCTCCTGCAGGCCGGGACTAACGTGATGGACTACGAATACCATATAGGGCTGTCACCACCTAACGGCTACCACCTTCGTTGCAACAAAGACAAACCATCTAGTCTAGGAACCACACCTACACTAGACAATAACTACTTACTCTCCTAGAAAGAGCAAGCAACCCAGCATAGCAACAAGTCTGCAATTATACTCATCCACTCCACGAAGGACGCGGAACCAACTGAGATAAAGAACTATGGAGAACTTCTAGAGCCAGACTACAACAACTTATAACCAATGCTAGACATTCTACACTTATTCATGAAATAAATACGGAACAAATAACTCAAGTAAATGTGGAAGATAATATATTGAATACTCAGAGTTTGCATAAAGAAAAGGAAAAGATACAAGAGCTTTACTAGAACTCTAGAAGACGTCTCCGAACCCCGAGCGAAACTCGACCCTAACTCTAACTCCCAGCTAGACTAGCCTAACTCCACATCTTGAAAGAGAGTGATTGGAGACTTGCTCCCAAGTGGTGTCTTCAAGTGAAGGGGACACCTCTATTTGTAGCTTAGAATGACGGTTGAGGTGGAGCACCGGCCAAGGCACCGAGGGGGTGCCCCGACCAGTTCGGGTGAACTGGTCAGTTTGGCTGAACCATCCAAATGCACCGTCTCAGTGCTCCACGGCCTAGATTGGCTCTGGAAGGCGGTTTCGTGCCCAAAGTTGGTTCGGCCGAACTGTAGGGATTCGGTCGAACCCTTGGATACACTGTCTTCAGCTTGGACATGGTGGATTTGCTCCTAGGGTCGATTTTGTGCACTGGGTGTGGTTCGGCCGAACTGTGGGAGTTCGGCCGAACTGGGCTTTCAGCCCAGAACGCCCCCGTGCACCGCCTTTGGTCCTGGGCTGTCCTGGATAACTTGTACGTGGTGGACTTCTGTTGTATTTGGCCCAAAGATGATGTGGCGGTGGTCCACGTGTCCTGCATGATCATTGCTGACATGGACGGCCTCCCAGTTGTGCTTTGCTTCATGTACGACTAAGGGGGGTAACCGGCCGAATCGAGTCGTTCGGCCGAATCGGTCAATTCTGACTCATGTAGCGCGTATTTGTGGATATTGTACCTACACAAGGGATACACACCAAAATTCATGGAACTTTATTAGAACTAAATCTAAATGCAAGGAATGTCACGTATAACCTCTTTTATTCCCGAGTATTGGTGGTCAAAAACGTGTCGTCGCGACCGCCAACAGACATTACGGACAAGTAAGAAGATTATGATTAGATTGGTGATCTTCCTCCATTCTCAGTTGATGTTGATCCCAGCATCTTGTTATCCAAAGAAGACACGCCTTACTCACGCCGCTATCACAACCAAGGTAATGTCATGAGAAGGAAGAATATCAATGTGACGCTAAATAATGATGAGGCGGAGTAGTTAATTTTTAGACCAATTATATGTTGTATTTGACGTTACGTGCTGTAATATAATGTATCTGTCGTATGTCTCTAAATTTAAGGTATTGTTTGAGCAATTTGGACTAAATATCTTGAAATAAACGCATCAAAATACAATATTATAATATTGCATTTTAAAAATATAACAACTTGCATTAATTTGGGTGTAAATAGAAGGGTTGAAACGTTAAATTAGACACAACTAAGAAAGTAATATGTGATTTGCCGAACACATAGTGTATGTTCTTAGGGTTAACATTTTTTATATTTTTGCATGAATCAAAAAGTAATTTTCTCGATTTATTACGAATTAATAGAAATATAAACACATTAATACCAACTTAAGAAAAAGTACTACATTAAATATTTTAGTTTAATCAACATTCTAGATTTATAGATATAATTAATAATATACTAACGAAATTCCTCTAGTAATTTTCACAATATCTTTGTATTTATTATCCAATTGTAGAAAAAGAAAGAGAAAAGGAAAAGGAAAAAGAAAAAGAAAATGTATTTGGGCGGGAGCTGAAAATTTGGTGCGTACATTTGTATCGGGTCAACCGACAGCCCGGTACTAAAGTGCGCAGCACAGTTCCTAGGAGAGCCAGTTTAGTACCGGATGGTGTTCCCAGCCGGTACTAAAGTGGCTGGGAACACCAGCCGGTACTAAACCGACTCTCCTATATAGCCGAACCCCTCCTCTTTCCTTAGAACATGGCGATTCTCGATCGATTTGCCTTCTCCCCTGCCGCGCTGCCCCTGAGGTCACCGCCACCGGCCTGCTGCTCCGCCATCACCCGTTGTCGATGGCCCGCCCCGTCGCGCGCCCGCGCCATCGCCCTGAAGCCGCCGCGCATCCTTCCCGCCACGGCCCCGTCGTCATCTCGATCCGCGCATAATTCCCCCGGCATCATCACACCCCCATTCTCGTCCGTCGCCGTCACACTTCGTCGGCGCCGCCCAACCGTACGTCGTGCCGCCACGTCGCCGCCCCAGCACTCCGATGCCTCGCCGCCCCCATCGACCCGCCGCGTCGTCCCGGCCCGCCGCCTCGCTGCGTTTTTTATTAGTTGTTAATTGCCTAGGCAATAGTAGAAATTGACTAGAAATTGCTAGAAAATATTAGAAAATGATTAGAAATTGCTAGGAAATATTAGAAACTAACAAGAAATTACTAGAAAATTATAGAAATTACTAGAAAATTCTAGAAAACCACTAGAAATATTAGGGATTATATATGTATTACCATTAAGTTGGTAGAAAATCCTAGAAAAATGTAGGAATTGCAAAATATTCTAGAAAATAATACAAAATTCTAGGAATTACTCATATACTTCTAGAAATTCTAGAAAATCCTAGAAAATTGTAGGAATTTCTAAAAAATTGTAGAAAATACTGAAAATTATACAAATTATAGAAAATGACTAGAAATTACTAGAAAATATTATAAATTCTTATATATTTATTTATTAATGTTGTTGTAGTGTAAAGGAAACTATGGATCCCCATAATCTACAACCTATAGATCCCGTAACCGAGCGACTTATGCAAGTCATAATTCGTGGATATGGTGGGGACCTAGATGGTGGTGCACCCGAGGATGACAGAACCCAATATCTAAACTTCAATGCTGAGGATGTCAATACTGAGCAAGCAGAAGAAATTGATGAGGAAGGAGATAATGCACCCGAGGAAGCAGATGATGCACAAGAGGTATAAGATGATGCTGGGGATGTATACATCATTTGAATTATATATAATTATCGATAGCATGCACTGATATATTTTTTGTTAGGAATCCGGATCGAGGAAACCACAACGAAAAATAGGACAGAAGAGAAAGATGGAGGGAACTACCATTATCACAGAAGTGGCCGAAGATGGCTCACTGATGCCCGATAGTGTTAGTCGAACATTTGTAAATCAATGTGGTTATCTTATTAGGGAAAGCATCCCCATAAGGTACAAGCTATGGAAGAAAAGTAAAAAATGATGACAATCCAGCAGATATCGTTCTTGATAGTGAGAAAGAAATGTTGTGGCAAGAAGTTCTGATGCACTTCATATTCCCCCAAGGCACAGAAGCAAAAGTTAAGGAATGGGCGTTCAAAAAGATGGTCATTCAGTTCCAAATGTTCAAGAAAAATCCGACGGCTGACTATGTCAAGAAGGGCCTTACACCAGACTTTGACAAGAAATTTAAAAAGTAACGACATTTCTAGAGTGATTTCGTGCATCATAGGTGGTCAGTAGAATCAATGACCCTTTTAGAGAAGAACAAAGTCAATGCGAGCAAAAAGACGCAGTTTCGTAAACTTGGGCCAGGAGGTTATGTGGTGGCGATCCTGAAATAGGAAGAGATGGAACGTGACCTGATTGCTAGAGGAATTGTACCGTAATCTCTGAATTGGCCATTGAGAGCAAAGTATTACTTCTATGCCCATGGAGGAACACTGAACATGGAAGATGGGTCCTTTATGACTAGCGACCAAATGAGAGCAGCAACTGACAGGCACGAAGAAGCAATGAGAGCAGCTCAACAAGGAACTTTCAAGCCTAACAGAGAGAAAGACGAGAGGACTTATGCTCTTGGCAACCTGGAACACACTGGTCGGACCCGATCCATGGGCGTACTCCCATGGAAGCATGGCTTTCTTGGAGATCTCAAAACATACAGAAGCTGATGCGAAGCAAGGTAATAACAGAAGAACAGTTCTGTGCCTTGGAAGAAAGGCTAGCGATGGTTGAATCTAGCTGCAGCGAACAACTACAACAAGCTGTCGAACGAGTACTTAGCCAACGCCAAGAACAACAAGCTGCTAATTTGGATGTCAGCCCCGCCTCTCAATGTCGTACCAGCGTCGCGTCCGCTGATGCTCCACAGAGCCAAACAGGGAATGAGGGCCAATGGCACCCCATGGATGACATCACTGAGAGGACCAAACTGTGAGCTTCTTTATCTGCGTGGGAAGAAACTCAAAGTATCTGCTGAGGGTTACGCTGAAGTTCCGGTCGAAGGCACGACACTTCATTGCCAGCTGATTCCCGAAGGATATGCTATCGTATTCATTGTCCGAGTGGAAGATGGATGGGATGACATGGACCTCGAGATCCCTGGAGGTGACGGGTAAACAGAACTTTAAGAAGTGGTCCACCAATGGATCTGTTGGCCAAAACGCTATATAAATTTGAAGCAGCAAGCAACCACAGATGAAGGAACTAGCTGCAGGGGTCCACTCCACCAGCAGCCCGGGACCCTGTTGGCGGTCGTTACAACCCAAATTCGACCACCAATACTCGGGAATAAATGAGGGTTTATGCAACATTCCATGTATTTAGGTTTTATTTCTAATAAAGTTCCACGAGTTTTGGCCAGTTCCACTTGTGCAGGTACAATGACACGAAATACGCCCTATAGGGAGCGGAATCGACCGATTGGCCGAACGACTCCGTTCGGCCGGTTACCCCCTTAGCCGTGCATGCCACCGGGAGTCGTCCACGTCAACAATGACCATGCGATGACGACATATGACACGTGGGTGACCGCCACCTCATCTCTGGGCCAGAAAGACATGAAGTCCACCACGAACAAGCAGCCCAGAGGGTCCAGGAGAGAGAGGCGGTGCAGGGGAGCGCGCTGGGCCGAAAAGCCCAGTTCGGCCGAACTCCTTGGTTCGGCCGAACCGACCCCAGCACAGCACCGCCTTCCAGCAGCTGATCCAGGCCGTGGGAAGGTAAGGCGGCGCACATGGCACTTCGGCCGAACTCCCTGGTTCGGCCGAACCGGGAGATTCGGCCGAACGGCATGGCACCGCCTCCCACTTCCTTGGTCGGTGCTCAACCTCCAAACCGACCCTGGCCACTATAAATAGAGGCCCTCCTTCACCTACAAAGACACAACACAAGAGAAGAAGAAGAGTAGGCGTCGCTAGGTTCTGCCACTCAGTAGAAATAGGGAGAAAGGAGAGGTGAGCGTCCCGGAGAGGAGCCGGAGTGTCGGCCTCTCTTCCCGCTGTACCTCTACGGATGCGGCTCTGCTTCGAGTGACATCCGGGTCATGTCTGGTAACTCTTGTATCTCTCTCTGATTAATTGAGCATTCAGTTCTTACATTTATATACTTGTCTCGTTCTTTGTTCAATGCTTAGTTGATTGGTATAACTGTATACTAGTTGCTTAGCTTGGGTGCTTATCTTGCTATCGGAGATAAGTAGTTATTGACTAGTGTAGGAGTGGTTCCTAGACTTGCCAGTAACCTTAGTTTCTGCCCGTCGCAATGGAGGTAGTAGCCGTAAGGTGGTGACAGCCCTTTCGGTCTTCGTAGTCCATCACGTTAGTTCCGGTGTCCTAGGACCCAAGGTTCAGGGTAACCGGCACCCCTTCTCATCCCTTTCTGTGTGTCGGAGGCTCTGTAGTCCCGAAGCAAGTATCTATCTGTATCTTCTGCTCTGCTCAGTCAATCGGTAGAATACCCTTACCAGACCTGTACCCTCTCTACCCTCCTACCTCTTCTCTTCTCTCCTTGTTGTCGTCATCCACCTCATCCATTTCATTCATCCACTCCATCTACCTAGGACAACTTAGTTTAGGATTAGTACACTTCTCGTTCCCCGTGGAAATCGATACCTTGGAATACTCCCGGGTGAAAGCTACATCGGTATCCGTCCGCTTGCGGATTTATCTGTAGGCCGTAAGGAGTGCCAACAAGCTTTCTGGCGCCGTTGCCGGGGAACGGTAGCTGTTCTGATTCCGAACCCAAGTTGTCCGTGTATCCCACCACCATCCACCATCCATATGGATTCCACTCTTACCTTACGCCAACACTCGGCTCCAAAGGGCGCTTGTTTGGAGCCACCACCATCATCACATCCCATATCCACACCGGCTATGAGCTACGTCCCGGCTTCATAGCCATGGTTCGTGAGCAATCGTCCTCAGGAACGAAGGCCGAGAGTCCATACGCGCATTTGCGCGAGTTTGAGCAACTCTGCTCGTGCCTGACCATTGCGGGCATGACACAAGAGACACTCAAATGGAAGCTATTCCCATTCTCATTGACGGGAGGAGCGAAGAAATGGTACTCTCTGGCTGTTGGTACTATGGAAGGGAGTTGGGAAACTCTCAGAGAGAAATTCTGCCTAAATTTCTTCCCAATTTCCAAGGTAGCCAGCCTCCGAATCGAAGTTCTTACCTTTAGGCAATTAGAGGGAGAGTCGTTAGGAGCTGCTTGGCCTCGTTTCAAGCAAATCTTGGCATCCGGACAAGACCTAGGCCTATCTGAACCTATCATTCTCCAACATTTCAGCCTTGGCCTCTGTCCCGTAGCCACCACTTTCTTGGACTCTGCTTCAAAAGGGTCGTTTTTTCATTTGACTCCTAGTGAAGCGAGGATAGTCCTGGAGCGCATCCTGGACGACACTCCCTACACTGGAGTCTATGACGAACTCCCTGATGAAGAAGAGAAGCAGCCTAAACCTGAAGAGCCTGTACACCAACGATCCAAATCTATCAGCCCTTCCATTCCATCAGAACCCAATGCTCAATTCGAACCACAGCCTTACTCTAGCCTGGACTACTATCCTCCACTCTACACCACTCCCTACGATTTTGACGATGGTCTATTCGATGACATCGACTGCGCCATACGTTTCCCACGGGGACAATGTGTAGAGCAAAAGGATCCGCCACCCGACAAGGAAGCACTAGAATATCAAAGAGAGTACTTAGGCCGTCTCTCTGCCATCAAGAGTCGGGAATGGCTAGACGAGGCCGAAGCCTCGACCGAGGTTGTCAAAATGCCCAAAAGGATCAGAAGCATATTCTATGAAGTTATGGGCAATGACAGAGAAATCGGGTACGACCCAAGCCTTGGAATCAACATAATCTCTAGCTCTTTGGTGCGAGCGCAACTCCCCGATGAACCATGGTCATTATCTCAGAAACATTTAAGGTTCACATCGGGAAGGATCCTCGACTGTTTAGGGATCTTGCGGGTCACACCCGTTAAGATTAACGACCCTGAACTTTTCTTGGATTTCCATATCTTTGACCTACCTGAAAATTCCACTTACTCCATCTTTATTGGTAGGCCAATCATGAAAATCCTAGAAAATTCACCAATAATCCAGCTAGAGCTTAGGATCGGAGAAGAACTCGTCCCGGTCTCTTATTCTTATTCCTTGAATACCCCAATAGAGACAGATCCCGATCCTGAGCCAATAGAGGAGGTCATGTCAACATCCTTGATAGACTTAGAGCAACATTTCCTAAAAGAAGATGCCCAATTCCTTATGGAGGAAGAAGAGATTCATCCTCCAGTCGAACCTAAGCCTCTTCCCTCTGGATTGAAGTGTGCTTCCCTCTTTAAGGACGGACAAACTCCAGTGACCATCAGTGACAAACCCCCTGGAACCCAACCGACTTTCACTGTCCTGGAGGAGGATCGATCAGTCTTAGGACACTCGATCCAAGATTTCAAAGGGATTACTCCTAACCTTCATACACATCATATCCCTATCTTATATTACCTTGGGGTCGTAAGACAATTGTCATGAAGATTCGTCTTTGATCGGGGAAAGACTAGTATCAAAGCCTGGAGCCATCATCTTCCCTTGTCATACCCTCTAATACGACCCTATGCCTACACCTCCTACGAGTAAAGGGGATTCGTAGTTCCTTTGGCCACACCGGGCTCTATAGGTGTTTCATCGAAAATTTCTCTCTAGTAGCCCGGTCATTGACCACTCTCTTAGCCAAAGAACCCCTCTCGTCTCTAATCAAGAGTGCTATGCTTTCTTTCACACCCTAAGAAAGCACTCAATTCTGCTCCCATCATCCGGTCTCGCGACTAGAGCATCCCATTAGAAATCATGTGTGATGCGAGCAATTATGCTGTTGGAGCTGTTGTGGGCCAAACCAAGGACAAGAAGCATTATGCTCACTGGCCCCAGCTCAACTACGCAACCATGGAAAAGGAAATCTTAGAAACTATGTTTGTTATAGAAAAATTCTGGTCCTACCAAGTTAGGGCAAAGGTCATAGTCTATCCCGACCATACTGCTCTGAAGTATCTTTTGACCAAAAAGGATGCGAAACCAAGACACACGCTCCTTGAGATCACAACACTAGAGCCGTGGTACGCCACCATAGTTGACTTCATGGTGCAAGGGTACGTCTCATCAGGTGAAAATAGGAAAAGATTGGTTTATGATAGCAGACATCACCTATGGGATAACCCATATCTCTTCTGGACACAAGATGGACTCAGACGATGCACACCTGCACCTGAGGCACATAAAACCTGGGAGAGATATCATGCAGCACCTTGTGAACGACATTATGGAGCGTTTAGAACAAAGGTCTGGCAATATGGAGATGCTAAGAAATTTAGAAAGAGATGCCCACACTTCCAGAAACACGGGAATATAAGAGACGCAAAGCCGCTTACTAGTAGTCTTCAAGTAGAAACCTTTGGTGTATGGGGAATAGACCCCATGGGTCATTTCCCTAACTCAGAGAACTACGAGTTTACTCTGTGTTGACACCAAAAATTGGCACCAGGAAGAGGCTGACATGTGGGCCGGAATCGTCGAAGAGATATCATTCGGCAAAGGAGTTTTTCCCCAGAGCATTCGGTACAGACGTTCTGCGGTCGGGAGCGCGTCGTCATTCGGCAAGAGAACTGTTCCGCAAAAGGCATTCGGGAGCGCGTGATGACGTGGATCAAATATAAGGAAAAGGTTGGTTTAACTCGGAATGCAAGGCGGATACGGTGCCCCGGCGTTTATCTTCTTTAGGAAATAAATAATGTAATCGTAATCGATTAGGAGTCGTGTCGAAACCAGGGTATAAATATAAACCCATGGTAATTGTAAAAGGATCGTTCAATCAATCAATCACACAACAAACCGGCCCCGTGCCAACTTCGAGTCCCTTAGTCGAGTCGTCGAGTTCTTCGAGAGGAATCATCGATCCGTCGACCTCCGTAAGTACCGGCAACCCTGCGCCATGCCTAGTATCATGTGGTGGATTTAGGCTTTGGTTCAGGAAGGTTCCATTGTTAGATCATGAGCCATGCGGTGGGCTAAGTTTTAGCTTGGAACAAGTTATCGGCTCTATTGGATTTTGGCAAGATCTGATAGATTCATTAAGTTACCATGTGTTGCTTTGGATTTTACTTTTATGTTTAATTCATTACAACACTCTTTTGCCCAGTCTAGGTTGATTAGATTCGGTTCTAGCTCGTAATGCACTGCGTTTCCATAGCCGAATTCGAAGTCAATCTAGATTGCCACGTGTTGCGGGTCCAAGCTCGTTGGTCTTGTGTAGATCTTGACAGAACCGGGTATCATGCGGTGGATGCAGGTTTTTGGGTCGTCTTAGAGCTAATCATCCGGTGGATTAGAATTCGATTCGATCTGATAGATCTATCATCATCAACGAAGCGTGTTACTTCTTCATGGAACCCGATTCGGCTATATAGCTGTATTCGGCAATATCGTCACGAGTGAAACGTGTTCATGGTTTTGTTTTAAGTAAAGAATGCTTTTAGCCTTCCAAGATTAGAGTGTATCATGCGGTGGATTGGTCTATTCTTGGTTGGTGGTGTGATTCCAAGCAAGTCGTATCATGCGGTGGATTAACTTGCTTGTTTCATGCTCGACGGATTGGAAAGTACCTAGACATGCGGTAGACTAGTGCTTTTAATCTATGCATTCTTGTTTATTATGAAATTATGGTCATGTCTTCGCCCTTTTATTTATGTATCATGCTCTGTTTCTCGTTAATCGGTTCTGAATATGCGTTACAATGTTTATTCAGTCAAATACCGATCTTTCGTCATGCTTACGTCACGCATTCGGCAGTGCGCTTCCTGCGTGCTTTGCCGATTGTCGAATGATGCTTTAACTGCCATTCGGCAGTGCGCTTCCTGCGTGCTTTGCCGATTGCCAAATGATGCTTTAACTGCCGACAGATAGCTTCCCCGTAGCTATATGTCGTTCGAGACTGGCTCCGTAGCCACAAATATGGGACTGACTGGTATCACCCGGTACGTTCCAGGTGTTATCTAAACATCTTTTCTCCCTTTGTCAGTTTTCAGGAAAATTGACTGGCACGCTCTCGGATTCAAACGCTCGGGCCACGTGTGAAGCCAGCTAATTCGGCTTGCTGTGTGCTTGGCGTGAGGTGCGGATTTTACGTCAACACACTTTTTGGCACGCCCGGTGGGACCACAAGCTTCGAAGATGCCTGAATTAAAAGACATTCTGGATGTCACTTTTGAAGAATTGTCTGATGAACATCAACAAATGGTGAAGACTGCTGCAGATCAGTTCATCAAGAAATGCTTGCTGTCTTTTGCTAAAAACAGGAGTGGTGCACCGTTTCTCAAGTCAGATCTGCCAAGAGTTCTTTTGCCGGGACAATCTGATCTTACTGAAGATGAAGAAAGGGAGAAGTTCTCTAGCTTGTTGTACAAGGCTTTAGGAGAAACAATGACCAATCATAATGCTGCATTCCTGAACAGTTTTCGGCTCATACTGGTCAACATCGTTGGTCAACACGTGGATAAACCTTTTGAGCAAGCGCACGGACAACTTGGTGGACCAACATATTTCAATATTCAACAATCGGTCCCAAAACGTCATGGTAAAGGTATTGAAGGAACTGAAGTTTCTGGAACCAAAGACACGAATGGACAGCCGATTCAGCAGGAGCTTCAGCATGCATTGCCGAAACCTCGTACATATGGTGATATGGCATTCGGCACCACGGGAAATCCACCTGCTTCTGCTTATAAGATATCCCCTCTGAACAACAGGATGCAAAGAGATGTGTATGGAAACGGGTATTCAGAGTTCATGGATTACAATGCTATCGACGCTCTCCCGAATCCCTGGTATGTTGGTACTGCAGGAATGCCTGCTGGAAGACCAGGGAATCAAGATACCAATATTGACCTCATGGTGCAAAAGATGACCGATGTGTTGCAAAATCAATTCGGTCTGAAGCCTAAAAATCAGGGGTATATGTACTCGTCTCCTTTCCCAGAATGGTACCAGAGGGTATCATTGCCGAATAGAGTCAAGGTGCCTACAGAATTTACTAAATTCTCAGGACAAGATGATACTAGCACTGTGGAACATATAGCTCGATATCTGATACAGCTTGGAGAAGCTTCAGCGGACGAGGCTTTTAGAATCAGATACTTTCCTTTGTCACTGACGGGTCCAGCTTTTACATGGTTTGCTTCTTTGCCTGCTCAGTCAATTTGTACTTGGAAAGACCTGGAGCAGAAATTCCATGCTCATTACTACATCGGCAGTACCGAGAAAAAGTTGGTTGATTTGACCAGCTTAAGGCAGAGGAATAATGAAACACCTACGGAGTTCCTCAGAAGGTTTAGGGAAACAAAGAGCATGTGCTTTTCTCTGAACATACCTGATGACCAGCTAGCTGGTATGGCTGTAGCGGGCATGCTGCCTGCCATTCGGGAAAAGCTATTCGGGATGGAGTTCGATGATCTGGGCCAGTTGTCACACAGATTGGCCTTAATGAGTAACCAGGCATATGGTTTTAAGAAAGATGCCAGATTTACTAAAAATAATGATGTAGCTGACATATATAACCAATTCCTTGAAAGAGCAGATCAAGGGGATGAGTATGAAGATAGTGAGGAGATAGCTGCAGCAGAGATAGTGTGGGGCAAAGAACCAGTCATGGTGAATCAGAGGGTGGATTAAACAGAATAAGGGCACCTATGATTTTGATGTAACTAAGGCAGATAAATTGTTTGACTATCTTGTAAAAGAAGGCCGAATCAAGCTACCAGAGGGGCATTCTATGCTTCGGCCTGATGGAGTGAAAGATAAAAGGTACTGTGGATTCCATGATAGAAATTCTCATTCCATCAATGAATGCAGGGTTTTTAGAGTGAGGATTCATAAAGCTATCCAAGAAGGGCATCTGAAATTCGACAATAAGATGAAGTTGGACAATAACCCGTTTCCTCAGAACATGATTGGGTTCTCAATCAATATGGTGAATGTTGCCGAATCTGGAGAAAAGGGAAGGATGAGAGTCCTGACGTCGAAAGAAGCGAAGCAGAATGGCTCAGTCGATCCTAATCGGCAAATCACGATCGAACAGATTCGGCAGGAAAAGCCTCGCTTCCCGAATAGCCGATTTGAAATTGGGAGGTCTTCTAAACCCAGAGTCACGTCGCGCATTCTCCTCAATAAGTGGCAGCGTCAGCAAGAAAAAGAACGCTACCAGAGACGCGAGTACGAAGAGGAGAAGAGGAGGTGCGAAGAAAAAGGTATGAGGAAGAACAAGAGGCATATGTACGAGAACAAGAACGTGCACATTGGGATTGTGCCTTCTTTAGACATTGTTGGAACGAGGGTTTAAAGCTGCCTACATGGAATAACTGTCCTGAATGCAATAATAGATTTATTGAATATAGGCAAAATGGTGCCAGTCGCCGATCCGTCCACGAAAGAATTGGAAGGATACATCCTAGTGATGATCGGCGTCTAAAAATATATGAGAATGATGATCAACCAAGGAAAAGACATGCTGAAGAAGAAGATCGTGAGTATGTCTGGCAAAAAGGACAGTGGTGTCCACCTGGTTTAAGAAGGAGCCAGAAGAGAAGAATCCAGTGCCTGAGGAATCAAGAGTTGAAACGAGCAGGAACCAGGTTGAGATCGATATGGCGTCCAAAAGACAAACCTGATGAATCGGGTCATTCGGCTCCTACATGCATGGTATGTTTCTTGCCGAATGAATTCATGGCTCTAGCTAATCAAATTGTACAGGAAGAGATATTGTCAGAAGTGGATGAAGCCGAGCAATGTGGGTTAATGGCACAATTGGTATTGAATAAGCAAGCTATTTTCGAGAAGCCAATCCAGAATCGGCACATGAAGCCACTGTACTTAAGAGGATATGTCAACGGAAAGCCACTGACGAAGATGTTTGTTGATGGTGGAGCTGCTGTTAATGTGATGCCATACAATACATTCAGGAAACTTGGCATGAGCCCTGGAGATTTAACGCCAACAAGCATAGTTTTGAATGATTTTGCTGGAAATCCTTCGGACACCAAAGGATGTGTACATGTAGATCTGATGATTGGATCTAAGATTCTGCTTGCAACCTTCTTTGTTATTGAAGGCAAAGGGGCATACAGCTTGCTACTTGGAAGGGATTGGATCCATGCGAATTGCTGTATTCCATCTACTATGCATCAGCAACTTATTCAGTGGATAGATGATGAAGTGGAAATTGTCCCAGCAGATGATTCAATTAGCGTGGCTAATGTGGAACCAGCCTTCTGGGAATATCAAGGCATAGATTGTTTCTCAGGTAAGGACTGGGGAGAAGGTCCTGTTGAGCCAGTCAGCAGTGATCAGCAGCCGATCGAAGCAGTTGGCTCTTTTAGTAATTTTTAATGGATAATCCAATCGATGGGACTGACGGGAAGCTAGGACATGGATTTGTGTCGGCTGATAAATTAGAAGAAGTAGACATTGGAGATGGTGACAAACCAAGGCCGATATTCATCAGTGCTAGCTTGGATTCAGTTTTCAGAGAAAAGTTGATTGAGTTGTTAAAAGAATACAAAGATTGCTTTGCTTGGGATTATTCGGAGATGCCTGGTTTAGATCGTTCCATTGTTGAGCATCGATTGCCGATCAAGCCTGGTTATAAACCTTACAAGCAACCACCCCGGAAAATCTACAAAGATGAAGTGTTGGCCGATGTAAAGAAGGAAGTGGAAAGATTAATAGCAGCAAATTTTATTCGGCCATGCAGATATGCAGAATGGATCTCTAATATTGTTCCTGTGTACAAGAAAAATGGGAAGATGAGAGTTTGCATAGACTTTAGAGATCTGAACAGAGCTACACCCATGGATGGATATCCAATGCCTATTGCTGACTCGTTGGTTGATGCGGCTGCTGGTTATAAAGTGATTAGTTTCATGGATGGTAATGCAGGGTACAATCAAATTTTTATGGCATTGGAAGACATAGCGAAAACAGCTTTCAGATGTCCAGGACATATAGGGTTGTTTGAATGGGTTGTCATGACGTTTGGTTTGAAGAATGCTGGTGCAACTTATCAAAGAGCCATGAATTATATTTTTCATGAGTTGATCGGCAAGATTGTGGAAATATATATTGATGATGTTGTGATTAAGTCATTGGATCATGAAGCACATTTGGCCGACATAAGGAAAACTCTAGAGTGCACTAGGAAACATGGGCTCAAGATGAACCCGAATAAATGTGCTTTTGGAGTTTCGGCAGGAGAGTTTCTGGGATTTTTGGTGCATGAAGGAGGAATAGGAGTTGGCAAGAAAAGTATGAAAACCATTGATGAAGTTGTTCCTCCAACTAATCTTAAGGAATTGCAGTCATTACTTGGTAAGATCAATTTCGTAAGAAGATTCATATCAAATTTATCACAAAAGGTGTTACCTTTCTCTTCACTGCTAAAAGCCAAGAAGGATCAGAAATTTGTATGGGGTGACGAACAACAAAAGGCTTTCGATGAGATCAAAAAATACATGAAAGAACCACCAGTATTGGTACCTCCACAGCTGAACAAGCCTTTTAAGTTGTACGTGGCGGCCGATACCCAAACTATTGGATCGGCCCTCATACAAGAATTTGAGGGAAAGGAAAGGGTAGTTGCATACCTTAGCCGAAAATTGCTTGATCCCGAAACGAGGTATTCGGCTACCGAGAAGCTTTGTTTATGTGTTTACTACTCCTGTACAAAATTTCGGCACTATTTGCTACATGCCGAATGCATTGTGTATTCAAAATTTGATGTGATAAAGCACATGTTGTCTATGCCAATTTTGAACGGAAGGATTGGCAAATGGATTTTAGCCTTGTCTGAGTTTGAATTAAAGTTTGAATCGGCAAAAGCTGTTAAAGGACAGGTTATTGCTGACTTCATTACTGAGCATCGCGATTCATCGACTAATCTGCTTGAAATTACTCCTTGGGTATTATTCTTCGATGGATCTTCATGTGACAAGGGTGGTGGAGTAGGTATTTTGTTAATTTCGCCAAAAGGAGAGGTATTTGAATTTGCTATTCCTATTCAACCTACTGTCACTAATAATCAAGCCGAATATGAAGCGTTGCTCAGAGGACTTCAATACTTGAGAGAAGCAAAGGCCATTGCAGTTGAAATTTTTGGAGATTCAGAATTAGTCATAAGGCAACTGAATGACGAATATGAGTGCAGAAACGATGTCTTAAGGAATTACTATGAAGAATGCAAGCAAATCTTAAAGGAGTTTCAGTCGGTAATTCTGCGGCATATTCTTAGGAAAGACAATGAAGGGGCGAACAGATTAGCTCAGAGTGCTTCGGGTTATAGAGAGCTTCAAGAAGTTTTTGCTAATGATGTATATGCTTTCGGGAGTAATCTAGCAGAAGATGATTGGAGAAAAGAAATTGTTGATTATCTGAATAATCCATCCCGAAAAGTTTCTAGAAAGCTCAGGTATAAAGCTTTAAAGTTTGTTCTTCTTGATGACAATTTATATTATAAATCCTTGGATGGGGTGCTGTTACATTGCTTAAGTCAAGAAGAAGCAAAAAGGCTGATAAGTGAAGTGCATGATGGGTTGTGTGGAGCACATCAATCGGCTTACCGAATGAAATGGGTTATTAGGAGAACTGGGTACTATTGGCCCACAATGCTAGAAGACTGCTTTGAATATTACAAAGGATGCCAAGATTGCCAGAGATTTGGAAATATTCAAAGAGTTCCAGCATCAGTCCTGAATCCTATTATCAAGCCATGGCCGTTCAGAGGATGGGGAATAGATTTGATTGGCCAAATAAATCCTCCGTCTAGCAAGGGGCATAAGTTTGTGCTTTTAGCAACCGATTATTTTACTAAGTGGGTTGAGGCGATTCCATTAAAGAAGGTGACATCGGAGAATATGGTTGAATTTGTTAAAGAACATATCATTTACAGATTTGGAATTCCTCAAACAATCACCACAGATCAAGGAACTCAGTTTACATCTTCAGAGTTCAGAAGTTTTGCTGAGAGTATGGGCATCAAATTGTTGAATTCTTCTCCTTATTATGCCCAAGCTAATGGTCAGGCAGAGGCTTCTAACAAGATTATGATTAAGATTATACAGAAGAAGATTGATCAGAAGCCAAGAAAGTGGCATTCGGTACTCAATGAGGCTTTATGGGCTTACCGAATGGCTCCACATGGGGCTACACAGACGTCTCCTTATGAATTGGTATATGGACATCATGCTATCTTGCCATGGGAGATGCAGTCAGACTCAAGGAGAATAAAGTTGCAAAAGGATTTAAGTTCTAAAGATTATAATGATTTAATGATGGACGAATTAGAAGATTTGCATATGATTCGTCTCAGGGCCTTGGAAAATGTTGAGAAAAATAAAATGCGAGTTGCTAAATATTACAACAAGAAGGTGAGAGTCAAGCAATTTGCAGAAGGAGATTTGGTTTGGAAAGCAATATTGCCGATTGGAACTAAATACAGTGCATTCGGTAAGTGGTCTCCAAACTGGGAAGGTCCTTTCAGAGTGGTCAGATGCGTGCCTGGAAATGCATATATCCTGAAAACTTTACTAGGAGAGGAGTTTACTGCTGCTATCAATGGGAGATACTTGAAGAAATATTATCCTAGTATTGAGATTGATCGCTGATTGAAATATTTAATGTCAGAACAACTGAAATAGCCGGCATTCGGGAAGGAGCCGTCTTCAGAACAAAAAATATTGACGGAAGAAGAAAATGGCCAATACCAGAGTGTATTGCCCTTAGTACAAATGTTTCGCATCATGAGTTTGACCAAGTTATCACAAAAAGGACTGCAAAAGATGAATTTTATTGCCGAAATTCCATGATCCCTAGTACAAACTAATGGAACAGCTTGTTCAGAACAGACTGGGGATGAATGGAATCGGCAATGGCAGCGCCATGAGCATCAAGGCTATCTATGGAGGCCTCGATATCGTCGATCTCCTCCGGGTTGCCATTGGCAAAGCCGGGCGGTAGCCTGGAGTAGTCGGTGCCGGTGTGCGTCGACATGGCGACTAGGCCTGCGGCAGTGCCCAGGCGGATGCCGTGTGAGGCCACTTCATCGATACGGCCTGCCACTGCACCGAGGCGAGCTTCTGGCGTGTCCCCAGGAACATTCACCTTGTTTGCCAAAGACTCGACCAATGTCTTCAGCCGATCGAGTTCGGCGTCGCGATCTGTAAGATTACGAAGCAACGGCGGGTTAGTTCAAGGTCAGATTGAAGTCAAGCGAACCGAAGAAATTACCGTCGATGGTCTCGAGCAGCTGCTTGCGTTGGTGTTGCCACTCCAGATCTGCGATCCCGGCTTGTTTGGAGACGGCCTCCAGCTCATGCCGAGTATCATCACGTTCCTGCTTGAATCGGCGGGCATCGCTATCTGAGTAGCGCAGATCCTAGTCGGGCCTGGAGGATCGGCTAGATGACTCCGAAGAGTCACCCGCTGCAGCCGGAGCCGCAGTCAAGACAGTAGCGGGGTTCCATTGGATGAGCCTGAAAAATACAGAGAAAATTGAGAATAAGGCAAAATCTGGAGGAAAGGATAAGGAGAGGTAGACAGTCATCACCTCCGACGAGCGCCGGCGCGGCTCCCTTCGGCTTCGTCGACGGCCGGGCGTCTTCTGTTGTTGGGCATCAGGGTTTTTTGGAGGTTACTGTGCTGGAGGAAGAAGAGACTCAGGATAGCAGAGAGCTCGAGTTGAAAGATTTGGTGGAAGATTAGGAGTGCTCGAGGTTCTTATTTATGGAACTAACGAAGAGATCGTGGCCGAGGATTGTGGTGCATATCCCAAGAAAGCTCGGAAGGTGGAAAGGATTTTCCAACCGATCGGTTTCCATGTCGTTTGGGATCCTTGCCGAGTCGTATTCGGTTTTGACTGAATGAGATTCGGCTATGTCGAGTTTGAAGCGTTTTCGGGTATGACGCTGTTATGGCCAGCTTTGCCGAATGAGTTGCCCACAATAAAAAGAACAGAGATAAGAAATGGCAAGATTGCAGGATTGATAAAACATTCGGCTATCAACTGTTTGTTACAATTACAAACCCAAGAACTTTGAGATTACATTTTTAGCATTTGATATCATATTGCTAATGTTCTCTAATAGCTTTTTGTCAGCTTCTTGGGTTCTAGCCAGAGCAGCAAGCTTTGCCTTGAGTTGTTTGTCTTCGTTTAGAGCTGCTGAAGCTTCCTTTCGCATCTTCTCTGTTAACTTGGGAAGCTCGACTATCTTCTTCTTATCAGCTTCAATTTCGGCTGATAGATCTCTCAATTCGGCTTCAAGTGCAGCTTTTCTGACCTCCTTCATTTCAAGTTCAGATTCCAATTTGGTCAGTAATTCCTTGCTATTCTGAGCTTGAGTATGCAGGTCTTTCACAGATTGTTTGGCTGTGGACCTCCTCTGTTCCAGGGCTGGTCGAGAAGATTGGTTTTTCAGAGCCTGCTTTACTGCAGCGTATTATTGATCCAAATGAGAAACTGGTTCCAAAGAGATTTTGATATCATCAGGAAGTTCTTGGTCAATGGATTCCAATACATCCCTTAAGAGATCAGCATCTTTGACTTGATCTTGGATACTCTTATGCAGCAAAGCAAGGATATCTTTCAGCTTTGTTTGATTTTCTTCTGACAGAGCTTGGCCAGAAGATGTTTCTTCCCCTTGTTCGGCAACCAAGTCGTCCACAGCAAAAGAATAGCTGGATGATGAAATGGTTTTCTCCTGAAAGATGGTTCTTGCCGAATTAGTAATAATCTGCTGAATAAAAGAGTAGAGAAAGTTAAATGATTATGTTTACCTCGTTCCTGACTTCCTGAATAGGAGGAGGAAGCCTTTCAGGCTCAATTGGGGGATTCTGTGTATCTTGCCGAGGAGAAACTGGAAGACTTCCTGGTGAGGATGGTGCTTCTGATTGGGGAAGAAGTTGCAAAGCTAAAGATGAATCATGATAAGAGTAAGAGCTCTCCAAAATTGGATCCATTGAGGATTGTTCTGCAGTTAACAAGAAATGAGTGCCGATGAAAAAGAAGTTAAGAAGATAAAGTGGTAGAATTTTACCAATCAATGAAGCATCGGCAGGATCTGCGCTGATTGCTGGTTGCTGTGCTTTGGCCTGAAACCAAGAAGAAATAAAGCTGAGCAAAATACCAATGGCATTATGGTCGAAGAAAAGAAGGCTTTGATCTTGACAACCTTTTTGCTGCTTGTTCTTTTCTTCTTTATAGCTAAGGGAGCAGCCAAAGAAAGGGTTTTTCTTTTAACAGATGATGGTCTAGTGAGTATTGGATCTAGAGAAGCCTGTCTAGCCATCAGCTGAGTCAAAGTAGGAGATTGGTGCCCCAAAGCAGATATTGGACCTGCAGTTTTGTACAAAATCGCCCTGGCAAGAGGGGCAGGTGTTATGTCCTGCAAAATAACAGAGTTAGAATCAATTGGGGTTAATGTTATTAAGACAGATGAAGGAATAAGCATATTACCTCTGCAGTTGGCTGATAATCAGGCATTAATTCAAGGCAAAAGGGATGGATTGGCATATTGAAGATATGATCATGGAGTTCTTGCCACCAGAGAGTAAAAGAAGGATGGGCAGATATTACTGGCACAAAAGGATCAGGTGCGTAGATAGTTCCACAGCATTTATAAGTGAAAATCCTTCTTGTCTCTGTGGAATCTTTGATAATCTCCCTAGGCTTGAGAAATTCATGAAGAAATAGCCTTGGGGGCACTTGGCCACATCCCAACTGTCTAGCCATCATGTTTGGCTGATAATATTCATAAGTGCTTTGAACCAGTCTCCCTCCACAGAATTCGGCTGGCAGGATGCAGGGCTGGATGAAGGCATTGAAAATTGCTGTAGATTGTACATCAGTGCATCCAGTCTCAAAGCTGAATTCGCAAGGGAGAGTAAGATTGTCATTGTCCATATATGGAAACCAAAGAGGATGAGCAAAGCCTCTGAAGAAGAGCTCAAACAGTTCACCAATGTTCTTGTCAATAGATACAGTGGAGGCAGCTTCTCCATAGGTTTGACAACCTTTGGTTCTCCGGGTTTCTCCTTCTTTGTAATTGATTGAAGGAAAGTCTTGGCTGTTGAGATCAATAGCGACGATTTGATGCATGTACAACTGCAGCCACATTTGGACGAACCACCAAGGGCCATTGACGCAGGGGATTTTCTTACTGGTATGCATCAGGTGGGTGGTTTGATTGAGCATATGGTATACACTTCCCAGGAGGTATTTCCCAAGTGGAATCAGTTTTCCAGTAGCTAGCTCTTCAGCCATCACGATATGATTCAGAGTTGGCTCATTGGCTTTGCCACAAAAGACTGATCTGCATAGCCACATATTCAGGAAGGCTCTGTATTCGACATCAGTCAGAGGACCATCAGACATATGATTCTGGATGTATCTCTTGTATCCGACCCCTGTTTTTACTCCTGTCTGCTTGGAAGAACCTTTGTGGCCATATGGGTATACAGTTCCTGTAATGTTCAGGCCGGTCATCATGTAGACATCGGCTAAAGTGGGGGACATTGGGCCATGGCCGAAAAGAAAAGCATTTGCACCATTGGACCAAAAATGGCAGGCTGCAATCAGGAGGTTCTCATTCTTTGGTGTTTCGGCTAGTGACAGCTCCAGGCAATGAGAAATACACAGTTGGTCCCAGTTCTGTGTTTGGGGGCTTTTATCATCAGACATCCTTTTGTACCAATTTCTCCAGCCGGCAATTGGGGGGAAAGGCCAGTTCTTGAAGGCGTCTTGCCACTCATGAGGTTTTGTCAATGAAATCTTGAAAGGAATCCTCTGAGATTCGGCCGCAATGATTTCGGAAGGATTTGAATCTCCTACAGGGCCGAGGAAGTAGGATGGAGCTTTTTCCTCAACAGGGATGAGGATTTCAGCAGCTAGGGCCTATCAAGAATGGAAGGGGATGAAAAGAAATTTAAGGTGCAAATCGAAAGAAGAATACCGAATGTGCTTGAGGGGATTGAAGCTTACCTGGAGGGCAAGATCTTGGTTCGCCATTTGAAGATTGAATCTTGAAAGTCGATGACCTAGGGTTCGGATCCGGATGAGAGCTCCAAAGATTCAAAAAGGAGAAGCGGGTGCCGGGCAGAACTAACTTAGGAATGTTGAGTGCTTCTGGTCAATTCCGAGATAAAATTACCTTTTATCCCGAAATTGAAGGGGCATGTGTTGACACCAAAAATTGGCACCAGGAAGAGGCTGACATGTGGGCCGGAATCGTCGAAGAGATATCATTCGGCAAAGGAGTTTTTCCCCAGAGCATTCGGTACAGACGTTCTGCGGTCGGGAGCGCGTCGTCATTCGGCAAGAGAACTGTTCCGCAAAAGGCATTCGGGAGCGCGTGATGACGTGGATCAAATATAAGGAAAAGGTTGGTTTAACTCGGAATGCAAGGCGGATACGGTGCCCCGGCGTTTATCTTCTTTAGGAAATAAATAATGTAATCGTAATCGATTAGGAGTCGTGTCGAAACCAGGGTATAAATATAAACCCATGGTAATTGTAAAAGGATCGTTCAATCAATCAATCACACAACAAACCGGCCCCGTGCCAACTTCGAGTCCCTTAGTCGAGTCGTCGAGTTCTTCGAGAGGAATCATCGATCCGTCGACCTCCGTAAGTACCGGCAACCCTGCGCCATGCCTAGTATCATGCGGTGGATTTAGGCTTTGGTTCAGGAAGGTTCCATTGTTAGATCATGAGCCATGCGGTGGGCTAAGTTTTAGCTTGGAACAAGTTATCGGCTCTATTGGATTTTGGCAAGATCTGATAGATTCATTAAGTTACCATGTGTTGCTTTGGATTTTACTTTTATGTTTAATTCATTACAACACTCTTTTGCCCAGTCTAGGTTGATTAGATTCGGTTCTAGCTCGTAATGCACTGCGTTTCCATAGCCGAATTCGAAGTCAATCTAGATTGCCACGTGTTGCGGGTCCAAGCTCGTTGGTCTTGTGTAGATCTTGACAGAACCGGGTATCATGCGGTGGATGCAGGTTTTTGGGTCGTCTTAGAGCTAATCATCCGGTGGATTAGAATTCGATTCGATCTGATAGATCTATCATCATCAACGAAGCGTGTTCCTTCTTCATGGAACCCGATTCGGCTATATAGCTGTATTCGGCAATATCGTCACGAGTGAAACGTGTTCATGGTTTTGTTTTAAGTAAAGAATGCTTTTAGCCTTCCAAGATTAGAGTGTATCATGCGGTGGATTGGTCTATTCTTGGTTGGTGGTGTGATTCCAAGCAAGTCGTATCATGCGGTGGATTAACTTGCTTGTTTCATGCTCGACGGATTGGAAAGTACCTAGACATGCGGTAGACTAGTGCTTTTAATCTATGCATTCTTGTTTATTATGAAATTATGGTCATGTCTTCGCCCTTTTATTTATGTATCATGCTCTGTTTCTCGTTAATCGGTTCTGAATATGCGTTACAATGTTTATTCAGTCAAATACCGATCTTTCGTCATGCTTACGTCACGCATTCGGCAGTGCGCTTCCTGCGTGCTTTGCCGATTGCCGAATGATGCTTTAACTGCCATTCGGCAGTGCGCTTCCTGCGTGCTTTGCCGATTGCCAAATGATGCTTTAACTGCCGACAGATAGCTTCCCCGTAGCTATATGTCGTTCGAGACTGGCTCCGTAGCCACAAATATGGGACTGACTGGTATCACCCGGTACGTTCCAGGTGTTATCTAAACATCTTTTCTCCCTTTGTCAGTTTTCAGGAAAATTGACTGGCACGCTCTCGGATTCAAACGCTCGGGCCACGTGTGAAGCCAGCTAATTCGGCTTGCTGTGTGCTTGGCGTGAGGTGCGGATTTTACGTCAACACTCTGGTAGCCATAGATCCCGTCTCTAACTGGGTAGAAGCCAAGCCCTACCGAGCCGCAGCCACCAGGCACGCTAAGCAAATGTCCCATGAAACATCTTTCCTCGCTTTGGCGTCCTTGGGCTAGTCATAGGGGCTCCTATCTCATTGACTCCATCTCGCGGAAATATCTAAGTTTGGGGGAGCCGCACCCCCAAACCAGTGGTCAAGCAGAACATCCAACACTCACATCAAGAACATTCTGCAAAAAGATCATCAATGAGATGGGTGTGCACTAGAGAGATAGACTCCGTAAAAGCACTTTGGGCAAACTAGACCACTCTAGTTTGGGAAAATTAGGACAATTCAGCCAAACCATGTTGGTTCGACCGAAGGACCCCTCTGTTGCCCCTTGAGCGTCCTTTTTGACCCTTGATCCTATCTCTATCCCATCTTGTCTCGAAGTCGCTAGGAAATGTTGGGAAAGCTGCTTGTCGGTCTCAAGTCAGAAACCATTCTCCATCATTTTCCCGAACACGACCAAGTGTTCATATTTTCCAGCCGCCATGACCACCCAATCCTTATCCAAAGACCTTTCCTCACCTAGGGGTTCCCTCTCCAATAGTATCACGAGCAAAACTATCAAAACCCCTAAAGCCTTCTGATTGAACATCCCGAGGAGGAGGAAGAAGAGGAGCCCATGGATGAAGAGCCTGATTAGAGATCTGGTGCAAACACACCAGAAATTTAACAATCTCGGTGAGAAGGTCATCGAAGGCGAGCCTTGGTAGATGGACAAGGATGACAAGATCAATGTCCTCTGCCAAGCACCCACAACAAAATTTAAGAGGCTCGCCAAAGCCACGTAACATCTAGACCTTCACGATCCATCTATAGAGTAGATGTCATGTGGTTGTATCCTGTAGAGCACCATTAGTTTCAATTTATTTTCCAATTCAATTTCCATTTGCTCAAATCATTGTTTAGGAGGTGCTCTAATTATTTCCCTTCCAACACATTTTGTTTCCAACCTTAGCTTGATGAATAAATAAAATTAGAGTTGAATGCAAAAAGAATAAAATTGTCGCTCCGGTTGGTGCATTTGAGCCAACCGAAGATTGCCCTGTTTAACAGAAAGATACATGAGTACATGCATGACACAGTGGAGGAGCAGGATGAGGATGAGCAGGCCGACCAGCTAACTCAGTACCTTTCAAGGTTGAATCCCTACCAGTGAAGAGTCCAAGCTTGGGGGAGGACCCCCATCAGGTACGATCCGAATTACTCAGCACTTTGGTCATTCAATTGAAAATACTTCCTTTGAATAAACTCCCAACCATGCATGGAATGAAACATATGCCTCTCACTTTGGAAATGATGAATAGTTGCACTGTCATTAATTTTGCTAGTACTTTGTTGCAACTAGTTGCTTGACTATGCTTGAGTTATTTGGCATAAGTAGAAATGAACCTAAAAACCTTGTGGGAGCATATGCCTTATTCCAAGTCTAGGTTGTTGTGGGAATTGATATAGTGAGACTTTGGTTGAATTCTATTTCTGCTCTTAGTATGGTGAAAATCTCGGTTGCTTATGCTTTCAAAATTAAAACAAAGTTCCTCATTGGTCATAATACCTACCAGAGCCATATGATAGGATTAGTTCTAAACTTTCTACCATATGATGCTTGTCATCTTAGTGAGCTTTCTCAAATTGTTGTGACCTTAGTGAGGAATCTTTCATGCTTCTAAGATCGAGATGCACATACACTCCACCTCTCACTTGCAATTCCTACTTGCGAGTTAGCAAAACCATACCATCATCCATTCCATAAATAAAATTTCATGTTCTTTGATTCCCTCTCCAAATATCTTTAAAGTAGAGGCATGGGCTATGCAAAAAGAAAAAGAAAAGCATGCCAATTGGCATGGCAAAAAAAATGAGAAAAAGAAAAGCATGCCAAAAGGCATGGCAAAAATATGAATAAAAGATAGCCCATGCTCTCGAAAAATAAATCAAGGAGAGGAAGAATCATTCCATGAAATTCGGCCAAATTCCACTCCACATATTCCACTCCACATATTCCACACACTTGCACTTCTCGATCTAGAGTGTGATTTGATTCTCCTAAGATCCGGTCTTTGACTTAGCAATATATAAGATGCTTGTATGCCTTCATCCTTTGTCCCCGAGCCACACAAAAGCCAAATTAGATGTTAGGATGAAAAGAAGGCAAAGCCTTTGTTGAGGATTCAAATACACTTGAGCGATTGAGTGAGCCAATGAGGAACAATTTATCTTTTCACAAAAGGGTGAAAACTCCGAGATAGGATCCTGAAAAGAGTAGAGTGGAATAAAACTAAGTTAAACTATTCATCCTTTCAACCGCCCAAGATAAGGAGTTAGCTATAAGCCCCATAGGTAAAATGGTGAATTAATACCTTGCTAGTGATTCAACTAATATTTGAGTACTAGTTGTTTATAAAGTTACCTGCAAGAGAAATGACATTGTAGCAACTCCTGATCCACCGAGCCTAAGTTTTTATCTTTGCTCGAGGACGAGCAAAGAGCCAAGCTTGGGGGAGCTTGTTGGCGGTCGTTACAACCCAAATTCGACCACCAATACTCGGGAATAAATGAGGGTTTATGCAACATTTCATGTATTTAGGTTTTATTTCTAATAAAGTTCCACGAGTTTTGGCGAGTTCCACTTGTGCAGGTACAATGACACGAAATACGCCCTATAGGGAGCGGAATCGACCGATTCGGCCGAACGACTCCGTTCGGCCGGTTACCCCCTTAGCCGTGCATGCCACCGGGAGTCGTCCACGTCAACGATGACCATGCGATGACGACACATGACACGTGGGCGACCACCACCTCATCTCTGGGCCAGGAGAACAAGCAGCCCAGAGGGTCCAGGAGAGAGAGGCGGTGCAGGGGAGCGCGCTGGGCCGAAAAGCCCAGTTCGGCCGAACTCCTTGGTTCGGCCGAACCGACCCCAGCACAGCACCGCCTTCCAGCAGTTGATCCAGGCCGTGGTAAGGTAAGGCGGCGCACGTGGCACTTCGGCCGAACTCCCTGGTTCGGCCGAACCGGGAGATTCGGCCGAACGGCATGGCACCGCCTCCCAGTTCCTTGGCCGGTGCTCAACCTCCAAACCGACCCTGGCCACTATAAATAGAGGCCCTCCTTCACCTACAAAGACACAACACAAGAGAAGAAGAAGAGTAGGCATCGCTAGGTTCTGCCACTCAGTAGAAATAGGGAGAAAGGAGAGGTGAGCGTCCCGGAGAGGAGCCGGAGTGTCGGCCCCTCTTCCCGCTGTACCTCTACGGATGCGGCTCTGCTTCGAGTGACATCCGGGTCATGTCTGGTAACTCTTGTATCTCTCTCTGATTAATTGAGCATTCAGTTCTTACATTTATATACTTGTCTCGTTCTTTGTTCAATGCTTAGTTGATTGGTATAACTGTATACTGGTTGCTTAGCTTGGGTGCTTATCTTGCTATAGGAGATAAGTAGTTATTGACTAGTGTAGGAGTGGTTCCTAGACTTGCCAGTAACCTTAGTTTCTGCCCGTCGCAACGGAGGTAGTAGCCGTAAGGTGGTGACAGCCCTTTCGGTCTTCGTAGTCCATCACGTTAGTTCCGGTGTCCTAGGACCCAAGGTTCAGGGTAACCGGCACCCCTTCTCATCCCTTTCTGTGTGTCGGAGGCTCTGTAGTCCCGAAGCAAGTATCTATCTGTATCTTCTGCTCTGCTCAGTCAATCGGTAGAATACCCTTACCAGACCTGTACCCTCTCTACCCTCCTACCTCTTCTCTTCTCTCCTTGTTGTCGTCATCCACCTCATCCATTTCATTCATCCACTCCATCTACCTAGGACAACTTAGTTTAGGATTAGTACACTTCTCGTTCCCCGTGGAAATCGATACCTTGGAATACTCCCGGGTGAAAGCTACATCGGTATCCGTCCACTTGCGGATTTATCTGTAGGCCGTAAGGAGTGCCAACAGACCCTAGGCCTCCTGTCGTCACCTCTAGATTGGGGCACTTGCCATGACCCATAGTCACCTCTAGCACGGGACCCAACGCCACCTCCAGCATGAGACTCATCGCCACCTCCAGCACGGGACCCAACTCGTAAGCAACAAAGGAGTTCATCGATAAAGGGATCAGCCCCGCCACATGCCAAGAAGGAGAGAAAGAAAAAAGAAAAGCCTCCACCTCCAAAGCTTCCTTATGAAATGACAAATGAAGAAACACGTGCTATAGTGGAACAATCAGTAAAAGACCTCTTTGCAAAGAGGAAGCCTGAGGAGAAGCAACCAATAGATCCATCTACATTGAACTTTTTTCTTAAAATGGGCACACCAATTGTGAAAGCGCGGGAATCAGACTATGATCGGTCAATCAGAAAGTCTTACAGCAACCCCAAAAACCGGATCAGTAGCGGTAAATCAAAATTCATTCCCCAGCTCGGAGAACAATCCAACCAAACAATCCAGTCGTTGCGGCCTGATTTCTGACCTCCAACCGAGTATAAAATAAACACAATGGAATCATGCACCATAGATATAGGGCTTATTTCTAACCACTTCCATGAGTTCTGGTGATTATTTGATTTCAGGAGGCGTATGACCAAAGATGAGGAAAATCCGCACGGAATGATGGGTTCGGCCGAATCCAGAGATTCGACTGAACTCCATCGTTGAACCCGGGACGTACCAAGACGTGAAGACATGAAACCCATCAGCACCCCGGGCTTGGATGGACCGCTACGGCTGCCATCAACACAAACCCAGTGGACCGGAGGATGGGAGAGGCCCAAGTCCAACTCAACCGAAGCCCACCAGTCCACAGAAGGGTCTCCAACTTAGCCCAGACCAAGGAACCGACCTGCAAACCACCTCAGGAGATGAACTGGCACGTGGGAGGAGCGAAGGCGGTGTAGAGGGTGGTTTGACCGAACTCCACGGGTTCAGCCGAAGCCTCCCTGTTCGCCCAAACCAACCCACTGCCTCAGAACCGACCCTGAGCAAGGATCCAGGCCATAGGTTTGAGGCGGTGCCAGATGGCAGTTCGCCCGAACCACAGGGGTTCGACCGAACCATCATCTTCGGCCGAACAAGCCGGCACCGCCCCTGAGGTTGCTTGGCCGCTGCTCCACTGCCACCGTTCTTCTTTGTATTTAAATAGAGGCATCCAACACCAGTATCAAACACAACACAAGAGATAGAAGCATTAGTGAAGTGCTGCCACTTTATACTTAGAAGATAGGGAGAGAGGAGAGTTGAGCGTCCCGGAGAGGAGCCAGAGTGTCGGCCCCTCTTCCAGCTGTACCTCTACGGATGCGGCTCTGCTTCGAGTAACATTCGGGTAGTGTCTGATAACTCTTGTATCTCTCTCTGATTAATTGAGCATTCAGTTCTTAGTTTTATATGCTTGTTGGTTCCTCGTTCATTGCTTAGTTGATTGGTATAATTGTGTATTGGTTGCTTAGCTTGGGTGCCTGCCTTTCTATAGGAGGTAGGTTCTAGCTGACTAGTGTAAGCGTGGTGCTTAGACTTAAGGTTAGCTTGGATTGTACCCGAGTTGGCACGGAGGTGGTAGTCGTTAGATGGTGACAGCCCTATATGACCTACATAGTCCATCACTCCAGACTTGGCCCCATAGGATCCCAGAGTGCGGGGTTGGTGGCATCCCTTTCTGCGTGTTGTTGGCCCCGTTGTCCCCACACAAACATTTATCTGTAGTGCATGTCTGCTCAGTTAGTCAAGAAAGGACATTAGCTCCAGACCCGTACCTTCTCTACCCTCCTATCACTTTTCTTCTCTTGTCTTTGTTGTCAACTACCTCATCCTTTTCATTCACCCCATTATCCTTGGACAACTTAGTTTAGAATTAGTTCACTTCTCGTTCCTCGTGGAAATTGATACCTTAGAATACTCTCGGGTGAAAGCTACATCAGTATTCATTCGCTTGCGGATTTATCTGTTGGTGGTAAGGAGTGCCAACAAGCTTTCTGGCGCCGTTGTCAGGGAATGGTAGCTGTTCTAATTCCGAACCCAAAATGTCTGTGTATCCCACCATCCATATGGATTTCACTCTTACCTTACGTCAACATTCGGCTCCAAAGGGTGATTGTTTGAGCCACCACCATCATCACATCCTATGCACACACCAGCTATGAGCTGCGTCCCGGCTTCATAGCCATGGTTCGAGAGCAAATGTTCTCAGGAACGAATGCTGAGAGTCCCTACGTGCATTTGCACAAGTTTGAGCAACTCTGTTCATGTCTCTTCATTGTGGGCATGACACAAGAGACACTCAAATGAAAGCTATTCCCGTTCTCATTGACGGGAGGAGCAAACAAATGATACTCTCTAGCTGTCGGAAATATGGAAGGGAGCTGGGAAATCCTTAGAGAGAAATTCTGCCTAAACTTCTTCCCAGTTTCCAAGGTAGTCAGCCTTTGAATCGAAGTTCTCACTTTTAAACAATTAGAGGGAGAGTCATTAGGAGCTGCATGGGCTCGTTTCAAGCAAATCGTGGCTTCTGGACTAGACTTTGGCTCATCAGAACATATCATTCTTCAACACTTCAGCCTTGGCCTTTGACCTGTAGCCACCACTTTCTTGAACTCTGCTTCGGGAGGGTTGTTCTCTCATCTGATTCCCAGTGAAGCGAGGGTAATCCTGGATCATATCCTGGACGACACTCCTTATACTGGAATCTATGACGAACTCCCTGATGAAGAAGAGAAACAACCCGAGCCTAAAGAGCCTATATGTTCACAATCCAATCTATCAACTCTTCCATTCCATTAGAACCTAAAGCTCATTTCGAACCACAACCTTATTCTAGCCTGGATTATTATGATCTACTATACACCACTCCCTACGATTTTGACAATGATCTATTTGATGACATCGGGAGTGCAACAAGTTTCCCATTAGAACAACATGTAGAGCAAAAGGATCAACTCCCCGACAAGGACAAACTCGAACATCGGAGAGAATATTGAGGATGACTCTCTGTGATTATGAGTCGGGAATGGCTAGAGGAGAATGAAGCCTCGACCGAGGTTGTCAAAATGCCCAAAAGGATCCAAAGAATATTATGTGAAGTTCTGGGTAATAACAGGGAAATCGGATACGACCCAAGCCTTGGAATCAACATAATCAATAGCTCTTTGGTGCGAGCCCAACTCCTCGATGAACCATGGTCATCATCTCAGAAATGTCTAAGGTTCACATCGGGAAGGATCCTCGACTGTTTAGGGATCTTGTGGGTCACACCTATTAAGATTAATGACCCTGAACTTTTCCTAGATTTCCATATCTTTGACCTGCTAGAAAATTCCACTCACTCCATTTTTATCGGTAGGCCAATCTTGAAAGTCCTAGAAAAAGCACCAGTAAAACAGCTAGTAGAACTTAGGATCGGGAAAGAACTTGTCTCCGTCTCTTACTCTCATTCCTTGAACACTCCAGTAGAGATAGATCCCGATCCTGATCCTATAGAGGAAGTCATGTCAACTTTCATGACAAACTTAGAGCCTACCATTCCAGAGGAAGATATCCAATTCTTTATGGAAGAAGAAGCAATTCATCCTCCAATCTAGCTCGACCCAACCGAAACTCCAAAACTATCACCAATCGAGCTAAATCCTCTTCCCCCTGGACTGAAGTATGCCTTCCTCTTTGAGGACAACAAAACTCCAGTGATCATTAGTGATAAGCTATCCGTTGTAGAAACCCAACAGCTTCTCACTATCCTGGAGAAGAATCGGTCGGTCTTAGAATATTCACTCCAAGATCTGAAAGGGATCAATCCTAACCTTTGTACCCATTGCATCCCGATCGATTCTGGAGAAACACCGTCTCGGGAACCTCAACGACAGTTGAACAATGCCATGAGGGTGGTTGTGAAAAAGGAAGTCCTCAAACTCCTTCACGCTGGGATTATCTATCCAGTTTCCAATCGTGAATGGGTTAGCCCCGTTCAGGTTGTTCTTAAGAAGGGAGGAATGACGGTTGTGTGCAATGACAAGAATGAGCTCATCCCTCAGCACACTATAACTGGTTGGCGTATGTGTATCGACTATCGTCGACTCAATAAAGCCACCAAGAAAGACCATTTCACCCTTTCGTTCATAGATGAGATGCTTGAACAGTTAGCGAAACACTCTTTCTTCTGCTTCCTTGACGGTTATTCTGGATATCACCAAATTCCAATCCATCCAGATAACTAAAGTAAGACCACGTTTACATGCCCTTATGGGACGTACGCCTATCTACGGATGTCCTTTGGGTTGTGTAACGCACCTGCATCTTTCCAACGTTGCATGATTTTCATCTTCTCCGATATGATTGAAGAGATTATGGAAGTTTTCATGGACGATTTCTCTGTTTATGTGAAGACCTTTACCGAATGCCTGAAAAATCTAGACAAGGTCCTCCAGAGATGCCAAGAAAAACACCTCGTCCTAAACTGGGAAAAGTGTCATTTTATGGTGCGAGAAGGAATTGTCCTAGGACATAGGGTGTCGGAACGTGGAATTGAGGTAGACAGAGCGAAGTTAGAAGTGATGAGCAACTTCCGCCTCCCACCAATGTTAAGGGGATTCGTAGTTTCCATGGCCATGCTGGATTCTATAAGCATTTCATTAAGAACTTTTCCCAGATATCCCGGCCACGGACCAATCTCTTAGCCAAGGACGCCCCTTTTACTTTTGATGAAGAGTGTTATGCAGCCTTTCACACCCTCAAGAAAGCACTCATCACCGCTCCTATCATCCAGCCTCCCGACCGGAGCATCCCATTTGAAATCATGTGTGATGCGAGCGATTATGCTGTAGGAGCTGTGTTGGGCCAAATTAAGGACAAGAAGCATTATGCTATCTCATATGCTAGTAAAATGCTTACCGGCCCCCAGCTCAACTACGCAACCACGAAGAAGGAACTCTTAGCAGTCGTGTTTGCTATAGACAAATTCCAGTCCTACCTAGTTGGGGCCAAGGTCATAGTCTATTCAGACCACGCTGCTTTGAAGTACCTTTTGACCAAAAAAGGATGCAAAACCGATACTTATCCGATGGGTCCTCCTACTCCAGGAATTTGACATTGAAATAAGGGACAAGAAAGGAGTAGAGAACTCAGTGGCTGACCATCTATCCCGGATGCAAGTCCTGTCGAATCTTCCAATCGACGATTATCTACGGGACGACACGCTCCTTAAGGTCACCATCACTGATCCGTGGTATGCTAACATAATTAATTACATGGTGTTTGGGTACGTCCCACCTAGAAAAAATAGGAAGAGGCTAGCTTATGAGAGCAGACTTCATCTCTGGGATGACCCATATCTATTCAGGATATGTAGCGATGGACTCCTCAGTCGATGCATACCTGCACATGAGGCATACAAGATCCTGGAAAGGTGCCACGCAACCCCTATGGAGGCCACTATGGTGCATTTAGGACGAATGCTAAAGTATGGCAAAGCGGTTTCCATTGGCCCAGCATGTCCAAGGATGCCAAAGAATTCATTAGGAGGTGCTCTCGTTGCCAGAAACACGAAAACATAAACGCTAGAGACGCGATGCCACTCACCAACAATCTCCAAGTACGGATCTTTGATTTTTGGGGAATTGACTTCATGCAACTTTTTCCCAACTCAAAGGGCTGCAAGTTCATCCTAGTAGCGGTAGATTACGTCTCTAAGTGGGTGGACGCTTTGCCATGCATAGCTGCTGACTCCAGGAGTACCAGACGAATGTTTCATGAAATCATCTTTCCTCGCTTTGGTGTCCCTAGGATAGTCATTAGCGATGGAGGCTCCCATTTCATTGACCTAGCTTTCCGTATGTATCTTTCAAGTTTGGGGGTGCAGCACAATGTAGCTACACCTTATCACCCCCAAACCAGCGGTCAAGAAGAAACATCGAATAAGCAAATAAAAAACATTCTGCAGAAGACCGTAAATGAAACGGGTAAGCAATGGAAGGATAAACTTCCAGATGCACTTTGGACATACCGTACAACCTACAAAACACCCATTTGGATGACCCCATATCAACTGGTCTATTGCAAGACCAGCCACCTGCCAGTAGAAATGGAATTCAAAGCTCATTGGGCCTTTAGGAAGTGGGGTATGGACCTCCCAGCAGCTGGCCTTAGATGGGGGATTCAGCTGGCCGAGCTAGACGAAATGGAGAGCGAGCATACCATAGTTCTCGGCTATATAAGGAACAAACCAAGAGATGGCATGACAAATGGATTAAGGTCAAAATGTTCAAGCCGGGAGATAAGGTCCTCATCTTTAACTCTCGCATCAAGCTCTTTGGTCGAGGGAAACTTAGGAGCAAGTGGGATGGCCCATTCACGGAGATCAACGCCGTATCACACGGGGCCATCACATTACAAAACGAGGATGGAAATATTTTCAAGGTTAATGGGCAAGCCCGTCCAGAATCAGAGCCGCCACCACTCAAGGACTAGACGTCATCGAGTTTGCAGAACTCTAAAAGCCCGTCTAGAAAGCTCGGCCCATGAACTTCAACTCCAAAACTTTTCTAGGCCAAAACCACCTCGAGCAACTCAACCCCTGACGAAACTTGGCACCTGGCACGTTTGCACACAAAAGTGGGCCAGGGGCCAGTTCAGCCGAACCCTCCTTTGTTGCCCCCACATGCGGATATTTCCATCCTATCCCATCTACAACCGAGCCTATCCCAAAATTCACGAGGAAAACATCGGGGGAATCATTTTTCGATCGGGAAATCCCTCGATAAAACCAGGAGACTCCCATCATCTCTCGTCATCCCCTCGACAAAAAACTCATGTCCTCCAGCCACCATGGCCTCTCATTCCTCCTCCAAAGATCTGTCCTCAGCTAAGGGCTCGAGCCTGGCAAGCCGGATCGACGGATCCCCTCATTGGGAGCAAGTCCTATGCATAGCCAACATTGATCCGCTATCTCTGAGCGGGGGGCGACGTGGGAGAACGACCGCGCGTAGCCCCATGGGGCGACCTGACTCCCCACGCCGTTCCAGGCAGGACGGCTCGCCTGCATCCCAGGCGATGTTTGATCCCTTTGCACCAACGAAGGCGATCATGAAGAGGCCCCCACACTCATCGTCGCCCGTGCGCCCTAGCACTGGGCAACTACGCCTGAGGTCGGCGTCCACACGGAAGCTGGACCTCGACATCTTGCTGTCGGCGCCCAAGTCGGAGAGGCAGAAGACACCAAAGTACACGCCAGATAGCCCGCCCCGGTTCACCATCAAGGGCGAACGTACCCCCACCGGGTACGGGAAGGTGTTGATCCCGCAGCTGAACCAGGACGAGCTGGGGCTGGAGGATTCCTCTCGGTCTACTCCTCCCAGGTGACCCCCTAGGATGAGGCACCACAGGCAACCTCCTCCCATTAGTGGTCCTCCAGGGGAGATGGAATTCTCTGAGGAGGAGGACGAAGAAGAACAAAAGTCACCCACTCTAGAGAGCCTACAGGAGGTGCTGGCTCAAGCGCGCCAGAAAATAAATAATCTAGAGGAGAAGGTCGCAGAAGTCGAGCTAGGGCGGATGGATATGGAGGATAAGATGGAGATCCTCCGGAAGGCCCTCACCTCCAAAATCAAGTGGCTTGCTAAAGCCACGGGACAACTGAACCTCTATGATCCACCTGCAGATTAGGAGTCCTGTGGTTGGAGTCATTTAGAGCACCATTTAGTTTAGTTTCTTGAATTTAGTTTGTTTGCTTCATTTATTTCTTCTTTAGATTAATGTTTAGGAGGTGCTCTGATTTCCCTTCCCAACCAATTTGTTTCACATGCTTAGCTTGATGAATAAAATAAAGTTTGAGTTGAACGAAAAATTAATCAAAAGAATGCTCCGGCTGGTGCATTTGAGCCAACCGGAGGATGCCCTGTTTAACAAAAAGAGTGCATGAGCACAGGAACGACACAGGAGCGAAACGAGACGAGACGGCGCACAGCAGCCAGTTCAGCCGAACCAAATGGTTCGGGCGAACTGGGCTGTTTGGCTGAACTAGCTGGTTCGGTCGAACCAGCCTGGCTCGCCCCCTTCGCGCATTGGCACGCTGGTTTGCACTTCTTTCCCTTGTCCATTCTTTTTGTGTTGTCATGTTTCAAATTTTAAACCTGCTTACACCATCTAAATGAAACATTCTCAGTTCTTTCATGCCATGAACTTTGCATGCTGACCATTTCAAATTGAGTATCTACTTGCATGTGAAATCTTCCACGTTAGGATCCCCCCTGATCTAGGTTGTTGATGAATGTGATATGACTTGATAAAACAAATCTCTTGTTCATTCTATCATTCGGGTGCATTTATTTTGAAAATATAAAATCATCCCCCTATCCTTTCATCCTTTCCATACACCTCTACATCCACTTTGCATATATGCTTGAGATATCATTTCCTGAAAAAGATTGTCCTGACTAGTATAATGTCTTGTCGAATTTTGAGTCCCCAGAGACAATAATGTTGCCCCATGTCAATTGCAAGAATATATATCATCAGAGTGCATTAGAAGTCATCATGCTTTGGTGATACCCTGAAAAAAAAGGAGAGGAAAGAAAATAAAGGACTCATGAAAGTCTAGATGAAAAAAAGAAAGAAAAAAATTCCCAAAAAAGAGAAGAGAAAAGAAAAGGGGTCACAAGGCTGAGGACCGACATGAACTCTTCATCTCAAACTTGCAATTTGACCAAGGGTAATGATGAGAGCTCCGGGAACCAATCTTCGACTTGACAGAAGTACATGTTTTAAAAAGATCACCACCTGAGAGACAAAGAGAAAACATCCAAAAGAGAGTGAATGGGAAGGAGTGACTCCAGAGAGCACGAGAGTAGCATGGATGGAAGGACAAGGGTCATGTATTTGTAAAACTCAGAAAACCCCGAATGCAGGATGACCAAGATGAACTTTGTTGTAAGAGTTGTTCCGTTCATCAACCACCCGAGATCTAGGGAGTAGCCACTTCAATCCACAAGTATGGAAGAAGATTTGGAATATTCAATATGCATTTGTTCATTTCATGAAAGAACCCATATCTTAGTCTTGCTCTTATGTTAATTCTTTACTCAGGACGAGCAAAGATCTAAGTTTGGGGGAGCTTGTTGGCGGTCGTTATGGCCTGATTTCTGACCTCCAACCGAGTATAAAATAAACACAATGGAATCATGCATCATAGTTATAGGGCTTATTTCTAACCATTTCTGTGAGTTCTGGTGTTTATTTGATTTCACAAGGCATATGACCAAAGTTGAGGCAAAATCCGCACGGAATGATGGGTTCGGCCGAATCCAGAGATTCGACCGAACTCCGTCCTTGAACTCGGGACGTACCAAGACGTGAAGACATGAAACCCATCAGCACCCCGGGCTTGGATGGACCGCTACAACTGCCATCAACACGAACCTAGTTGACCGGAGGACGAGAGAGGCCCAAGTCCAACTCGAACGAAGCCCACCAGTCCACCGAAGGGTCTCCAACTTAGCCCAGATCAAGGAACCGACTTGCAAACTGCCTCAGGAGATGAACCGGCACGTGGGAGGAGCGAATGTGGTGCAGAGGGTGGTTCGGCCGAACTCCACGGGTTCGGCCGAATCCTCAGAACTGACCCTGAGCAAGGATCTAGGCCGTAGGTTTGAGGCGGTGCCGGATGGTAGTTCGCCCGAACCACAGGGGTTCGGCCGAACCGGCATATTCGGCCGAACAAGCCGGCACCGCCCCTGAGGTTGATTGGCCGCTGCTCCACTACCACCGTTCTTCTCCGGCTATAAATAGAGGCCTCCAACACCTGTATCAAACACAACACAAGAGATAGAAGCATTAGTGAAGCGCTACCACTTTATACTTAGAATATAGGGAGAGAGGAGAGGTGAGCGTCCCGGAGAAGAGCCAGAGTGTCGGCCGCTCTTCTAGTTGTACCTCTATGGATGCAGCTCTGCTTCGAGTAACATCTGGGTTGTGTCTGGTAACTCTTGTATCTCTCTCTGATTAATTGAGCATCCAGTTCTTACTTGTATATGCTTGTTCGTTCTTCGTTCATTGCTTAGTTGATTGGTATAATTGTATACTGGTTGCTTAGCTTGGGTGCCTACCTTTCTATAGGAGGTAGGTACTAGCTGACTAGTGTAAGTGCGATGCTTAAACTTAAGGTTAGCTTGGATTGTACCCGAGTTGGCATGAATGTGGTAGTCGTTAGGTGGTGACAGCCCTATACGACCTACGTAGTCCATCACACCTGGCTTGGTCCCATTGGATCCCAGAGTGCGGGGTTGGTGGCTCGCCTTCTCATCCCTTTCTATGTGTCATTGGCCCCATCGTCCCCACACAAACATTTATCTGTAGTGCATGTCTTCTCAGTTAGTCAAGAAAGGACATTAGCTCCAGACACGTACCTTCTCTACCCTCCTATCGCTTTTCTTCTCTTGTCTGTCAACCACCTCATCCATTTCATTCACCCCATTATCCTTGGACAACTTAGTTTAGAATTAGTTCATTTCTCGTTCCTCATGGAAATCGATACCTTGGAATACTCCCAGATGAAAGCTACATCGGTATCCGTCCGCTTGTGGATTTATCTGTAGGTCGTAAGAAGTGCCAACACCCAAATGATAGTTGATACCAACCTTACAAAAGCTGAACTGTGAGCGGAGTTAGCGGCAAAAATACAATAACTGTGGGCAGAAAAAAGTTCGTACCGGATGAACCGCTTATTTGGCAAGAGTTGGTGAATTCCTACCATACGAGTTGCATACATGGTACATAAACAAATCACGTAATGGAATGTTAATGTTCGCAGCTCGGATTAGAGATGAGCATCTGAAGCGAGGTAACGATGATATTTGGATTGAGTTTGATGCACTTTATGACTTATACCATCAAGATGCCCTTGACAAGTCTCTCCTCAGTGTATGGGTTATGTAAGTGTCTCCTCCCATGGTGTTTTCTTATTTAATCTCCACTACTAGTGTGTTGTCTCATCATGTATTTTGATTAATGGCTCATAGGATGAAGGTCCAAGAGTGCAGGAAAAAAAGATACTATTACGTCGGCTTCATGGACCCCCAATGTTATACACGAGGTCTCCGTACAGGATGAACCAAAAGAGACTACTTGGAATATATTCAACGCCTTGGATAGGCAGCATATATGTTCATTCATTCTTTTGCCATACAACTTTAAGTGAGTTCTTTGACTTTTTTTAATCCTATCAAGTTAATAATAAATACTAAATATAATCAACATTGCCTCTCTATATGTATATGTACGTACAGATTCCATTGGATACTACTTGTTATCAAAGTTGATCAAGCCACGGTCATGGTGTTCGACACCTTGAGGAAACTAGTCGAAGAGTACCAAAGCCTCGTAGACCTGCTTATGAAAGTATGGGGTCGTTTCCTGAAAAAACACATAGGAGTAAGCGAGAAGGGCAACGATCTTTATATTAATACTAGCAGACTGGTAAGAATATAATCCCTACTTCGATCTAGTAATTTCTAGGTTTTTATATTAATTTAAACTATATATGTAGTAATTCCTTAAATTTTCTAAGATTTTATAGTAATTTTTGCAATATATATATAGTTCTTGAGGCAGCCGCAAGGAACCAACCTATGTGGATACTATGTGTGCGAGTTCATCGACATTTTTGTCGGTCCCAAGGGGTAAATGATGCTAGCTACATTCAACGTACGTAAGCAAAAATCAGTTCTATCTGTTCTTTTTAAGTCATTATTATCCATCCTGTTAATGCTTTGATTTTATTGAAATTTGCAGAAATGATGCATGAAAGAATATCTCATCGAATCAGAACGAATCAGGGCAATTCAAGAACAACTATGTGGATTCCTGCTCGATAAAGTCATAAATCCCAATGGGGAATTTCATACAGATCCTAATGTAACCCTAGCACAACTGGATCCTCTTAGGCACGATTAATTTGTAAGAGTAAAATACGGTGGCGGTCCTCAAACTTGCGCCGAGGTACCATCTAGGTCCACGAACTCGCAAATTAAATAAGCGCATCCTTAAACTTGCTAAGTTGTGTCATTTGGGTCCAAAAGTCCCCTACATACCCAATCCTGCCACTCCGGCGTGCCATGGTGGCACAAAACTCACCTGCAGTTCACGTACTCCTTGGCTGGGGCCTGGGGAGAGCAAATAGCAAAAAGACCCTTGCCCTTTCCCTTCCTCTCATTTCTCTTTCTTATCCACTCAGTTCATTGTTCCTCACGGACTGGCTGGGGGGGTGACGATTCTCAGGAGGGAACGATGCCGATGGAGGGGATTCCGGAGTCCATGGTCATCGCATAGGTGGGAGGTACCGCGGGCGACTTCTGGTGCCGATTGGTGCATGTTGTAGGGCTGAGCATGGCCCCCAGATTATGAAATTTGGGGGAGCCGGCACCTGTATATGATGAGTGCCAATGGTCCTTGGTCCCTTGTTGTTTCCTGGTGTTGGATCTGATTCGGGGGCTGTTGATTATGTTGTAGTTGCAAAGCTCAATTTTTATGGTCAAGGATTAGGTTTCATGGGAATAGAGATGAAATTTGATTCTATATTTTGGTGGGTAGGAATTTTATTGCACTATTTTTTTGTGTGATTTGAATTCTAGTTGTGATCTGATTTAAAATTGGTTCATGTAGGGCCTAACTCTGACCAGTTTACAGTAGAGGTGCATCATGGAGGGTTTTTTTGTGGGCTTGGCAAGAACATAGCATATATGGATGAAAAAATTTCATGATATGATGGAATTGAAGCAGATTCTTGGTGTTATCTAATGGTAGATGGAATACTTATGCTACTTGGGTATTTGTTTGAGCCAAATCTTAAGGTTTATTGGTTGTTGCCTGGGAAGGATTTGTCCGATGGACTCGGGATAATCACGACAGATACTAAGACAAATGTCATGAGATTACTTGTGCACAAAGTGAAGAACTTTATCTTGTATTTGGACCATTGCAACCATGTTGCAGGCAACGAGCACAAGGAAGGCATCAATTTGGTAGTAGAACAGAAGGATTTCAGTCCTTTTTACAAGGATTTGACAGTGGATGAGTTTGATAATGCAACTGAAGATAGTGAGGATGATCCTGATTTTGAGGACAACGATTATGAGCTAGAGGATGGAGATGACGACTTATTTCTGGACAACATAGATGAGGAAGTGATAGAAATTGGTGGGAGCAAATCAAAGAAGGTAGCATGCAGCAAATTGAAGGGACCAATTGTAGTGAATGATAATCCAAGTGGAGAGGAAGAGTCCACAGATGATGAAGAATTAGAGTTACTAGACAGTGGTGAGGTTGGTGGGGTGAAGCTGGGGCTCAAGCCCTTTAGGACCAAGGACATGCAAAATCCTATATTCAAAGTAGGTATGAATTTTCCATCAGTTGAGGTATTGAGAAAGGCAACAACAGAATACAGTCTTAAGAATAGAGTTAACATCAAGTTGCCTAGGGATGACAGACAAAGGGTTAGAGGTCATTGTGCTGATGGATGTCCCTGGAACATATATGCTTCATTTGATAAAAGGACCAATAATTTTATTGTAAAGACATATATGGGCAAGCATACCTGCCAAAAGGAATGGGTTCTGAAAAAGTGCACTTCAAAGTGGCTGGCGGAGAGGTATGTTGAAACATTTAGGGCAGATAACAAGATGACACTAGCCAATTTTGCAAGGACTGTACAGAAGGAATGGAATTTGACACCTTCCAGGACCAAGCTAGCTAGAGCAAGACGTTTAGCAATGAAGGCCATCTATGGGGATGAGATGAAACAATATAATCAGTTACGGGACTATGCTAATGAGTTAAGGAGGTCTAATCCTGGCAGTTGCTTCTACCTTAACCTAAACAACAATTGTTTTAGCACTCTGTACATGTCATTGGATGCCTGCAAAAGAGGATTTCTTAATGGATGTAGGCCACTGATATGCCTAGATGGATGTCACATCAAGACAAAATTTGGTGGCCAACTATTGACATCTGTTGGGATTGATCCTAATGATTGCATTTATCCAATTGCAATGGCAGTGGTTGAGGTGGAATCACTAGCAACATGGAAATGGTTTCTTGAGACACTGAAGGAAGACCTAGGCATTGACAATACATATCCATGGACAATTATGACAGACAAACAAAAGGTATACGTTTCAGTGTTACTTGTTCAAATTTGGTGCAAATTTCCTTTTGTCTAACATGTTAGTGTTTCTTCTCAGGGCCTTATACCAGCAGTGCAGCAAGTTTTCCAAGATTCAGAGCATAGATTCTTGTGAGGCACCTATATTCCAACTTTCAAGTCCATTTCAAAGGTGAGAATCTAAAAAACCAGCTATGGGCATGCGCTCGGTGTAGTTCTGTACTGAAGTGGAATGCAAACATGGAGAAGATGAAGGAATTGGATAGTGAGGCATATGAATTGTTACAACAGATGCCACCTAACAATTGGGTTAGAGCATTTTTTAGTGATTTTCCAAAGTGTGACATACTACTCAATAATAATTGTGAAGTGTTCAATAAGTACATACTAGATGCTAGAGAGTTATCAATACTCAGCATGCTACAAACCATCAAGGGACAAATCATGACCAGACACTACAACAAGCAGAAAGATGGGAAGTGGACATTGTAGCTAGACATTGTGATTGTAGACGATGGGATCTAACAGGGATCCCATGCAACCATGCTATCTCTTGCTTGAGGAATGAAAAGATAAGACCAGAATCGGTGCTACCTAAGTGCTATACTTTGGAATCATACATGACAGCTTATGGTTTCAGTATCTGGCCATGTTCAGACATGAGCAACTGGGAACATGTAAATGGTCCTGAAGTGAAGCCACCAGTGTATGAAAAGAAGGTAGGTAGGCCACCAAAGTCTAGGAGAAAGCAGCCACATGAAGTCCAGGGCAAACATGGTCCTAAATTGAGCAAGCATGGTGTGATTATTACCTGTAGCTACTGCCTACAAGAAAATCATAACAGAGCTGGGTGTCCATTTAGAAAGTTGGGCATCAATCCAGAAGAGATAACCAGCAATGCTCCTGTATTTGAAGAAGTATCTGTTGAAGAGACTGTTATCACTCAGGTGAGTCCAATCCCTTAGTTACTATAGCAATCATTTGTCCAGTGCACCAATATTTTTTGCTCTCACTATAGGATGTACCAGTCCAAGGAGGTGAAAAGCTTTTGTCACAGCATAGCAGCACTATGTTATCTCAGATGTTCACAGAGGTAATAATAATCTCATCTGGTATTTACTGTCGATATGTGGTTAGCCTCTGATTATGAACACTTGCTCCATGGTAGTTCTCACAAACTAGCAGAGTGGTTCAACAACATGAGCCATTGCCTGAAAGTATTTTCATCATGTCAAACAAACCATCGGCTAGGCCTGTGCCAATTACCACAGTGACAAAGAAAGGGAGAGCCAGGATTCAGAAGCGCAAGGCTCCTACAGACAAGACTTCTACTACAACAACAGCAAAGAAAAGAATTGGTGGTCGTGCAAAGAAGAATGCAGCCGCTGCCAATGCCAATGCTTCAGCTTAATCCTCTATTACATAGTTGCCAGGTTCTTTTGGTGAACTGAAGATGGTTTTTGTACAGCAAGTTCACTGATCCTTTTCATGAACTCAAGAAGGTTTTTGTACAGCAAGCTCACAGATTATTTGGTGACAGATTGCTGGCTTTCGTAAAGCAATCACACTGCTTTCTCCATTTCTTTTGAATAGCCTTGAAGTAATCTACGGGCTGACCTAAAGAATGCCACTTTAAACTAAGATCACTTAATTTATCTGTGTAATCGATGCCAGGTTTAGTTAAGCTCTGTTATGCATTGTCACGAACATTTATTTGCTGCCTTTACTTGATGGATGGTACGAGTTCATTACAGGAATAAGAGGAAAGGGAAAGACTAGGGATTTTTTATATATTTTTTTTCTCTCCTCAGACACACAAAATATGCGGCACGTGAGTTTTGTGCCACGATGGCATGCTAGAGTGGCAGGATTGGGTATGTAGGGGAGTTTTGGACCCAAATGACACAACTTAGCAAGTTTAAGGATGCATTTGTTCAATTTGCGAGTTTGTGGACCTAGATGGTACCTCGGCGTAAGTTTGAGGACCGCCACGTATTTTACTCAATTTGTAATATCTCGAATATATTTTGAAGTGTCGAGGTAGTAAGCGTGGCGCAACTAAGTGGCTTGGTGGGAGTAATATTTTGAAGTACTTGTAACAATTCAAATATATATATTATTGATGTGTGATAATGTATATATATATATATGAGTAAATTAGACTCACCATACAACAACTTGGTGGGTGGGTGCAAATTGGTCCAACAACTTATAAAATGTTTAGTTTAGTGCAATAACTTGATAGGTTGTAGCAAATTGATCCAACAACTTGTAAAATGCTCATTTTAGTGTAATAACTTGGCAAATTGGTGCATCTATAGTACAAACGTGACAACCGTAACGTATTTCCTAACGTCGGGCTGTAAAACATAGTATGTTCACGTATTAATTAGCTATTTGTATTCACATCGCAATGGCAATGCATTTAGTTAAGATAAGAACTTTCAATGCATAGGAAAGTAACGTTGTGTCTTTAAATTTATTATTTTTTATATAGTGATTTAATTTTGATTAAGAATATTAATTTTCATATTCAATATTGATAAGTTTGTCCTTGTTGTTTTCTATATATTTAATTATATGCATTTTTCAGGTTAAAAAGGAAACCAATATATGTGCTTTAGTAGCTTGGCATATATATTTTTAAAGCCTTCAATACTTGTTTTGTAATGAAAAATAGCTAAAAGGACATAAACAAAATTGTTTTCTACATAATTGTTGAATGCATGAGAAGAAGCCGAAAACAAACCTTAGATCTCAAAGTCTCTTTTATGTACTTTAGTCTTTCGATAATACTAATTAATGTTGTTATTCTAGAATTTATTGAATTTGGACCGATGAACAAATAAGTTATGTAAATATAATAGACAAACGATATTCACATGTCCATCTACTATACTTAATATATTGTCGATGTAAAGTTTGGACTATAGATGCACCTATTTACCAAATTATTGCACTAAATTTAGTATTTCACAAGTTGTTGGATCAATTTACACCCCACGTGTTAGCTTATCGTACCAACTTGAGCATTTTATAGATCGATGGACTAATTTGCACCCACATGTCAAGTTATTGTACTAAATTGAGCATTTTAAAAGTTTTGGACTAATTTACACCCACGTGATAAGTTGTTGTATCATGGACGTAATTTACTCTATAAAGTAATATATTATATATCATATAACGTAATATTACCATATACGCATAGAGATATAATATATATATATATATATGCATATGAATAATATAAGCATTAAAACAAAAATAAAAAAGAAAGAAACAAAAAAAGAAAAAGCAAAACATGTTAGTGCCGGCTGGTAACCCCAGCCGGTACTAAACTGCGTGCCCTCCGCTCTTGTGTGGACGCGCAGGTTAGTACCGGCTGGGATTACTAGCCAGCACTAAACAGTGCGTTTAGTACCGTACATTAGTGCCGGCCAACATGTACTGGTCAGGAACCGGTACTAACAGGTTCCTAACCGATACTGATGTGTTTTTTTAGTCGTGGCAGTAGAATTAGAAACGTGACATATATGACACATCTGAAGTTCGATATCCCAATATATACCGTTGTAGTAAACACTCTCCCACAAGAGAGTACTGCATTCACAAAATATACTCGACCGACCATAAAACAAAAGAAGCAGCTGGTTGGACTGACATAATTTTTAAGTATTCGCAAGACCAAGGCGAACTCAAAAGGATAGTATTGTAAAAATTGCACGTAATGAGATGATCTACACGTACGTTCAGAGGTTGCAGCAATTCAAGTAAGGTCTACGCTGACAGTCCAATCTAGTTCAACCACGACAACTGTCAGTAAGTTTTTTAGTGGCACACGTACATTGTTCTCCCAATACATCTTAGCTTATTTGTACAAAGATAGAACTCACACTACTACAAAAACTCACATTCGTCCACGACATTTAGTACCGGACATAAAAAGACCCAGTACTAAAGTGACGGAGAGTCATTTTAGTACCGGGTCTAAACTTGAAAGGCCCCAGAAGCCACTACGTGTGTCATTTAGTACTGGATTGTAGTACGAGCCGGTACTAAAGTGTCCTCCACGAGTTACTTCAAAAGAAAAGCGTGACATCCATGATGTTTAAGAAAAAATAAAACCATCTTAACACCTAATCAAGCTCTAGAGATGGTTATGAAGGGCACAAGTTCAAATTCTCAAAATAAAAGAAAGTTAGTGAGAAAGTCAAGTCAAATTTCAAATTTGGATGAAACTTGGTCAAATTGGACAAATAAGTGAAATTGTGTCAAATCCAAAAGAAACACTAACTTGGAAGTATTTGGAATTAAGAAACAGCAATAAGTTTTGGATTTGGAGAGTTTTGGTTAAAAATTCAATAACCTGAATTTTAACCCAAAACTAGTGACAAGATGTCATTTTGGAACCAAGAATTTGGGAGAATTTTTAAATGAACTTTGGTCAAGAAGTAGCAAAATGCAAACTAGGTACTTTCTACTCTATATTGGACCACATCATGATCAAAGAAGGTAATGTTTGCTATTTTTCTTGGGTGATCAAAGTAGGAAGCATATACTATTGTGGTCAGTTCTGTGACTGACGAAACTGATCCCAAAGTTCAGTGTTTGTAAACCAAATTTCAGAGCAGCATATCTTTGGAACCATTGCAAATTGAACTTAACTTACTAAACAAGATTTGAAGTCCCAAATACCAGCTACAACTTTGTTTAAGAACGTGTGAGGAATTGATACATGGAATCACGAGCTCTTGGCCAAGATTCAGAGCAAGAAAAACGAAGGAAAGAAGAGCAGAGGGGAGGAGCACCGAGTGGACACGACAGCATCGCCGCGGTTTTGCGCCGCCCTTGACCGCCGGCGAGTTTCAACCTTGCCACGCGCCGACGAGCCACCAAGACAGTGCACGGGTAGTGAAACGATATAGCCACGGTGAGTATTCAAATAAGTACCGAGCCGTCGTCAAGTTCTTCCCTGCCACCGCCGTTCGCGCTCACCATCGCCGCCGCCTCGGTCTCGCTCAAAATTCGCCACCGCCGCTGCTCCATCGAGCAATTCCACTCACCCACAGCACCACCACCCTTCCAGTTACGTGCCCGACCAACTCAAGCTCAGCCCCGAAGCCCCACGCCGGCGCTCGCTGTCTTCTTCCTCCTCCGACCGCCGCCGACCTTCTTCAAGGTGAGCTCGAGGGGAGCCATGTTAGCGTGCCTTAGAGGTCAAGATTCACTTATTGCTGTGTTCCTTGGGTGCCAAAGATGCTCGCCGAGATGCTCTCGACCCGAGCACAGGCACCACCGGGCCGGAACGCCAGCGCCGTCGCAGAGCGCGGCCGCGCCATGGGGGTCACCGTGGGGAGCTAGGCTCCAGCCTTCTAGCTCGACTTGCTGCTAGCGCGTTAGGATCGGGACGTCTAGGTAAAGATGTTAAGCCAATTGAAGTTGAGCAGAACCTCGCCGGCGCAAGGGAACGCTTGCGCCGCCGTTGGCCGTAGGTGCGCCATGGCTGCCGCCGATGGGAGATTTGCTCCGGTCATGGAGCATGGTTTGTTGTTAGTGCATCGCGTAGAGGAAGTAGAGGTGAAGCTTAAGCGCCACTCCAAGTCGCCGGACTCGCCGCCATTTAGCCGGACGACGAGCCATTTAGTGCATCGTGTCCCACCGTCCGACCACCATCTTTAGGGGTTTGACCTATGGGTGTGCTTTTCATGATGAGGATATGTCTCTGGGACGTCCCCGTTGCCGGAGACCTCGCCGTCGGTGAGATCGAGCCGGCCAATCGCCGCCAGGGATATGTTAGGCGCCGGAGGGCCTATTTGAAAGAGTTTAACTCTTCCAGTGGGTTTTCAGCAGAACTGCTAAGCTTAGGCGCGGGAGGACTTGTTTGCGAAGAGTTAATCTTTGCAGGGGGGTTCTGTGTAAAGCTTTTATGTTTATGTTGTTTTCTTTTGATTTAAAAAGACTTTAATCTTGTTATAATTACTATAATTTACATAAATGTCCAAAAATTGTGAAACTAATTTTGTTAGCTTTATTAGATTTTTCTCTATATATGAAAAATGATAAATTTTGCAAAAGTAGAAATAAAAATTTAAGTTATTTAAATGTGTTTCTTTAAAGCATTTAAATAAATCTATAGAGTTTCTAAATAAATAAAAATATGATAAGGACTTATATTTCATATTAAAAATAAATTACAATATTCAAGATAATTTTATTTCTAGTATAAAAATAATTCAAGTAATTCTTTTAAAGGTTTCAAAAATACTTTTTATGGTTTTAAATGGATGTTTTTATTGTCGGCCTGCAACTTTATCGTGAAGGAAAGTTGTATAGCTAGTTTTCTAAATCTTGCATGTTGCATTCATGGCATATAGATACCGACTTTGTGGAGCCTGAGTTTATTGAACTCCAACCAAAAGAAACTCAGGAGTACGAGGAGGTGATCGTAGTAGAGCAAGAGCATGAAGCCACTACTGACGACACTAACCTCGTTACTGAACCAGGCAAGAACCGGAGCATTTACACCTATTATTTTACCTATTATTTCATGTGTCCAAACTATTTCAGTACATGCAATTACGTTCAGGAATTGTGATGGAACCTCTTTGAATGCATAACAACCTTGGTTAAGGATATCTTTGCCACCTCTTCAAAAAGACCTTTTAAACTTGCTTAGTCAAGCTTAGTGGATTCTTCAAAGTAAACCTAGAACCATTCTCTATGATAATCACATAAAAGTTTGAAGTTATACTTGTTGGGTTGGGCGAGGATTTGTGAAAGTTTTGTTATGGTTGAGCTTATAGGCTAGCCTGGTCCGACTATAAAATTTTGGTCAAGGACTCAGTAGTTGTTGACCAGAGATCAAGTTTTGAATGTACTAATCACATGCTGGAAGAATGGGACCAGTAAACCGATGTAACTCAGTCACACCAGGATTGGAACTATGGCTTGCCCAGTCGGAGTGAGGCAGTACGCGGGAGTGTAGTCTGAAACTCGTAAGTGGGTCAGGCCAGACGTGGGACCGCTTATGGGGATGCACTTCCGGACCCTAGCAAGAATAGTTTCGATCTCTAGAAGTGATATGAGCGAAAGCTTGCCGCGTACAGTTCGACGGTTCGCGCACGTGTCGTGTGGTTAGGTCTTTACCCTGCAGGATGTAAAATTGGTCATGACCATCGCACTTCTCGATATGAATATTGCTTGATCGCTGATGAACAATATAGTAAGATCATGAGAAGCAATGTGGTGATATTTTGAAGATTATCAAATAGGATCTTGGTTGTAAAATGTTGTTTTCTTTCTAACTTAGAATTGAAATCCTCAACTATAACATGACTAAAATGTTGAAAACATAAGGACTAATTCTAGTAAGCTTTTTATGCAAAAGCATCAATGCCAGTCCACCATATAGCCTTGCATACTGGAGTCTTATTTATAATTATACTAAATAGACGGGTAAGTCTTGCTGAGTACCCTCGTACTCAAGATACCATAATTGTTGCAGAGGAGAAGCCGGATCAAGCTTAGAGGCTTCCTGAAGGCCAAGAGACACGAAGGGTCTACGTGTTCTCTTGACGAAAAAGCTTTGTTAAAAACTTAGGCCTTTACCACTATAGTATCGGTTGAACCTTTTTACTTCAAAACTCAGAGTATCGTCTTTACTCTTAAACTTGGTTTGTAATAACTAGTACTCCTTTTATATATTTTTGTAAAGTTTGTAATGTCTGTTGAAAGCTTCCTATGCAAGTGATCCTGTATGCATGGAGTTGTGCTCAGTAAGTGGTGTTTCAGGTTCCTGCGGGCATCTGACGGATACCGGGTTTACACTGTTTCATATGCATTGAGTCCTTGACTGTCATGGGACAGTGACTAGTGCATAGGTTATGTCACTGTATCTGCTAGGAGAACATACTTATGCAAATTTAGCCTTCCATCACATTGAACTATCTGCCACCCAATGATAATTAGCCCTGAGATGTGTACTGTACGCTTTAAGATTCCTGATTTTCTAAACTTCTGCTGGCATTGATACTGAGTCCATATAGCACCATGAGCATAAGTGACCTCAAACATATGATTGCTGCTTGCATCTGATGATTTTAAAAAGGATGCTTCATTTATGAATTCACACTTTCAAGTCAGAGGAACACAAATTTAATGGTTCCAAAAACCAGATAGGTGACCACAAGAAACTATTTTTCCGTTGGTGTGATTTTCAGGGAGCAAAGAGGTTTATACATTTCCATTTGTGTACATTTTTTCTTTTCCTCGCCTGTTACTTATCATTCTTCAATGCATATTAATTGTTTTGTTTGTCTTCATCTATAAAGTCAAATTTGGTTATATCTGTACTTGCTACAACACATATATATCCTTAATTCCTTATGAACATTTGTGCCCACCTTTCTTGGATCATAGAATTGCACTTTCTGATAATTTACTTATTTTTCAGGACTTAGTTAAGTGCCTACTATATTAGTATTTGTTCTATAAAATGTCAGTGATATTGATACATGGTGTAGTGTGCAATTTGCTATGATGCCAAATCACAACTGAACTTTTCTGTTGCTCACATGTAAGCTCATGATGATTTGAGGTTGACCTGCTGCAGGGATCTTCTGAACTTTACATTTAAAAGGCATGTACATTGTTTGATTCATTTCTTATCTGTTTTTTTGCCAACCTTCATCATGGTCGCTGCATAAATTTGTGGGTACCTCCGACCTTATTTTTCAGATTTTGTGTTATGCAGCCGTGGCAACTGTAATCTTAGATGCTCACAAGGTGATCTTCCATAGTGACGATCAGGGTATGCAGAGTATTGTCCTCTGATTCTCATGCTTAAATGATAACTTCATCAGAGGAACCATATGTCACCTGTCACATGATTCCATTTGAGCCAGTCAAAATGACATGCACCGCCTAACCAAGCTTATTCTATTGCTCCCACAAGTTCTACACCTGCGGACTTGCGGTGCTCACACCCATGAGGACCATTAGTCCTGTCCTCTTGCTGAATTCTCCTAATGAGCATACAGTGAAGTCAGTTCTATCATTGACTGCCCTCACATTTTTATGGGAACCAAACTCATCTGCTACTCCGTCTCAGCACATAGAACTGGGACGCCACAGGTACCGACAACTGACGTAATCTCTCTGCTACAGAAGTTTTAAGTATTGTTGCATGTCATGTTTTCTTGATAGACTAATCTTTGGTTTTCCTTTTTTACGATGCTATGAAAATTGCAAGCACCCAATGGATGATGAGTTAACCAATGTGTGTACGAGGAAATTAGAAGGCTGAAAGGTAACATATAAAATTTCCCTATGGTCTAACCCTTCTTTGAACAAAAATACTTTAGAAATGCAAACTGTAACAACTCACAATATGCAACAATCCTTGCAGTGATGGTGGGATAGCCAGTGCAAATTGCCAAGCTGGAGTGGGCAAAGCAAATTTTTGGTTGAGCAATGAAATGCATCCAGATTACAAAGAACACACCGACGGCGAAAGCATTATGCTGGTTTAAGAGATTTCAGAGTTATTCATATTCTAAATTTCTACATGCACGTAACACAGCACAGTCAATAAAGACAATACTTGAATTACCTACGATATTAAATGGGAATTGATGTTCTTTGAACACATGTGTTGCCTCCTTGGCTGAGTTACTACTTTTACTTACAATTTAAGGGTCGCGTTGCAAATTGAATTAGATCACACTTCCATGTAATGCAAGTAATGCTACTTTGCTTATATTATTTGTTTAACGGTGAACATCGTCACATGTGCCATCATTGTATTGTACTACACTTCCCAATGACTATCGTATTAACTCAGTACTACCACTCTCATTTTAAAGTAATTACCATGCATAGCGCTAGCCACCAAAACAACGACATGAAAGAGCTAGCTGACGGGCTCACCACATATGTACCGCCAGTGAGACGACAACGTGTGGAGAGTTAACCGGCGCGGCGAAGCGCGCCTCTCTTCCTGGTTAATATACTATTGTTAGAAATTTAGGCATCATTCGGTATATTTTAAATCCAGAAATTAGCAACAAATTCATAACAATAATGAGTGATCCAATTGTAACATAACATGTGCGAGTGTTCAAGTTAAATCTCCTAAATAACATGAACAACATGAGAAACCGAAAACAGAACAAAACGATGTTCAAGATGTACCCAGAGGCGGGGCCGGTACCGGAGGCACCGGATGCGCCGTCACCAGCTGGAGGAATAGTATTAACCATCCTCGACTGGCCTTGCTCGAAGTAGTCGATCTGATTCGGTGCAGTGGCGAGTCGATGCAGTGGAGTCCCTCGAACGGTCACCGGGATGTAGTCGTTCACGTGAGGAAGACGGCCACCAGGAAGTAGTCGTTCGAATTGACGAAGTTGGCCACCAGGAAGTAGTGGTACAGGTTGACGAAACCGGCCACCAGGAAGTAGTCGTACGGATGATGAAGTTTAGCCGCCGGGAAGTAGTCGTCCACAGCAGCGAGCAGGTGCGTACTCGTACGCTTCCCAAAAACCTTATCGCCCGCCTATCCCGAGCAGGATCACTTGGCAGGGAGGTTCAGAGGCAACTGCTCACGCAAGCAGAGTGCGCGCAAAGCTTGCGTGTGTTCTGGCTGTGGGAGAGAGCCCCTTTTATATAGGCGACCAGAGGAGGAAGGGGATGAACCTGGACACTGCTTGGAGGCAGCAATGGCCATAATGACGTCAGTTACTGGTCAGGCATTGCCATTAAGACTCAATCAATGTCATTTGTGGCAAAAGGTTCATCACACAGGCCTCGGCCCGGCCCGGCGAGGCGAGCGAGCGCGCGTGTGTGGCACGCCCTTCTCCTTTTACCAACTTCACAAGTGGTCTACAGTTGGTCCACTATTTAAGTTGGTTAGGATTCCCGTTGACTCTCCATCCGGGATTTAATTCCCTAGCATTTATTAGTGGACCTTTAATTCTTTGATTAATTGAGACTTAAATGGGCCAAGGCCCAATTAATCTAACAATCCCCACCAAGAATTTCAAGGTACACAAGAAAATACTCTCGACTTAACTGTTGTTTTGATATACTGGCCTCATTGCGGGGACTGTTAAGTTGAACATCCACCTGGGGCAAGAGCTACACTTGTTCACAACTGACCAATGGACTATGCCTTGAATTGACAGTTTTGTGCAAACAAGCTTGACTAGAGCCCCTTTGCCAGTACTAGGCTGCTATAAGCATCCCCTCGGGTTGGAGCGTATAAGTCATACTCCGTGCCTTTCATGAGTATCTAGAGATCACCTTATCTCATAGATTGTGACTAGCAATCGAACCCATATAGGTGCAATCCTTTGAGATGTTCTGTAGGTTAACATCTTTGCCCTCATTGAGCCACTCGGATCACATTAAGGTTTTCACCAACCTGCCATACAGACTTAGAAGAGAAATGCACCTCCATTAGAATGAGCCCTTTTCAAAGGTTCTCTTCTCTCAGTTAAACAGTAGCTTGTTTCACCATCCTTATTCACGGGATCTCCGATCACATAGGACAGGTTACCACTACTGAGTAACACACATGGGTCTCAAGCCCAATTCCCTGGATGCATTGTCTATCACGTTACGTGAAAGACCCTTTGTGAATTGATCTGCCAGGTTCTTAGCCGTTTGGATGTAGTCCAAGGCTATCACTCCAGAGTTTCTCATTTTCCTGACAGATTTCAGCCGCCTCTTTACATGCCTAGAAGACTTCATGTTATCCTTTGAACTGTTCACCTTGACAATCACAGTTTGATTATCACAGTTCATGAGGATAGCCGGTATCGCTTTCTCAACTACCGGCAAATCCATAAGGAGATCACGAAGCCATTCGGCCTCAATAGTGACGGTGTCCAATGCAGTGAGTTCTGCTTCCATAGTTGACCTCGTTAAGATGGTCTGCTTGCAAGACTTCCAGGAGACAGCGCCACCTCCAAGTGTGAACACATATCCACTTGTGGCTTTAATCTCATCTGCATCGGATATCCAGTTTGAATCACTGTAACCCTCCAGTACTCTAGGGTACCCGGTATAGTGAATTCCATAGTCCACAGTACCTTTCAGAAAGCGCATTACCCGTTCAAGAGCTTCCCAATGAGCATCTCCCGGATTTGACACAAACCGGCTCAGTTTGCTCACAGCGAACGCGATATCGGGTCTAGTAGCGCTGGCTAGGTACATCAGTGAACCAATGATCTGGGAGTATCTCAGCTGATCTCTCATTATTCTTTTGTTCTTCCGTAATATTTTACTAGCATCATAAGGTGTTGGAGCTGGCTTGCAGTCATTATATCTGAAACGACTCAAGACCTTATCCACATAGTGGGATTGTGTGAGAACAACCCCACCATCACCTTCTCTCACTAGCTTAATATTTAGGATCACATCAGCCTCTCCCAAATCTTTCATCTCAAAACTCTGAGACAAAAACTCTTTGACTTCCTTAATCACATTAAGGCTTGTCCCAAATATCAGTATGTCATCTACGTACAGACACAAGATCACTCCTTCGCCCCCACCATAGCGATAGTACACACACTTGTCGGCTTCGTTCACAACAAAGCCAACTGACGTTAAAGTTCTGTCGAACTTCTCATGCCACTGCTTAGGAGCTTGCTTAAGGCCATACAAAGACTTTATCAACTTACACACCATTCCTTCTTGACCTTCCACTACAAAACCTTCTGGCTGATCCATGTAGATCTCTTCCTTCAACTCTCCATTTAGGAAAGCTGTCTTAACGTCCATCTGATGAACGAGCAGACCATGGGAAGCTGCCAAAGAGAGCAGTACTCGAATGGTGGTCAATCAGGCAACCGGCGAGTAAGTGTCAAAGAAGTCCTCTCCTTCTTTCTGAGTATATCCCTTAGCCACTAGCCTTGCCTTGTACTTCTCAACAGTACCATCAGGCCTAAGCTTTTTCTTGAACACCCACTTGCATCCTACAGGTTTGCACCCATACGGACGTTCCACGACTTCCCAAGTACCATTAGACATAATAGAGTCCATCTCACTCCGAACTGCTTCCTTCCAATAGTCAGCATCTGGAGAGGAATATGCCTCTTCAATGGTTCTAGGGGTGTCATCCACGAGGTACACAATGAAATCATCACCAAAGGACTTTGCAGTCCCCTGTCTCTTGCTCCTTCTGAGAGCTTCACTGTCATCCTCCTCAGGATTTTCCACATGTGTGTGTTCATTGTGTTCTATCGAAACAACACGTTCTCTAGGTTCTTTATTAATAGACAGTTCATGACTAGACGTGCCAGCTTCCTCTTTCATAGGAAAAATGTCCTCAAAGAATGTAGCGTCTCTGGATTCCATAATTGTACCAACATGCATGTCAGGTACTCCAGATTTTACTATTAAAAATCTATAACCTACATTGTGGAAAGCATAACCAAGAAAGACACAATCAACGGTCTTAGGTCCCAATTTACGTTTCTTGGTTATGGGCACATTCACTTTGGCCAAACATCCCCAAGTCCGTAAGTATGAAAGGGTTAGCCTTTTCTTTTCCCATTCCTCGAATGGTGTTATCTCTTTGTTCTTCATAGGAACACGATTTAGGACATGACATGCAGTCAATATAGCCTCACCCCACCATTCCTTGGAAAGTCCCGCTGTATCCAACATGGCATTAACCAAGTCAGTCAGAGTGTGGTTATTTCTTTCGGCTACCCCATTTGACTGAGGTGAGTAGGGAGGTGTCATCTCATGAATTATTCCATGTTCCTCATAGAACGCAGTGAATACATTAGAAAAATACTCTCCACCGCGATCAGACCTAACTCTTTTGATTTTTCTCTCAAGTTAATTTTCTACCTCAGCTTTATAGATTTTAAAATACTGTAACGCTTCATCTTTAAACTTCAACAAATAAATGTAGCAAAATCTAGTAGAATCATCTATTAAAGTCATGAAGTGTTTTTTACCACATTTTATCAACACACCATTCATCTCTCACAGATCGGAATGAATTAAGTCTAGAGGTGCCAAGTTTCTCGCCTCAGCCGCGAAATGAGGCTTGTGAGGTTGTTTTGATTCAACACACACATGACACTTAGAATTTTTGACTAAGGTGAATCTCGGAATTAAGCTCAGGTTTGCAAGACGCATCATACAACCAAAATTAACATGACAGAGTCGCGAATGTCAAACATTAGATTCATTATTAACGTTTGCAGCATGGTTCACAACTTTATTACAATTGTCTGACAAAGAAAAGCGGAACAAGCCTCCGCTATCGTAACCTTTTCCAATAAAACTTCCAAATTTAGAGATTACACATTTATTGGATTCAAAGACTAATTTAAAGCCGTCTCTACACAGAAGAGACCCGCTGACTAAGTTCTTTTTGATGGTGGGGACATGTTGCACGTTCTTCAGTCGAACGGTCTTTCCCGAAGTAAGCTTCAGATCGACCGAACCAGCACCAAGAACACGCGCATGTGATCCGTTCCCCATCAACATGGAGGAAGACCCGCCTGCCAGGTAAGAAGCAAACAAGGAAATGTCAGCACAAACATGAATATTAGCACAAGTGTCAATCCACCAATCGGGTGAATGACATACTGAAAGAAATGTAGGTAAAAGATTACCGTACCCCAACGTTCCACCAGTCTCACTAACAACCATGTTGGCACTGCCACCATTGCCGCCATTGTTCTTGTCCTTTCGGTGCGGGCACTTTGCAGCAAAGTGGTCCAGGCTACCACAACAATAATAATGCCCCGTCGGCGGTTTCTTCTTCTTCTTGAACTGAGCTGTCTGATTAACCTTTGTCTGGTTCTGTTGCGGCTTGTTCTTCTTTTTGTTGGATGCATTGAAGTTCTTCTTTTGCACCAAGTTAGCACTAGAAGATCCAGCAATCCCTTTACCACGTTGGTCTTTTGCCCTCGCCTTCTCTTCCACATCAAGAGTGCCGATGAGATCGACAATAGTAAACTCTTGTCTCTTGTGTTTCAGAGAGGTCGAAAAATCCTTCCAAGAAGGTGGCAACTTGGAGATAATACCTCCAGCCACAAACTTGTCAGGCAACCGACATGGAGCATCCTTGCTATAGTTCTCAAGATCTCTAGCCAGCGCCTGTATCTCATGGGCCTGCTCTACTACAGGACGGTCTTCAACCATCTTGTAGTCAAAGAGCTGTTCCATGACATACAGCTCGCCACCAGCATCAGAGACCCCAAACTTAGCCTCAAGCGCATCCCAAACATTTTTGCCACTCGACAGCAAGAGGTACGTGTCCACAAGGCTTTCAGCGAGAACACTCATGATGGCACCTCTAAACAGGTTATCGGCCGCCACGAAAGCCCGCTCCTCCTCTGGAGTGAACTGTTCGGGCTTCCCCTGTATAACATGCATGATGTTCATTGCTGTCAACCACAGCATGACCCTCTCGCGCCAACGTTTGTAATTAGACCCATCGAAAACATTTGGTTTGATTGATGCGGCAAAACCATCTACCGAAAGCCTATTATTAACATAAGGTTTTTGGATTGTTAGAAATTTAGGCATCATTCGGTATATTTTAATTCCAGAAATTAGCAACAAATTCATGACAACAATGAGTGATCCAGTGGTAACATAACATGTGCGAGTGTTCAAGTTAAATCTCCTAAATAACATGAACAACATGAGAAACCGAAAACAGAACAAAACGATGTTCAGGATGTACCCAGAGGCGGGGTCGGTACCGGAGGCACCGGATGCGCCGTCACCAGCTGGAGGAATAGTGTTAACCACATACTTGTAAATTCCATTCCGGAGGTCATTCCGTTTTTTCTCTTGGAACGGAACATTCCGGTACCGGCCGATACCGGTGTACCATTCCAGACTTTATTATATTAAAAATATATGAATGTACATATACATAAATATTCATATAAATATATACTTACGCCATAATTATGCTTCATCACACTGACATTTTTAGTTTTTTACCAAACTCACATATTGAACGAGGCGTCATTTGGTTTTAGCCCGGTACCGAAATGAGCGGAACAGGCGTTTGACCCAGTATTGACCGGTATTGACCCGGTATTGACCGGAATTGACCGGTATTGACCGGTATTGACCGGTATTTGACCCGGTACGGGATTTCAGCCCTTCTATACCGGTTTAGGCACCGGAACGGGGCATTCCGGCCATTCCGGCCGGTACCGGAATGGAATTTACAACTATGGTTAACCATCCTCGACTGGCCTTGCTCGAAGCAGACGATCTGATTCGGTGCAGTGGCGAGTCGATGCAGTGGAGTCCCTCGAACGGTCACCGGGATGTAGTCGTTCACGTGAGGAAGACAGCCACCAGGAAGTAGTCGTTCGAGTTGACGAAGTTGGCCACCAGGAAGTAGTGGTACAGGTTGACAAAACCGGCCACCAGGAAGTAGTCGTACGGATGATGAAGTTTAGCCGTCGGGAAGTAGTTGTTCACAGCAGCGAGCAGGCGCGTACTCGTACGCTCCCCAAAAACCTTATCGCCCGCCTATCCCGAGCAGGATCACTTGGCAGGGAGGTTCGGAGGCAACTGCTCATGCAAGCAGAGTGCGCGCAAAGCTTGCGTTGGGAATGCAAGAGAGCAGCAAAAACAGGGAGAAGAGAGAGGTCTCCTGAAAGGAGTACCAGAGAGGGAGAGTCTGCTTGTGTGTTCTGGCTGTGGGAGAGAGCCCCTCTTATATAGGCGACCAGAGGAGGAGGGGGGATGAACCTGGACACTGCTTGGAGGCAGCAATGGCCATAATGACGTCAGTTACTGGTCAGCCCAATAATGCCATTAAACGTCATCAGTTACTCTCAGCCATCAAATCGGCAGTTACTGGTAACGTTTAAGACTCAATCAATGTCATTTGTGGCAAAATTGATCTATACAAGTAAAGGCAATGCTAGCAGTTTTGATGGAAAATGTAAATAGAAAGCAAAACCAGGATTAGCAAACCTGGTCTAAGTTGTAGCAAAACTGCTGACTGGTCATGCTAGCCGACTTTTTTTTACACACCAGTACCCATCTTTTTTCATTCTGTCTGCGAGAAAAAGGCACCATGGAAGACAACAATAGGTTTGGTTTCAGTTTTCTAGAAATTAGAAATGCCAGCATAAGCTCTGCAATCCAATGTATAGTATCCCATGGCAGATGCATTGTTTCTTGAATGCATAGGGCGGGTGAAAGAAGCATTGTTTCTTTGATGCATCCTGTATCAGGCCCACATAATGCTGATGGGTGAAAACTGAAAATAATCTGATAATGGAATTCAAATTGTACAAAAGTATCACTAACTCCATGTAGTGAGATCACTAACTCCATAATTTAGATTTCCTGTAGAAGTCAGAATGTAATGGTTGAAATGTGAATTAATTTATGAGTAATTAGAGGTTCAGGGATATGTCTTGTACCTGAAAACTACAGGGTGACAGTTTCTGCTAAATTATGCAGCTTCTAGAGAGGGACATGTTTACTCTATTGACACAGTTACTGAAATCAGTGGATTGTTGCACTACTAGATATGAGACACTGATCACAATATAGTTGGCACCAAAATTGATCTATACAAGGCAATGCTAGAACTGCTATTGAATGATTTTATTTTGTGCTTCTCTGAATCTTGGTCGGCGTGTTCTGCATTTTTAGCATGCCATGGGGTGGATTACTGATGTGAGCTATCTCTAGCAAGTTAAAAATAATTGTCAGGCGCTCTTGGCTCATAGGTAACTATTTCCACTTTCTTTGTGCAGAGTTCTTTTATTTTTAAACCAACCAATCAGGAGAGCTACTGATTATTTTTAAACCAACCAAGAACACTTCTCAAGGGGTTTGGAGTATCACAACAACCACTTTGTATAGGTGATCCGTGTTTCCTTTGTACATTTTCCTTCCTTTTCTTCTCCCAGTGATGTATTGGTTGCTGAGCATATGGAAAAATACTTTGCCCTACAAAATTTTCTTAGTTAGCTTTGAGTCTGTGCAACAAATCATATCATCGTAAAGTTGATTGCTTAAGATTAGGTGTGATGGGCATTTGGATTCCTTTAACTTGATGCTTTTACTGCTCCTTTAAAACCTTGATGCATTTATTTTGAAGTTTGATTGCTAGACTCTGAATCCATACAGTTAAATTTTCACTTTGCACATGTTGTCAGATGGGCTACAATACACGTGAATTATAAATGTTTATTTCTATCTGAGTCTAGCAATCAGGGTCTTTTTAAGTAGGAAATCGATTTGTTAAGTGTTCTGAGTTATGTTAGAAAAGATTTACTTAACCATGTTTGCTATACTCGTAGTGTTAGGTCTGGATAAATTTATGAAAAAGGAACCTGTAGCTTGGTAATGGAATCCTGATTTACAAATACATTGCAAATTGAATATGACATTAGTCTGCCACTGGAAACATACAAAAATACCAAAAATAAAAATACCATCTATTTTTTTACCACACCTAAGCATATGTCCTGTACTCATGGGATATATTCTGTTATTTGTGTCGTGCTGTTTTCTCACGTGGATTCGTGGCAGAAAAATTGAAGCCATTTTATTTTCTTTTATTTTCTCATGAGCACGCTGCACTGAAATATGTGGCAACATCGACTTGTGATGATTGAAAAATAAGAAGGTGGGACCTGGTTATTTAATACTGCTGACTATATTGATAGAAGTATAGTTCAGTTGGGTTGTCACTTGTCAGAAGCAATGTTGGATGGTCCTATATAAGAGTTTGCAATTATGATTGTTGAGGAAATTAATCTATTAATTGTTCTCCTTGACTATATTGATAGAAGTATAGTCCAGTTGGCTTTGCCTTGAGGAAAAGAGATTTTGGAGATCCATTGGGGTGTGCCCTTTGCCTGCTCTTACTGTAATTCATATATGCAAGATGTTGTTACATATTCACTTATTATATGCCTTTCTAAGGTCTTGGTTAGGTTTGCTTCATTTACTAAGTTCCTCTTGAATGCGTAGAACAGGATCATCCTCTGGTCAAGCGTTAGGCCATCAACTATTGAAGGTATATCAATGACTCATGTAGGTTTGTCATGTGATTAGTGAATTTAAGGGCATTCTATTGTAAGTTTAGAATCTGGTGAGCAGCATTTGACTGTAAGGCTGAAACTGTAGATTTATATGTCTGCACATTGTTTTGTGAGCACGTTCAGTTGGCTAAAGATTTAGGGATCTAATTAAGAATTGGTCCATAATTTTTGTCGTCCACATGTCAAAGTTAGTTCAGATTCCTTTTTGTTTCAGTTACTTCTTATTTAGAGGAGAACACTAATTGGGATCTGGTAGACATCTTGACATTTCAGAAAGACATGAAATTATTATTTGCCCCATCAACTTTGGTTGCTCACTCTTCTGCAATGGAACTCACCCTTCTGATATAATGTAGGTGTTCGGTGTGGTCATGGGGAATCACTTGTTTCCCCTTGCTTATAGTCAGACACACCCTGATAAGGTAAGTAATTGATCGTTCCTTGCATTTCTATTTCACCTTAAACTTGTATAGCAAACAGGCGTGCATGGAAGCTATATTGCACATCTCACTAATACTCCTTGGATGCTTACCAGGACACTGGCATTGTTCTAAGAGATTGTTTTTTGAATTTTGTGTGTTCAAGTGCACCTCTCTACCGGTACTTTGATATGATGCTTTGTATTGCATTATGATTGTCGTGTTATCTATATATTTTTTAGTTTAAACAAATATGCGATATTAATAAATTATTGGATCTTGCAGGAACGCACTGGTAACCGCTAGGCCACAGCATGCAGCGGCCAGGCCACAGCCGGCCGTGACCAGTATGCGGCCGTGTTTGCGAGACCACCTGTGGATGAACAAAGTGATAAGGTGTGAGGAAAAGTGTTTGGTGTTCATGGAACTGTCGCTATAGCAAATGAGAGAACAAATTCTGTGAGCATGTTTGGTGATTTCTGTCATTCCAAATGTCCAAGACAAATTTTGCTTTTTGCGGTGTCTTGAGGCCTGGCCGCGGCCGGCGGCAGCATGGCTGTAGCCAGCGGCAGCGTCTTGAGGCCTGGTCGTGGCCAGCTGCGGCGTCTTGATGGTATGAGCAGAGCCTTCTGCTGTTACGATCAGTTAATCATTGATTGTTCCAATTTTCAGCGGATCACCTTTTTATATATGACCGGTTAACGATGAAAACCCTGAAGTCGAGGTCACCGTAACAAGTCTAGCTCGTTCACCACATAGACATAATATTACCCGTGGTGAGAAGAACACACTCCTCTCCTGAAAAAATCATACTACCTCCATTTAGTTCAAAAATGAACTAATTTTCTTATCTTAAACGTCATATATTTAAAAACGGATGGAGTATATTTGAATCAAACATTGGCCGGAAGGCAATGAGCCATGTTTGTGAAAAACAAAAGTACTAACTTTCATGGACTTCGGTGCGGCCCTAAAGCCATTAAAATTAATTTTTTTCATGTGATCTTTTTATCTTTGCTCCATGTATCGTATCCATAGCAACGCACGGGCACTTACTTAGAAAAGGAATGTCACATATCAAATGTTGTAGAAGACGATACTACCAATTATTTTTTAGAGTTTAAAGTACAAGCACAATAACCAAACACAATACAATTGCATGCGCTCAGCCTATCCAGCAGGGCCCGGCTCCTTAGAATCCTAGATATGAGCCCGGCTAAACTCATATGCAAATCAATCACGCCCTTAACAGTTCCCTGATCCTTCCCTAATCCACTTTAGGTTTGGCAATATGTAACTAGCAACCAACAAGCGCAAAAGCCTTAGTCCTATTTTGTGTGTATTCCATAGAGTGTCTTCGATTGGCAGACCCAAGGGTTCCCTTCTATATCTCGTTATAGTTCCCAGACAAAATTATATATGGCCACACATGAGCCGTCCATTGCCCGCCTATTTTTTTCAAAATGAAAAATAAATAGCGTGGCCTCACCGGCCTTTTTTTCTCCGTAAAAAAGAAGAAAATCTACTTTTTTTTCTCTCGGTGGTGGAAGAAAAAGAAGGCAACCGCATGGGAGGATTGGGAGTGTGGAAACTGAGACTATATTTAGCTCAAAATAGCTTTGGTTTTGGGCATGCTAAAATATTGGACACGAAACTAGACACTTGTTGGTGCATTATTTTCTATTTCTAGTGCCAAAATTAGTTATTGGGTAGATTTATTGGGCACTTTTGGAGATGCTCTAAGGGTTTGCCTTGTGTCCACCCTATAAGTACGTGCTAAGGACACTCTTTGCTTATCTCTAAAGAACGAAATCCGGAAGGAAAATGGCTCAGTTATTTCTCCACGTCATCATGAAGTTTTCACCGTTGGTTTATGACTTTTATAGTTCTGTGAAATCTTGACCATCGGATCTGCCCCGGACGACAGTCTCCTAGATTTGACCTGACAGCCCTACAAGTCTCCAGAAGCCGCGTTCAGTCCACGTGACGGGTATGGAGGTCGGAGGCAAGGATAACATCGTTGCTCCTCTTCCTCGTATCATGTCGGCCACCCTTTGCCTTTCCACAGCCACAATTCAAGGCGACCGGCGATTCACGTGGCCAGAAGTGCGAGGTAGCCACTGGCGTACATGACCAGAAGAGCACCGCAGCTAGGACAGAGAGCGCGCGTGGCCGGAGCAAGGGCGCTCGCCGCGGAGGGCATGCACCTCGACCATAACACTGGTACGGCTCTAACTTCTAAAGGATGCTCGATGCGACTTAGGGCACTAGCAATATTTATGGTCTAACCGGTCTTTATACGTGGGCCTAAGAAAAGTAGACTTTAGCTATGGTAAGGGGCCCATCTTTCAATCCATCTGAACATTACCTTACCATAGCTAAAGTCGGCCCATCTTTCAATCCATCTGAACCTTAGACATTGCATCACTTACCATATCTAAAGTCTACTTTTCTTAGAGCAAGTATTATAAGGTCCAGTCAGTAGGCTAAATAGATGTCCATGTCATCAAAATCCTAGGCGGAGGGGAGAGATCAAGGAGAGAGAAGCGGGCGGGTCGTGAGGTGCCGGGCTGAATCACGGCCCATGAGGTCACTTCGCCCGTTCCGAGCCAGCACTCGGCGATCAGAACAGGCGCGTCTTCCTCCTCCCGATCCCCTACGCCGCCCCCACCTCCTCGCGGCTCGTGCGGCAAAATCCCCCCTCCGCCTCCTGCCAAATTAACAGCCCACGCATCAAATCGAGTTCACCTGCGCGCTAAATTGAAGGTTAAAGCTTCAAATCCGCGCCCAAATGGCTCCCTCCAAACCCTAGCCTCCCTATACTTGCCGCCGGCACCTCCACGACATGTCTCGACTATCCAAGAGGACCTCTGCGCCGGCGCCAAGCCCTCAGGCTGTCCCACCCATGGGGGATCAACTCGTCCCGACGCCGGGCATGTTTGGCCCCGCCGCTTGGTGTCCGCCATGTGCCCCGCGGCCCACGGCGCCCTCCTCCACGCCGCCGTACTGGCTCGCCGGTCTACAACATCCAAGCTTAGCAGGCACAGGCCCTTCATGGGCACCCGCAGCTGAAAATGTTGAGGACTTTGATATGCAAGCATTGTATGCGTTATTTCTAGTCTTATTTGGTTAGTGCTCGTGTGTTGCCTCTTTTGTATGATGTCAAGCATGGTCGTTAGTTTCCAGTAGAGCAGACATGTTGAGTAATCTTAGTTCGCGAGGGGCCTGTAATTTTGTTTCTGAACATAGCTCTTGAGAAAGGAGTTTGTTTCATTCTAATGTAAATTGAAAGGAAATTTTATTTGTTAACTGCAAATTATTTTGATGTACTTTGTCGGTTGTTTACCATGTATGTTGTCGGATACAAGTGATATTGGAAAAACACAAAATCTGGAAAGAACTCTTTACTTAGTAGATGAATACTTATGTTGGTTACTTTCCATGTATGTAGCTTTATTTTGTAACTCATAATTAGCAGCTAATTTCTATTTTTACACTAGAGTTTGTGATATTTTTATTGATCTAGTGTATGATTTTTTTGGACAGGGGATCAAATTCTCACCGTCCCGGTGGTTTTGTTGATTTTCTGACACACCCATGCCTACACAAGTTGTGAGTAATGGGAACTCATCGGACCCCATCAATGTTGGTGATGACAGTACCCATGGACAAAAGCGCTTTCTATGGACAAAAGAGGAGGATCTTAGATTGGTACGTTTGCATGTTTTGTTCTTCATGTGTTACTTCACATTAGCTACCATGTGTTATAAGTTTTTTTTCATTTGATATTATAGGTCAGTGGTTGGTTGAATAATTCAAATGATCCAATCCAAGCAAATTACAAGAAGAATGACCAATATTGGAAAGATGTTACCATTGTTTTCAACAGCACCACTCCAAAAAATCGGAAGAGACTAGTCAAGCAAGTCAAGGATCACTTTGGGAGAATTAAAAAGAGGGTACAGTGGTTTTGTGGTAGCTGAAAGGAGGCTAATGCTTTGTGGGCTAGTGATGAATCTGATGTGGATTTAATGGAAAGAGCACTGGCAACTTATTAAGAAGAACACAAAAAAGATGGTCCATTTATGTTTAAGCACTGTTGGGATGTTCTTCGCAAGGAACCAAAATAGGATGCCTATTTGGAGCGCCTTGCAGAGATAGAGCCAGAGAATAGGAAGTTTAGTGTTGAGGAAGATGTGGGGCAGCATTACTGTCTAGACGATGCAAGAGATGAACGACCAATAGGTGGCAAGGAAGCTAAAGAGCAACAAAAACGAAAAAGACAGGACCAGGCTTGTATAATAGATCTTGAAGATGATCTTCACAAGTTTGTAGATGCTCAGAATATAGCAAATGAAGGCCGCACAGAGATGTTAGAGACTCAGAGGCGTGTGTCCAGCGAGAAGCTTGAAGGTCGAAAGCTTGCATACTTAGCAGCAAAAGAGCAAAAAGAGTCAGCCATGCTAGTAACCTACACATCATTGGTGATGCAAGACACAACTGTAATGTCTGAAGATGTGAGATCTGAGCATGTGCTGGCGTTGAAGTGTTTCAGGGAGAAGTTGTTTTGCAAAAATGACTAGGTAATCATCCTAAACCAGTATTTATAAGCATTGTTATTTGGTGCTGCATTAAATTGTTCCATGCTGCAAGTTTTAACAGAATGCAAGTTGAATTCTCTACTGCATGCTATGGTCAATAAACGCATTTACTGCAGTACAGATAATCATGTAGTCTTCTGTGCAAAAAATGATGCAATATAGATAACCAAGTAGTCTTCTGCAAAAAAATGATGCAATACAGATAACAAAGTAGTCTTCTGCAAAAAATGATGCAATACAGATAACCAAGTAGTCTTCAGTGCAAAAAATGATGCAATACAGATAACCAAGTAGCAATAACTGCACACACAAACCAGCACAAAATACATCTATATAATGCTCCAGTACACCTCACCTCTCATCTTACTACTCAGCCTTCCATTTCAGCTTCCTACTCATACCTCTCATCATTTTGTTGAGCCTCCAGCCATGTCGGATTCTGCTTTCTCCTCAGTTGAGTCCGATGAACTATCCCTTTCCAAAGTCATTGCAGAGTGTGTTGCTAAGCAGAGCACCCTAGACTCTTGTCCCTTGCTAAGAGGCTTGCAGTGAAGATCAAGGCTGCATTCTCGACTGGGGTATCTCAGCGACTGTATGGTCCAAGGAAGTGCATCCGGAGGAATCATGGAGGTGCTCGTCAACGTCTTGTGGAGGACTACTTCGCTGAAGAACCACTATACCCCAACAGTATGTTTCGTACTAGATTCCGTATGAATAGGCACCTCTTTCTACGCATTGTGAATGCCCTTGGCCAGTGGTCTCCCTATTTCACTTATAAGGCAGATTGTGCTGGCTGAATAGGGCTTTCACCACTGCAAAAGTGTACAACAGCAATGCGTATGCTAGCATACGGCACCCCAGCATACGGCACCCCTGCATATGCTCTTGATGAATACTTGAAGATAGGGAAGTGCACTGCATTAGAATGTTTGGGCAAGTTTGCACAGGGGGGTGATTGAGGTGTTCGGTGGGGAGTACTTGCGACGCCCCACATGTGAGGATGTTGAGCGCATACTTCAGGTTAATGAGTCTCGTGGTTTTCCTGGGATGCTAGGAAGTATAGATTGCATGCACTGGCATTGGGAGAAGTGTCCTTTAGCATGGAGGGGGCAATTCACACGTGATGATTATGGAGTACCAACAATGGTCCTAGAAGCTGTTGCTTCCCAGGACCTTCAAATTTGGCATGCTTTTTTTTGAATTGCTGGGTCAAACAATGACCTTAATGTGCTCAACAACTCCCCACTGTTCTTTGATGTATTGAAAGAAGAAGCCCCTCAAGTCCAGTTTTCTGTCAATGGGAATGAGTATAGCATGGGTTACTACCTTGCTGATGGTATATACCCAGAGTGGGCTGCCTTCATGAAGACTATACCACTTCCTCAAACAGAGAAGCATAAGTTGTTTGCCAAGTACCAAGAAGGGGCAAGGAAGGATGTGGAGCGTGTGTGTTTTTTTGGAAAACGTAGGAGAGCTGTGTTTCATTGTATTAGAGAGAAGAATAAAGTTTCCATACAACACCCTCTATGTCTCATACGGGAACAGATATGAGAGACAATATTACAATACCTTGACCGTCTAAATACTAAAAGAGCACAAGATCATGACCAACACCTAAAACCCATGAACTAAATTCGCCCAGCTAAGCCCAGGCCTTGCAGCCTCTTAGCTCTAGCCAGACACCATAGACTGTGTTCATCCTTGAGCTTCCTCATTATAGAATTGACTGAAGGAGCAGCCCCCTCAAACACACAGGCATTCCTATGCTTCCAAATCATCCATGAGCCCAGGATTACTAGGGAATTAACTCCTTTCCTTTGCTCCTTGGTTACCTTCTTCATGAGTTTCCTCCACTAGCCGACAAAATCACGCTCTCGCTGTCTAGGAATGTGCTCACCAAGTTTCTAAGGCGCTAACAGATTGAACCACACCTGTCTCGCCACTACACAATTTACCAAGAGATGTTGTACAGTTTCATTTTGTTGGTCACACAAGGGGCATTGATCTGGGTGAGGCAACCCCCTTTTCTTCAATCTGTCAGCCGTCCAGCACCTGTTTCAGACTGCCAACCATAGGAAAACCTTGCACTAATTTGGAGCCCATGATTTCTAGATTCTTTTCCAAGGTTCAAATGTTATTGACCCCTAAAAGTAAGCTCGGTACGCTGATTTAGAGGAGTAGCAGCCTCCTGCTTCTAGCTTTCAAATATGGCGATCTTCCAGTTCATTTAATTCGATGCCCCTCACACAGTCCCAAAGTTGTAAGTACTCAACAATACCGGTCCAGATTAACCCTCTTTTTATTCCAGACACCCATATGTCATTGTCCAAGGCCTCCACTACGGTTTGTCTGTTTTGGATTCTAGGGAGCACACATGCAAAGACTTCAGGAGCAAGGTCCTCCACTGAATACCCATGCAGTCATTTATCTTTCCAAAACAGGGTATTATTTCCATTTTCCAACTCTGTGTTGACAGCAATACTGACCAAGGCAAGTGAGTTAGAGTGCATGGGGAGTTCCAAATCAGTCCAAGGCCAATCCACTGTAGTTTTCTTGTGCCACTGCCACCTTGCCTGAAGGGCCCATGCCATAACTTCTAGGTTGATGATGCCAAGACCCCTAAGATCCAAAGGTCTCATGACTTTCTCCTAGGCAACCAAGCAACAGCCTCCATTAGCTTGTTCTTTCCCTTTCCAAAGAAAGCTTCTTCGAATTTTATCAATTGCTTTGATAAACCATTTTGGAACATTTATAGCTATTATGAGATAGATGGGGATAGCTGACAGCACAAACCTGACCATAGTAATTCTCTCAGCTCTATTCATTAAGGTAGCCTTCCATCCTGGAAGTTTATCTGCTACCTTTTCGATCCATGTCACAAGATCCGTCTTTCTCAATTTCTTGTTGGATAAAGGCAGCCCCAAATATGTGCAGGGGAATTCAGATAGCGTGCTAGGGAGGGTGCTTGTTACTGACAACAGAGATGCCTCTTCACAATGGATGGGAACAATGCTGCTCTTTTGGAGGTTGGTATGCAACCCATTGGCTCACTATCAATCGACTTTATGAACAAGGCTACATCGTCAGTGTATAAAGAAAGCCATTGTCCAGATATTCTCCGAGATAAAGGTTGCAGAAGCCCGTCCTCCTCAACATTCATTATTAGGCTATTAAGCACATCCATGACAAGGATAAAAAGCATGGGGGACAAAGGGTCCCCTTGCCAGAGTCCTCTCCAATGGTGAATGATATCCCCAGGTTCTCCATTTAGCAAGATCCTAGTAGTGGATGTAGCTAGCAAATTGGAAATCATGTTACACCATGATATGCCACAACCCAAGTGGGATAAGATTTCCAAGAGAAATGCCAAAGAAACTAAATCAAATGCCTTTGAGATGTCCAGTTTGAGGAATAAACTTGTTACCTTCTGCTGATGCAAGACCTTCACAGATTGCTGAACAAGAATGAAATTATCATGAATGCAACGACCTCGAATAAATGCACTCTGGTTTGTAGCCACCAAGGATTTTAAATGAGGTGCTAAACGAGTAGCGAGGATCTTGGTTACAAGTTTTGCAAAGCTGTGCACTAGGCTAATGGGTCGGAAGTCTTTGGCCATTGTTGAATCCACCTTCTTAGGTAATAAAGTCATATAACCTGCATTAAGAAGGCCAAGACCATTAGCATTTCCTTGCTGCAAGGTGAATATTGCTGCCATGACATCAGCTTTGATAATTGACCGGCATGCCTTATAAAATCTGCCCGCATAGCCATCCGGGCTAGGAGCCCTGTCTATTGGCAAATCCTTAATCGTCGCCCAGACCTCATGTTCCGTGATTGGGTTATCCAAAAAGGACAGGTCCATCCCTGACATATGAAAGTTTTGCAGGTTCAGGGAGACTGGTCGTTCTGGAGCTTTGCCAATCAAATTATCATAGAAGTCAAAAATAATGTACTGCTTATCCTCCTGGGATGTAGCTATTCTGTCCCCCATCAACAAGTTTTGGTATGAAATTTTTCCGTTTGCAGGAGGCCGCTTGCTTGTGGAAGAAGGAAGTATTTGCATCCCCTTCTTTAAGACATCTGACACGAGAGCGTAGTCTTGCAATAGTCATCTCAAACGAAGCCAATCTCAGACAATGTTTTTTTCAATTCCTTTCTCAGCCACTCCTCTTGCCCAGATAACTGCCTCATGTCCTGTGCCATTTCAAGCCTGTGTAACAACTCCCGAGCAAGGGCCAATTGTGACTTTATGTGCCTGTCACACCCCAAAATTTTTGGATTTTGGGATGTGAATTGATAGCATAACTAATACAATGATTTTCTCAATTTTGTTAAATTTTCCAACCTTTAAATAATTAACAGGGAATTTAGTATAGGAAAATTTTGTTTTCTGAGTTAAATTAAAACAACATAGGTTTAATATTGAGTGTTTTGCATTCATGCCGGTTGCATTTAGTGGTTTTATGTGTGTAAAGTTTTCTAAAATGCGTTTAGAAGCCCAATGGGAATTTTCCAGAACTTTCTGAGATTTGTTCCTATTTTTCTATAGCTAATCCCAATTTATGGAAGGTGCTAAAATTTTTTTCATGAGCTCCAAATATTTTATTTGGGTTCCTCATGTCCAACTCTATCTCTGGAATTTTTTCTAGGATTTTTAGAATTTTCAGAATATTTTTCATGGTTTTAATATCAATTCTAGACTTATCTTGAATTATTTTATAACCAGAAAAATAATTATTCCGAAAATTAAAATCAGCATAAATCTTAGTGGACCAGCCTTGGCCCAAAGTTGATCCAATTTTAGGCCAAATCCATCCCACCACTTTATTGGGCCAAATTTCAAAGGTCATACGCATTGGAATGAGGCAACCCACCTTTAGTCCTATATTGCTAATGAACCTGAAAGTGGGATGTTTTCTCCCTATATATACGAACCACCTCTCCTCTGGAAAGGGCACACCATCGACTCCTTTACAGGGAGGCCCCTTTGTTTGGGATTCCCTATGGTAGTCTTTTTCCACCATATCTTCCACTACTGCACATTCTTCATCTCGTCGCCGCTCCGAGCCTACCGTCGTTTTTTGCCTCAAGATTTTCAGTAAGTCTCTAAGTGAATCTTGTAATTTTCTACCATATTCGTTTAGTCTATACTCTTTCGTAAAAAAGCCCTTGCTAGTTTTAAGCAATGAAAATCTTGTTTAGTCCATAGTTTCCACGTTTTAGATTGGTTTTAATCCTTTTCGTTGTGTTAGATTCATGTCAACTTAAACTACACTTAGCAACTAGTTCATGTTGGTCACAAGGGTACAGATTCAAAGAAATCTAACGCCTAAATCGTGAATAGCCGATTCCAACGTTTTCTGAAAATTCGACTAGATTCCGTAGCTGCTCACTGTTTTGACCATAACTTTTGTTTCTCTTAACCAAATCTAGCAAATAAATACATTTTGGATATCTGCAGAACATTTCCTACAACTTTCATTGAAGACGTCAGGTCAAAATATGCCTATAACTAAGACGAAAATATTTAAAAAGATTCCTGCACACTTTGACTGAAGTGCTTCAAAAATTTTCTTATTTGTTTGAACTCAAGTTTTACCTCGGTTTTACAAATTCAAATAGAATTATTTTAAATAACCATTACATATGATTTTGTTTAACTAAAATAAATCAAGCATATATTCGTATTGTTTTATAACCAAAATCCTTCGGATAGCAATAAGTCGCAGCGGAGATTTTCACCGTCAAAAACAGATTCTGAACGGTGTACTAAATCATGTGTAGTTTCTAGACAGTAGCCCCTAAAATCGTGATCTTTTTTCAGAAGATAGATTATCAAATTATGAAGCTAACCCAATTGGAATCACGTTAATCGCATGTCTAGAACTGGAGATATAAAATAATCAAGCAGACTATGTCAGATGGTGACGAGAATTGATCAAGCCATAACTTTCTCGTTCTAGCTCCGATTAGAGTGATTCTTGCGCTCACGTGACCATAGCCTCGAGCCCTATCCTTTAGTGCGCTCTTTTAAATCTTTTCTTTTGTTTGGTGTACTGTTCTTAGTAGTATATTGTTTGCTTGGTTGTTTAGCTGCATGTTGTGCTCGATGATCGCTGCGAATAGAGGAACGTCATCGAGAGACTCCAAGGAGAAGAGTTTGAAGATCAAGAGTTGAAGACTATGAGTAATTATAGTGGATTTGAGGCAAGTTATAGCACGGACAATCCTTGCTATCTACTCACTTGTATTAAATTATTTCATACTTGCATGTGTCTAAATTTGATGTACCATTAAGGCTGTACCTAGTTTTGTTTATCATATCCTTGTTTACCTTGGGTTATTGCATTTGGGTAAAATCATTGCTATGCGCAACTACTGTCACTATTATTTAATTATTAATCTTGACTTAATGGTTCACTTTAACATAATGATAAAACTTGATTTTTATCAACTTGGTTTACGGAGCTAGAGCATGTGCTTCGTGCTTTGCTCTAGTGTCTCTCCGTAAGGTCCAGTTCTTAAAGCGGCAACCCAGGAGCCTGTCGCCACCGCTAGAACTATTATGGCTCTGGTCTTGGTCAAGTAGCTTGTACGTCTCTAGCTTGTCAGTGGTTACCGGAGTGGCCGACGGCGCTATGACAACCACTCGTGAGTGTATGGTTTGATCCACCGAGGACGGGTGATCCGTCGGCTATGCCCACGTGAGGCACAGTCCCGTGTTGGGAGTCCCTGCGATGGGGAACTCCGCACGTTGCGCATTGTTGGGTGCGATGTCCGCGCTCTGGACGCCATCGACCCCCTTATGGTGTGACTCCGTAGGCATACGTCGATCTCGGTGCCTAGGGCCATACTACCTGTGTTGTATCATAGCGGCCACTGCCTTGTTAGGGTGTCTTGTGAAAAATCTTGTAGCGTCCATATGCGGTCACACCTCGGTAGTGTGATTTGTGAGGTCTGATCCACCTCCGCGTGGTTGGGTTTAAAGTTTGTTTGAGCTTTTACGCGACTGGTGGGTAAAGGGCGAAACCTCTATAGAGTGTAAATCTATCATGATAGCCTTGCTCAGGGTCACGAGCGGCCTGGATCCTTTTTGATTAGAAGATGATGTTTATTTATGCTTCATGACACTTATACTTTATTAATAGGGTTGCAACTGGGTTTCATTCACTTGTAGTAACTTGGATAATGTTAAAATGAACCAACTAAAAATGCTAACGCAGTTCAGCTGTGTCTAGCCTTACTTTGAGCCTTCATACATCCGTGCTATACTTGCTAAGTAAATGTTTTACTTACGCTTGCTATTATTCAACAAAATCAGGGATGGGTAACAGATGAATTAGTGATACTTCTGAGTTGTGGTCAACCAGTCGGTGTCCCTGTGGACTTGAGGCTCTACCCGTCGAGAGAATTAGACTTCCGCTGTGTTTTATTTAGGTAAACTCTGATATAAACTATTTTATTCAAGCATATGTACTCTGATTTCCATATTTATAAGTTGTATGTGTTCTGTGGACATCCTAGGCACACATATGGCAGCATTCAGATTTCTGTGTAAATCCGGATGTGATAGATTGGTATCAGAGCCTATACGCTTGATAAATGTTAATTGTATAAAATAGTATTAAAGGTATTTTAGAAAAACGTCTTATGTTGGAATTAATTCAATTCTATTTGAATTCGTAAAAGGGATAAAACTTAATCAGGTTTTATTCATAATTGTTTATGTATAAATTATATCATATTAAACATTAACTTGAAATACGTGAGAGCATCTAATCGAATTATTTTATGAACCATGTTGAACTAATCAATATTACAATTGAAACACATTTAAGTTAATGTTAATCAAATTATCATTTATTTATGAAAGCTCGGAGTTTAACTCTAAGTTGCTTTTAATAAAAAAGGTAGCTTTCAATTAAACATTAGCCAATTTAGCATACTTTATGAAAAACCCAGATATAACTTAATTATATTTTATTTAGAGAACAAATTGAATAGTTTATTATTCAATTTAACATCATATTTGGTTAACCTTTAATCAAATTAATAATAAAAAAAATTCAGAGTCAATTTATATGTGAAGTAAAAGAGCTAACGCGTAGTTCAAGTTTATACGAAGCTAACGCAACTTGAACGAGTTGAATCGGAGCTGAAACGCGTAATCTAGGGGTTAAACAGGATTTTGGGGACCTATACGTGATTAACCACAGACTTGGAGGGCTTGCTGAGAAGTTTGCAGAGACTCAATGAATAGTTGCTGAGGATACAGGAAAACTTGGGGTTAGATCTGTAAAAATGGCTTGGGTGGGACTTAAGTGCAGGAATCTATTAGCTCTAGGGGGTTTTCTGTGAGATGCGCAAGACACAAAACTAATCTAAAGGTTTACAGGATTCCTGAGGGGCCTTTGAGCAAAAGCTCCATCTTCTACCTTGAACCAGCGCAGTGGAGTTCACCGGCGTCATGGGCGGCTTGGCTCGCCGGCGATTGGGGGGTCGAGGGACCTAGGCGGCGCGCGCAAGAGGGAGCGGGGATCAAGGGAAACTCGGGGGAGGCCTCACCTACGACGGGTATGGGCGGCGATGGCCGGAATCGGCTGGCGATGGAAACAGAGACCGGCGGCGGCGGCATCACGCGGGGGAGTCTTCTCCGGTGGACGAACGACGGCGATGACCGGCAGGATAGAAGCGGCTCGGCACGGAGAAGCTCGTGGTGGCAGTCTTCTCCATCGTTCATCGAGGCGGTCGGATTTTGGAGATGGTCGGCAGTGGCTCCGGTCCTCCCATGCGCAAGGAGCTCCGGTGGCGGGACATGGATGATGGCCAACGGCGGGGGTCGGCTCGGCACGGGGAACCTCGTGGTGGAGTCGGCTTGCTCTGGTGGTCCAAGGAGGCGGTGAATCGGCGATGGTCGGTGGCGGCGCTAGGCTCATGGCGGCGGCGGCGAGCGGAGGCGGCGCTACGCGAGGGGCGAGGCGTGGGGCAGAACTTGGATGCACGGCAGCGGCTAGGGCACAAGCTCGAGGCGACGGCCTTTATAGGGGCGCGGGCACCGAGGATGGTTGTGGCGCGCACGCCAAGGCTTGGCCTGGCAGCGGCGGCGCTGTGCGTCGCAGGGAGGCCGTTGCGGCGCTGCGGGGTGGGCCGCGCGCTGAAGGATTTGGGCCGAGCGGAGATGGGCCGAACCGAGTGGATTGGGCCGAGCGGAGATGGGCCCAACAACGGAGAGAGAAGAGGGGACAGGCCGGGTTGGGCTTTTAGGGAGGATTTGGCCCGGTTAGGTTTTAGGTTTCTTTTACTTTTTATTATCAGAATACATTTTTCAGGGCAAGAATAAATCTATAACATTCTAGATAATTCGTTTAAGTCACGAAAAATACTCTAAAAATTCCAACAATCTCGGGAAAAATCCCAGAGTTAGAATTGGACATGACGAACCCAAACAAAATATTTGGAGGTCATGAAAAAGATTTTAGCATGTTCCAAAAATTGGAAAATGCACTAGGACAATAGGAATAAATCCCAGAAAAATCTGGAAAATTCTCGTCAGGCTTTTAAACGCATTTTAGAAAACTTAACACACATAAAGCCACTAAATGCAAGCCGGCATGAATGCAAGGCACTCAACATTAAACCTATATTGTTTTAATTTGATTTAGAAAATGGTTTTCTCCGTACTAAATTCCTTGCAAATTGGATGAAGTTGAGAAAAATTTTAAAATTATGAGAAATTCTTTATTTAATTATTCTTAAAAATCACATCCTGATATCCAAAAATTTCAGGGTGTGACAGTTCGGTACACTAAATCCCGGCGTGCTCTATCATTAAGACCTCTAACATTCCAAATTAGAACATTATACGGAGCCACTGATTAACGGAAGATAGGAGACCACAAAGGCAGTAAGCCCCTAGAGTACAGACTCGCTGATCATGGAACACACTTCATCATTAGAAGGTGCATTCCATCCAAACAACGCCGCTAAGGCTTATACATGCTCATGACTCAATACTTGTTCAAATATTTTTGCATACGGTTGCAGTGTTGTGTCAGATATGACTTCCCTGTCATTGGTTTCATTTCCATCTCCATCATAGAAATGCAACTAACAGCATACTTTGACTGTCGGATTATGCTCATCAATTGGAGGCAGATTGGCCACCCTTCTACTCCTCCTGGGTATAAAATCCTTTGGTAGTGTTTTCTTTCTTGGCTTAGGAGGTGGACACGATAGAGCTCCCTGAACTGGCTTGGAGACTTTAGCCAGGAACTTTGATTTTGGAGAATGAGCAGTCCTTGCTTGAATACTTGGGTCTTCAATGGAAGAGTCATCTCTAATTGTGCCCGTCAGAATGTCATTCTTGTCTGCAGCATGTAGAGGCCGTTGCGAGGCCAGTGAAGGAGCCATCTCATTCTCGGTCTCCCTCATTGGAGCGGCGTCATACATAGGAGTCTGTTTTTCCATAGGCGGGGGAATGCTGATGCATACAACGTCCTCCAGAACACGTTCCGGCGACGCAGGCTCAAGCACATCCCCGGCATCCGCAGCATGCAGCTCCTGACCGACCGCAAGACCAATGGAGATTGGCCTGTTCTTGTTACGTCAGTGATAGGTTTTGAGAGGAGGAGAAACACTGGTAGGTCGGGATGTCAAAGCGTTGATTGCTTCAAACTGGCCACCTAGAGCTGCCGACGATGTACCAAATACGGACAGAACCAGGTCTTCGACTGCGATGTGTTGCATCGGGGAGCTTTTTCCATCAGAATGGGCCGACCCAGTTGGCCCAATAGAGCAAATCGTCAACTTGCAAGTAGGCTTGTTACTGAGGGAACGATTGATCTTCTCCTCCGGATCTTCAGGGATTGCAACAGCAGAAGGAATAACGACGGGAGCCGCCAAGCCATCAATGCACTTCTCGGGACTCAACCATATGCATGGGGAAGGAGACGCCATCTCTTCGAGTCTCGAGCGAGTAGCGCTTGCGAGTACCTCCTGGGTTCCCCGACCCACTGGGCCCGCCTGTCCCAAGGATCGAGGCACACCGTCTCTAGGATGGGATCCATCGCCAGACCTTCCAAGGGAAGAAGCAGGTGATCGTGATCTTCGTCGTCGGCGACGACCACCACCATGGCAGATCGGAGGTGGAGCCAGCGGCTCATGCAAATTTGCAATACGGCCCACATCCGATCGCGCTTTGATTTTAACATCGTAAGACAATGCACGCTTCAGTGGAGGGTCCTCTAAAACGGGAGCAGGTGGCTCAATCACAACCAGCTCCATGGCGATCGGGATTTCCTTCGGGTCGAAACACCAAGCAGAAAGCCGAAACTTCGAGTAATCTCGGCGATTAATAGTGTCTGGGTGCAGCGCGCGAATCCAACACCATTCATCGAGGAGATGCTCAGCCGTTTCCAGCTCCCATACATGTGGCGGAACTCCCTGGAATTCAATATCGACGAGGTGCGGCAAGGTGACACCAGGGGCGTTTCTGAGCCGAGACCAGCGCTGACAATAGAGCGTGCCATGGAGAAGCTGGATAGGTCGCTCTTCGTTGTAGACACGGACGGCATATTCTTCATCAGAGAAAACCAGGAGGAAGTCCGATGAACTCAGACGTCGCGGCACCAAGGAACTTTCCGGGAGATCAAAGCGGTGAGCAAGCTCAGCCGCCAGACCTTCAACCGAAACAGCCGAGGCATCACCAACAAACAACGCCGTGAGAGCACACTGGAATTCATCCTCAGCTCTAGCCATTCGCTCAGAACGATCGATGATGCGCCTGGGCCGCGCAGGAGCATCCCCAACGCCCCCCGTCGCCCTCGAGTAGCCAGAACCACCACGGGAGGGTTGTCCAAGCCAGCAGGGGGAGGGAGCCGAGCCTCCTCGCTCCCAGCGGTGCGACGCCACCTGACGCGCCGACACCGACGCCGGCCAGAAGCAGGGGCTCCCGCAGCGCCAGTCGAGCCCACGACATCTGGCGGAGGCTCCATGGCCACCCCACTACCAGCAGGGGAAGGAACCAAGGCAGCTACGCCGCCGGTCCCATCACCCCCACCACCAGCGGATGGGCCAGAGACTTTGCGTCGCCAGACCATGGAACGCGGGCGGACCGGCACAAGAGGTTGAGCATTCGATGGCGGACGGCCAGCCATTCCGGAGTTGGGGCAGCGGAGAGCCTGATGGCCAAGCCGGCGACAATTGAAGCAGTGAGTACGGTTGTTGCAAACAGCTGCCCGGTGCTCTGGTGAGAAACAGTTGAAGAACGAACCACGAAGGTCCACAGGAACGCGATGACGCGGCCCTCGCTCTGCCCTCCGAAGAGCCTTAGGAGAACGACGGCGGCCGCGCTTCGGCGGAAGCGGACAGGCGTCCATCGCGTGGAGCAGGATCCGAGGAGCGACGCGAGGGGGACTAGCCAAGGGAACCACGGGGGTGGTAGTGGGAGTGATGGAAACTAGGGTTTCCCAATCTTCCAAAAGGTTCTGATAACTCTCGATTTGGTGGAGTCGTGACTCAAATCGATCCGGCTTCCGAACAACACATTCCAAACCCCGCAATCGCAGCACCACGTCTCCTCAGGTTAACAACCGGTGTTGCACGGTTGACCTCGCCCAGAAGACTAGTCCTTGTCTGTGAATCGAAGAACACAAGCAAGAATGAGATACATTGCAACACAATTGCAGATGTATGATTAAACTCTCGAAGTTGGGGTCTCACAAACCAACGAGCGGCGACATTGTTCTTGACAGAATTGATCTAAGAAAAACTCAAACCCTAACTTGGGTGGCGGCTACTGTTTTAAGGAGTCTAGGGTCATGTTCAACCCCCCTGGACGCGCCCCTATTAGGCTCAACACGATACACGGCCCAGAGGCCAAAATACGGCGACGTAGCACCGAAATAGATTCTGGACGTCAACTTGTTTCGTCGATTCCCAATGACTCCGGACGAATTTTGACATAAGACCAGTGACATTTCAAAGATTATCTTCTTAGCTTTCCAAGCATATAAAGAACGTTCAAATCTGAGCCCGTATGCGACTTGAGCATCCGATTTATCGTTGACTGCTCCTGGACTCCGAGGTGGGCTCGAAGTCGACTTGATTTGGGCCTCTATCTTGACTTGCACGCCCTTGCTAGTTATCCCTAATAATCCGACTACGTGCTCTCAACACAGCAAAGGAAGCGTCTTATCAAACTCTTGCAAGGTTCTTACCAACAAGCAAGGCAACGGATACCTGTAAGGCATGTAGTCCGCGATTGCAATGGTCAAAAACCAGTGCCGTCCAGAAGGTGTATGTGGAGCTTTGGGAAGGCACAATATGTAGCAAGGAGTAGCAAGTAACAAATGCATAATAGCAAAGTTTAATAAGTATCTAAAGTACAAGTCACAATTGCTGGCTCAGACATGTCCTATGTGTAGCACAATAAGTCGGAATAAGAAACGATGGATAAATCTCACAAAACAAGCAAAACAGTACTATATGCAATTATTTTTAATCTTTTCAGCAATTTTCAGTAATTTCCTCCGGGACTAGTAGGAATCACGAGTTTTTTATTTTTTTCAACTATTTTTTTATATTTTTCTCTGAACAGCGATATCAAAAGCTCCAACCACACAAATTTGCAACTTTTTTTGAGCTAGGATGCGGTCTACAGAAAATCAGGAACGTTTTCCTGAAAAATTGAAAACAACTTGATCAATTTTTTCTTTATCTTCCCAAATTTTTTGCATTTGTTGACTCGACCAAACAAGCCAAAAACTTGATAAATTTTTTCTTTATCTTCCCAAATTTTTTGCATTTGTTGACTCGACCAAACAAGCCAAAGGCCAGTTTGGGTCACCTCCAAATTGAGTCACGGATCTGCTGTAAAAAAATGAGCCCAAACGAAGCACCGAGCAAAATGGTATGCCCGTTTTACTGAAGGTACCTCAAGTTATGGTTTTCGCGAGGCACAGTTCGGCAGAAAGCTAAGGTAACACTTCCTCCTAGCGTCTGCGGCACCAAGCACGCAATAGGTATTTGCCAGATGAAACAAGGATCAAGTATGTAATGCAAAGGCAATCAACGTTGTTTGCAACCTATCTAGGGCTTGCGCGGCGAGAGTTCACACAAGGCGGCTAGCGAGGCAAATCGAGTAATGTGGAGTGGCTCGACTTGTTGTATGGCTAAACGTGGATGGGATAGCGGTGGAAGAAATGAATGACAGCAACGGGCAATTGAACTACGACATGAACACAACTAAAACCAGCAACAAGACCCGACCACGGACACAAACTCAACAACGCGAATTTGAAACGAAATTGCAAAGGCTAAAAGGGTACTAGGACAACGGAAATTTTTTTAGGGCTATTTTCTGGACTATAGGACGAAGGCGAAAGGACGAACCTGACGGTAAACTTGTCTCTGAATACCATGATGGGAACTAAGGTTTCTGATAACTCTCGATTTGGTGGAGTCGCGACTCAAATCGATCCGGCTTTCGAACAACACGTTCTGAACCCCGCAATCGCAGCACCACGTCTCCTCAAGTTATCAACCAGCATTGCACGGTTGACCTCGCCCAGAAGGCTAATCTTTGCCTGCGAATCGAAGAACACAAGCAAGAACGAGAAAGATTGCAACACAATTGCAGATGTATGATTAAACTCTCGAAGTTGGGGTCTCATAAACCGACGAGCGGCGACACTGTTCTTGACATAATTGATCTAAGCAAAACCCAAACCCTAACTTGGGTGGCGCTACTATTTTAAGGAGTCTAGGGTCATGGTTGACCCCCCTGGACGCGCCCCTATTGGGCTCAACATGATACATGGCCCAAAGGCCAAAATACGGCGACGTAGCACCAAAACAGATTCTGGACGTCAATTTGTTTCATCGATTCCTGATGACTCCAGACAAATTTTGACATGAGACCAGTGCCATGTCAAATATTATCTTCTTAGATTTCCAAGCATATAAAGAACATCCAAATCCGAGCCTGTATGCGACCTGGGCGTCCGATTTAGCGCTGACTGCTCCTGGACTCCTAGGTGGGCTCGAAGTCGACTTGATTTGGCCTCTATCTTGACTTGCAGACCCTTGCTGGTTCTCTCCACCTTGAAGCCCTTCTCCAACTATCCTCTGGTCCTCTCCATGGTTCCTAATTACAATATAATCATTAGGTAGCAATCTATTCTCATAATCACATAGAGAAGTACTTAGGAACGAGCTCACCTCTAAATTCAATTGTTGCGCACGAACTCTAGTGATTGGACCTTGAACGATCAACGGAGGATTGTTGTGAGTATCCATAGGAGTGATGTCCTCATTAGGGAGCTTCGGGGATTGCCGCCAGGAGCGCCTCCTTGAAGGATAACGGAGAGGCACCACCGCCGGACTTCTCGGAGGGCGGAGTTTCATGGCACCAGCGCTGGGCCTTGTTGCGACCAGCCGCCATACCAAGGGGGACCTTGACGCTGGGACGGGGGAGGGGGAGGTGGCCGCCGGGCTCAGGGTGAGGTCCGATGTGGGCTTGGTGGGGGTTTTGGAGTCGAGGGGTAGGGGAAGGGGTGGGGTAGACAGAAGGGTCGCCATCGTTCTATTGGAGCGTGCTTTTGGGGTGTTGTAGTCCCGGTTTACCATTTCGCCGCCTGCGCAACTATGGAAGCGAAAGAGTGTGGGGTGGATCATGCTAGCTTGTGTGATTCTCCACAATATGATAGTCGAAGATGACAGAGAGGAGGCGACCATTCACATTGACTTGAATGAGAATCCAGGGGCATCTTTTGCTCTACCCCCTGAAGTGAATGTTGGTGGTAATCTATGTTTTGCTGATGTGATGCGTAGAAAAGCTGCCATCCATGCTCGTCCACAACATACCCAACTTAAAAATAATTTGGTTGGTCACATCTGGTATAGGTTTGGAAACAGACGTCACAATTAATCATGGTAGGATACTTATATATGCATATGTTTCTACTCTTTTTCTCATTAGCATTAAGCATCTATTTGATATCGTATATGTATTTTATTTATTTCAGGACCTTGCTATGGTCTGATGAATGATGTGGGTGCTACTACAGGGTATGTTTTTTTGGTAACTTTTTCCTTGTAACATTGAATTATGTTTCTGTTATTTATTTCCTTGTAACATTAGACTTTACTGAACCTATATATGTTTGCTCACAGTGATCTGCCAACATGTTTGATCTGCTATTACCTTTACTAATGTCAGTATCATAATATTATTGGCAGTTATGACACAAGCTGAACATGCTCAACCACCTGAAACTGTACTGATTTTAGGGTGTGTTTAGTTCCCCAAATTCCAAACTTTCCATCACATCGACATCACATCGAAACATTAAATATAGCAAATGACGCATGCATGAAACACTAAACGTAGATAAATAAAAAAAACTAATTGCATAGTTTTGATGTACACGACGAGACGAATCTTTTGAGTCTAGTTAGGTCATGATAGGACAACGATTACCACAAACAACCAAAAAGTGCTACAGTATGCTACAGTGTCCGATCTGACTTTGTCACCGCACTTTCCGCGGATCTAAATACACCCTTAGTAGTTTTCAATTTGCAGTGTTGCTGATGGTGACCGTTGATGCAATGGGTGGCAGTTGTGGCTATTGATGCAATGGGTTGGGCGATCCTTTCTACTGAAGTTTGAAGTATGGCTTTATGCCTTATCGTCGTTTAGATAATAATGGCTTGTTTGCCAAATAATTTGTAAGGGTTAAGTGTGCTGAAGAACTGCGCTTTGTGTTAGTGCTTTCATTTGGAAAGACTCTTGTAATGTTTAAGTATTGCTGTTATTGGCACTATATGCCATCAAATTATGCAAATTTATTATTCAGGTATCTTGTAATTGTTCTACTTATTTGTTTGGTACTTCTGTTATTTGTAGTGGAGTGTCATGGAGGAAGTACTTTTAAGTCCTACTGTATTATTAAAGTAGCCACAGATATACACTTCACACTAGATCATATGTACACAGAAGCATTAAACACTCCATTCTTGCCTTACAGCCAGCTAACAGCCAACCTATTATATATGTGTTTTTTTTGTACTGGCTTTATATGACTTGGCATTGCCATACACCCAGCTGCTGGCTGGGTTATTAAACCTTGCTCTTAGGCCTACGTATAAAGACCGGTTAGACCATAAACATTGTTGATGCCCTTATGAATTAGGAATACGACAGCAGCGACTGGTGAGGCTGTGGGCATTACCAGCTGGATGGCTGGATCCGCCTCGATTTGATGGCACATTATACGATGTCGTCGTCACTACAACTGCTGCTCGATGAACGCATCTAGGCTAGATCTCAAACTTGCTCCTAAATTTCACTATACAAAAAGAAGATTCCCACCACATTAAAATATCGGTACATGCATGGAGTATTAAATGTAGATAAAATTAAAAACTAATTGTACAGTTTTGTTATACTTTGCGAGATGAATATTTTAAGTCCAATTAATCAATGTTTTGATAATTTTTCACAAATACAAACGAAATGCTACAGTTGCGCATTTATTATAAAGTGTAAATTTTGGGTCAAAGTTTGGCACCAAAATTTAGACCATGGAATGTCCATCCAGTACGGACTTTAAACTCCACATGCGGCAAGGTGCACCACGGCGCGCTATGGGTTCAGGCGCGGGGTCATCGTGGCGTATGGACCTACCACAACCGTTCATGTGGCTTGCCTCGCAAGGATGAGCGGCAGCGCAGTCTACCAAACTGCTAAACGTAGAGTCGTCGACTTTCTACCAAATTACTTCTTTCTATTTTCATTTACCTTGTATTTTGATTTGTGTCCATGCTTTGCTCCTACCTCACTGTCGCACTTGCACTGCTATGCCACTGTCGTCGTCAACCCAAGCGTACTAGCAACCAAGTTTATTTCCCGTGTTAAATTGTAAGAAAAGGCAGACGTACATTCATTGATATTGCATGGGCTGCTACGTGATACTGAAATAAACTTGATTACAATTTATATATCATTAGGGGCGGATCCATGAAAACAAATTTGAGGGGTTGTTCCCTTTCTTCAACCTCCAGCACCCCCTGAGCACGGGCTCACATCCTCAATTCGGATCCGCCACTGTATATCATCTATCATTACAGCCTCAATTCACATTTGTAAAATTAATCTAAGGCTATTCGCACCGGTCACGCTCTACTCTACCCTTTAAAAAAAATATTCTATCCTATTCATCGAGATTCTTCACTCTATATCACTTTCTTCCGCACTCGTTCAAACTCTATCACACTCTCTATATCATTATCCATAATATTATATGTTTTTCCTCTTCCTCACACACCCTCTCTCATTCTCTCTCCCTCCCTCTCTTCCCGTCCGGTGGCCCCCGAGCAGTGCCCCTTCTCCTCCCTTTCTTCTCTCTCCACGTCGCCGGCCCCTCCCATCCCCTCCCTCTCTTCTCTCCCCCGCCGCTGCCCCCTCCTCTTCCCCCGCCGTGCCCCCTCCTCTCCCTCCCCCACGCTCGATTCGGACCGGCCGGCGCACCATGGCCGCCTCCACCTCCTCTCCACCCCCCCCCACCGCGCCATGCCCGCCTCCACCTCCGCCCGCGCGTCCTCCTCGTCGGCGGCCGGCTGCTCGCGGGCAGCGGGCGGTCCCCGCGGGCCGCGGGCGAGGAGCGCGGCATCAAGCGCCGCGGCGGCAGGCTCCGAGCGCGTGGACCTCCATGGCGGCGGTGGCCAGCGTAGCGACGCGCGCCGAGTCGAGCTTTGCCGCGGCCACTGGACGGCGATGGAGGTCGACGGCGATGGAGCCAACGCAGCCACGATGGAGGTCGACGACGACGCGTTCGAAGAAGGGAGCAGCGGCAGCATGGCCGGCTCCGTCGCCGCTTGCGTTTCCGGGCTCCAGACCCCGGGCGGCAAGAGGAAGCGCGGACGGAGCAGCAGTGGACGGCCCACGCCGGCGTCGGCGGTCAGTGGAAGCGCGTGGACGCGGAGGAGGGCGAGGCGGCGGCCACGAGCGGGTGACTCCGAGCGTGTGGCATTCATCCCCTGCGGCCACACCTTCTGCCGCGTCTGCGCCTGCGAGCTCCGCGCCGGCCGGGGTCGACGGCGACACGGGCGGCCGGCGGTACCCGGCGGGCCAGCGGCAGGGCAGCGGCCGAGCGCGGGCGACAACGGCCGGCAGCGGTGAGCACGGCCGACCACAGGCGGGCGGTGGCGGGCAGGCCAGCGGAGGGCCCCGCACCGACGTGGACGTTTCCCGTTCCCTTCTCTCTCTCTATTTGCCGGTGTCAGAAGTTCTTTAGCGTGTGCAGTTTGGGGCTTGTTTAGATCCCAAATTCACCTCCCAAATTTACTATGCAAAAAGAAGATTCCCCATCACATCAAAATATCATAACATGTATGGAGTACTAAATGTTGATGAAATCAAAAACTAATTACACAGTTTTGTTGTACTCTGCGAGACGAACATTTTGAGCCTAAGTAATAAATTTTTAGACAATTTTTCGCACATGCAAACGAAATGGTACAGTGCGCCGACTGACGCGCGTCAGCCGGCGCAGTCCCAATTCGGGAGTTGCCTTTCGGCAACTAAACGCGGCCTTGATGTACAGAGCGCTGCTGCGGGCGTTGAAGCGGGGAATGGGACGGTATCGCGCCGACGTGGCGTTTGCCGTCTCGTTTTACCAACCCCACTGCGAGCAGCCTAATACATTTACTTGGAGACTGTAACCTGTAAGAAACAAAAGTTACAGCTCAAAATATTAGCATGTATGCAGGTTAGGGGGTGTCTGGATCCAGGGGCTAAAGTTTAATCCCTTAAATAAATGATAATTATACGTATTAAACATAAACTAATTATAAAACTAATTACATAAGTCACGTGTACTTTGCGAGACGAACCTAACAAGCCTAATTAAGCTATGATTAACACATAATTATCTCATGATTATTGTAGCATTACATTATCTAAGTATGGACTAATTAGGCTTAATAGATTCATCTCGCGAATTAGTCCTCATTCATGTAATAGATTTTTTAATTAACCTATATTTAATAGTTCTAATTAGTATCTTTACATTCGATGTGGGGACTAAATTTTAATGGATGAGATCCAAACACCCCTTAGTATGGCAAACACAAATGTGAAACCTAAGGTTTTTTTTAATTTAAAGAAAACTAAGGAATTTTTTGCTGTGCTTCTTGCACCTTACTTTGTTAGTACTAATTGTGAAATCCAAATCTTGAGTAAATCAACATCATAGAAAGGAAAAAAAACATAAGAAACGCAAGAGGATCATTGTTGCTCCATCCCATTCGATAGGTTTTGATACAATGTTGTGGGCCTGTGGCAATCGCCCAGGTACAACTGATAAGTCTCTCCATGGTTGGATTCCATCTAATTTCATTTTTGGCCCCTTACATTGGTAACTCCATCTGCTTATTCAGTTGCTTCTAATGGTCAGCATCATAAGTTTTATATTATACTTAGGATACCTATTTCTTTTCTGGTTTTGTATCCAAACTAACTCTTTCATAGAATGGTTGTGCAAGATATGCTCTATAGTGGTACTACTTAATTTCCAAAAATATTTTTCCTTACAACCTTCATTTTATATAGCATTTACATCCAAATGAACGCAGGTCATGCTGTGGTGGTAGATTGGATTTTAAGTGTTAAAAATCGAAGTGCGTCAAAAAATATATGCACACACTGAACTTCCCCTACATCCTGCATATACATCCTCCACTATAGGGTGCCACCTTTCGTCATATGCTTCAACATCTACCTGTAATGGCCGTGTTTCTTTGGCGTGAAAAAAAAATTTACCCCGTTTAACTAATAATTAAGGGTATTAAATAAAGTCGGTTTACAAAATTACCTTCATAACCCCGAATTAATTCACGAGACAAATTTAATAAGGCATTTGACCGCACGATTAGAGGATGGTTATTGTAGCATTACTGTAGTAAATCATGGACTAATTAGGCTCATTAGATTCGTCGCGCAAAGTTACACCCATCCCTTAAAAGGTTTTATAAATAGACTTCATTTAATACTCCATGCATGCAAGATTTCCTTTAAAAATATATTTTCCGTGAGAAAGAAACACGCCCAATGTATATCCTAGAAATAGTCAATCAATGTATGTTGTTAAATACTGACTATCTAATATATATATATGTTTAATAACAGCACATACTTGAACTTTCCACCTCACGCCATATAATGCAGAGTAACACTGGGCCAACAACACAATGGGGCACGGCAAAGGCGTGCCACAGTTTCTAGCAACACCACGGGTGCGTATTTGGAGCGTGTCTCAGCAGGCACCCACTCAATGGTAGATGGGAGAGAATTGAGGTAAAGCCCTTGTTTAGATCTCAAATTCTACCCCAAAATTCACTATGTAAAAAGAAGATTCTCATCACATCAAAATGTCATAACATGCATGGAGTACTAAATATAGATGAAATCAAAAACTAATTGCACGGTTTTGTTGTACTCGGCGAGACGAACATTTTGAGCCTAATTAATCAATTTTTGGATAACTTTTTACAAATACAAATGAAATGCTACAGTGTCGCATTTATGGCGAAGTGACCCCAAACCCCCAAATCCTCACCCCCCAGATATGCATCTAAACAAGGCCAAAATTGTCAACTACTCCATTCATCTAAAAAGAATGATGTTTTAGAATTTTTCAAACAGACTAACGATAAATTAAAAAGACACATGCGTCTATAACTAGTTGAGTTTGTTATATGAATGGACAAAATCTATTCCAATTTAATCGTACATATTAGCGCACCAAATTAGACGTAGATGAGATTGAAATTCCAAAAAAAAGATTTAAATGTCAAAAAGAGTAAACGCCAAAACAATTATTTTTTAGACAAGATTTGAATAACAGAATACATATTTTCTTGGACCAAGAGAGTACTCCTCCCCAATATTAATTAATTTTTTTAGAAGAATATTCAAATTAAAGTTGGAAATGGTAAAAATGTGGACGGCTACATCTCTAGCCTAGTAGGAGTATTAACATGATTTTATGTTTTAGTCTGAAAAGCAAAATCTAACGTCAGCACACACACAACGTGCGAGGATCGCCCCGTCCGGTAGATCTCGCATCCTCTCGATGGATCTGCGGCATCATCCCCGGCTGTCTCTCTCCTCGTCGGTCTTAATCTTATCCCGTTGCATTGCAGTATAAACCTGCTCTTTTATAACGCCCACCCGCAGAGCGAAACTGGAATCCCCACCGAATATTCACGCCCACTCTTCCTCCTCATTTCTGCACGTCCCTATCCATCCGCCCACCCGTCGCGCCCTCACTCCCTTTCCCTCCCCTCTGTCCTCCTGGGCCTGCGAGAAAAGATTCGCCCCCTACGCGACGCCCCGACCCCGATTCCCCCCTTCCTCTCTCTCCTCTTGTCCTCTCCTCTCTTCCTCTCTCCCCCTCCCACGGCGTGTAGAACCAAACCAATTGGTGCTCGATCGATCGAGCCTGGCTCTAGCACCAGCGCGGCGCAGGAGATGGAGATGGACCCGCCGCCGCCGCCCGTGCACGCTGACCGCCGCCACTGCCGCGAGTACCTGCTCGCGCTCGAGGAGGAGCGCCGCAAAATCGAGGTCTTCCGGCGGGAGCTGCCCCTCTGCCTCGAGCTCGTCACGCAGAGTACGTGGATCTCTCACCTCGTCGCCCTTCCATTCCTTGCGGCTGTTGGTTTGCCGCCGTCTCAGTTCTCACCTGCGCCATCTGTCGTCCATTTGTATGCATGTGCAGCGATTGAGGGGATGAGGAGCCGGATGGACGGCGTCGGCAGCGAGGAGACGGTCAGCGACGACGGCCCTGTGCTCGAGGAGTTCATGCCGCTCAAGCCCAGCCTCTCCCTGTCCTCCTCCGACGAGCACGAGAGCGCCCACGACGCCGCCGCGACCAACGGCAGCGTCGGGAAGAAAGAGGAGGCGGCTGCGACGACGCCGGGCGGCGGGCGCTCACCACCGACGACGGCGCCAGCGGACTGGCTCCAGTCCGTGCAGCTCTGGAGCCAGGAACCCCCGCAGCGGCCGTCGTCGCCGCACAAGGAGCTGCCGTTCAAGCCGGTGGCGCTGAGCGCGAGGAAGGCCGGCGGCGCGTTCCAGCCGTTCGAGAGGGAGAGGCGCGCCGAGGTGCCGGCCTCGTCGACCACGGCCGCGGCGAGCTCGGCTGTGGCCGAGGACAGCTGCGACGACAACAAGGCGGCCACTACTGGCACGGCGGCACCGGCGGCGGCGGAGAAGCACGGCAGCGACAAGGAGGCGAGCAAAGACGCCGGAAAGGACAAGGACGGGCAGTCGCAGCAGGTGTCGAACCGGAAGCCGCGGCGGTGCTGGGCGCCGGAGCTCCACCGCCGGTTCCTGCAGGCGCTCCAGCAGCTCGGCGGATCCCACGGTTGGTGTGCCTTCCCCCGACAGCAGCGATTAATTTGCGTTATCCTACCAGCTCACCAACAGTGCAAGATGTGTACTAGTACAAAGATGAGTACTACTAATTAATCTCACTCGTACTGGTACAAACATGGTACAAACATATGCCATGTTTGTTTCCTCCGCACTAAACTTTAGCGCCGTCACGTCGGATATAAATATATTAATTAAGAGTATTAAATATAGATTAATTTAAAAACCCATTACATAAACGAGGAGTAATTTACGAGACGAATCTATTAAGTACATCATGATTAGACAATATAATGTTACGTATGATAATTATGTATTAATTATAGTAAAATTAGGCTTATTAGGTTCGTCTCGTAAACGTGACTTATGTAATTAGTTTATATTTAATATATCTAATTATCATTTATTTAAAGCGCTAAACTTTAGCACATTTATCATAACACCACCTTAGTCTAATTAATGCCGTGTCAATGTATGCGCGCATGCAGTGGCGACGCCGAAGCAGATCCGGGAGCTCATGAAGGTCGACGGGCTCACCAACGACGAGGTCAAGAGCCATTTGCAGGTCAGTCTTATCTTAACACTAGCGACTGAAGTTTACATTTTTGCGATGCGAATTATGCCTCGTTTTTTTCACACGAATTATGCCTCGTTTAGTTCTATACTTCTAGCATAATAGTATCTGTTCGTAAAAGTATACGGAGTACTTACATGCCTTTCATTTTCGAAACGTTTTCAGAAGTATCGTCTGCACACGAGGAGGCCGAACACGACGACGGTCCAGAGCACGAGCCCCGGCGCCGCCGCACCGCCCGCGCCGCAGTTCGTCGTGGTCGGAGGCATCTGGGTGCCTCCGCCGGAGTACGCCGCGGCCGACGCGTCAGGAACCGCCACGAACACGGTCTACGCTCCGGTGGCGACGTTGGCATCTAGACCACTGCAACCGCGCTCGCAGCAGGGCCAGAGGCAATCGAGCAGGTGCTCGGACGGCCGGCGCAGCGGCGACGCGAGCTCGGCCTCGCCGGCTGTGTCGTCGTCGTCGCATACCACCTCTGCCTGAACGGCCTCCATCGGCCGCGCCTTAATTTGTTTGTAATTGTAGTGTGATCCAACGGTACAAAGAGTCAAAAGACACGTAGGTCTGAGAGTGCTACCTTCACTGCTGCTTGAATCGCGATCAGTTTTGTTGACAGGAGGAAGGATTCCTGTAGCGATTTGAATGCCACCCTTTCTGTTTCTGTGAGTAAGGCTGACAGAATAAATTATTAAAAAAAGTGATACGCATGCACCATGAAGAGCACATATTATTATGTACGTTGCTTGATTCTGGAGTGAAATTGGTTAGCCAGAAAAAATGAAAACCATCTACTGCCACGAGTCTGTTAGCATTTCTTATCATTTGTGTGGCAATTCTTGCTGCCGTTATTGTATTGTATTGGATCACGATCGCGATTAATAATGCAAGAAAAGATGGAAGAAAAGAAATAACCACGTGACACACCAGACTGACACAGCATATATCACCCTCTCGAGCTTTCAAGGTGGACTCTGGACTGTACATACGATGTGCCACCATCTTGATCAGCCTAATTGATCGTCACTAGATCAGGTGATGCTAAACAAGGAAGATGCTACGACTGGCTAGTTAGTGCGACATGAAGATTATTCCAATAGCATGCTCCATCCACGGTAACACGTTGGTGCAGTGGCACCTGATCGAATAGCCGAATATGCTTGCAAAAGCTGATAATAATATCATGGATACTAGCAAGATCGCTGGATGTGACGCAGATACCAACTGCTACGCGGCTGCGGCTACTATTCGCTGTTGGTGGCGAGCAAATGGGCGCATGCACGGACGGGCGTGGAGTGTTACGGTGATTCCCCGGTGAACGGGAATGTTCCCTCGGCGCCTCGAATATCCCGTGCCGCATCTCCCGGTGGGGACGGCCATCTTTACTCTCGGACCAACGGATCTTTCGTCGGGATATTCCAGCGGCTTTTCGCCGCGCCATGGGCCGTTTGTTTGGTCCCGTCGGCGACCCTCTCCCCCTGGCCCCTGCAGGCTGTTTCAGCTGGCCCACAGCTCTCACGGCTGGGAAAGAAAACGTGAGTCTGCCTCTGACGGACTCGAAGTCGATGTGGCCACCGCCCAGCGCCCACCGGATAGCTCTGGATCCTTCCGGTCGCCAAAAAACTTGAACTCGAACTGTTCCTCTTTCCCCTTTCCTTTTATTTTTTATAGGGAATCCCCTTTCATATTTCCAGCATATTAGGGAGACGTGCTCCAGAAGATCCTTTATCCCTTTCCCCTTTTCTTTTTTCTTGCAACTGGGGCCATCTGTCACTGGCTAATATGTCTTTTATGTATTTCTCTCTTCTCGCTCGGAGGCCAGGGCCCCCTCAGCTCGCTCGTCGGCGCCAGTGCGGTCCAGGGGCGGCTCGCTCGCCGGCGCCCGTGCGGACGGGGGGCGGCTCGCCGGCGCGGTGCGCGACCACTGGCGTCGCACGGGCCCAGCGGCAGCTGGCGGCGTGCGGCGGTGCGGGGCCGGCGCGGCGACGGCACTGGCGCAAGGCGGCCTAGCCACGGCAACGGGGCACGCCGAAGAGGTGGAGCTACCTGGTCTTGAGCGGAGCGTGGCCTGGCCGCGGGCTCTCGGTGGCTGTGGAGGGAGGGAAGCGCGGCAGCAGAGGCCGGTGTAGAGGCAGCGGTGCTTGAGCGCCCGGCGGAGAGACGACGGCGGGATGCCGGCCGCGTGACGAAGAGAGCAGCGCTCTATGTGCCGCATGGCGGCGGGGCGGCGGCGGGAGTCAGGCCGCACGACGGAGAGGGGAGGTGCTCGGCCGCCCACACGGCGGCGGGGCGGCGACGCGAGGTGGGCCGCGTGGTGGAAAGGAGATCGTTTCTTGGCGGTCGCCATGGACTGGCCGTTCTTGCCGCCGGACAAGAGCTCCGCCTTCCTTAGGAGGGCGCGGACGGCGTCGAGCTCCGCGGCCATCCTCTTTTGCAGGGTCCTCAGCGCGTGCGGGTGCCGAGGGACACGGACTCGACGCGCGCGTGCGGGTGCCGAGGGAGGGAGCGCGTCCTCCGGCAGCGGCGGCGGCGGCACGACAAGGTCGACGGCGTCAGGGACGAGGACGGCCGGCAGGCTCGGCGACGGGCGAGGGGCGCAGGGCGCCCAACGTGCGCGCGGTGAAGAGTGCGGGGCGGCCAACGGCGAGGTGGCGGCCGGCGTGCGTGTGGCTAGCGGCGGGCGGCTCATCGGTGTCCAGGATTCCGGGAAGAAGGAAGAGAAAACAGTGGAGAGAGAGAGGAGGTGGAGAGCAAAGGGGATTGAGAAAAAAGTGGAGGGGATTGAGAAAAGAAAGGGGAAAGAGAGGGTGATAAAGGGAATTGAGAAAAAATAAAGGGAAAGGCGATCTGCTGGAGTTGAATTTTGATCTCTCAATCCTCTTTAACCAGAAATATAGGGAAAGGAGATTGGTTTTGTCAATTCGTTGGAGTTGCTCTTAGGAGCTCCCAGTTTGAATAGAGGTTTTCCACGGCAATTTTCAAGTAAAACTAGCTAAATTTGCACCTGCCTAAGATAATTATTTTTCGTTGAAAGCAATGTAGGCTCATCGTGCTTTCCAAACTGAAATGTTTGTGATGGACCATCGTTTTCATTACAAGCTTGCCTGCATGTGCTTTAGAAATGAGGAGGTTGAAGTGTGTAGCTCATCGTTTCTGTATTGTAGTTGTAATGTTTGCATTGTCTTTTTATCAATAGGTCAACTAAAAGATCACGCTATGCATTTGACTTGCGATGATCAGTAGGATGGTGAGGTCTCGGTGCCCTTTGAATCAAATATAAAATTTGACTTCCACTCAATTATATGGCACAACCATATATACCATGTTAATCCATGTTAAGTGAGTAGCTTGCCTCTGAGATAATGCTCTCCGAATTATTTTCGTTGGAGACAAACAAAGGAAAAAAAAATTATATGCATTGAACCACTCACCGGATCTTTCTCTAAAAATTTAAGAAATATTTATCATGTATCTCCAGTCAAAAATCTATAAAAACATATTCATATAAAAATATGAAAATTTGTATCAATTTCAAAAAATATGTTGTATATAAGGTATTTCTTTTTCATCTAAATTAAAATATGATTCATGAAAAAACATAGAAAGCATATATCATAATTTGGGTTATTTGAAAAAAATGCATTATTAGAAAATTATTTCCATCCATTTCAAAAGTAATAAAAAATAGCAATAGGAAAAACAGAAACTAGCTATTCACATAAATTGCATGGGCCATCTTGCTAGTTATTGTTGAAAGGAGAAAAGAAGAGTGGCATTTTGTCCACTGGTGGGTAGCTTGTGTCAACCCGGACAACCACCACGCAAGGATGATAGATAGTCCACTACAATTGTTGTATGGACAACTTAGGTACTCCCATGTGTAGGGCACGTGTAGAAGAATATGAGCATAACCTATCTATCTATAGTACGAGGATCCAAAACAATTGAGAGGTTGAAACCAAAAAAATATATGGGACCCATCTTCCAAAACAATTGAGAGGTTGAACAAAAAAAAATATGTGTGACCCATCCGTATACCGTACATGGTAAGCAATATATATACTATAAGGATTCAAGCATGAGGATTCTATCATTGAAGGGGGTGATAATATTGTTAACCATGCCACGGAGTATTATAAGAGCTTATTTGGACCCTCGGATAGTCCAAGTATACATATGGATGCCCTCTTATGGAATTCTACTGAGAAAGTCAGTACGGCGGAAAATGAACTGCTTACTAAAAAATTTACAGAGGAGGAAATAAGAAAGGCTGTGTATGACATGGAGATAAATACTGCTCCAGGTCCTGACCATATACCAGTTGAATTTTACCAGGTCTGTTGGGAGGTAATTAAACATGATGTGGTAAATATGTTTGTAGAATTTGAAGAACAGAGTTTGGACATTGGAAGGCTAAACTATGGGGTAATCACTCTGATACCCAAAATAAAAGAAGCTAATAAAATTCAGCAATATAGGCTGATTTGCCTTCTAAATGTGATTTACAAAATCTTTACTAAAGTCTTAATGATAAGACTGGAACCTGTGATGGGGAAAATAATCAATAAATGCCAAAATGCTTTTATTAAAGGCCGCAACATCATGGATGGTATTATAAGTTTGCATGAGATATTGCATGATACTAGAAAAAGAAGTAAAGATGGGATTATTCTAAAACTTGATTTTGAAAAAGTTTATGATAAAATCAGCTGGGACTTTCTATTTGAATGTCTCGGGCATAGGGGTTTTGGTGAAAAATGCTGCTACTGGATCAAAGAAGTAGTGACAGGTGGGACTTTAAGTGTGAAAGTAAATGATAAAATTGGTCCTTATTTTCAAAGTGGGAAAGGTGTTAGGCAAGGGGATCCTTTATCTCCATTCATGTTTAATATTGCGGTTGATACACTAGCAAAAATGTTAAATGTGGCTCAAAATAACCAGCTGATTAAAGGTCTTATCCCAGATTTAATCCTAGATGGCATTGCCATCTTGCAATATGCTGATGACACAATTTTGTGTCTGGAAGACGATATAGAATCAGCAAGAAATACGAAACTCATTTTATACATGTTTGAACAAATGTCAGGTTTAAAGATTAATTTTAATAAAAGTGAAGTGGTGATGGTGAGTCAGGAAAATCAAAAGTCGTTAATGTACTCAAATCTGTTCAATTGTGCTATTGGGAAGTGGCCGATAAAATATTTGGGAGTACCTGTATCTGGCTCTAGGCTTCATGTGATGGATTGGCTCCCCTTAGATGAGAAAATTCTTAAGAGTCTGGATGGCTGGCGAGGAAGTGCATTATCTTATGGTGGGAGATTAACTTTGATTAATTCGTGTTTGAGCAACATTCCCACTTATTGCATGTCTATGTATTTGCTCCATAAAACTATTGTCACAAAAATTGATAAATCCAGGAAAAGGTTTTTTTTGGCAAGGAGGAGGGAATAAGAAGAAATATCATCTAGTGAAATGGTGTAAAATCTGCCTTCCAAAGAAAAAAGGGGGATTGGGAATAAAAGATCTGAGAAAAATGAACTTAAGTTTGCTAAGAAAGTGGTGGTGGAAATTGAAAAAAGGAGAAGGTCTTTGGCAAGAAATTGTTAAGAACAAATATCTTAATCAAGCCTGTGTGAGACAATTGAAATGGAAGAATTCAAATTCCCCTATTTGGAATGATTTGTTGAAAGTAAAGGACTTTTATTTGCAAGGAAGAATACTGATTGTTGGGAATGGGAAACACACTGACTTCTGGAGAGATATTTGGTGTGGATCTATCTCTTTAAAAGATAAATTCCCTGAGCTCTTTGAAATTTGTAATGAACAGGAGTGGACAGTAGCTGAAGCAGCTCATCATAGATGGTGCCTTAGTTTTAGGAGGTGGTTAGGAGAACATTTACAAGTCCAATTAAGGCAGCTGAGAGATATGTTAAGTGCATGTGCCTTATCAAATGAGGATGATTTTCCAAAATGGTTGTGGGAAAAATCTGGCTGTTTTTCGGTGAAATCTATGTATGAGCATTTGTGTAGAAATGAGATCACTACAACTAATAAAAGAATCTGGAGAGCCAAGATTCCTTTGAAGATTAAAATTTTTATGTGGTTAGTAGAGCAAAATGCAATTTTAACCAAGGATAATCTTCGGAAGAAAAATTGGCACGGTGACAAGAAATGTGTTTTTTGTTCCGAGGATGAGACTATCAAGCATTTATTCTTTGAGTGTTCTATGGCCAAATACCTTTGGAGTTTAGTAGCTTGGACAATTGGTTCTAATTGCAGGCCAAATTCTATTGAACGGTTTTGGACTTGGATTAAATTTTGCATCCCTCAAGGGAAAACATTCATATGGCTGGTTTGGCTGCAATAGTGTGGGCTATCTGGAAGTCTCGGAACAATGTTTGTTTTGAAAACAAAGTAATTAGATCACCAACTGAGATCCTTTTCCTGGCATGCTCTTTTTTATCTTATTGGGCAGGTCTGCAGAAGGAAGCTGATAAGGGAGCTACGGAGGAGGGAGCAGCAATGCTCAAGGTTGCTGCTCTTCATTTCCACCCTCATGAAGCTGGACAAGATGATACTGGGATGGTTTTGCTCCAATGAAGCAAGATATGCAGACAATGAATGGAGTAGATGCTTCATCAAAGGTAGACAGAAAGTTAGTTTCGTGAAATGCTTTTGCTGATTGTAAATATGGAGGGTGCTCTCTGATGGGCAAAGCGGAAGTCTGGGTTCTGGTTCTACTTTTTCTAGTAGTTGGTGTTTTGTGGTTGGTTTGTTCTGGTTAAGCAACCTAGTTGTTACCCTTGGTGTAGCAGCTGGGTTAGCAGATGTCGCTAGGCTGGATGTTTGGGGAGTATCTCAGACAATCTGTGACTGAAAAACAGTTGTAATTTCGTTGCCTAACCGGGAATGAAATTCGGGTATGCCCGTTGTGGAAAAAAAATAAGGATTCAAGCATAATTGAAAACAACTCCCACCTAAAATTTTCTTACCACCCCTTGCAGAGGATCCATACGTCGGGTCCATGGGTGAAAATTCATTGATGAATTGTGACGTCAAACGCAAAAGATCATTTTCTATAGGGTTTACGCTGTTTGGAAGCTATTTTTTTCACTAGTCAAAAACTTACCTACCTTGCGTATCTACATCCCTATCTGCCCACGCTATGACCTTTCTGATTTGATTTGGTCTTTGGTTTTACTGCATGTTATGCAGTCTTATTTTTTATTAAACGTACTTGCCGCATATGCGTTCTTGCTGGTACTAGATCATGAAGAAAATTGGACCACGCTAATGTGCGATAGGTCGCTCCCGAGACGACCGTGCAACCTCTCTCTCCGACCAAATCATGCATGAGTACATAGCGCACAACTAGCAACTTTTTGTCACCAAGTGAATCACGCACCTGGTGCAGTGCAACCACAGAGAAAAGTGACATCATGACACTTTTTTTACGTATGTACGATCTTTAAATAGCAATATATCTCTCATATGATATCCAAATTTTATTCTATTTGTACTTGTATCACCTTTACGAGGAGATCTACAAAACAAGATCTATATTGTATATGTTTTGGAGTCGTTTTATTTATAATATCAACTTATATTAAGTGACCTAGTAACTTATATATAGAGATCATGTATCAATTTATGAAGATGTTGTACGGTGAAAGTGCATCTAGGCACTTATATGTTTTGGTGATTTGTATGACAACATGATTAATGAACTAACTTGTTTGCTAGAACATATGAGCAATGATTTATTCTTATGTATACTCATGTGATATGTTCACTGATAAGAATATGTGCTCTCTATTGGTTTATGATGACATAAAAGCAAGCAAGTATATGTGATCCATGATACAAAAGGTAAACAATGACAAGTGAATAGAAATGACAAAGGAGACAATAGCTGATGAGGACATCACCACGTTGCACATACACGAGCCGGACTCGTCTTCAAGTTACAAGTCGTCGCCATGTCAGACATTATCTTCGGTTCGGTTTTAGCCGACATGTCTGCGCTTCAACTGTAATTTCTCCTTCATACGACGTCCAAACAAGGCGTTCTTGGATGCGTTGGAATCGTGACGACGAGACGCTTCTTTTGGTTCTGGTCCTAGCTCTAGAAGATTCGTGGATCATACTGTGTGGCCATGAAAAGGTGATGCGTCATCTGTTTTTGGCCTTTTTAGGCTTTGTATCGTGTCGGGCCTCTCGGCCCATGTTGTGGATGCCCCCCTGGCGCGCCCTCAACCATAGCTCGACCCTAGACTATTAAATTCAGTAGCCGCCATCGTTTCGACTCGGGTTTTGCTTAGATTAATCTGTCGAGAATAGTTTCGCCGTTATCGGTTTGTAGAACCTCAACTTTTGACAAGAATCATACATCTGCAGTGTCACTTCATATTGAGAGCCGCTTCTTTCGAGTTCTTGCTTGTGTTCTTCGTTTTGTAGGCAGGGATTAGCCTTCTTGGCGAGGTCAATCGGGTTGTGACACGATTGATAACCAGAGGAGTCGTGGTGCTAAGATTGCAGGGTTCGAGTTGCTGACTTGAAGCCGGATCGGTGTGTTGCGTTCCGCCCCAAACGAGTTATCCATCGCCTGACGGAAGATCGGGAACCCTATTCCCCATCAAGTGGTATCCAGAGACAGGTTTACCGTCAGGTATATACATCCTTTCGCATTCGTCCTATAGTCCAGAAAATTACCCTACAAAAAAATTGGTTTGTTCATCGTATTTTGCTGTCCTAGTACATTTTTAGCCTTTATAATTTTGTTTCAGATTCGCTTGGTTGAGTTTGTGTCCGTGGTCGAGTCTTGTTGCTGGTTTTAGTTGTGTTCGTGTCGTAGTTTAATCGCCTGTTGTGTGATTTGTTTTGTTTCCGCCGCTATCCCTTCCACCGTGACCAGATTACAAGTTGTGCCACCACATAACTCGACTTACCCTCGCTAGCCGCCTTGCGTGAACTCCTACCGTGCAAGCCCTAGGTAGGTTGCGAGCCGCCGTGTGTTTATCGCCTTGGATCGCAGCCCTTCTTGGTTCATCTTACATACCCTAACTACCGCCGGGCATACAGCCGAATTGAGCCTCCGGAGAACCATATCGTGTGCCTCTCGAAAACCATAACTTGAGGTACCTTCAGTAAAACGTGCATAACTTTTCGCTCGATGTTCCGATTTGGCTCAATTTTTTACAGCAGCTTTGTGACTCAATTGTGAGGGGACCCAAACTCGGCTACGCCATGTTTGCCTGAGTCAAAATATTCAAAAAAATTGGGAAGATAAAGAAAAAAATTGATCAAGTTGTTTTAGGGTTTTCAGCGTTTGTTCCTGAATTTCCCTAGGCCGCATCTCACCTCAAAAAAGGGTGCAAATTTGTGTGCTTGTAGCTTTTAGTATCCCTGTTAAGATAAAAATATAAAAAAATAGTTGAAAAATAAAAAACTCATGATTCCTACTAGTCCTGAGGTTTTGGAGGGAAATTGCTGAAAATATTAAAAACAATTGCATAGAGTGTTGTTTTGCTTGTTCTGTGAGATTTTTCCATCGTTTATTGTTCCAACTTGTTGTGCTACGTATAGGACACGTCTAAGCCAGCAATTATGACTTGTACTTTGGATACTTATTGAACTTTATTATTCTGCATTCGTTATTTGCAACTCCTTGCTACATATTGTGCCTTCCCAAAGCTCCACATACACTACTTCAGGTCAGTACAGCGAAGATCCTTTGCAATCTTGGTACTACCTCCTCACAAGTATTACGAACTAGCCACCAGTTGTATCATCCACTGCCTGCATTGGTAAGAACTTGGTAAGATGTGTGTGAGGGTGTGGTTCCACCAAGCAAACCGCATAGTTCATAGGGCATTTGTTGATCACTAACCATGCCAGACGACGTTCCTGTTTTGTCTAGTCAGTTGGTGCAGGTAACGAACGAGCTGAAGGACCTCTTCATGAAGGAGTTGAGCCAGCTAACGACGGAGATCAAGGCTGCCTGTCACACAATTGAGGGTGTGGACAAGTGAGTCTCCACGCTGACAACAAGGGTTCAACAACTCGAGTCCAACCCCCCCCCCCAAGCCCAAAGAAGAGGAACCCTATGACGAGGATGACGATGATGATGTTATCTATGGGTCTGATGGCGAGCTTGATCCCATCAAGACCCAAGCGGAGAAGCTACGTCGTCGCCGTCTTCGCAAAAATACAACAAGTATGCGAGGTAACAGGAACCGACGCCATCAAGATAATGATGATCCTTACGCCAAAGTTAAATTTACTATACCATCTTTTTATGGGTGTTATGATGCAGAGGAATATTCAGATTGGGAGATGACAGTAGAACAGAAATTTGCTTCCCATCTTGTACCTGATCAGCATAAGGTTCGGCAAGCCACTAGTGAATTTAAGGATTTTGTAATAATCTGGTGGCATGGATGTGCTTCTTTAAACATACAACCTACTTCTTGGAGTGCGCTTAAACTTTCCATGCGTGATCGATTTGTTCTTGCCTCTTATAAGCGTGATTTGCGTAAGAAATTGCAACGTTTAGAGTAGGGTAATTTGTCTGTTCAGGAGTATTATGCCAAGTTACAAAAGGGCATGATTCGTTGTGGGGTAGTAGAGGATCTTGAGGATAAAGTGTGTCATTTTTATGGTGGCTTGAGACGTAAAATTCAGGATATTGTTGACTATAAAGAATTTACTACCACCAACCAGTTGTTCCAGCTTGCTATGCTTGCAGAAAAAGAATTGTAGGGACGACCCAAGACCGTCACGCCAACAGCAAGTAATCGAGCGACGCCACCATCAAGTACACGTTCGACGCCATCAGCGTCAGCACCAGCTTCTGAGGTACGGAATATGTCTAATGTGCAGGCCCAACAAAACAAGAAACCGACTACTACTGATAAGAGCTCATCGAGTAAGTCTGACAGCATCGTGTGCCACCGCTGCAAGGCATGGGACATGTCATGAAGAATTGCCCAAGTGTTCGTGCTTTTATCGCTACACTCGATGGGACTGGATATGTAAGTGCTAGTGACATTGAAGATGATTTAGTTCTTGCGACTAACGCTGTTGCAGATTCAGAGGATGATGAGGGTGACGTAATTGACTCGGTTGCCGCATCAGCGGAATTCCATAGCTTGGTTCTTGTGCAGCGTACATTGGGTTCGCAGGTGGAACGTGAGGACGCGGAGAAGATCCAACGCAAGAATTTATTCCACATGTTCCTCGTCGTCAACGATTGTCATGTGCTCACCATAATTGATAGTGGGAGTTGCAACAACTTGGTGAGTTCAGATTTGGTAGAGAAGCTTCACTTGCCAACACATCTCATTTCAAATCCCTACCACTTAGAATGGTTGAACAGTAGTGGTCAAGCTAAGGTAACAAGATCGGCACGTATACAATTTTATGTTGGTTCTTATCATGATTATGCTGATTTTGATGTTGTCCCGATGCAAGCTTCATCTCTTTTGTTGGGTAGACCATGAGAATTTGATAATGATGTTGCACACCATGGTAGAACTAATACATACACTTTCATGCATAAGAACAAGAAAATTAATTTGCTTCCTTTATCGCCTGCTGATATTAGGAAACATTTTAGAGAGCTTGCTGAAAAAGATAGAGCTAAATCTGCTAGTGTTGCATCTTCTGATGATAAACCAAAAGGGATTAAATTAAAAGGAGGTGCTTTATTGCTACTACATCTGCTGCTGCTGCTGCTTTATGTGATAACCCTGATGCTCCATGTTATACAATGCTTGGTTGAGATCAAAATCTGTGTCTTGCTACAAATTATTTAATGTCTCGTACTTTGCAGTCCCCTGCCGCTAACCTTTTGCAGGAGTTTGATGATGCGATGGAGTCAAGGACGACTCCAATTCAAGAAGGGGAGGATGATTAGGACATCAGCACGTTGCACATACATGAGCCGGACTCGTCTTCAAGTTACGAGTCATCGCCATGTCGGACATCATCTTCGGTTCGGTTTTAGCCGACATGTCTACGCTTCAACTGTAATTTCTCCTTCATACGACGTCCAAACAAGGCGTTCTTAGATGCGTTAGAATCATGATGACGAGATGCTTCTTTTGGTTCTGGTCCTAGCTCCTGAAGATTCGTGGATCATACTGTGTGACCACGAAAAGGTATTGTGTCACCTGTTTTGGGCCTTTTCAGGCTTTGTATCGTGTCGGGCCTCTCGGCCCATGTTGTGGACGCCCCCCTGGCGTGCCCTCAACCCTAGCTTGACCCTAGACTATTAAATTCAGTAGCCGCTGTTGTTTAGACTCGGTTTTTGCTTAGATTCTATTATTGGTTAATGGTCTCATACGAGGAAAAGCTTGTGGGCAAGGCATATGATATAATTGACATAGAAGATCAGATTGAAAATATCTTGGGTTAGTGTTGACACTTCTTACGATCCAATATCAGGATTAAGAATCACAATACTGGGTAAGGAGCGTTTAACTGGTTTTCCTTATGGCTTAGTAAAATATATAAATATTCTGCAAGCGCACAGAATCACTGTTGTATTACTTCACCAGGGAGTATTTCGATGTATCGTAATTTATATTTCCGTAGGGAAGCTTATGGCAAGAGTACTAGCAAACAGATATTTGAGACTATCAGAGAAGGGTACACGACTAACAAGACGGGGGATAACGGTATTGTATAGGAGTGGATATACCATGACACATAGCTCAAGGGAGACTCAGGTAAGAAAGAGAAGGAGTAGATAGTTGGGAGGAGAACGAGAAGAGATAGATGATTCCTGGGTATTGTCTATCTGGGTTACTCGGGTTAGAATACAAGGGTTGAGAACTAGCTCTAACAGATCAAGATAAGCTGAGACCTCGACTTCGGGATACAAAACCAGAGACACACAGAAAGGGGTGAGAAGGGGTGCCTCCAACCCTGCACGTTTGGGGATCCTACAGGCCGAGCCAGGAGTGATGGGTTACGGAGACCGTATAGGGCTGTTACCACCTAACGGTTACCACCTCCATGCCAGCTCAGGGATATTCTAAGGTTACGGACTAGTCTAGGTACCACACCCACACTAGACTACAACTACTTACTCCGCTAGCAGAAGCAAGCAATCTTGTCAATACTCCAGTGACAGTTCACCACAAGTATTGAGCAGAAACAAAGAACCCGCCAAGGCAAAGACTTGAATCTAGAACTGGGAGAACTAGGATCACAACAACTATAGTCTAAACCAGAAATACTTGCAACTAGACTAAAGTAGAAGCAGGATATAAATAACTCAGATAAGATGACAAAGATAATTATATTCATAACTCAAAGTCTTGCGAAAAGAAAAGGAAAAGATACAAGAGCTAATACCAGAGCTTCTGAAGACGATTCCGGAACCTCCGAGGCACAGTTCGACTCAACTCTAACTCCCAACTAAACTATCCTAACTCTACTAGAGAGAAGTGGAAATGATAGCTCCTTGGCTTGGTGTGTGTTTACAAGTGAGTGACCCCCCTCTATTTATAGCTTGAGAAGGTCGGTGAAGATGGAGTGGCAGCCAAGGGAGTGAGAGGCGGTGCTCCGGCCAATTCGGCCGAATCCTTAGATTCGGGCGAATTGGTGGATCCGGCCGAACCCTCCAGTTTGGCCGAACCACTGGATGCACCGCCCTTGCCCCCCAAGGGCTGGGATTTGCTCCTTTGGTCCGTTTGGCAGCTGGGGGCGGTTCGACCGAAGGCCTGGGTTCGGCCGAACTAGGCCTGGCCCGTGGCCGGCCCCCTATGCACCGTCTTTGCTTCCTGGGCTTCGTGGATGACTTGATCCAGGTGGTTTTTCATGTTGGTTCAGCCCAGAAGTGGTGGCGATCGTCCACGTGTCATGCACGGTCATTGCTTGGTCATCGTTGTCGTGGACGATTCTCGGTGTCGTATACGGCTAAGGGGGGTAGTCGGCCGAATCATGTCGTTCGGCTGAATTGGTCATTTCTGCCCCTTATAGCACGTATTTCTCGTTGTTGTACCTGCACAAGTGAAACTCACCAAAACTCGTGGAACTTTATTAGAAGTAAACCTAAGTACATGGAATGTCACATATATCATCTTTTATTCCCGAGTATTGGTGGTCGAAAACGTGTCGTAACGACTGCCAACAGTTAGTTGAAGACATGGATTTTAACGTGGTATTCATGGTGATGCAAAACAAAGCTAAAATTATAGTGGCCATATAGGATGAAAGGGATCAAACTGGATGGCTAGTGACGAGGTACTAAGCAAACAGAAGAACAAGATAGTCTTGTAGCAGAGGAACTTTGCTAGGGTGAAGAAGCTAGTATCGTGGTTTAGTCTCTAGGCATTAATCAAGCCTTATCTATTGAAGCAATGCAATGCATCCAATCATTATTTAATCAAGTATCGAAGTGACTTATGAATTGGTAATGGATTTTTGATCATACACTTGGATATTCTAAGTCGTTGGCTCTAGTTTGATTTGCTCAGCAAGAAAAGAGTGTTGTGAGCCCTCAAGTTGAGAGTGATCAAGTATGCCATCAATGAAGACACAAAAGCTCAAGTGGATATTTTATTTAATCATTTGTAATCTTGAGTATATGTATGCCGTACTATCAATATGGATGCAACATTAGTTGTTTGACAACACTAAAAGTGCGCATAGGTCAACCCATGTGAGATAGCCTTATGAGAGAAGTATTTTGAGACATAGTGTGTTGACTCGATCAAAACTGATTTTGGAAAGAGGTCTGGCCGGTTTGGGTGCTCAGAAGTGCTAACGGCTAGTTTGGTTTGAAAACCGGTGTGACCGGTCTGCCTGTGATCAGTAACGACTGATTTTTAGAGAGTGGGGGTATTTATACCCCTTGGCCCTCTCCTTTGGGGAGTGCTAGTTCCTTGGGCTTCTTGAGCGTCCAGTAACACTTGTAGCACCAACAGGCTTTCCCCAAGCATCTCTTTGTGAGATTGGTTGATATAGTTGATATCTTTGGTCTTGGGTTGAGAGCTGATTGTGTGTGAGCTGTAGAAAGCTAGAAAGAGCTAGCAAAATCAGTAAAGAGCAATTGCATAGCTTGAGCACTTGCGGTTGAAGTCTAGCAACTTGTGAAGCATTTGTTACTCTTGGAGGTGAAGCCTCCTAGACGTAGGGCTGGGCAAAAAAACTCGTCGCTCGTTAACTTGCTCGACTCGAATAGGAAGTGGCTCGGCTCGGCTCGGCTCGTTGGAAAATTATAACAAGCTGAGCCAATGTTTTAGCTCGGTAGTATAATGAGCCAGCTCGAGTAGGCTCGCGAACCAAAACAAGCAGTAGCAGCACAACATCTCAGCCGTAGCACAATAAGAAATATGCAACATTAGATCTATCTAGCAATTCCTCAATTCAAGATCATGTAAAGTATAAAGAATCAACTCAAACCCTAACCATGTTGCATGACACAATCCGATCTCTCAGCATGACTGTAGACTACATCTCTGATCCCCATCCCATACTTCCATCTCTTCCTACTCTGCTCTCGCTCACCAATGAAGTGAGTGGTGTGTGTGATGATATAGTTATGTAGAATTTTTTTCATTTACTCTCTTGATTACTTCTTTTTTTCTTCTATTCCCCCATGTGAAAGTGATTTAGGGTCTATTGTGATACAATTGATGGTTTATAATTTATAAATTTGAGAGGGTTAGTGGTGTACTGATTACTTCTTTCAATACTATGCTTGATTTATGGATCTTGGATTTTTTTACCCTACATTTATTTTTTATCGAGCTAGCTCACAAGCTTAATGAGCCAGCTCGAGCTAGCAAACGAGCCGAGCCAAGCCGGATATGTAGCTTGTTGAGATAAAGAGCTGAGCCGAGCCAACTCTTATCTTAATGAGATAGTTCAAGCTAAGCCAAGCCAAGCCAAGACGGCTCGATATCCTCCCCTACAGGCTAGACGGCTAGGAGTCACCGGTGAGCCACAAAGGCTGTGGTGTGCCACGAATTGTTTATGAGGGTTGCGGTCTTGCCTCCTTTGGGAAAAGGTCACAAGTTAGTGGAACCGAGTAAAGTGTCTTGGAGTGTATAAGCCCGCCTTTTAGTATGTAGCTCAACGGAGACGTATGATTCACTTTGGTGATTCTCTTGACGTCCATCAATTGGTTTGCCTCACTTGTTTAATTCTAGCATTTATATTTACTTCTGCTTCAATCTACTTGGTTGTGTTTGTCGTGTATGTAGGTACTTGGTGAACCTGGTAGAAATCATCTACACAAGCACCTCATCAAGTTTGGTTTATGTTAGAACTCCTAGAGGGGAAACCGGTCTAACCAGTTTTGGTACTGATAGTGTGGATTAGTTTTTGTAATTTGTAGAATCACCTGTTCACCCCTCTTTAGGAATCAAGATCCTTTCATATGGCAACCCTATATGTATCAACTTATGTAGACACGATATATAAATATGACAATTCAAATAATACAATATACTAAGGGCTGTTTGCCACAGCTCCAGCTCCGAAGTCCAGATTTGATTTATATTTTCTATGTTAAATTAAAGAAATTTAAATATTAATATTTAGTACAAACTTTAAATAAAATGATTCATCTAAATATTCTCTATGTGTCCCCAACTCCAACTCCAGGATTTCTTGGAGCTCCTAATACACAGCTCCAAGAACTCCACAAATTTTCTAGAGTTGGAGTTGTGCTTGTATCAAGGAAAAGTCTAAATTACTACACTCAAGTATGAACAAAGTCCATATAATGCCCTAAAGTATGTTTTGATTCATTTTACACCTATAAGTATCTCATTCGTTTTATCTACCCCTTCGTAAGATTTGTATTTCTTGTTTCTCTATGCACATATGGTGTTTTAAGTTAAAATTTTGTGGGGTGATAGAGGGCCATATATAGTATTTTACAAAAATACAATATAAATTTTTATCATTATTTTTCATGCACAAAATGTGGTTAATTTGTTATTAAATATCATAGCATTCGAAAATAATAATGAAAAAAAATCATAATATATATTTTTAAATATAATTTGTGATTCCCTCTATTATACCACAAAATTTCAACTTAGAGCAATATTTGTGCATGAAGAAACAAAAAAGAAAAGTCTCACAAAGGGGTAGATTGGACCGATTGAGATAGTTGTGAGTTTAAAATTAACCAAAACATACTCTAGGGGGTCATCCGGACTTTGTCCATACTTGAAGGTAGTAATTTAGACTTTTTTCTTGTATTATCAATTTATTAAGTATAAAACTTTTGTGTTGTCACAACCTATACGATGGTTCAATTAATTTATATTATATAATACTATCAGCTTCTATGTATCAACTTATATATGTATTAAATTTATGCATAGACAATATATCAACTTATGTAAAGATTATATAGCATATATGAACTTATATTGTGTGCGTACTTGTTAATATCTTAAACGTGGCAATGCTATCCACTTATGCATAGTGATTCTATCAGTTTATATTTATTATTAGTATTTAAACTCATAAAAAGATTGTATCAATTTTATATATGTATCAAACTTATGAACATACTATGTCAATTTATATAAATATTTTAGGTTCTATAGAAACTTATATTATTATATATCTATTTCTCAATATCTTATGCATTACAGTGCTATCAATTTATTCATAATGATTCTATTAATTTATATTTCTTAGTACTACTAAAGACGACTATGAACTTATATACGTATCAAACTTATGTAGAAATTGTAAATACATTATTAGCATATAGATACTGTATTAGTTTGTATGTATGTAGTTGTACTACCTACTTAACTCGCGCTGATAAGTTTACACATAAGTTGTTGCATAGTCAAAACATGTATTCAACATAATTTGTTAGTATATAAAATAATTTTAAAATATATGTATTATGGATCTAATTTAAGAGATCTTAGAGCATCTCTAAGAACCTAATATACTCTCTAAATCATCATTTAGAGAGTCATTTGAGTAAAAAATATTTTCTATATCTTTATACTTTCCAACAGCTTTTCTATATTTGTGCGCAGTCTAGAGAATCATCTCGCTCTGTATCTTTGGCTAGCGAGAAATCCGGAATAGAGGATGTCTATAATTGGATATCCAATTGAAGAGGCTGTTGGAGGTTTTTTTTACCAAAATCTCTATTTCTATAAGTTAGAAAAGATACAAATAATCTCTTGAAGATGCTCTTATCTATTTTTGGTACAAACGGAATTGAAAATGGCCACTTAGAAGAAAGTTACGAGTTACGACATTTTTTACGGTGACAAGAAAAAACGCGTGGGCCGTAGTAGCCCACTTTTTGCTGCCAGGCCGCGGCAGACCGCACAGGGGTTGCGCGAGCGCTTTTTACGAAGAAAATTGGTTAGGGCAACGGGGCATTGCTTTCATATTGCGTAGGCAGGGGCGGTACCGGATCATGTTTTTTTTCTTCTTCGTAATTCAACTTGACTCTAACAAAATTTAGCTCAGAAACTAGTATTATTTTAACCGGATTCTAGTTAGATCCGATTTTTAAAATTTCTAGTACACAATTGATGTCCTTTAGCACCCGTATGCGTAGCCCATTACCCTAGCCCATTTCGATGGCCTTAAATCTACACACTCAGCGTCTCAGCCCGAGGGAAAAAGCCCATTCCCAAACCACGGCGGTCCATGACCGCAAAATCGCGAGTCCAAGCTTTTGCTAGCAAAATCTCAACTCCACTGCTACCACTATTACTAGGCACCGCTCCTGCACATCTCCTCGATCTCGTCGTCGTCTCCCCCGGTGGCATGCTCCGCTCCCGCTAGATCCGATCTATCTATGGATCCCCGCCGCCTCCCCGTCCTCCTCTTCCTCCTGCTCGCTTTCTTCTCGGCCGCGGCCGCCTCCGACGAGATCCACGGATGCGGCGGCTTCGTCGAGGTCGGTGTCCCTCACGTTACTCGATCCCCGTGCGCTTCACTTTGGTTCGGCTTGGCTTTGTTACTGATGCCACTTGGTGTTTTGGGCTCTGGGTTGCAGGCGAGCTCCGGCTTGGCCAAGTCAAGGAAGGCGTCGGACTCCAAGCTCGACTACTCCGACATCACGGTACGCTGGCTGCGCCCTTGTGTGCCTGTAGTTGCGCACTTGCGCTCTGCTAGCTGTCGTTGCTGATCGAGCTGTGTCTGGTATTTTCGTTAATGATTCGACTAGTGTCAATGCACCGTTTGCTTGAGGTTTCTCACTTGAACTGGGCCTAGTGGAATGAAGTGTGTTAGTTTCGAATTGCCTGTTCTGTTGGGTACTTGGATTCTGCTCGCTATCACATTAGTCTGCAAATGCTTTTGCTTATGGGTTTGGGATTCGTAGAGGTTTACATTCTATCAGGATCGTTAAGAATTATCATTGGAGGGTTAGAAACTTATAAAATGTTGTATCACTGGTGTTTTGATGCTTGATACTGTGTGTACACTGTGTTTTATTGTTTCTGGTAGCTTTGGTGAAGACACAAGTTATGCTTGGGGTGAGCTGAATACCCACCCAGATCCAGTTAGGCATAGGGCGGATGAAATTTGGGGTAATTTCATGTATTTTCAGGTTTGCGATGGTGAGAATGCTGTAACTATTGGAAATTCATTTGACGGTTGCTGTACTTTTCATGAGGTCCTTGTAAGCATAATAGCTGGTACTCCATAGCCATATACATTCATTCTCTGTGAAGTTTCTACCAGTTGAATATTCCATTCTCTATGCTGTCAGTACTTTTCTTTTTCACCAGTAAAGGTTTATGCTACTACTACCACCGCAGAGGGATATTCTCATCTCTCCAATAGTGACATATGCAAACTGTAGTCTGTAAATACTAATTACATTTAAAACATGACAATTAACGTATGCATACTTTGTTGTTTCTGTGTATACTCTGTTAGTTATGTTTGTGCTTGGTGTGTACATTTATGTTTGTGATTTGGACAAAGCTTCAAACTAGTTCCCTCTTTAGCTATGTTTGTTATTTGGACTAAACTTCAAGCTGATTCCCTCTTGACTTTCTTTGTCAGGTTGAGCTGTGCACGGTTGATGGTTTGGTTAAGGAAAGCACACAGTGTGCTCCTAATGGCTACTATTTTATCCCTGTCTATGACAAGGTATCGCTATGTTTGTTGTTTGCCTTTAGTTCTGGTTGTCTTTTTATAAGTGTCCTAATTTTGTTTATATATATAAGTTTATTGCAAGTAAAAGAAAGACTTGAAGGAACCTAATCCCTCCACTCAGGAAATGTGTGATGTTTTGGGTTTGCGTGCAGTCAGCCTGTTTAAACTTTGACCATCAAATGCTCTAGCTAGATTTGCCTTTGAAAAGTAGTTTCATACCATGACATGATTGTATATTTATACTATTAATGTGGTCAAGGTATTTAACATAATTTTGCGACTGGAGGAGGTTGTTAAGCTAATAATTTGATATTTTCCCCTGTTGCCACTAAAATAATTTTATGTCTGTTACTTATGCTTGTTGCTTCTGTTACCACAGGGTTCATTCATGGTCAGAGTTAAGGGCCCAAGGGATTGTCATGGAAGCCTGAAACTGTAAAATGATGCCTTGACTGATTTGTCATTCATCCCCCTTTTGTCTTTATACTAAGTACTAAGTGCATTTGTCCTTTTTCTTGGGTGACATGTTCACCTAACACTTCAGGTTCCTGTTGTTATCGATCACAACGGGTGTAATGGAAATGCAGATATAAATTTCCAGTTCACTGGGTTTGTTTCTTCAGCCATTTAGTTTCTGCATGAACAAGAATCACATTGAAACTTCAGCTGTTAATACATGCATATACCATGCAGGTTTATGATATCGGGTAAAGTAGTGGGCGCTGTTGGTGGCAAGAGCTGCTCAAAAAAGGGAGGACCTTCTGGTGTGAAAGTTGAGCTGATGACAGACTCTGATGAATTGGTTGCATCTGCATTAACATCATCATCAGGAGAATATTCATTTACGAACATAATTCCAGGTTTTTCCTTGCTTGATGTGCTTTATTTTTTTAAAAAAAGAATACATGCAAAATTTGTTATGAGTACTGTTCATATCGTGTATATATGTCACATCCATCTGGTTATTAGGAGGTTCCAGTTGTACGTTGAAAACAATTATATATGATATGATACCATTGCTAGCCACTAATGTGATGTTTTTGTTACAACTCTACCATAAATACCAAGAACGAGTCATTTACTGATTTGGAGATATCATTTTGCCACTTTGAATGTGCACAATTTGGAATCTGCTTTGAATTTGACTGAGTTCTCAGTTTTTGACTTGAAAAAGGGAGATAGGCCTTTTGTGACTGCTCAACATGGTTCAAATGCCCAAAATATGCCCTATGATCAGCACTTCACTCTATCGTAGACCATCTTACTTGTTCATGGTTCTCTCTCCCCTACCCATGTCCAACACCTTGGACCACCACAACCCATCATCACCCTCTATATCACCACAACCATGACTTTAGTAATGTGAGAATGCTGAGTGGGCTAGAACTTATTTTGTATTTAATTCTTTTTTTACTTTATTCTGTGGCTCTGCGCCTATAGTGCCTTGGTCTAATATTGTAAAAAACAGGTTGCATATTTGTGTACCCTTTTTGTTTTTCTCCTTATCTTTATGCTCCTTTTCCAGGGCGTTACAGATTACGTGCTTCTCATCCTGATTATGATGTCGAGTTGAGAGGCTCGCCGGAGGTTAGGATCATATATGTTTTCCCTTGGATTGACTCTTGTAATAATGATCTTATTGTCTTACACACTACATTTTACTATATACAGGTCGACTTGCGGTTTGGACATGTTGTGGCAGATGATGTCTTCTTTGTATCTGGATACAACATTTATGGCACTGTAGTTGCACAGGTTTGGATCTACAACCATAAGATTGCACATCCCTTTTGAAATTTTATTTGCTTTGTTTAGCAAATCCTCATATTAAACATATTCCATGCGTTTTCTTTGCCAGGGAAATCCAATATTGGGAGTCCACCTGTACTTATCTGGTGCTGATGGAAAGTTCACGTTTAGATCACTACCTTGCGGTAAGTCTCTAGCCTATTCAACCAATAGAATGCCATCTAAGTTTGTTATGTCAAATTTCTTCATGAAAATTGTTCGAGATTTCTTGTTGAGATATGTACTTGTGATGTCTTCATGTGCATCAATACATTGATTATTGTTTCACATACCTCTGCTGATCTAACTGAAAGTAATGATCTTCTAAATGAGAAAATATACCACAAACACTGATTCCGTGTACTCATGAAGTAGTTGTGGTATACACTTTAATTGTTTGTTCTTATTCAGTGATGATCATGTTCTGCTATCTCCGGTTCCCTATATAATGTTACACGTTTACTGTTTGCTATAATTGCAGGTAGCTATGAGCTGTTGCCATACTACAAGGGGGAGAACACTGTCTTTGATATTTCACCATCTTCACTTCCTGTTTCTGTTGAGCATAGTCATATGACCATTCCCCAAAAATTCCAGGTATTGCTTGAAATTACTTTACATTTGAGTTTGATCTGTAGAAGTTTTGGTAAAAGCTGTTTACTTCAGGATAGAAAAATGAACATCTACTGTTATTAACTCTAGGAAAATGTCATTTGGATTTCATCAGCAGTTGGATAAGCCTTTATGATTTCAGAATAGTAGGTAGAAATGACAGTGGATATGCAAATAGAAAACTGTACATGATTCAAGCAGTAAAATTGTGAAACTGTTGCAAGGTTGGCTGTACACAAGTTTTTGGATTATGTGATGATTGTGGACCTTTTATATTTCCGCATATTATCACTAACTTTTCAGCAATTTACCTTATATGTTTAACTAGGTTACCGGATTTTCTGTTGGAGGGCGTGTTGTTGATGGTTATGGTGCTGGTGTGGAGGGTGCCAATGTTATAGTTGATGGCCAGTTGAGAGCTGTAACAGATAGTCTTGGGTACTACAGACTTGATCAGGTACTAAACTTGTTTTGTTTGAAGTTTCTTACTCATCTTGATGTCACAACACCTTTTCTTCTTACATTAACTGTTCTTTTTTCCCTGTTACGAAGTTACACTAGCCATTCTATGACTTGGTTTCTTAGTTATTCAATTCAATATGGTGGTCGTGGTGCAACCTAGCAGGTTGCAAGATGATAATAATATTTAATCGTTCATTATCAATAGTGAAGAAGTAACATAGTTAGCTACTAAAGCGAAGAGAAAATTATGAACTCAGTTTAGCAAGTCAAGATATGTGTCGCAGTAATCGTTCATTATCAACAGTTAATTTTTTTGAAACTTGGGCAGGAGCACTGCCATGTCATTTAAGGAGGCTCATTATCAATAGTGAAGAAGTAACATAGTTAGCTACTAAAGCGAAGAGAAAATTAGGAACTCAGTTTAGCAAGTCAAGATATGTGTCGCATCGAGCTGCGAGTCTGTATTAGAAGCCGACAAGCTGTCTTACATACAATACTGTATGAGATGCTCAAAATGGAAGTGCAGCCTTCATTTTTTGTGCTTATCAACAATACTAATGAGCTAAATACTACTGCATGTTTGCAGTAATAGGATAATACTAGTAAGGTGATGTCTAATGTATATTTCAGTAATCACAAGTACCATATGCAAATTAGCTCTACAAGTTACAGAAATAAACTAGCAATTAGGCAAAAAAAACAGTTAGAGAATGAAATTACATAGTAGAAAGCAAACCAAACATAGTACTTGATTACTAACTCCTAAGAAAGGTGAACTACCAGATTTCAAGCGCCAAACCACGCATTAACTCAATATAAGGTTTCTGTGGAATATTGAACCAAGTCATCGTACCCTTTGCTTTATTTTGCCATATCTTTTTTACCTTTTGTTGGCATATGCTCTTGACAAAGCTCCAAACCTGGCATAATTTCTTATCTTTCTGTACATGGCAATCACAGTAAAGCATACATCGGATTTGCTCAGCTTCTTTGATTTGTTTGGATTTAATTATTTTTTTCTGGAAACTACTTTTATACGACTTAGATAATGGATCATCTTCACCAGTTATCTCTTGAGTTTGAGGGGAGAAGAATATTTTAGATTCTATGTATTCAAACGCACACATTGTTCACATCATATAGAATAATTCACTTCTTGATGATGCACAAACTTGACATATCCTAAAAGCACAAACATTGGTGGAATATTTCATGTACAGAAGCTGGAACATTAACTGCATACCATTTCACTGCTCAGCTCTTGTTATGGTATGGCCTTGAATTTACACAGTGGAATCTATGTAACGGCAAGGGTTCAAAATTTTGTTTTTGCAATCACAAAATAGTTATTTCCTCAAATTCAACAAAAAGAAAACAAGATACTATACCTGTTTTGGAATTTGTGCACTGGCTCAACATTGCACTCAAATGGTACACGCTATTTTGAATTTCCATCTATAATGAATTGTCTTCTGTGCTGCCCTTATGTAGGTTACATCCAAGAAGTATACTATAACAGCTGAGAAGGATCACTATAAATTCAACCGTTTGGAGAATTTTATGGTAACATTGTGTTTCCTTGGGGCATTCTTATCTCCAGTTAGATTTACAGCTCAAATGACTCAGTTTCATGTTTTGACTAAATACATTCTTTCCATTAGATTTTACCAAATTTGGCCAGCATTGATGATATCAGATCAGTCAGATATGATGTATGTGGTATTGTTCGAACAGTAACTCCGAATTCAAAAGCAATGGTACTGCCTTATCCATCATTTTGTTTCACTGAGATCACTTGAAAAACTATTCTTACAATTTCACCGGGATGATAGGTGACTATAACACACGGACCTGAAAACATTAAGCCGCAGCGGAAATTAGTGGGAGAAAATGGACAATTTTGCTTTGAGGTTTGTGCCCCACCCCCTCCCACCCCCTTCACTCACTTCTGTTTCCTTGCAAAATTTAGGCCCTGTCTGGCACAGCGCCAACTCCAGAAAATCAATGGAGTTCTTGGAGCCGGGTATGAGGAGCTCCAAGAAATTTTGGAGTTGGAGCTGGGATTGTATAGAGAGTATTTAGATGAATCATTATGTTTATAGTTCATACTAAATATTACTACCTCCGTTCCAAATTACTATTCGTTGTTGACTTTTTCGTTTAACGTTTGACCATTCGTCTTATTCAAAAAATTTCACAAGTATCATTTATTTTGTATGTGACTTGCTTTATCATCGTATACACTTCAATAATAACTTATTGGTTTGTATATTTAGACAAATTTTTTGAATAAGACGAATGGTCAAAGATCATGAAAAAAAGTCAACAACGAATAGTAATTTGGAACGGAGGTAGTATTATTTAAAGTATATTAATTTAGCATAGAAAGTGCAAATCTGGGCTGTAGTTTGGAGCTGGAGCTGTGCCAAACAGGCCCTTATATTATACACTTGCATACAACGGGTAATTCCTTTGTGTTTGACTAACTCTTCTATATGAATATAGAGGTCATGTATTGCCATTTTAAATTGTATCGCAAGTTTTTAATCTTCATAGTGGTTGCTACTATGGTTAGTTTAACAATAGCAAGCCAAATGGGTCTCAAACTCATAGGCCGTCAAGACATAATATTCCAGTCAATAATTGTTTATATCCTTGTGAAATATGGTCTTATCTTAGCATGAACCAATCTATGATGTTAATAGCTTCTACACTGCTTCTTGATTTGAACCTTAGATGGCATCATTACTAATTAGCTTTCTTTGCGCAGGTTCCTGCTGGTGAATACCAGCTATCTGCAATACCTGTAGATTCTGAACGTTCTTCTAGTCTTATGTTTTCACCAGGATCTATAAGTATCAATGTAAATAGCCCATTGCTTGATCTGGAATTCTCTCAGGTAAACAAGAGCATTACTTTAGCTTATCTTTTCCTTAGAAACACTATGTTAGATTCCACCAAGTTTTATAACTCGTTTTAGGTTGAGATAATACCTGAGAGGATTAACTCTTTGTTGGCAGTCACAAGTCAATGTTCATGGTAAAGTTTCGTGCAAAGAGCAATGCGATCAAAATATTATGGTCTCGCTTGTTAGATTAGCTGGCGGTATTGAGCAGGAAAAGAAGACGACTACTTTGGAGCACGATAATGTCAATTTTGTGTTCAAGAAAGTATTTCCGGGAAAATATCGTATAGAGGTAAAACCTTGTGTTATAGTTACTGCTAAAAGAATCTTCATTGCTTACTAGTATTTTCCATGTCATAACTTTTTGTGATACATTATTTCTAGGTGAAGCATTCTTCATCTGAGGGCTCCCCTAAGGATGATTGGTGCTGGGATCAAAGTAGCTTGAATGTAGATATTGGCACTGATGATGTGAGGGATATTGCGTTTGTTCAAAAAGGCTACTGGATTGAGCTTGTTTCAACTCATGACACTGAAGCATATATTCAGCTTCCAGATTCTTCTAAACTTGACTTGTTGATAAAGGTCCTATCTCACAACTAAAGGAATCTACATTATGTTTGAATAATGGAACCTTCATTTAACTCAATCCGCTTTTCTTCTCGTACAGAAAGGATCTCAAAGGATTTGTGTAGAAACTTCAGGGCAACATGAGATCCATTTAGCTAATCCTTGTATTTCCTTTGGGAGCTCGTCTGTTCTGTTTGATACAGGTAATCCAATGGTGAGCTTTTCTCCTACTTTACGTATATCTGTATCCCTGCATGGTTCAGTTTGGCACCCTAACATTGAAAGTTTCCCTTTCAGCCGGTTCATATCAAAGCAGAGAAATATCTTGTAAAAGGTGAAATCCATGTGAACATGGGCTCCCTTCAGGAAGAGATTGATTCCAAGGATATAGTTGTGGATGTCTTTAAGAGTGATGGTAGCTTCATAGAAAAGATATCCACCAAACCTGCCCTTGGAAAGAGTAATCAGAATGGCTTTACTGCCTTTGAGTACTCTATATGGGCTGACCTGGGAGAGGACTTCATCTTTGTCCCTCATGATTCTAGGTATTGTTTTATATGTATTCCATTACGTTGTTTTCTGCTGCCCTATATATTTTTGAGCCTCTAGTTTTGTTGGGGGGAAAGTTCTGCCTTGAATTTGTTTTTTTGAAGATTTCCTTGTATCAGAAAATAATTATGTAAATATTTTATTAAACTGACATGACTTACCATATTTTCAGCTCTGGAAGGAAAAAGGTCCTATTTTATCCAGCAAGACAACAGGTGAGTGGCAGCTGATAAGTGAACTTTTAAAAAAATTAAAACCATGGTTGTAATTATGTGTAGTATTTAAACTGCAGTATTCAGTCTCTGAATGGATGCCAAGACACTGTTCCTCCAATCACTGCAAAAACTGGTCTATACCTTGAAGGATCAGTGTCACCTGCAACATCTGATGTTGACATCAGGATTCTATCAGCTGGAAAGAGCAATTATGCCCATCTGAACAAAGGGGATGTAGCAGCAGAGACAAAAACAGATTCTGATGGATCATTCTTTGCAGGGCCCTTGTATGATGAGTTGATGACATAGAATATAAAGTTGAAGCTTCAAAGGTCTGTATTACATTTTGAGCATATGTTTATGTTTTTATTTAATCTATTACTTAATTACCGCATAGTGTCTAGGAAATAGGTAATATACAGCACTATGGTGTAATAGTGGCAGGCAAGAGAGCACAACTGTCTAGTTCATGTGCTTAATAACTCTAAAATGACACACATTTTTCATAGGAGTTATTAGTGTTCTGTTGCCCCTAGTGATAGTATTCATGACATACATGTAATCTTTTAGATAATGGAAATAAACTTGCGGCCTCTGCTTAATGAGATGTACATGGCCTAGTACATTATTTGAAAGTTGCAAAATTAACCTGACACTTGCAGCATAACTACAATCTTTAATCAGCAATCACAAAGGGGTCTGTTTGTTGAATATTCTATCTGATATGATTTTCAACCTTCATGCAGGATGGTTATCATCTCAAGCAAACTGGCCCGTACACCTTTGCTTGCCAGAAGCTTGGTCAGATATCAGTGCAGATTTATGGTGAAAATTCAGAGCTGTTACCGTCAGTATTATTATCACTGAGTGGTGAGGAAGGGTACAGAAATAACTCAATTAGTAGTTCTGGTGGAACTTTCATCTTTGACAACTTATTTCCTGGAAGTTTCTATCTCCGACCTCTTCTTAAGGTACTTTGTTTCTTTATGCTCTTCTCTTAATCTTCTTTGTATTCCATGTGCTACATAATGCAAAAGACCATGGATTTTGATTTGGGAACTGTAACTTGACGGTATCAGTTCTCAATTGTCATCCCATGATGTTTATTTAATGAAAGTTTATTCACTTCTGACTGAAGTTTGCATTAGTTACTAAGAAATATAATAACATATTGATGAGTTTTGTGAATTTATAATTTCTTTTGATTATCCCTGGTAGGTTGAGCTCCAACTCGTGAAATTCTATCAGCTTATAAGCTTTTCTTAGTTCATACTTGGACGCATTTTTAGAAGGCAAAATAGGCATATTAGTCCCTCAACTTTTCCTCCAGGGTCAAGTTCTACTCTCAACTTTCAAATCGGTTAATCTAGTCCCTGAAGTCTCGTTTTTAGTTTAAATTTGTCCCTCATCTTTCGAATCAGCTAATCTGTCCCTCAAGTTTTGTTTTCGGATCAAACCCACCCCTCAAGTTTTTTTTTCTATTTATTTCACTATTCCTCAGCACCACCTCTTTATATGCAGCTGGTATTTAAATATATGTGGTTCACTAATTTATTTTTACCATCTCGTCTATGGGTTATCCTAATCAATGTTTTAAAAAGCGGCCAAAGTTTAGGCAACAGGTATAGGAGGTAATCTAAATGATTAGCCAGACTTCTAGGCCAATTATTCTTGGCAAACTTAATCTGAATGTTTATCTAGATGGTAAAAAAATAGCATACGACTTTTGTAGCAAACATATACGTGAAAGTGTATGGAGATAATTAATATATTTAGGTATAAAAATTTTGAGTTCTCTAGGGATGGATCTGACCCAAAAACAAAACTTGAGGGACTAGATTGGTGGATTTGAAAGTTGAGGGACGAGTTTGATCCAAAAACGTAAATTGAGGGACTAAATTGGCCAATTTCAAAGTTTGAGGGACGAACTCGACCCTCGAGGGAAAATTGAGGGACGAAAGTGACTATTTTGCCTTTTTAGAAATTTGGAAGCAGTGCATGAAGGTGCACAAGATGTGCTATCAACTCTTTGAAAAGTAATTTAAGTCGCAGAATCATATTTGTTTTTTTAGAGAGCTGCTAATGGTTTGATGTTTCTGCTGTAGGAATATAAATTCAATCCATCAGCAGTTGCTATTGATCTTAATTCTGGGGAATCTAGAGAGGCTGAATTCCGTGCAATCAGAGTGGCTTACAGGTTTGTTTCAATATTTGTTTATGAATAATTGTTTTTGGTCTGTAATATTTCTTTTGTATTGCATTTTGTGCAAAAAAAACACCTTATCAGCTTGCAGAAAGTTTGTGACTTGTTCTCTTAAGTTCACAGTGAGATATTCTTTGAATCCATAAAATCTGTATTTGGTGTGCCACCATTACTGGTCCATAGTAGGGTAAATTCTAGCAACCTAACAAAGATTAATGTCTTCGAATGCTTTAGGCCCTGTTTGTTTCCCTCTCAGATTAGATAGGCTAGATTATAATCCAAAGGCTGGTAAAAGTCCATTCTGGACTATTTCAGATTATTTGTGGTCCCATGGTGGTCCTATGATGATTTTTTTACTATACTACCCATAGCTTATAATCCAGCTTATATATCTACAAGGCAAACAAACACTCCAAACAGGGCCTTAGTGCCACTTTGAGTATCTTACCACTATATTTGCTACATGGGCAACACATGATTGGCTGATTTGTGTCGTATAGACCCACAATTTTTTTTTTCTCGAACACGGAAGAGAGCTATGTATCTTTGTATTAATAGAGAGAAATATAACAATCACTTTGTCTTGCTTAGGAGAACAGAGGGTTTGTGGCACGATCCCTGGTAAAGAATAGGACATGAGCCCAACAAGGGTACTTAAACTAGCCCCTCAACCCAACCTATTCCTTGTTCCTGGAGTTTTTGAGCTCCAGCATGTTTATTTGGTCTCATGTGGTTTAAATGGTGTTTATTGAGAACAGTAGGTCTTGTTACTAAATAATGGTACCTTGCTTAACCTGCTAAGTTGTTTTTAATGGTTTTGTTGTATGCTTCCCACATCATGTGTGCACAAAGTGATTAATCAGTTACATATGGTCCATGCCTGTTTGAAAACTATTTTAATGTATATTCATTACTAAATCTTAACTGTGGCCAATCAAGATACTAACTTGACCAACATTTCAATGTAGTGCCATGGGTTCTGTAACACTGTTAACTGGTCAACCAAAGGAGGGTGTTTTTGTTGAAGCAAGATCCAAATCCACAGGTTATTATGAGGAAGCTACTACAGATGCTGTTGGTAGGTTCCGTCTTAGAGGACTTGTTCCTGGAGCAACTTACTCTATAAGAGTGGTTGCAAAAGATAATCTCCAGTTTGCGGCAGTTGAGCGTGCTTCACCAGATTATGTGTCGGTTGATGTAAGTGCAACATAATTTATTGAAGTCCGATACTGTTTGCAATATGTCATTCTAAGTTACAAATGAGGCACTTCTTGTGCTTGCTTATTGTTTTTTCTTAATAGTATTTGCACTTCTAGGTTGGTCGTGAAGACATCACTGGTATTAATTTTGTGGTTTTTGAACGCCCGGACATAACAATCTTGAGTGGTCACGTGGTAGGCGATGGTATTGATATGTTGCAACCACATCTGTCTGTTGAAATTAGATCAGCAGCAGAGCCTTCTAGAGTAGAATCTGTACTTCCTGTTCCTCTCTCGTACTACTTTGAAGTGAGAGATTTGCCGAAAGGCAAGCATCTTGTTCAGCTCCGGTCTGGCCTTCCATCACATACCCATAGGTTTGAATCAGAGTTGGTCGAAGTAGATCTGGAAAAGCAACCCCAAATTCATGTTGGCCTCCTTAAATATAAAACTGAAGAGCGCCATCAGAAGCAGGTAAACATCTCTTCACACTTGCATCAGCATTGCAGCATAATTCTTAAATTCTTTCATACTGTAATTCTGAAATTCTTTCATACCTTTGCATTCTCAGACTTGAAGAACCATGGAAAATGAGTTACTGCACACTAGGGCTAGAAAATATAGATGCTCATTTATACTGACCGTGATATTTATATACTCTATCTGCATATGAAGAACAGAAAATGATGTGAACCTTTTCTTTTCTTTACTCACAACTAAGATTTACAAATGAAGTAGAAACATGTAATCTAACTGAATTCTTGTTTACATATGTGGGGATTAGAATTGGTCCCCTGGCACTGGTGAGTTAAATTAAACAATTCATCACTAGTTCTAACAGAATTGGTCTAATTCTTGAATATCCACTAACTGTGAAGTGTACTGGAGACTTTGACTTGCTAGTGAGTCAAATTTAATTGCATTTTTGGCTATTTCAGAAATCATGTAGTTTTTTTGTATGATGCAGGAACTGACCCCGGCACCAGTGTTTCCTCTTATTGTTGGAGTTTCTGTGATTGCATTGGTGATCAGTATGCCAAGGTTTGCTGCTATCTCAAAGCGGATTTCTTGTTACTAACTTTGGTAACTATGGGTTAGTAACCATTTCATTTGATGTTTTCATTTGTACAGGTTAAAGGACTTGTACCAGAGCGCTGTAGGAATGACTTCCCTTGGTTCAGGGGTTGCACCGATAAAAAAGGAGCCACGGAAGAATACGATAAGAAAGAGAGTGTAAACGGCAGATTAGCTTTAATCTTAGAGATCGAGAAATGAACACTCACAAATTGAGCACGTCAGGAGTAGATGTCTTGCTGTTCGTTTCCCCTCAGGTAATTTTGCAGATGAAAAGAAATCTGACAGTTGATGATGCGTCTGTAACATTAGTGGCTTCAAGTTTTGACGCCGAAAAGCCTGGCGTAGCCATTCCAAATGTTGTATGATAGCACTATGTATAGTTTTGCTTTTGCAGGCGCCGGATAATGCCCCCTATTTCCTACCAAACCAGCATTCCACTGAAGTGGTTTACAAATTACAAATCATTTTACAATCTTATTTTACTAGAAGAGCGAGTCGTGGTGTCGTAAGCTTCTGAGTCCTGATCATGCTCGGTTCTGTTTGGATTGGACTGCGTCTCACACCTTGAGTCCAAACATGGAGGATGCATCCTGTTTTCATACCGGTGGGTGCAGTACCTGACTAGAATAGTTGCCTGTCTTCATAGTACAAGTACGGAGTAAAATGGGCGCTATGATCTGCTCACTGGAGTGGGCCAGTTGGATCTGACGAAGAATTGGACCAACAGGGCGACCACTTCAGACACTGATTCAGAGAGCCCCCTGCCTCAAATTCCGGCTACCAAGGTCAGATTCTAGGTACTGTACAAAGATCACTTTCATTTCTTGGCCGTGTTTGTTTACTGCGGTTTAAAATTTAGGGGGAGGAATCTGCATGCATGAAGTACTAAATAAAGTCTATTTACAAAAAAATTTCATATATGAGTATAACTTTTGGTGATGAATTTAACGAGCCTAATTAATTCATCTTCTAATCATGTGGTCAAAAATCTCATTAGATTCCTCTTGTGAATTAGTCCAGAGTTGTGGAGGCAGTTTTGTAAACTATTTGATTTAATACTTCTAATTAGCGTTCAAACGTGTGAACATAATGTCAATCTAATCACCCGGTAGTGATGCCGTTGGCCGCAGATGGAGGAACAACGAGGAGGTTGGGGGATCTGACGATGAGAGGGGGTACGATGTGCAAAATAATGACCGAACCAATACACATTCATTCCTGGGCACACGAATAAGATGAATTATATATGATACGCTACAGGTGAACTGGTGATTGGCCGCTACATGTTACTCGAAACAATAAACCAAGCCATACTCCCACACCCGTCAAGAATAACAAAAGGCACTGTAGATAGTTAGCTCATCTAGGCCTAAAAGATACTGGCAAGATGAGATAATAGATGTGTAGGTTGGACAAATAAAGACCAAACATGAATGAGATGGACCCAGGTACTCATATACATGACCAAATATGAATGAGATGGAGTATATGCATGGCCAAATAATTCTGGCACTGCACATGACTCCAACATGTACAGGTCGACGAAGGGAAGTGTGTCATCAAGTGGAAGTGTGGAACTAGCGGTTGGCTAGTGTTATAACTCTAGTACCACAGATGGGAATAATCATGCGCTAATCCAACGCTTGATTCATTATCGAAGTTTACCTCAGTAACACAACCACATCCATCCAGAATGACAAAGCTTGGTAGCACATATTCTTTTGACACGTTGTCGTTGCACCGTCTTTGCCTGCAATGACATCCTCCAAATGCTACAACCGCATAACTAACTGATTGGTCCTATCCTATCATCATTCTTTTCTCTGTCCCTTTTCGAGACAAAGCTCCCCTGCTTACTTGCTTTGACTTGAAGTCTCTGCAAAGCATTTCAAACGAAAAACAAAAGGACATGATCTGGTAAGGCATCTGTGCCATGTACCAATTCATCTACCAACCAGACCCCCTTTCTTGTTCCTTTCAGTCTTTGGCGTAACTAAGTTTTAATCTTTCCGTGGGAAGTGGACTGCAATTAAAGGAATCATTATGTGACGGCCTGACGGGTGACCACCTGATTGATGACTGACTGCTACATGGAGCTAGCGGCACGTTGACACCTACGGAGTACTGGTGTTTGTTGGGTGTTAGCGTCAGGGAGCGTTGTCTCTGCCCGCCGTCTGCTGATGTGCTTAACAGCTAGATCGTGACGCGCCGGCTGACCAGTCGCTATACATGGATGGCATGCATTTGTTTGGTCCATGCTGCATTGTTCGTAACGAAAGACAGGCTGCAACTGGAAGGGTAGCTCTCAACTAGAAAATAGGAGGAAATCCATCAAAGATGTGTTAGAAGTACTGATGGGTCAGCTTGGAGAGGAGAGGGCCGAGCAAATAAATTAGCAGTTGACTGATTGTTAACAGAAGCTAATGCATTTTCATCAGAGAAAAGGGCGATGCTGACTGAGTGTTACATTGGGAAAAACTAACAGGGGAGGAAGCGGAATGAGAGCGAGACTAACCCCCGGTCTTGGATACAACCTTGTGACCCCTGTTTCTCCTTCCAGAGCATGGAACGCACATCTTTCTTTTATTGGGAGCGTGAGTAAAATTTTACACGACAGGTACAACGCCTAGCTAGATGAAGACCAGCACACAGGGACAAAATAATAAAAGAAGGGCATATACAAAGTGGGGGGAAAGACTTTTTTAATGATGGAAAGTTTATTTTCGGCTTCCGTCGTCTTCAATTAAGAATGCATCAGTCCACAATTTTTATAAATGGATGTCACCACAATAAAAAAAAGCACGCATCCAAAAGGACATATAGCTAAGACATCCTATAATCATTGATAAAAAAAACTCTAACAGACAGTTTATGTAGTCGTTATGTAGCATTCCGGCTTGTTAGTGACGTCGACTCCAAAATGACTTACTTCATCATACGTGGGTGGACGCAGAATCAGAACTTGAACCAAATCCAGCAAAGATGAAATAATAATTTCAACCACCGTATAAACTCTGACCACAAAGCCGAGAATATACCGTCGTAACAGTCTCACCTCTCACTAGAAAAAGTGATTCTACATGACACCGTCTGCTGTTGGAGACATCAGATATTGAAGTGACAACCAAGCCTAAAGTGCAGCAACCAACGTTGAAGACACTGGTCTCCTGCACCCTGCACTCAGTGATCCTCCCAATGCGGCGACATCTTCGAGAAGAAAACAACATCAAACGACGCTGCCACCGCACAACTGAATTCAAATCTTTGCCATTTCGTCAACCGCATGTTGAGAATTACTATTCGTTCAGAAGCTTACTCTCCAGGTCTGAGTTTCAACCATGCACGCACCTCGTACGGCCAACATTTTCAAGAACTGTATTAGTCAAAATACCAAGGTTGTTTCATTTGTCTTGGTCTCTTGGATGTGGGCGTGCGGCCATGTCCGAAGTGGGGAATTAACCACAGGCCTATCCGACGAACCCAAGTACAGTACAGGCCGACACGCGCCACTTGTATACAGCACCAGCCACCCTCAGAGCTTGAACCGTGAGAACGCTGTCTCTGCCCGCCGGGGCCCACGGAGAGACAGGCAGGCCCTCTCCGGCTCTCCTCTCCTCCCCACGAGCTCGATGCCGCGACTTCGGGATCTCCACCCGACTAAAAACCCACAGTGACCTAAGCAAATACTACCCACCTCCGACGCACAGGTCAATGACATGTGGGCCGGTTGTCCATTCGGCCCATGCGTACCAGGAATGGGAGGCACGGATTCAGTTACGGATGCATTTATTCAACGTCCAAGTGGCGCCGGGCCTAATCGAACACGCCTGCACGCCCCCAGCGGCACGAGAGCACGTGCCGCCCGCCTGCGTAGACTAGCGAGACAGATACCCACAGGCAGGCCACGTCGTTCTTCATTCTCACTGCTTGTGGGCCCCATGGTCTGCGGTGGGCCACCAGTCGCTGAGACCAGCTTGAGGATGCACGCCAATGACCAAACCACGGTCTCGCCGATCTGCTGCGGTGGGACCTACGTAAACCCGGCCCATGGACCAACAAACACAAGGCCAACCAAACCATCAACCAGGCGTGTGGATGCTCGCAGTGTCACGCGCACACAGCAAATCAGAACACGGTGTCCATTTTCGGATGCCTGACCAATGACGCGCGGGTCATGCATGCCGCGCCATTCTTTTGGGCACTAAAGTCAATTTTCTAAGCACATGGATCGTTCGTTTCTTGCTCGTTGAAATTGCAGTGGCGAATGTTTACTTCGTCTCAAAATAATCAGATTACCGCAAAGATTACTCGATCACGTCCGGAACTTTAGATAATCGATTCAGGAGAAGCGCATGATTTTAACTTTGGACGGAGAGAGTGCAACATGACTAAAAACGGTCTTAACCCAGACAACAGACATCATAGGATAGTTTTATACTTTTCACATTATATATAAACTACATATATTAACTATACATTTTCAGTGGATAGTTATTTTTTCCACAGATATTCTCTTAAATCATCTCTCCTCCTTTCTCCATTCCTTGATTCTCGACTTCTTGCACCGAGATAGTTTCTTCCATGAGAAATTATTTTCTTTTTCTCCTTAACTCTACAACCGTACCATCATCTTACTACATGGCAGAAAGGGACTATTGACAATACCATATATAACTTGTGACCATATCGTCGTTGGATATTGTCGTGTCATGCTACATATAACCAAAGCTCCATGTCCCAAAATTACACAAAAAAACATTTTTTCCTGATATCATTCAATACACAAAGATTTTTCATGCCATTGTCTTATTTTGGTTGTTCATACTACAACTATTATTGTTGAACCTAGAACGAGAAGGAGTAGATAGAGCCTAGAAAATAGTGTTGTTAATTTCTAAAATAAATTCGTACCGAGTCAATAATTTGAACTTAGATAAACAGGTTCAGCCATGAGGAATCTATCTAACTGGCCAATTAAGTTTTGCTAAGTTGTCCAACATTATATATATTTAACTTAGATAGTGCCTATCTTAAGTTGATGGTTTAGTGCAACTAAAATTCAAGTTCAATATTGAAGCAGCTAGAGCATAATGGATAGAGTTTGTCCACAAAAAATTAGAGTACATGTTGTACATGCATAGATTTTGACCATAAGATGGCCCTGCGTATTGTGCATATGAGTAATTCCTGATACAACTTTGAGAAATCAACACATGCTTGTACAAATCTAGCCAAATATGGAAGACACCTGGCTACATCTCAAATCCATTCAAGAGAATTTATTATTTTCCATCCCATTGTCAAACTCATTCTATGTCGCTGGAAGACATATAGCTGCAACATGAAAATCATTAATCTTTATGCGCGTTTTTCAAGCATGCATAAGCCAACAACACAACACGTATGACTAAAAACTAGATATATATAGAAAAGAAATGATAATGTTTTAGTGTCCTCTGCCCTCTATCCAAATTCTCATTTTTGCTATTCTGAACTTACAGCTCATAAACCCAAAAGTCCATTCCTATGACTCATAGGATTGGTCTAGATAGTCCATGTTGACAATGAGTCATGGGTGGATGGGGAATGCTTCGCTCGCTTCACCTACTCCTCCCTCCATCCTCCACCCGCCATGATAAACCCTTTGCTTCAACGTTCGCCTTAGCTTGCTCAATGTATCACCATGACACACCAATTGAGATCTCCCAGCGAAATCCCACCCTTCCCTCTTTGTATGCTTCTAAAATAAAATTTTAAGAAACTCCATTGCAATTTTTTTTGTTCTAAACATAGTTTACTCGACTTATAAAATCACAGTTTCTCTTGCCACAATTTTTTTTGAAACTAGAACATCTATACAGTCCCTAAACCCCATGCTAACCCAACAAAACATGCGTTTTAGTCGCATAGGTCAATCCCATGCCGGTCATCTTCCCCATGGATGCATTGCCATCTCCATGTTACCTTCGTGTATCCCATAACTTATTTGACATGTGTACGATCTAAAAACAGGAGCCATATATTCAATTGCTAATTCATTCAACACTAGTGGCATCGCGCCTAATCATGCCCAACACCACCCTGTTGCATGTGCCACTCGGTTGCCCTGCACTTGCGCCTTGCGACGAACATAGACGTTGTACGATTAGGATCATTCTTCGCTCTCTACGGGTGTGGATCCAGGTGATGTGATATGGACCATTAAACATTGAGGGAACCATGTGGATGCACCAAACATGCCTCCCGATATGTGGTGCGACGTATCCCCCATTTAGTTTTGTCACATGACAATTTTTTCTAACTTTGACCAAGTTTGTGTGATAATGTACCTATATTTACTCTATCTCATTACTCCTATTAAATCTATCATGAAATTGTTGGATAGTATGTTTATTTAGTATGGTAGATTTTAATATGTCTTTATAAGTTCGATTAAAATCAGATAAGTTTGACTTAGAGTAAAATTAAACCTATTACTCCCTCCGGTTTGGTAAAGGAGGTCGTTTAGGACAAGATTTTAGTCAAATATTGGGAATATAAATCACGAATAACTTTTAAGTTTTTTATTTTGTAAATGTGAAAACCATATGAATAGATTTGTCTTGAAAAATATTTTTATAAAAGTATCCATATATTATTTTTTTAATAAATATTTTTGTAAAAATAAGAAGTCAAAGTTACGTTTTGAAGACCGTGTCGTTGTCCTAAACGACCTCATTTACCCTGAGGGAGTAGAAAATCCACCCATATACCCACGCACACCCAAAACCATGGAGGTGGACTTGCTCCGGTGTTACCACCCGCGCACCACATCGAAAACAGTAATGTCTTTTTATTTGTATTCATGGCACATGATGAATGCATTACTAAGCCAATTTACACTACTTTCCTTGTTCGTTACAAGTTTCCAGTGACACATGCTTAGGCCAGTCTTAGTGGGAGTTTCATGGATAATAAATTGACTCTCATGTCAGCATTTTTGATGACGTGTCACTGTATTAATTAAGAGAGAGGTGAAATGAATTTCATGGTGATGAAACTCCATGTACACAGTTATCTAGACAACTTGTGTCTTGCATGTGACCTAGGAAACAACAATTGATGAAACTATGCATTGAGAGGGAGGTGTTTCATCCTAATTTCAAACACTTTTAGATGATGTGTCACTCTAGGTCATTGTGTCAATGAAACTTCCATTGAGACTGGCCTTAGTCTGTCTTAGAAGAATTAATAAATTACTCCTGGAAAGACTTTATACTCTTGTCCATAATTAAACAATCATTTAATAGGACACACTTTTGAACCGTGTGATAAAGTCTAACTTCCTCGGTGGAAAAAGTGCAACATATATGCTCTACGCTAATTAAGTTGTTTGCATGCATAGTATGATGGATAACAAAATACAACATGAGAAGCACAGGCTTATTACAAGTTAACAATGTGGAAATCTTATGCTTTGAACGAGGCAAAAACATGCTTTGAACGAGGCAAAACATGCATAGATTTACTTGTCCCACCTCAAAGAATAAATGGTCATAACGAAACACCGAGCCATGTCTCAAAGCCATACATTTCTTCTTCCATCGTACCGTCAACTCTTGTGTAGTAGCAGCTAGAAAACTTGTGCAGGTACAATTGCCACTTGAGGAGGAATTCCTTAACCCATGTGCGCATTTTCAAACATGTACCAGTCTAAAACAAAGTTCATACGACCCAAACTAGAACGGCGACGTACGGTTGTCGCTATCACATCTACTACTCCCTCTCATTCCAGTCGTTAATCCCAGTTACCTACCAGTCTATTACTACGGTTCATGGACCCGGTCCAGACAGTCCACACGGCGGCGTGGGGCGGGCGGGGGTGCTCGTGGCGTGGGGTAGATGGGGAGTGCGTCGCTCGCCTCGCCTCGCCTACTCCTCACCGGCCCCCCCATCCTCCACCCGCCACTATAAATCCCTCTGCTTCCGTCCCCGCTCTGCTCTGCTCCGCCCGTCCGTCCTTCCCAGCGAGACGCACCACTGATCTGCCGGCGAAATCCCGCCTCCCACTCCGGCCGCGCCTCGCACTTCGCCCCCGCTTCGGAAGGTTCGCAGCTTCCACCCCCCTAACATGTACACTCCTCCGCTGCTTCTGCTTCTGCTGCTGCGGCTCGCTCTGTGCGGCATTAGGCCGAACGCTCGGCGGCTCGGATCGCCGGGCCGTGGATCTGAGGATCCGCGTGCACCGCTGGCGGCGGGATCGCGTGGGGATCTCGCTGCTCGCGTGGGATTTAGTTGGTTCTGGTGGGAATGGGCTGCCTGCATGCGGCGTGTGATCTGAATTCGACCGGGTGGTGATTCCGTAGCGCGACCTCGGTCTGATTGCTGGCGGTGGTATCATGAGTCGTGGGGTTTTGTCGGGTACTGGTTATTTGTACTTCGGGGTGCTGTTTTTGTATGGATCTGGGAGATCTCGCGGTTTGGAAGTGTTGGATTTTGTGGCTTTAGTAACCTCAATTAGCGAGTGTTTAAATTTTGTCGTGTCTCGGAAGTAAACTCTGATTAAGTTCTGGCTGATTCCACTGTCAATGGTTGTTTCTACTCGGTGTAATTTGTTTGCAAGTGATGACCGGAAGAAACGTATGATCTTTTGGGAATGGTTGTTTTATTAGTACTCCAGGTTTGAATTTGATGGCTCGTGGACTCTCAGGGTGCTAAAATAGAAAGAGATTTGGACAGCAGGAATAGTAGCGTTGCTAATACGTGGATTTGAATTCCATAATCGGTGGAATCCGATGTTAGAGCTATAAAGATATTTGGGCAACTCATATGTTGTGTATTATTTGCTCCATTCCTGGCATTGATGAATGGCGGAAGTAGCTGGTGCAATAAAATGTGCTGGCCTCTTGTACTTGAGATCCTGTTTTCTGCTTCTATTACAGCTCCTTTATGCTGTATACTTTCGAATATTGAGGGGTATTCTGCCAGTTGTCTGGTTTCCTTTTTTGTTTGGTCTAGAGGATTTCAGTAGGAAAGCTCACACTTGGATTTGAGTGTCCTGTTTATTAAGTGTTTTTGCATTTTTCATATGGTCATATTATAATAGGATTTAATATGCCTTGCATAGTCTTTATATCTTACATAGCACTGCAAATTCATTTCTTTTGTGCCTGCTACAAGTTATGCCTCTAATTCACTGTTTGAGATAACCGAAAAAGATTCCTTAGCTTGATGGTTATTGAGAAGTAGAATCGGCTCTAGTCCTCGATTAATTATTGATGCTTAAATAGCAATTACTGGAAAGAATTCAAACAAATCAACGTCCAGTAGGTTTTTTTTAGGGCAAAACGTCCAGTAGGTTTAGAGCTTTCAGTTTTCATACTTTCTCATGTTTGAGCTTTTGTAGCTGTTCATTGCAATGTGATGAATGATGTGAGTATGATACTTTACTATTAGTTTGGTTTTGGTAGCTCGTTGCTTCAGTTACTGAAAAGTTGGAGCCAATCATCATGTTACTTGTGGTCATTTATTGTACTTGTACTTGCTGTAGGAGGGTGTTTTGATCATTATAATGGTTGTCTAGGCATATTAATATTGCCTGGAAGTTTTATTTGCCATTTTGTTTAGTCGTTTCATCCATTTAACCCTTCAAGTCTTTGTGCAAACATTGGTACAAGGACTGAGGCTTATTTATTATGATTTTTGTATTGTCTGTTCAGTAACTATTCTTTGTTACCATAGTTTAATTCATTTTTTTACAGGTGAAGTAAATCATGGCGACAGGTCAACTTTTCTCAAAAACTACCCAAGCATTATTTTACAATTACAAGCAACTTCCCATCCAACGGATGCTTGATTTTGACTTCCTCTGTGGTACGCATCTGACACTTTATTCTTGTTTCAATGGTATTCCTTTATTCCTTACTGACTCTGTGTTTCTTTATAGGGAGAGAAACACCTTCTGTTGCTGGAATAATCAATCCTGGTTCTGACGGTTTTCAGAAACTTTTCTTTGGACAAGAGGAAATTGCTATTCCAGTTCATCCTACGTAAGTTCTCTAGGTCCTTGTATGCACACCATTTCATTGAGCAAGGAAAATGGTTCTAGTTTTGGTGGAGATGAGTATGCTATCGTATTTACGTACATACCTTTTGTAGAATTGAAGCTGCCTGCAATGCACACCCAACAGCTGATGTTTTTATCAACTTTGCATCCTTCCGGAGGTTAGAGATGATTTCAATATTCTTTTGCGAAAGAACGCATGGTCTTGAGTAATTACATGTTAACTATATGTGTGGATTTTGCAGTGCCGCTGCTTCTTCAATGTCAGCTTTGAAGCAGCCAACAATAAGAGTTGTAGCCATTATCGCGGAGGGTGTTCCTGAATCAGATGCAAAGCAGCTAATTAGTTATGCACGTGCTAATAACAAGGTAATGCCTAAGATTTACACAAACAAACTGTTTTTTGGGACTTGATATCATTATAAAACAGTACAGTTTCATTGGATATCCCCAAAAGAATCATATCCATTTCAAAAGTTTATAAAAAAATAATGGATTCTGGTTCATCCCAGATATTGCTATTGGCACATGCACACCATGTCTGCATAATGTTCCTTATATTTGGTAAGAAGTTTTAGTATTATCTGTAGGTCATCATTGGACCTGCAACAGTTGGAGGAATTCAAGCTGGTGCTTTCAAGATTGGTGATACGGCTGGAACAATTGATAACATAATTCAGTGCAAGCTTTACAGGCCTGGAACTGTTGGTTTTGTGTCTAAATCGGTAGCGCCTTTATAGCCCCTTCTTTCACTATTTGTTTTCTCTTGTTTATGTACAACATGAGCAGCAACAATGCCTTTGTTTTCCCAAATAATCTTGGATAGGCTAGAGATGGAAACCAAACAAGAGCTACAGACGCCAAAAAGAAGAAAGTAAAAAACCCAGAAATATCAAAATAGTTGAAGTAATTACAGTATTGGTATTAGTAAAATAAACTAAAGTTCCATCCTGTCGACATGAATACTTAAATATCTATCTGATGCTAAAAAGGAGTATATGTTCTGTTTCTTAGCAGATGAAAGTGTTGTGGAATATATATGCTTCCTCTAAATAGCTTTCTAGAATTTTGAATATAGAACGTGATGCTCGGCTTTATGTTTAGCTAGAACATGCAAATGTAAATGCATATGCAATTATTTTGTAGCTTGAACAACTGAATTTCTGTCTATCACTGGCTAGTATATGTTCCCATTTGCATGTGTATATTCTTAGTGTCATTTTAAACGATATATGCCATCTGAAACGCCAATGATGTCATGACAAACTAACATTTTCTTCCATCAACAGGGTGGCATGTCAAATGAGATGTACAACACCATTGCCAGAGTGACAGATGGTATTTATGAAGGTAACACAGTTGTGGATAAATGCAAATATTTAGTATGTCTACGTACACAAAAAATGCATTCTACTAACTATTTTTCTGCAATCAGGAATTGCAATTGGAGGGGATGTTTTCCCTGGGTCAACTCTCTCAGATCACATTCTACGTTTTAATAACATACCACAGGTTTGACATTTGAATTGGTTTAGATCTTTATATGGAAATTAGAGTCTTCTTATAGCACTAAGCATATTCGTTGTTGATCTTTATGGTGAACTGTCCTGTTAACTAATTTATATCTCTTGTCTGTGATGACATCCATAGACGGTTATTACTATAGCTATTTAACTTGGTCACATCCTTTTTGCTCTCAAATTTTCTTATACTACTGTACCATAGTCTTGACATCCGAATAAAATATCAGGATGCAATAGTTGTTCAGCATAAAAGAAAGCTTTCAACTCAATCTTCAACATTTATCATTTGTAATTCGTGCCTGGAGCATCTGTATATGAATAACATCTGTTGTACTCCATGTTTATTGGCTTTAGGTTAAAATGATGGTTGTTCTTGGGGAGCTTGGTGGAAAAGATGAGTATTCACTTGTTGAAGCGTTGAAACAAGGAAAGGTTCAGAAACCAGTCGTTGCATGGGTTAGTGGGACATGCGCACGTCTATTCAAATCGGAAGTGCAGTTTGGCCATGCTGTAAGTTTTGAAAAACTACTATCCACTTATTTCCCACTTCTTTCTGTCAGAACAACAGTATATTTACTATCCAGAGATCTTTTTTTGTGCGATATAACAGGGGGCAAAGAGTGGTGGTGAATTGGAATCAGCACAAGCTAAGAATGAGGCACTAAGGGAAGCTGGGGCTATTGTGCCTACTTCATATGAAGCTCTTGAAAGTGCTATTAAGGAGACGTTTGAGAAACTGGTCCGTAGATGAGTTCTTCTGTATTATGATTGTCTTCCAAGCATTAGCATTGAATGATCTGTAATATGGGACTCAAACTTCTGTGGATAAATTTATTTGGCAGGCTGAGGAAGGAAAGATTTCTCCTGTGGCTGAAATTACACCTCCTCCCATTCCCGAGGACCTTAAAACTGCAATCAAGAGTGGGAAGGTCCGAGCTCCTACCCACATCATCTCCACTATTTCTGATGACAGAGGTTCGATTGGTGGTGCCATGTTCGATTTATGCTTTATGTTCGACATCTCTCGCCCCCTTGGAACTGTGGAAGTAATTGTGGGTGCACGCTTGTGATGCAGGTGAGGAACCATGCTATGCTGGTGTCCCTATGTCTACAATTATTGAACAGGGTTATGGAGTTGGTGATGTTATCTCGCTTTTGTGGTTCAAGCGCAGCCTTCCTCGCTATTGCACTCAGTTTATCGAGGTAAGTCATGGGGATATATGATATACTGATGTTATTATCCTATCTTCTTTACCGAGTTGAAGTTATAGTAGTGGTTGACAATTCTGACCAACAGAGGTTTTCTATATCTGGGGTTCATCTAATCTCAAAGGGTTTTCCATGTTTTTCACACAGATATGCATCATGCTTTGCGCTGACCATGGTCCCTGTGTATCTGGTGCCCATAACTCTATAGTTACTGCTAGGGCTGGAAAGGACCTTGTTTCGAGCTTGGTGTCTGGTGAGCTTGTTAGAGTTCTACATGCAAACTTTTATCATTCGGTGCACAGTTGCATATACTACTGATATTTATGGCTGAAATATTAAAACGGAATGCTGTAATCACAGGATTATTGACAATTGGTCCCCGTTTCGGTGGAGCAATTGATGATGCAGCCCGATTCTTCAAAGATGCATGTGATAGGGTGAGCCAACTTAGGTTCTCCTTTTGTTTGTAGCATCTCCATGTTTCATATATCGTCTAGTCACTCTAATGGGTCTATCATTTGGCTGCAGGGTCTCACGCCTTACGAGTTTGTTGAAGGCATGAAAAAGAAGGGAATCCGTGTCCCTGGTATTGGTCACAGGTATAGACTGCGTAACCTTTTCATGATGGTATCATAAACAGTTATTCATGTGAGCTTGCACTAAGTTCATTTGCTTGTGTCGATTAGGATCAAGAGCAGGGACAACAGGGATAAGCGTGTGCAGCTTCTACAAAAATATGCTCACACACATTTCCCTTCAGTCAAGTACATGGAATATGCTGTTCAGGTTGAGACCTACACCTTGTCAAAAGCCAACAATTTGGTTCTGAATGTCGATGGTGCGATCGGGTCGCTTTTCTTGGATCTTCTATCTGGAAGTGGAATGTTCACCAAACAGGAGATCGACGAGATTGTTGAGATTGGTTATCTTAATGGGCTCTTCGTGCTTGCCCGTTCAATTGGCCTGATTGGGTGGGTCCTTGACATTTCTCTATGGTTTTGCTATGCTAATGATTGTAATGTTGCAGTTATATTATTTTATTCAGTGTTCTTGTTTTGCAACTACTCACTTCGCTGAACAAATGTGGTACTTGGATTCACAGGCACACTTTCGACCAGAAGAGGCTCAAGCAGCCACTCTACCGTCACCCATGGGAGGATGTCCTCTACACCAAGTGAGATAGAATCATTCTTTGCGCACGGAAGTATATCATCGCCTAGGGTCTGCAGCTGTCTGTACACTTCATAAAGTTGAGCACAATTGCATAAAAGTGGAAAGTTGTGATTTATGGTGAAACTAGGAGGAAGAGGAACATCACTAGTCAGCACTAGCTTGTGTGTTTTATGTGAGTTACAAATTCAAGTCTCTGTTCCTGATTTTTGTCGTGCCATGAACCGTTAGGCATATGATATTGGAGAGGACACTTTCATTGTTGTTTCATGACACGGTCTCAAAAGAAGTTTTTCCTTCAAATGATTTTTGTGTCTTGTCGCTTCAGCCGGTTTGACACTTTGAGTCTGTGTGTCACTCAGCACATGCTCATGGGATCTCCACCTAACTAAAAGGTCCACAGTGGGGCGGTCCAATTGGCCCATGCGGGTGCGGCCCATGCTTACCAAGAATGGCTGAATGGGTGCCACCGATTCGGCTGCGGATTCATTCACTCAACAACAGCCCTAAAAAAAAAACACTCAACAACAAAGTGGCGCCGCGCCTGCGTAGACTCATACCCACAGGCAAGCCACGTCGTTCTTCGATCTCACTGATTGTGGGTCCGTATGGTCGGCGTTGGGCCATCAGTCGCGAGACCAGCTTGAGGAAGACATTGGCCACCCAACCAAACCATCAACCAGTCGTGGATGCTTTGCGATGTCATGCGAACACAGCAAATCAGTGAACACGGTGTCCATTTTCGGATTCCTAACCAATGACGCCCGCGTCATGCATACAGTACTACCGAGCCATTCTTTTGAGCACTTGGTCAATTTTCTAAGCACATGGAACGTATGTTTCTTGTTCGATGTTCGTTGAAATTGCAATGGAGAATGTTTTGTTTGTCCCGGGACAATCAATTACCTCAAAGACTTTACCATGCTAGAAACTATAAATAATTAAGGCAAAATAGGCATCTCTGTCCCTGAACTTTACACTATAGGTCAAGTTGGTCCCTCAATTCTCAAAAGGGTCAATCTAATCCCTCAACTCCGATTTTTATTGTCAAACTAGTCCCTGTGTTGATGTGGCATTACATGATGGCCTAAGATCAATGAGAAATGTCTATTTTGCCCTTGGCTTAGAGCAGGACAGTGCTTACACCTCCTCGGTGAGCTCACTAGCAGTAGTATATATAACAATCAAACAAGATGGGTTAGTATTGAGCTACCGTTATTGATTGCTTCGACCATTTTTAGTTTAATTTAAAGCACAACTCGTGTCATTTGCTAGGAAGAGGGGCCGCTATAAAGCATTTTAAAAATCATTGAAGTACTCTTGCTACCATGTAGGTTAACACATAGATAACATACAGAGAGACTAATCAATAAAGTAAATCTACACTGTGAATATTAATTACATATTATACCTACTTATCATGACTTATGAGTTAATGCCTAAGTGTGTAATTATATAGTGGTGTCCCAAAGAAAGTAGGATGTCAACCTTTTATTGCTAGAATAGGAGACTATGATTGTGCATGTGTGCTTGTTCTAGCGAAGTGAACGATGCAAATAATTGTGCAGAGGGGCAAGCAGCAGATTTGATCGCTGCTCAGTCACCATGCCTTGTGAAGAGGCATATGGTTGTGTTTCATATCATTATATCAAGGGCAAATAAGACATTTCTCGTTAATATCATGCCAACATGCAGCGCTACATCGGAATAAGGACTAGTTTGAATCAAAAACATGAGTTGAGGGACTAGATTGACCCTTTTAAAAAAATTAAGGGATGAAGTTGACTCATGGTGTAAAGTATAGGGACCGAAATGACTATTTTGCCAATAATTAATTCAGTTGGAGTGCGCGCTTGTCTAACTTACTTAGAGCATCTCTAAGAGTGTCTAAAAAATAGAGTCCCAAAAACTTAATTTTAGGACCTTGCCAAAAAGTATTGGGAGTAAAAAAATATCATTCCACCAACAGTTCCTAAAAACTGATTCCCAAAATAAATCTAATTGCTGTCATGTCATCATCGGTAAGCCTAGAGCATGAATTTTTCTTGGGGGACTACTGAATGCTGCTCATGTTGCCGTTGATGAAACTCACTGAGATTATGTTAAACAAAACATATCTTGACTGCAACATGCTCCCGTGAAAAGAAAGATACGTGGTTATCCTCAGCGCTTAGATGAACCAGACCACTTTGACTAGAACTAGTACTGTGAAAAAGAGGATATAATTTATCCTACTTGACCTCCACCCCGTAGTCCAACCAGACGGACCCTAGGAACAAAAAGAAAGAAAGACTGGTCGATAACACGCACGGGATGGAAAAATTCATAGGCATCGGGCTGATTCTTCGGGATTGGGCACCTCAACGAGGGGGACAAATCTAACTCTTTTTACGGTTAGAATTGGGCATGCCAATAAATTGAGCATTATTTTGGGCCACTGTTGGAGCAATTTTTTTCTAGTTTATTACCAAAACTGTTTTTTAGGACTATATTTTGGGCACTCTTGGAGATGCTCTTAGGGAGGAGAGAATGCAACATGATTAAAAGAACAGTCCCAACTAAGACATCAGCGACAGTTTCGTACTTTTCGCGTCATATAGAAACTTCATATATAAACTCTCATAAATTATCTCTCTTCTCTCTCATTTCTTCTATATATTTCCTCCTTAATTTCTCCCTTCCTTGATTCTCGGCTTTTGCACCTAGTTTCTTGCATGAGATACTTCTTACATGACACTTTAATTGATACTATAAAAACAATGGTAACCCTACAGGCACTATCCTAGATCCTGATAGCAATAAATTGGGCTATTATAAAGGTTTCCGGGTCTAAAATTGTCCTTCCAAACAGTGTGCGTAAAATGATGGATTGCAATATACGATGTGAATTTTACACCTTAATTTTAATCGGTCCATGAAACCTACGAATCCCCTGCATTTTCAACTAATTAATAAGCTTAACATGCATGTTTTAACTTGCACCACTTGAAAGTATACATTTCTACCGCCCATTACTATATCTATGCATGGCTTCTTGCAAGACTATTCAAACAACTAGTTAGTAGTTTCTGCATTTTTTGGTGAATTTGGAAGTGGAAGATGCTACTATACCAAAGAGCACATGAACACAAGCAAACTGCTGCAACTAAGATATTGGAAATCCCACCCTTCCCTCTTTGTGTGTTTTGCAAAATAAGTGTTTAAGAAGCTCCATTGCAAAAGATTTTTTTTCTAAACCATAGTTTACCCGACTTATAAAATTACAATTTCTATTTCCGCAAATTTTCAAAACTAAAAGATATATACAATCCCTAAACCCCAACTAACCCAACCAAACACTCGTCTCCATCGCATGGGTCAAGGCCATGTCGGTCCTCTTCCCCATGGGTACATCTCCAGCTCCACATTGCCTTCGTGCAACCCATAGCCTATTGGACATGTGTGCCGTCTAAAAATAGGAGTAATAGATTTGATTGCTAATTCATTCAACACTAGTCGCATCGTGCCTAATCATGCCCAATACCACCCCTGCCGCATGTGCTACTCACTTGCCTTGCACTTGCACCTGCACCTTGCGATGAGTACATACATTGTGTGAAAAGGATCATTCCTCACTCTCTATGGGTGTGGATTCAAGTGATGTGAGATGGGGCATTAAAGATTGACGACACCATGTGGATGCACCAAACCAGCCTCACCGACCTGTGGTGTGACGTACCCTCTGTTTAGTTTTGTCACGAGTCAACTTTTTCTAACTTTGACCAATTTTGTGGGAACATGTACCTATATTTACTCTATCTCATTAGTTTTATCAAATCTATCATGACATGTCTCGTATATTACATTTTTTAAACAAACTAGACAACAAAACTGCCGATTATATTAAAAAAGAATGTCACATGATTTCCGAAGACAAACCAAATGCGTCTCATATGCGCGTCAGGATCGTGATTACACACATATGATAGACAAAATAGTGTAATATCATAACACAGTATTCAAACGTACAAGAGGTTTAATAATTTTATTACAATATCCTTATTACATTCTCGGGAGACACGAAGATCTTATAGACGAACACACGATAACTAGACGGAGCGTCTTCATCTTCCACTTCCACAGGCATCATGACTGGGGGAAACGCAAGCCTCAGAACTCTTCGTAGTTACTGTAGTACTCTTCACCATTGTTTTCCTCTGAACATCATAAGCAAGTGTGAGTACACCTAACTAGGTACTCAGCAAGCGGGGGAAAGATGCAAGGCTATCAAGGATAGGCTAAGGTTCACATCGGTGAGCTTTTTAAAGTTGGTCAAGTTTTATGGGCAAGCTCCTTATTTACTAGATGTAAGTTTATACCAACCCACTTGAGCATTTAGAAAGCATCTTAATCCAAAAACCATGAGAAAAACCACAATTTAAATTCCATCTTTAAGTTCAATTATCATGTGAGGGTCCAAGCCACTCATAACCGTGAGCACGGCTGATCGATCAGTTTTCACTCCGCAGAGGTTGTACACTTTTACCCATAGTTCGTGTTCCCCATGTTGCCCGGGTTTGCAAGGCCCTTAAACACTTCCAAGGTGAGTGGCTAGGGGTCCACTACGAAGCCTTTACAAAGGTGTGCAAAAGACCAACAACCCGCAAGAAGTTACAGACTAGGGTGGGGCACAACCCTCCCTAACGGTCGGTACCTTAGCCAAGGCTACCGCCAAGACCAAGCTATTCCCCTTCAACCCCAATTCCCCCTCTGCTCCTTTCGGATAAGGTTATTAGTTCAATCACACCCCCCAATTAATCAGCTAAGGTTAGAGCCATATGATACCATGGTTGCACTATTTTCTTGGGTGGTTCTCCATGTTCTGATTAAAGAAAAGTGTTCTTACATTAACCAACATTTACCATTAAAGTTTTCATGATCAATATTTTATAAAGATCCAATTCAACCAATCCCAAGGTATAGCAACACTAGGCATACACTAACTCAAAACATCATTTAAACCAAGTTTGTTCTGAGGAATCATGGGTAAAAAGACTAGGTAAGTCCTTAAAAAGGTGTTCCCGTTAAATTAATGCAATAAAAGTAAATTTTAGTTGTCATGCAGTTATATAGGAAAAAAAGAGTATGCGGGGATGGCCACTTGCCTTGCTCTACAAAGGAATATTCTTCTTTTTCAAAATACTGTCATTGATCTGCTTCAACGGGTGGCTCAGTCGCAACAGGCACGAGATCTACGACCAAGCAATAAAACATACAATAAGAAAAACAGTACATCAAACATTACTAAAAGACTAAAACAAGCCTCTAAAACTAATAAGCTCAGAAAGACGATCACGAGGACACCAAAAACGCTAAAAACAGAGCTAAGATGGAAAAGATATGGGGAAAACAAGGTTTAGGGACATAAGTGTGAAGAAACTATGTTTACAGGGTTAAACTGAAAGAAACCTAGGGTTAAAACGTAAATACACGTATAAACCGAAGGTTTACAGCGTAAAAGATCAAGAGGGGATGGCGGGTGAGATTTGTAGAAAAAGACAGGGCCTAAACGATAAAAACATGACCTGTTTGTAAGGGTTTTCACTGGTGGAAGGACCGGCTTGCGATATATAAAAAGCTGGGTTGTTTCTTTGCAAAAAGACCATGGCCGGCTCGGGTTGACCAGTACGCGTCCGGATTGACTCAGGGCTCTGCGCGATCTCAGTAGTTGATCGCGCAGGGGACGGCTGACAGTGGAGGGTGGCGGTCAAGCGGCGGCGGGAAACTGGCGCGCGGCGGAGTTGGCGGGGAGCTCGCCGGAGTAGCTCGTTTTCAAGCTCTCGGGCATGGTTTCGAGCGCAACCGGTCTCCAGACGAAGTTGGCGAGGTTGTGGACGTGGCCAGGGGGTTGTTGGGGCGGTTCGGGCGATGATGGCGACGCGCCAGCCGGCGAGGCGGCAGAGGCCAAATGGCCCACTCTGGTGAGATGGCGCGGGTGCTAGGAGGCTCTAGGTTCAAGAAGGAAAACAGGGGTGCGTTTCTCACCTTCACAAGGAGCTTTGGTGAGGAGAAGAGCGACGGAGAAGTGAAGGGGAGGGAGATCGATGCCAATGGAGCTCCGGTGAGCTCCAAGCAGAGGCTCCGGTGGCAGGACTCAGTTGGGGATGGCGCATATGCGTGGAAGAGGGAGGCACGTGGAAAGGGAGTGAAACAGAAGCTCGGGCAAGTGTTTTATAGAGCGGAGGGTGAGAGAGAGAAGGCCGGCATGGCGGGGGTAGAGGTGGCCGGCCATTAATGGAGTTCGGTGCGGTGGGAGTCCAGTGGGGCGGCCGTTTCGAGTGGGAAAGCGAGGGGATGGAGGAGAGTGCTCCAGTGAGCAATTACCGCGGCTCAGTGGGGGAGAGAAGGAGGGTGAGGGAGAGGGAGCGGCGCCGAGAGGCCGGGCGGCGCGGCCGGGGATGCGGCTGGAGGTCAGGGGTGACCCTGACGGGCGGGCCTACCTACGAGCGAGAGGGAAAAAGGGAGGGGGAAAAGGAATTGGTCCTGGCTGAGGATTGGGCCTCGTGGGCCAAAAGACAGGAAGAGAGGGAAGGGAAAAAGGAGGGTTTTGAACCATTTTTTTTCTTTTAACTTTCAAAAACTTCACACAATTCAAACAAAAACATGCAAATTCAAATTTGATGCACAAGCACTTATTGCTTCAAAAATTACTTTAATGATGTTTAAGTACTTTTAGGCTCAAATTAATTGATAATTTAATTAAGTCCTTAGAAAATTAAATCTAGTCATGTTGCTATGATTTATTTATGATGGGGTTTTTTTAGGGTTACAAAGAATAAACCCAAACTGGTCAATACAAACAAGCCGCAACCAACACGCTAACAACCGCCAGGGGGGCAACAACGCCATCCACACCACCAAAACAGTAACAACCAAGGTGGTGGAGCGTAAGGGATCTGATGGAGTCGGTGTTGAAGATTTTCTTAATGGAACGATGACATCATGCAAGGCCAAGTACTACTTAATTTGTTTTGTAATTATAGTAGTTTATTTCTTTTGCGTCAAGCTTGTAACATGTCGTAATCGACTATGAGTCTTTATTTTAGGGTATAAATATGTACCAGGTGGAGACGAAAAAAATATACACACACCAATCAATACAATTTTTTTTCACGGCATCACACCAAAACCGTAGAAGTAGGAGTAACATAGCTTTTCTTAACGAGTTCTTCGAACAAATAGGGTTGCATCATCTTTGATCTCTGATTTGCGTATAAGTACAATTAGTTATCAAATAACTTAGATTCAATTTATAGCTTATGCTTATATTTGGATCTATTTTTATTCAAATTTATCAGATCTTGTTTCCTAGTACTCGTAGAGCTGCATCTTTTGATCTCTTGCTAGTATTTGGTAACAAAATCCACCAATTACCACACTTTGGTTTGAAATTTATCGGCTTGAGGTATTCATTATAAATCATAAACAAATAATTTGAAATAAAGAAGTAATAAGGTAAAATCTGTTAAAGATTAATATAGCCTATTTAGTTTTAAATCGTAACGTTGATCCAGTTTTCTATTGATTTTAGGTTGATTTCATATTTAGAATCATTAGATTAATATTAGTTAACCTATCGCCCTGTTGTTATTGCTGTCTCGGTTAGGTTTGATCTGACAATGGTTACAATAGTTTAATTCTTATTGTTTGAATGAATTTACTTATCAAAGATAGTAAAAAAATCATTGGAAATCTTTAGATGGAATCAACTACCAATGGCCGATGAAGTCATATTATATTCTTCTAAATTACATATTTTCATGATTCGGAATCACAACCGATAAAATTTGCGTCAGGACATTTTGAAAACCCAGCCAATGTGAGCCTGCAAAAAGTTATTGATTAAATTTCTCTTCTTGTCAATTACAGGTCAAATTGACTGGCATGTCACCAATCTTAAAGATAATATAGGTCCAGCACCGGAGTGAAGCAAATCTACGAGGCCTACAACATGTCTCATTGTGTGAAGATCACTAGCCGATTTTTGCATCAACACAATGTTACTGTGTATGACTGACACTTTTCGATGACCACAGTGCACCATCATCATATCAATTGGGGATGTGCTAGTGGCTAGCTCTTGTGCCGTTGCACAACAGGCCCCACACATCACCGACCCTTGCGGTGAATGCGTTGGTGTATCACTCAAGCCGCCTCACCCTCTTTCTTCTCTTTGTGGTTACTGTAGATGCACAGTCAATCGATGTTGCTTGAAATATATGTTGATGATCTCCAAAAAGTTATCTTCTTGTTCCCGCGAACACCATCTCATTCGGTGTTTGTTTACCCACATCATCGCATGTGTCGATGTGCACAGTGAACGCTTATCTTGGCCATGCTGCCCTGCACCCATATGACTGACTAATTTGATGATTAGGTCGGCGATCACCGGCATATACGGTGACATGTGTCGTTGAGCTTCTCTAGTAGGATTTGCTTCATCTCTTCGCTTGCCATAATTTGGAATATTTCTAAGTCATTGCTTTTCCTGGCATTTGGATGGATTGGAATCAAACCTTGGGACCTATAAAACCTACAAATATTCATTTAGATAAACACATTAGTCCTAATGTTCATGTTGTCACCCAATTGCCAAAATCAATGACCTAATTCCATTTTCGTTGAAATATGGTTTGTCGTCATCACCGCTCTTTTCATGGCCTCAAACAAGCTCCTCCTGCTTGTTTTCAGAATTTTTGCATATTTGGTCACTGCTGCTGTTTTTTTGCTAGTCCTCATGATCCAACACTTTTTGTGCATACTTCATCTCATTGTCGGACTCTTCTCGTTTTTTATGTTGATGATATGATCATTACTTGAGATGACTCCGAGTATATTGCCTTTGAGAAAGCACGTCTTAGTGAGCAGTTTCTTATGTCTGACATGGGCCCCCTTCGTTATTTTCTTGGGATTGAGATTTCTTCTACACATGCAGGTTTCTACCTATCCCAAGAAAAGTACATTCAGGGCCTTCTTGACTGGGCTTCTCTGACTGATCACCGCACTCTTGAGACTCCCATCGAACTTAATGTTCATCTTTATGCTAATAATAGTGAGCCTCTTTTAGATCCCACTTGTTATGGCCATATTGTTGGGAATTTTGTTTATCTTGGCGTCACTCATTATGACATTTCATATTTTGTGCATATTCTTAGTCAATTTGTTTCAGATCTCACTTAGCTCCACTATAGTTATCTTCTTCGTGTTCTACGATATCTTTGTGGAACTGTATCTCGTCGTCTGGATCCTTACAACTCTAGGCATATTCTAATGCTACTTGGGCTAGTGATTCCTCTTGTTGTTGATTTTTTTTCTGCATATTATGTTTTTCTTGGTGGTTCTCTCATTGCTTGGAAGACCAAGAAGTGGATAATAGTTTCTCGTTCGAGTGCAGAGGCTGAGTTACGGGCTATGGCTCTTGTGACGGCAGATGTTACTTAGCTACGATGGCTACTTGAGAATTTTGGTGTTTCTTTTTCTATGCCTAGCTCAGTATTGCTCGTGATCCGGTGAAGCATGAGCTCATTAAGCATATTAGTGTTGATGCTTCTTACACACGAGCTTCAGTTGGTAGACTCTTCTTCACTAAGGCACAGACCAGAGTTCAACACATGTTCTATCTCTCCAAACTTAGTGTTATTGATCCGCCTTGAGTTTGAGGGGTGTGTTAGATGTATATGTACTCTTTGTATTTTCACCGTTATGTAAGGAGTTTTGTGCATAATTGCTAATACTTGTATATGTATATATTTGGGCCTAGAGCAGGCCCGGGGCCCAAGCATGTGTGGCCTGTATGACGGAACAGGCCCCCAATTTTCAGGGGTCCCATAATTTATCTACTATATATGTAGTATTTAGACCCAAAAATCTACCATGGCGTTCTGGATTTACATGATCTTGAGTGAGCCCCAGGCCCAAGAAAGTTTGTAGAAGCCAGAAGGGGGACGTGATCATGTAGTCGCGCACATCCTGTTTAGTCTCGAATCCATCAACGGGGCGTGTGATGCCTAGTCTTTCTTCATCGATTTGTTTCCAATCCTGGTGCCATCAGCCGCAAAGGGGCATAGAGCGATGGCGCATAGAGTGAAGCTCCAAGGGCACGAGGCGCGAGGGAGCACGCTAGGCGGCCGCCGGGCAAGGCACCAATCGGCAAGTCCTCCTCCGGTTGGTTTAGATAATCTAATTACCCCTCTGTCCCATGAAGAAAGTAATTATGAGATTAAAAAAATCCCATAAAAATGTAATTTTAGGAATAACTAACTGTCTTATTCCTTAAAATAGATAATTATCTGCATGCACCAACAACTCACATGCCTAAATTGGTGAGATTAACACAGTTATTAAGAGTAGCATTATCTTTTGCCAAGTCCACTAATCTGTCAAAAAAAATCAGAATTACATTCTTCATGGATGGAGGGAGCAGTGATTAGTCTGATCCTTTGCGTCAATAAAAAAATAGTTTGTGTTTGCTTCTGGTCCGGTGAGCAGACATTAAGGTAATCTTTTTTCCTCTCTTTTGTTACACGCGTGTATCCTTTAATCCTTAATTCTTTGATTGTTAAATTATTTTTATTATTGTTAAAATAGGTATAATTTTGATGTGTTTCATTGTTAGGCCATGTTCGGCCGGTCGGTTGCAGGTGGCTGGTGCTGATTTATGTTGAGAGAAAAATACTGCTGGGTGGCCGGTGACTGGTGTTGATTTGTTCTGAGAGAAAAGTACTGCTGACTGATGTTGATTTGTTCTGAGAGAAAAGTACTGCTGACTGGTGGTTGATAAGCCCTGTTGTATCTTTATTTTATTATTCTATTTTGCTAATCTACCTGTTCCATTGTAGAGTTTCGTATAGGGGGCCGATTTATGCCGGCCTGGCGCTGGCCTATACAGCCCCGTATTAAGTTCTATTGAATAAGCATCAACTTGGAGATCGCATTTCTATAGCCATGCACAATTTGCAATGGTTACATTTGCCATCTTCATTTTTTTCCCCTCATTCCCTCCGGCTCTCCGACTTGTACGCAAAAGATCTGGAAGTCAAGTTTTGACCAATAACCATTTTCCCTACCTATATGCATCTGAGCGTGATTCGACCACAACCTAACCAGTAAAAAACAGTAAATTTTCTCCCTCCGTTTCCTCCGACTGTAAGCAACGAATAAGCATTTTCACTGGCTGTGCAACGCGTGAATGGACGCAACCCAACCGGCAACTTGCATAAATATCATCGTGCACAATTAGTCACATTGTTATTGCCGGGTAGACCGATACTATCGTGGCTGCGCTTCGAGCCAGCCGTCGCCGGAGACGTAGGAGAGGTCGACGAACTTGGCGAGCTCGCCGCCGCTCAGCCCCTTGGCCCACCGCACCCGCCCCGTCCGGTTGGACCCCTGCCCCGTGCACCCCGCCTCCACCATCGTCAGCGTGTCCCTGCAGTTGCAACCAGTCAGAGACTACCAATGCCAAGCAGATCAGCACACCGATCAAATCAAACGACACGACACGAGATGACGACGCGCCAGGCCAAGGCCACTCACTCGCTGCCCTTGTAGTTCCAGGCGTCCCACCCCTGGCTGACGACGACGCCCGACATGTCGGTCTGGTAGAAGATGACCCTGGCGTAGCCCCGCCACGCGCGGCCCAGGTACGCCGGCGTGACGCCCCGCACCGTGCAGCCCTTGAACACGAACCCGCTCGTGTCCGCCGCGCTCTGCCGGCCCTGCGCCGTGATGAACCCCGGCGAGACCGGCGTCGGCCCCGTCCAGAGCTCGCACCCCTGGAAGATGGTCCGGCCGTTGCCGAAGATGAAGTCCATGGCGCCCTCGATGTAGCAGCTCTCGTAGTAGTGCCGCCCATCCATGTCGCTCAGCGTGTCCTGGACGCCCACGAAGCCGCACCGGTAGAACGCCGACCGGTCGCCGGACACCAGCGCCGCCACCGCCGGCGCCATCCTCCCGTCCCCGTAGTCATCGTACGTGTTCTGCGCGCGTCAACAAATTAATTCCATCGCGTGAGCAAAAACTCCGGCGAGCCCGGTCGGCGCGGCGGGAAGGGTGATTGAAGACGACGACGGGCAAGGAGACGGACCTTGAAGGTGATGTCGCGGGCCATGAAGTCGGTGGAGTAGGCGGCGAACGTCGGGGAGGCGGCGGTGCTCATGTCCTCGCCGGCGTGGTCCGCCCACTCGATCGACGTCTGGTGCCTCCCCTCGCCTTCCAGCAGGATGAAGCTCTTGTTCTGAGGTATCATCACCTTCTCACTTCGTGCATGCGCCATGACCAGAAACAGAGGCAGGATTAGCTCCATTGATGTGCCATGACCGAGTTGAGATGAGATTTCTAATTTCTTAGACGCGAAAAGTAACTCAAACTTTGATATGTAAATGGAGCAAATCTGGATTGAAGGCAGCGTAAATCTCACTCTGAAATTTCGTTCTTCAAAATTCAGGATTTAGATCCATTCGTCTAGTAAAAGTAGAAGAAAAGTTGCATTCAAACTACAACAACACAAGGGATGCTTGAATTACTTACTTGTAGACGCCAGCGGCGACATGAACTCGGATCCACTGGTCGTTGCCAAACGGGACAGAGTCGATGGCCTGCTGGACGGACTTGAAGTCGGCCTTCCCGTTTCGATTGACGAAGATGCTTCGCACCACCGTCCCTGCAGCTTCGCAGTGACCTCGAGTCACGGCGGCCATGGAAGCTAGCACGGCGAATCCAACGGCTAGGGCCATTTTGGCAGATAATAGCCCTAGCCGGAGCTTCATCTTGCCGCGAGAAGACTAACCAGCAGCACAGCAGATGCCAGATGGGAGAGCAGGACGGTGGAAGAGGAAGGAGAAGCGAGTAAAAATCAGGTGGTGATCGAGTTTGGAATGTAATAATTCTCATCATGGGTATTAGATATTTTTGGCAATTAATCCTTTCAGATTCCAAATGTTTCTTTAATATGAGAATTTATCTTCATTTGATTAGAGGCTTTATTGGAAACAATTTAAGAAGCAGCATATGCAGATCAATTGCATCCCTTCAATACTGATCAACCCCTAAATAGCCACCATGCTAGCAATCCTTAAGCACCTATACCGACTTAAGCATACCGGCCTTATAAGAACCTCTACAGCTTTCCTGCATATGACGTGGGGAGAGAAAATTTTCTTACCTATAAGCACCATCCTAGCTGCGTTAAATATCTCTATTTAGGCTGTGCGCACTGCTGTACGGGGAGGCGGAACGCTACTACATCAGATAGCGCCTACGCAAGGCAAAAATAGGCTGCAGCGGGGAACGGGAAAGACGACGGAAAACTCCCGTTTCTCCTGAGGAACCGTAAATAAAGCGGCGTGGTGAAGGGACGGAAAGCGCCGACGTGGTGAGAGAGAGAAAAAGGATGGGGGAGAGAGAGGGGGGGGGGAGGTGAGAGGTGAGGGTAAAATAAAAATAAAAAATGTGGAGGAAGGAGATGATAGTTGGGATGGTTGATTAAAATATAGTATAGTTGGTATGAAGTATGAGATATAGAGAATAACGGGTGCGGAGAAACCGAAACTGTACTGTAAAATCTTGATGATCAGAACGGAATATTCTTTTTAGGGGATGAGTTTGGAGTACGACGAGTGCGGATAGCCTTATAAGAACTTATTAAGCTCTATGCCGAGGGATTTTGAGACGGTTTGTTTTAGCTAGGGAATGTGAGTTATAGCTTATTTTATAATTCGTTCATAGCTGAAAGAACAACCGACTTTTGACCCCTTGATTGGATGATCTAGCTAGCCGGATAGTGAAAATCCATTCTCCACCGGTCTCTATATAATTGTGACGCGCGTATTTATCAACCATATCATTACAAATTACAATGCAACGTTTAGTTTCTTTTCTCATATCTCTCTCACTCCTGGCATTGCATTGCCCGCATATAAGTGAGAGAAAGGAAGATGTCATAAGCTAGAACCGGCCAGCTACTGAATTTTTTACTTTTAGCTTTTTACAATCGATAATTCATCAGATGGTTTTTTTGGCAATCTCTAGCTAAAACAAATTAACATAGCCTTAAGCTAGCAGTGTTACCACCTAGGAGTAGGCACCTGATGCCATGACTACAAAACTAACTTGTTAAAGTGAAGCATTGGATTTGTTAATCCAAAGAACACAGATTCAATTTGCGTGTCCATAGAATCATGCATTTCACATCACTTGTCGAGTTCACCATGCTGGAAAAGTGGTCTACGGAGAGGTTCATTTATAGGATCCTAAAGCAAGAGTACATGAGATACATAGTCCCATGCTCCTAGTTCATAATGGTGGAAACCAACTTAAATATAAGAGCACTCTCTTTTTGTTGAATGCGTAAGCGAAGAAGACAATGTGGCTGGTTTACCCAACACAAGCATGTCCCTTTTCACATAAACAAACATGTGACTCGTGACACATCATTAGAAATGATAAATACACGGTCAATGCTATAATCAATTAGCAAGGTGTCATTATAGCAGAAACAGTCAGGAAAGGGATGCCCCCGGAGATGTCCAGGAGAAAAAGAACACATGCAAAACCCACAAACTCCTTCACTTTCCAAGATACAGACCGGGAAAGGCCTCGATCCAGCAGTTGCGCAACCTTTTTACAGTGTCACGTTTGGAAGCACACACTCCCGCTAGGGCAAGTTGACCTACTTGTCACGTTCGGTGATCGCACCAATTTCTGCACTTGACGTGACCGAGTTCTACTTGCCTACAACGCCAACGTCAGGTCAGGTGCCTACTGCACGAAGAAGCTGTACAAGAAAGCTGCAGCAGTGGGGTCCATTGATGGGAACCCCCCGGGGGCTCGGCACATCCAGGGTCCAAACAACGCCTACCCCGAGATGATGTGGTCCCAACCTAGGGGCTGGCTATCGGGGACAACTCCATGCATGTCATTACAATCGGCGCCATCCTCAATTCCAAATAAGAAAGTGTGCCCATCGCCTTCCTCTGGCCAAACGCCCATGTGTTCGCGTGGAAACTATTGGGTATGCAGCGCCCAGGCAGCCCTTCGTCGTCGCCTGTGGTCTTCGTCGTCCATCAATGGACAAGGTTCCCCGAGGTGGGTTCGCCCTCGTCTCCTGCATCCTTAGCACTAATCCTTGTGGTAAACCGAGCCCTCTAGCTCGTTATTGAGCAGTGCCTCTGCTTAATGATTTGTCGAGACGGGGAGACGTCGTGACGATTGAACTCCACCACCGGTGGTGGCGGCGCCGGCGCAGCCGCCCCTGGTGCTGCAGTCAGCCCCCATCTTGGGGCATGCTCGCCACCACTCTCATCGTCGTAACGGTGGGAGTGGTCCGCCATGATCTTCACTAGAGGTGTTATGGTTGGTAAACCTAGAGTTCACACGCAAACACCCCCTACCTGGCGCGCCAACTGATGGTGGGTGAGTACCGCGAGCAAGGATTCGAGGGAACCCCGTTTAGAGATTCGACCAGGGGGTGTAACATGTGATGAACTCGTGTTTTTTGAGTAAAGATGGCAAAGAGATTAAGACAAGGTCGCTATGGAGCGTAACACCCTACATCCTATGAGTGGTGATTCGAAGTGTATTGTTCTTTATCACTCTGTTGACAGCCAAAATTGGCAGTCACCCGGATAAACCGGTCTGACCGGTTTGTCAAACCGGTCTGACCGGTTTGAGTTCTGTAATTTGAGTAGGTTTAGGATTCCGAGTTTGATCCCATATTGTAACCGAATTGGAAGGGGTACGACTTTCCCGGCCTATATATATGAAGGCTAAGGCTGATTGAGAGTTAATTCCAATCGAATCAACATATTTGTCCTTTACTTTTTATCTCTCAAACCCTAATCTCTTCCAAACCCTAATTGCTGTCCTTTGCTCGTCTCCGCGACGTACTAAGGCGTTATAGGTGGCCTGCCGACCCTAGAGCAACCCTAGATTGCTTGAGCTCCGACGGGGTCCCTCCCGACCTCGAGTTTCTAGGTCTTCACGACCTCCTGCCAGAAAGCGGTGTGACCGGTTCTAGGAACCGGTCTGACCGGTTTGCCCGAGGGAGGCCGGGTGTTGGCCGTGGTGACGGCCGTGCTACGATCTCGAGTGTGTTGTCGCATCTTCGTGTCAACATACTTTTTGGCGACTCCGCTGGGGAAGATTAATCTGGTTCCAAGACCGATCTAATCTACCTCAAAGATGTCGGGTGCAACCAGTGAGCTCGACAAGAACAATATCATCACTGCTACGATGGAAGAACTCATGGACGAGGAGCGGAAGCGGTACCTGATTGCTGAAGAACACTTCAAGGCACAATTTTTGAAGGGCTTCAAGAAGGATCGTGGAGGCTTCGTCAAGAGAGTTGAAGAGTTCGTCATGCCAGCTTTTAAGTTGGCTAACGATCAAGTTGAGGAGCTTCCTAAGGTAACCGGTGAACCCTCTGATTTAATGCAACAAATAACTCGCATGATGGATGAAAAGTTGCATGCTGCACAAACTGTTAACAATGAGTTAATTATTGACATGGCTAGTAAGTTTCAAACGTTTAATAAGGGTAAAAATATTTTAGAAGATCCTAATGCATGCCCTAAAATTAATGCTAGAACATCAGGTGTACCAGAAAATATTATAGATCATAATTTGAGTATGCCGATGAATTTCTATCAAGGCCAGCCACCTCATCCTAGTTCAGTCCAAGAACCGGTCAGACCGGTTTTCCCAACCGGTCAGACCGGTTTGCCCAATTCAGTTGGACAAACCGGTTCTATGGCTGTAGGTGCAACAAATGCGATGGTTTTACCCAATACAGTTACTTCTGGTCCTGTTTTTACATCCCCTTACACTACTGTTGTAGGAAGTGCACCTATGGGATCTAGTGTTCCTTTTGGACCGATTCCAAATACTACTCATAATACCGTGTATGGTGCTCCTCGTTTTCAGAATACAACTAGTGCAAATTATCAAGCCGATTTCTCTAAGTTCAAGGAGGATCTGGCTAATACAATTAGAACAAAGCTTGGGATAGATATGAGTAACTCACGTTTATATCAAAAACCATATCCTCCTGAATTTGATCTAGTTACATATCCTAATGGTTGGCGTGTTCCTGAGTTTGTTAAATTCAATGGTGAAGATAATCGTACTACTTGGGAGCATGTTAGTCAATATATTTTGCAGCTAGGAGAAGCAGCCTTCTATGAGCCATTACGTGTTCGCTTGTTTTCATCAACTTTGACTGGAACTGCTTTCTCTTGGTTTTCTTCGCTTGCTCCTAATTCTATTCAAAGTTGGTCTCAATTGGAGCGTAAGTTTCATGAACATTTTTTAGCAGAGAAAATGAAACTAAATTAACTGATTTAACATCTATTAGACAAAGCCGAGAGGAATCGGTTATAGAATATTTCAGAAGATTTAGGGATACAAAGAATAGATGTTTTAATTTGTCAATCTCTGAAAAAGATTTAGCGGATTTAGCTTTTGCGGGCTTGCGATCTTATTTGAAAGAGAAATTAGAAGGTTTTGATTTTCTTTCTATTAATCACTTGCAAATTAAGGTCATGAGTCTCGAATTAAAGTTAAAACATGTTAAAGAAAATGCTAAACCTCATCGTTCCAATGTTCATATGCTTGATAATGATTTTGATGGTTCGGATGATGAGGATAGTGAAGTTTATGCTGCTGAATTTGTTTGGCCATCAAAGGCTAAGCCTTGTTCTTGTCCTTCGTTGAAGCCGGTTCAGAAAAATCGGCGAGAGGAAGTTAAATTTACTTTTGATGTTGCCAAGTGTGATCGTATTTTTGATGAATTGCTTAAAAAATGGTTTCATTAAACTTTCTCATGCAATTCCACCAACCGATCAATTGAAAAATCATGCTTATTGTAAGTGGCATAATTCTTTTTCACATGCTACTAATGATTGCAATGCTTTCCGACGACAGATACAATCGGCTATTAATGAAGGTCGATTGGTATTAGCTGAGATGCAAGTTGACAAGACTCCCTTCCCTGTGCATACCCTTAATTTGAATACTAAGGTGCTGATTCGGCCGGAACAAGCCGAAGGAGCTAAGGGGAAGAATGTGATAGTCGGAGAGCTAAGGCCGGAAAAAATTGATAATCAAATTCCGGTCAGAAAAGTGATACTTGAACAGACTCTGGATGGTAAAGAATCTCTGAAGATTACAATTAACACATCAAGGCCCGGGGGGCAAGAAAGTTCATCAATTGAGACTCGGTCCGCTGATCAGGCGAAACCGGTCAGACCGGTTTCCCAAACCGGTCAAACCGGTTTGCCCCTGGACCGACCAAGAACTTTCAAGCCTAGACGCCCGGAAGTGGGTACTTGGAAGGTGAATGAACCTAAAGTCAAAGGTATGGTTCTGAAGCAGGGACCAACTTTTAATCAACTCCTGAACAAGTACACAAAGGCCGCTCAAGTCAATCGGCCAACAAAAAAGAGAACAAGATCACCGCTGCGTTGGGATGATTCTTCAAATAATAACAAACATCGTGGTGATGTTACTACTGTGTTTCCTCCGCAGAAGATGTATGCTACTATGCCATGGGCACCTCCGGCGTCAAATTCTCCATATCCAACATGAGACCAAGGAATGTGGATGCAGTGCTTCCCCATGCCACAACCACCTCAAGATTACATGAGCAATGGTCCTAGGATACCAGTATACGACCGATTGAGCTCATATCAATCAGGTCCGGCACTAACAAGCAAAGCGGTCAGACCGGTTCGGTCTGAACAAAAGCAATATGCTCCTCCTCAGCAAGAATATCGTGTCAAGGAAAAGAAGGAGGAAATGAAGCTTACAGAGGACTCAAAGCAAGCCAAGATTGATGGGTTTGTTAAAATTGGTGATGTTCCAGTGGCTATGCGAGAGTTGGGTAAAAAGCCGATAGTTATTGGAAATTCGGCTGTTGAAAAACCTGTCATGGCTAATGATCATGAAGCTGGGAGTAGCAAGGCTTTGAAGAAAGTGTTTCAACCAAGATGGTGTCCTTCTGGTTTGACTCATACACAAAAAAGGAAGTTGCAGCGCTTGCGAAATAAAGAAAAAAGGGAGCAGGAATTTGAGAAGTTAAGAGATGAACATTTCAACAGATATAGGCCAATGATTCCTCAGAAGAAGATTTGGCTAGCCAGGTCAGTTGTGCAACCAGTAGCACAACCGGTCAGACCGGTTTCAGAATCCGGTCAGACCGGTTTGGGCGCAACAGAAGCGGTCCGACCGGTTTCTGGAACCGGTCAGACTGGTTTGGAACCAGAAGCGAAAAGTACATCTGTTCCTATGATAAATGAAATTACTACGCCAGAAAATCCTCCAGTGGTTGAAGATGAGGAGATGGTTGATTTTGAAGCTTCTCCAGAGCATGGCAACATGGAAGTTAATACTGTCTATTTATCATTAGATTACTCAGTGGTGCCGGAGGAGGAAATATCTCATCTTCAGCTTGGACCTCGTGATGCTATATTTCAGAAGCCGCAAGAACCAAACAATCACTTGAAGGCTTTATACATGAGAGGTCATATCAATGGGAAGCCAATCTCGCGAATGTTGGTTGATGGTGGGGCAATTGTGAATCTTATGCCCTATTCTCTCTACAAGAAGATTGGTGGAAAAGACGAAGAATTGATCAAGACAAACATGACGGTCAGTGGAGTTGGTGGCGGTGATCCTATTGGCGCCAAGGGTGTGGCTTCTATGGAGTTGACCATTGGAAGCAAGACCGTCGCTACGACTTTCTTCGTCTCAGAAGTGCAAGGTAACTTTAGTGTAATTCTTGGTCGTGATTGGATTCATGCAAATCAATGCGTACCTTCTACCTTGCATCAATATCTTATTCAATGGATCGGCGATGAAGTTGAAGTTGTACATGGTGATACTTCTTCCTTCGTTGCAACGGCCGATTCCGATTTTATTAGTGCAAATGAAAATATTAAGTGTTTATCGGACATAGATTTGACCGATTATGAGCTGATCAGTTGCACTAAAGATGGTTTCGTTGCTACTACATTAAAGCCGATGGAGAATCGGTTGAATTACTTGCTGTAATTGATGGAGCAAACAAGTCAACAAAGACAAATCGGTCAGACCGCTTCTGGAAACCGGTCAGACCGGTTTGGACCTGAACAGCGCCGATCAAGTCAAACCGGTCAGACCGCTTCTGGGAACCGGTCATACCGGTTTACGTCTGGACAGTGGCTTCAAGAGTGAATTGATCATTTTCGAGAAAAAACAGAAGGTACGTTTGAAGCCATTGAAGATTTGGGTTATATGGATAAACTGGGTCAAGGTTTTACATCAGCCGACCATTTAGAAAAAATAGATATTGGTGATGGTACTATTCCTAGGCCAACTTTTGTAAACAAAAATTTATCGGCTGAGTTTAAAGCCGAGTTAATAAATTTGTTGAAAGAGTATGTCGATTGTTTTGCTTGGGAGTACCGTGAGATGCCGGGTTTGAGTCGTGATTTAGTTGAACATCGTTTACCGATAAAAGCCGGTTTTAGACCTTTTAAACAATCGGCTAGACGTTTTAATCCCGCTATTTATGACCGAATAAAAGAAGAAGTTAATCGTTTGCTAGATGCTGGTTTTATTCGGACTTGTCGCTATGCGGAGTGGATTTCTAATATTGTTCCCGTTGAAAAGAAAGATTCGGAAAAACTTAGAGTGTGCATTGATTTTAGAGATCTTAATAAAGCTACTCCGAAAGATTCATATCCTATGCCCATAGCCGATGTTTTGATTAATGAAGCTTCTGGGCATCGTGTTGTTAGTTTCCTTGATGGTAATGCTGGATATAATCAAATCTTCATGGCTGAAGAGGATATGCACAAAACGGCCTTTCAATGTCCAGGATTTATTGGTTTATTTGAGTGGGTGGTTATGACTTTTGGATTGAAGAATGCTGGCGCAACTTATCAAAGGGCTATGAATTTAATCTTTCATGATTTACTTGGTGTTATTGTGGAAGTGTATATTGATGATATCGTAGTTAAATCGGATGGCTTGGATTCTCATTTAGCCGATTTAAAACTTGCTCTTGAGAGGATGCGACGGTATGGCTTGAAGATGAATCCACTCAAATGTGCTTTTGGTGTTTCGTCTGGGAAGTTTCTTGGGTTTATTATTCATGAGAACGGCATAGAAGTTGATCCCAAGAGAATTGAAGCTATGAAGAAAGTCGAAGCTCCTACTTGCAAGAAAGATTTGCAAAAGTTTCTAGGCAAGGTAAATTTCTTGAGAAGATTTATAATTAACTTGTCTGGAAAGGTTGATGCTTTTACTCCTTTACTTCGGTTAAAGAATGAAGCCGATTTTACTTGGGGGGCAAAACAGCATGAAGCTTTTGAGAAGATCAAAGAATACTTGTCTTCACCACCGATGCTAAGGGCGCCTAAGCGAGGAGTACCATTTAGACTTTATGTGGCGGCTGAAGATAGAACTATTGGGGCTGTTTTGACTCAAGAAATCGGCAACAAGGAGTATGTGATGGCTTATGTAAGCCGACGGCTCATTGATGCAGAAACAAGGTATACTTTCATTGAGAAGTTGTGTTTATCCTTGTACCATGCTTGTACTCAATTGAGGCATTATTTATTATCTAGCACTTGCATCGTGTTGTGTCAAACCGATGTAATTAAACATATGTTGCAAAAGCCGATTTCTAGTGGAAGAGTCGGTAAATGGGCTTATGCTTTAGTTGAGTATGATTTGGCTTGTGAACCTTTAAAATCTATGAAAGGCCAAATTGTAGCTGATTTTATTGTTGAGCATCGAATTGATGATACTTGTGAATTCAACGTCGGCTATGTTGCTTGTACACCGTGGAAGTTATACTTTGATGGATCGGTTTGCAATGATGGGCAAGGAATTGGTGCTGTTTTGGTCTCTCCAAGTGGTGCCGTTTTTGAGTTTTCAAACCGATTAGAAGAAAAGCGTACCAATAATCAAATTGAATATGAAGCTCTTCTATTCGGTTTAGAATTTTTGCAAGACATGGGAATAAAGCATGTTGAAGTTTTTGGTGATTCGCTCCTGGTGGTACAACAAGTGTCAAAAGTATGCCAATGTTATAATGGTTCATTAAATGCATATCTTGATAGATGTCTTGATATCATTGCTTATTTTGATGAATTTACTATCAAACATATTCCAAGAGAAGAGAATGACAAGGCAAATACTCTGGCTCAGAAAGCATCTGGTTATATGGTTGCAAAGAAGTATTTCTATTTCCAAAAACCGATGCAAACGAAAGCCGAGGTTCTGGTTCTGGACGAACCGGTCACACCGGTTTCAGAAACCGGTCAGACCGTTCTAGCTGCCAGAACCGGTCTGACCGGTTCTGAAACCGGTCTGACCGCTTCGTCCCATGACAGAAGCAAAAATCCTTTGGATGATGCTAATCAATCCAAAGTTGAAGATCAGGATTGGAGGGTGCCTATTATTACTTATTTGAGAGATCCTGGTCGTGGTGCAGAAAGAAATATTCGGCGAATATCGTTTAAATACGTTTTGCTTGATGATGAACTCTATCGTCGAAACGCCGAAGATTTGCTGTTGAAATGTCTTAATTCGGATCAGGCCAAAGTTGCCATGGGGGAGGTTCATGAAGGTATTTGTGGTACACATCAATCGGCTCCCAAGATGAAGTGGTTACTTAGACGAGCCGGTTTTTATTGGCCTACTATGATGGCGGATTGTTTTAAGTACTATAAAGGGTGTGAAGAATGTCAGAAATTTGGAGATTTACAATTGGTACCTGCTGCATTGATGCATCCTATTATTAAACCATGGTCGTTCCGGGGTTGGGGATTGGATTTTATTGGGCAAATTAATCCTTCATCATCAAAGGGACATCGTTTCGTGTTGGTTGCTACAGATTATTTTACTAAGTGGACCGAAGCGATTCCATTGAAAAATATGACACATAGAGAGGTAATTGAGTTTATTACACAAAACATTATTCATAGATTCGGTATTCCTCAAACTTTGACTACGGATCAAGGAACTTCGTTTATGTCTAAAGAGGTACGTGAATTTGCCGAATCCTATAGAATAAAGTTGCTCAATTCATCTCCATACTATGCTCAGGCTAATGGACAAGCCGAGTCAAGTAATAAGACTTTGATTAGATTAATCAAGAAAAAGATAGAAGAAAATCCTAAAAGATGGCACGAAGTTTTATCCGAAGCATTATGGGCTCATCGTATATCTAGACATGGTGCTACTAAAGTTACTCCTTATGAGCTTGTATATGGTCAAGAGGTTGTTTTGCCTGTTGAGGTGAATCTGGACGCTTATAGGTTGGCTAAACAAAATGATCTTGATGCTGTTGATTACCACAATTTGATGATGGACAACATTGATGAAGTGACCGACAAGCGATTAAAGGCTTTGAAGGAAATTGAGAAAGACAAGCTTCGGGTTGCTAAAGCTTACAACACGAAGGTGCGGGGAAAATATTTTCAGATTTGTGAGCTTGTGTGGAAGACGATCTTGCCTATTGGGACGAAAAGCAACAAGTTCGGGAAGTGGTCACCAAGTTGGGAAGGACCATATAGAATTGTCAGAGTTAATTTTGGGAATTCTTATATGCTGGAGACATTGCAAGGAGATCTTTTACCTAGAGCTATCAATGGAAGATATTTGAAGAAATTCTATCCAAGTGTTTGGCAAGACGCGTGAAGATTAATGGCCGATAGATTTTTTGATATCATCCTTAGCATAAATTTTAACTCCTGATTGGTAATTTCTTGTATATTGCTTTTTAGTTCTCAAGTTCACTAAAAACGCAGGGGGGCATGTGTTGACAGCCAAAATTGGCAGTCACCCGGATAAACCGGTCTGACCGGTTTGAGTTCTGTAATTCGAGTAGGTTTAGGATTCCGAGTTTGATCCCATATTGTAACCGAATTGGAAGGGGTACGACTTCCCCGGCCTATATATATGAAGGCTAAGGCCGATTGAGAGTTAATTCCAATCGAATCAACATATTTGTCCTTTACTTTTTATCTCTCAAACCCTAATCTCTTCCAAACCCTAATTGGTGTCCTTTGCTCGTCTCCGCGACGTACTAAGGCGTTCTAGGTGGCCTGCCGACCCTAGAGCAACCCTAGATTGCTTGAGCTCCGACGGGGTCCCTCCCGAGCTCGAGTTTCTAGGTCTTCACGACCTCCTGCCAGAAAGCGGTCTGACCGGTTCTAGGAACCGGTCTGACCGGTTTGCCCGAGGGAGGCCGGGTGTTGGCCGTGGTGATGGCCGTGCTGCGATCTCGACTGTGTTGTCGCATCTTCGTGTCAACACACTCCGTTTCGATCCCTTTACATGTTGTTCTCCTATTCTATTTATAGCCTCCCCATCATGGTGGCAAAGAATTTATCGTCTTTAGTGTGAAGGCGGCGCCTCGGGGGTGGGGGGGGGGGGGGGGGGGCTGACAGCGGGCCCCGCCATGTGTCAGACCCTGTCGTGTCCTAGAAGCCACCTCCTACCATCCTGAGGTAGTCCCGAGACCCTCGGGGTGTCTCGCGGTCGTTATGCGCAGCCCGGGCTGCCTAGGCGCTCGCTCCCATGCTTACTGTTACGATAGCGGTTTACGGAGCGGGGTTCCTTGAGCCGCACACTGGGTGACATGATGGGCCTTGGGTGAGGGGGCTGGTACTGTGACGGTTGCATGGCCACACAAGCGCACGCCTCCTCGGTAATTATGATATTTTTACGGGGAAGGTGTGTCATCCCTCGGGCATGTTAGGGCACAGTGGGGCAGTTGCCTCGATCGTGCCGCCAGGGGCAACTCCTTCTCCTGGAAGGAAACCCAACAGCCTAAGGGTCGCGTGCCCTGGAGCAACCCCAGGCCTTGGTACGGTCGCTTCCGCTGCCGGACTCAAACTTGCATTGGGCCTTTTTTTCCTTCTTCTTTGGTCCGGCCCAATGGGGACCCTAGTTTCCTTAGTGCTGACACCATTGAGGCTTTATATAAAATTATGTTTTAGTCCTCGGTTTCTCGGGGTTAAGCCCGTGGAAGTTTTAAAACATCGTCCGCGAGTCATTGAACTTAGAAAAGTCATATCTTTCTCATTTTAGCTCTGATTTCAGCGATTCTTACACTAATGTGTTCCTTGTAACATGTAGAATAGTTCTATGCTGTTGTTTTGTTTTGCTAGAATTTTTTGGTGTACTATTTCTTATTTTATTATATTATTTATTTGCATGTGCTTGTGTGATGCGTATAGGAAGTGTGTCGTTCGATGAGAACTTTGAAGAACAAGCTACTGAAGACTTTGAGCAGCAATAATGTTTTTAGGAAGGAAAGTGTACCTTGATCATTCCCGTTTGTACCTAAATGACTTGCATTTTAGTTACAACATTTATGTGTTGTTTGCATTAATATTGTTGGGTCCCATTAAGGAGTTCCTAGTTTCTTTTTACCATACCTTGGAGCTAAGTTATTTAATTAATTCTGATGGTAGATGATGCTTAGTTTGCTCAACTTGCATGGTTAATGAACCCCTACTGTATGTTCCATATACTATATCTTTAATTAATTAATTGCCAAGATCAACTCTTTTAATCAGAATACGGAGAACGACCAAGATCAACTCTTTTAATTAGAACACGGAGAACGACCCAAGAAAATAGTGTAACCATAAGTGTCATGTGGCTCTAACTTTGACTAATTAATTAGGTATTCTAGTTTGTGTTAGTTTTACTGAAAGGGAAAGAGGCACGACGGTTGATGAGGTATAGTCTAGTCCTCTTGAGCAGTATGCTTTGCTAAGATACATGACTCACTAAGGAGGGTCACGCTTTGCTCCTAAACTGGAAACCTTAGCAGGCTATCACTTATTAGAGTGTCTTTGTAAAGGTCTCATAGTGAAACCAATGACTCGGTTTACATGGTGTGAGAAGGGTACATGCCTATGGCAATGGGGATCATGGCTTATGGTGAATGTGTACAACCTATGCAGAGTATAAAATTGTTGCCTCCAACTTTTGCCACTTGGTTCCTATATATAAATCATTCTCAAAATAAAGCATGTGAGCCGGTTCACTGTCGTGCCCAGGCTCGCGCCCTGCATGGGTAGGCGCAGTGGCATGATCTTTATGGTGCAAGTGACCACATGCGACATGAGTGTTGGGGGTTTTACCTTCGCGAAGTCACCTCCGAGGAGTTTGTGCCCGAAAGAGTAAAGATTACGAAGGGGAGCCAAAGGAGAATGGGGATCAAGGTAAGTGATCCAATGTCATGGAAACGCTTGTAGATAATTCTTTGGTGGGGTGCTACCTTTGACATTTAAAAATAAGCATCTTTGTCCAAGAGCGAAGGTACCGACGAAGGTGAATTCACCTTCGTCGGTACCTTCGCTCTTGGACAAAGATGCACCTTCGTCGGTACCTTCGCTCTTGGACAAAGATGCTTCTTTTTAAATGTCGAAGGTAGCACCCCACCAAAGAATATTCCTTTCATCCCCTTCCATGCGGGACATTAGTCCCGGATTTTATTGAACCCGGGACTAATGACAGCCGGGACTAAAAGGGACCCTTTAGTCCCGGTTGGAGGCTCAACCCGGGACTAAAGGGTCTCAAGCATTAGTACCAGGTGGTGGCTCCAACCGGCACTAGAAACCACCTCCCGGGACTAAATATGCCTTCACGGGTTACAATAAAGGGAAAACATCCCACCTACCATCACATGTGCTGTGTAGGTGGACTATTTAGGAGGCTGTACACGAGACAATGCAAGAGGTCATGGGTTCAGCGGGAACCGGGACTAAAAGCCAATTTTCCATTAGTGAGGCAAGAGTAAGCTTGAAGGAGCTTTTGGAGGAAACAAATGAAGGCCCTACTGAGAAGTTCATCGGAAGATGCCGCACACCTATGGCAGCCAATTGGCATAAGCTCCTGGGCATCTTAAGATGGGATGAGCCTCAACGTAGGTGGTACTAAACAAAGGTGGCATGAAGCGACATGAGAAGTGTGAAGAAGGAAGGCAAAATCAATCTGTGTACAGCTAGTCGGTGTTATTACTGTAATACCCTTACGGGTATAGCACCTTGTAAATTAGTTGTAGAAAACGTCTTGTTAAAGGGCATTTGTGTACTTATCCTATGTTTGTAAAGCCCTATATAAAGAGAACCATTCCTCAGGAAGAAGAGCGGGAGATTTTTGGATAAGAGCGAAATGAGAATGATGATATGAGGCGGTTTTGTGTCATTTACCTTCACTATGCTCTCTTTTCCGTTTATGTTTGCTTGAATTTTTTATTCTGCTGGTTCTAGGTCACAGATAGAGAACCAACACCAAGAACGTCACCAAGGACGCCAGGTATTTATTCTTCTATTTTTATGTTTCTTTCAATTTCAATTTTGCTTCAAGTTCTCACATAGTATATATTTATCCCTTTTCTTTCCTTTTTTTAATCCTCATGTATATGTATATATTATTTATTTCAATGCCAAATTTTTTCATGACCCATATACATCTTGTTTGTTTATGTTGTGGTCTTTTTTTCGGCCGAGGCTAGATCATTATTGCAGTGTTTTTTCTTTGTTTTACTAATTTGTTCTTGTTGTATTCTCATTAATTGGTGATGTAAAATGATTTATTCAGTTTGTATAATAACTTGTTTGTTCTGTGGACATAGTTTGTTCACCTAATCTGTTCATGATATGATGTTCTCCTGCAATGATAATTTGTTCGCGATGTGGACACTTATGTTCTCTATGTGAAATAATTTGTTTGTATATGAAGCCATTTTATTTTTTATTTTTTAGACTAGTGTTAACTTATTTGTTTGTTTTGTGGATATATTTTGTTCATGATATGAACACGTATGTTCTCCCCTGAACAAATTAATCACATGTGGAGTCGTTTTGTTCACTTAATAGAGTAGTTTTAAATTATTTGTTTGTTGTGTGGACATATTTTATTCGCGTGTAAGAGTCATTTTGTTCTCAATATTAAAATTAGTTTTTTCATTTTATGTGACCGTAATAATAATTTGTTCGTAATGTGGTCATTTTTGTTCTTCATATATATAATTTGTTCGCATGTAGATCCATGTTATACATAGACTAATCGATCTATATGTAGATCAATTTGTTCACATATGGAGTCAGTTCGCTTATACAATTATTTTGTTCGTAATGTGGGGTACATTTGTTCTCCATATAGAACAATTTGTTCGCACGCGGAGTCATTGTTCGCCTATAAGATTATTTTCTTGGCAATGTGGAGTGTATTTGTTCTCCATATAGAACAATTTGTTCGTGGTGTTAAATTGTTGTTCCGGAATGCTGTACTGCTAAAAAATGTTCTAACTTCCTAAAAAAATATTCGTAAAATAAATTTATTCTGAATATAGTCAAGTCTTGTTTAAAAGATTTTATCGTAAAAAGTACACTGGTGAAATTGAAACGTGATTTAGATATCCGGTTTAAGATATATAGATTTTTTAGTTTGGAACCCTCTTGCATGCACGTCAGCGATTTTTCCTTTTCTCTATGCACCACGGCTTTCATGTGTTGTTGTTGTACGTCCACCATAATGTCAGTTGGGCTTGGAATTAGAAAATAGATAAAAAGTTGACCATTATTTCGTAATGCTAATTCTAAGTGCGACCTGAAGTTTCCTCCCCTACGGTCGATTTTGACAACGCTGGCAAACCTCCCACATGGTGGCCCCCACAACAATCTTATCGTTCTACCTATCTCTCCCATCATTCCATTCTCTTTCCCCTCTTTTCTCTGGAAGAGGGAGCAGCGGTGGCCGGTGGGGCAGTGATGCGGCACGACGACCTTCTACACGGGTCGTCATGGGTGGGCGTCGGGGAGCGGCGAGGCTCGATCACGGAGCACGGCGGCGGCTTCCTAGCAATCTCTACCGGCTGGAACGCGCACCAGCGGGGCGCGGTGGTGGCTTCTCGGCAAGCTCGACCAGCTGGAACCCCGACATCGGCTTCCCGCGAGCTCGGTCGGCCGGAACTGCAACTCGGCGGGGCGCGACGAGCTCCACCCAGAGGCCGCGGCGAGGAGAGCTGAGAGCGACGAGGCAGCGCCCGCGGGGTGCATCGGTGGCCTCCATGTGAGCTCGTTCGGCGGGGAGCGGCGAGCTCCGCTCGGGACTTACTCGAGGCAACATGGCCAGTGATTCTCCCGGTTGTTTTTTTCTTTTTTATTTAGAATTTCTCATTTTTTTGTAATTTTTATCTATAATTTGTTTTACATTTTTGTCATAATTTTTCTTCTTTTTTCTGGTTAAGTTTTCCATGAAATTTTGTTTCAAATATTTCTTTTGTTTTCTTTTTTGTTTTTTCAGATTTATTTACTACAATCTTATATTTTCTTAACATTTTGTTACTAAACTTTAGGTTTCTAAATTTTTTTATAGAGTCTTTGCTGTGAATTTTTTTTTTGCATATTTCTTATTACTAATTTTTAGTTGTGAAATATTTTTTCTATATAATTTATATAAAAAATGTTCATTAATGTTTCTTTTAATTTTTTTACCTTATTTTTGCTTCTGAATAATGTTATATGTTTATGGTAGAAAGGTTTCGATCATAAATTTTATTGACATAACTTTTGTGCACAATGTTTATCGATATAAAATTTAATGTTTTTCCTGCTTTTAGTTTTTTATCATAAGTTTTTTTCATAACTTTTTCTTATTTGTCATAACTTTATTTTATAGTTTTTTATTTTTAAATATCTTATGTATCTAAATAATTTTTTGTTACTTTTGTAGACAATAAGTGGCAATTGTGGAAGATGAGGACCAGCGCGTTTTTTTTATGAAGCGTGCGTATGGAATACGACGACCCGTGCATTGGAGGGGAGATGACCTGTCGCTGTATGAAAATCAACCACACGGATGAAGTGCCCCCGTTATTTGCACGTCTTCGTGCGCGCGGATGTCTTGAGGTGACGAGCACGCGTTTATCACCAGAGCGATGGCCAGACGATGAATACCCAGTCCGGTATAAATACAAGACGGTGTTATTGTTGCCTTCTTCTTCCTCATCTCGGGCGAATCCATTTTAAGTCCCACGGAATATGTAGAGGTAGTAGAGTATAGACGTATAGTAGATATAGTAGATACTACATCGATCTCATTGTTTTTCATCAAATGTTTCCTTGGTAGATGAACCTCCATAATCTTCCATGAAGCTAATTACTGCTTCACTCAGTTGAACGGTCAGCCTGGGCAGTAAAATGAGGCGGAGGAGTAAACACATCTTGATCGGGAAGTTTTCCGACGCATGCATATGCTTACTGCTTCGTTGACGGACTGTTCGGGAATCGGGATTACGCTTTGACGTCGAGTTACGAAAAACATTAATCGGCCAGACGGATCAACTTCGATGCATGCCCCAGTCAGCACCAGTATAAATACACTCCCGTTCCTCACAAACCATCACCGCCGTACTAGTACCTACTAGCAGCTATCTCTCCTTCGCAGCAGCCATCCACGATGTCGAGGCGCTTTGCCATGGGCAGTCCCAACCCTCCCACGTAGGACTTTTTTTGCTTGTGTGGCACTGTATTAAATAAGAGAGATAATTAAAAGAGAAAGAAACCGGGTCTCAAGTAAGATCCAGTGTCGACACGAGAACCTATGCATAGGACACTACCAAAGTTTGCATTGAGAGAGGATAATGTCTTCATGATAGAAAAAGAACGAGTATGATTGGTAGAGAGAAAATAGGATGAATTTATTAATGATCCATCATAAGAAATCATGGGTTGGAGAATGTAGTGTCTAAAGTGACGTCTTGCTAACATGGCAGCATGGACACTACCCATAGACATGATGGGTTGGGACTGCCCTAAGCACCCAAGCTGGGAGAGAAGGTCCTGGGCAACTGAACGCAACGCGCTGGTTATCGTCCGATTTGTCGTGGTGCTACTGCTATCTGCCTCGGTTGGGTTCATCGATCGCTTATCCTATCTACCTAAATTATTATTAGGTCGCTATATGTGTCAGGCTACCTTTATGTTTAACTCGGTCAACGTCCTGTGTTCTGTCTGCTGACTGATGTGCAACTTGGCTGCCATTAGTTAGCTCTTTTTTTAATATGATTTCCCTTGATTCATGTTCCCAAATTGTTAACTTCTTGACGTGCAACTTGATCCCTATATTAGTTCATGTCTTATCAGTACATGTGGTGTGAGGCCTTGATATTTATGAACATGTTTTAGAAAAAGATGTCAGGAACCGTAAAAATGTGTAGAAGACTCGAGCCTCCCAATATTGGTGTTTTACCTGGCATTGGGTTAGGACATGCTAGGCCTTGTTTGGATCCAAAGTTTGGACACCTAAACTTTAGACTTTGACATAAATGCGCCACTGTAGCATTTCATTTGTATTTGTGAATAATTGTCCAAACATTGATCAATTAGACTCAAAATGTACGTCTTGCAAAGTACAACAAAATTGTGCAATTAGTTTTTGATTTTATCTACATTTAGTACTCCATGCATGTGCCATGTGCATTATGGGCGGCAAAGTTGGGGGATCCGGTAGTGACTCCATGCATGTGCCAGCATTTTGATGTGATGTGAATCTTCTTTTTACACAGTAGAATTTGGGGTGGAATTTTGAAACTAAACAAGGCCCTAGATGAGAGGCGGCGGCGTTTAGAACTTTTGTTTCCTAAATATTTATCCCTAGAAATTGTAGTCATATCCACACTCTCTTTTTTATCAACTTGAAAGTCGATTTTAAGATAGAGGCATTTATTTTGGATGTCAAGGACTTATATGCCTATTGCTTAATCCTTCTTTAGGCCTACAAACTACAAAGGATATTCCATTTTGCTATCTACATTTCTTCTTATGATTATCTCCCTACCAGAAAAATCTATATAACAATCCAATTTCTGGAGAATGTTTTGTTTACTTTTCAAAAAAAAAGTTTTGTTCAAAAAAGGAAACATCGTATATATATTGTTGTCCTGTAGGGGATGAAGGTTGCAACGTGTAAAACGAACTGCAATTCATTCCCTCTCCACCGAGGAAAAGATTAGGTTAATTAGCTTGTCAGTTTAGAATTTCAAGCATGTGTACCTTTTCGTATGCTTTCTTTTGTTGATAACCTTTTGCACGAGAAATACAACCCTTTCTTAGCCGGATGATTGTATAGGTTGTTAAAGCCTGAGGCTAGGAAATTTGACCACTGTGGATACGAATCCTACAGAAGAGCATGTGAAAGTGAAACTACACCGAAGGGATGTGCATGCACAATTTAATCATCATACCAGAAATGCGGTAGCCAAGATAGCGTAAGGCTCACCTGCAACCAATTTGAAAATTTACAAAAAAAGTTCTAATCATGTATTAGGTTTTTAGCAAAAGCATGGAGCATGTGTTTATTCCATTGCTTTCCTAGTTCAAAGCTAGAGTTATCTTAAAAACAGTACCATCATTTTGCTTTGACTTCAGCAAAACTAAATTTGAATATATATATATATATATTGTGTTAGATTTACTCTATGAATATGGTTGTGATTAGATTTTTCATTCAATAATTGGTTCTGAAAAAATTGGAACGCGAACGATGATCAGAGTAATAATTAAGAAACCCCAAGAAACTGTTCATCCTAGGCTTTCATCAACACATCACAGTTAAACTCAATCCGTTAAATGATTTCCCATACATCCTGAGTGAGCTCATATAGACCTGCAATGTGGAGCCAACTCAAAGCCGGGGACCTGACTAATGACGACGAATTGCTGCTCATCAGTTAGTAAACAGATCACGAGCTGTGAATGACTGTAACAAAGGGGTGCCCGAGAGCGAGAGATCACGACTGAATTCATTCAGCAGATAACCCGACGGGCCGAGGAGGCCCAGCGTCGCATCAGCGGCCCAACAAGACCCTCTCGCCCAGCCTGTACGACACGTAGGCATCAACGCAGGCGTACCCGACCTGGGGCAGCTCCAGATCACGCTTCTCCCAGTCGCTCATGGCGACGCTGCCGGGCTTCTCCATGTTGAGGTCCAGCACCTCCTTGGCGTACTCCTTGAGGCCCAGCCTATCCCCGCCCACCAGGCCCAGGTAGTCGTCGCATGGGCCCTCCAGCTCCACGGGCGCCGCGCACACGAGCCCGTGGTCGGCGGACAGCCTCGCGGCGGCGTCCGCGACGCCGACGCCGACGAACCGCACCCGTGGGTCGCGGAGGAACCCCCTGAGGACCTCCGGGACGCGGCCGAGGTAGAGGAGCTGGAGGACGAGGCAGCCGGCGGCGGCGCCGGCGTAGAGCTGGAGGACGGCCGCCCTGGGGGCCATCCACGCGGCGCCGCCCCTGCTGGCGGGCTGCTTGTTCCACTTGCAGTCGAGGCCGACGACGAGGGGCGCACCGCGCGGGTGGGAGGCGCGGAGGGCGCGCACCCAGGCGTCCGCGACCGCGGCGTCGCGGGTGACGGTGGCGGCGATCTCGACGGACCCGAAGCGGAAGGTGGAGACGGAGAGGTAGGGGTGGCCGGACGGGATCGCCCTCGGCATTTTGGTTGCTGGTGATCGGGGGCGGCATGCATGAGCTGATCCTGATCGCATCTACTACTACTTGATTTGATTGGCACTTCCTTTTGGGAGAACCTTTGCAAATGGATTGGAGCGTAGTAATCCCCCTTTGGATAAACCCTAATCAAGTCGTTACGGGTAATCGTGGCGGCTTAATTAACTAGCTCCGTTGAAAATATATTGACCAAAGACCGAATTGATGAAATGATAAAAAGTGAGGGGTTAGAATAGTGATATTGGATATTTTTTAATGGTGACAAAAATGATTGCACGTGTTGTATACATGGCCGAAACTGGGTGAAGATGCTCGGTCTCTACTCGGCTCCGCTCGATTCAACTTGTGCTGGCCCATTAGGTCGGTTGGGTCCGTTGGCCACCTATCTTGGTTAATATTTGTCATTTTAGCCCCATTTTTTTTGCGGGTAACCATTTTAACTTATTATCATCTAATAACAATGGTAATAACTTTAGCACGGCAAAGGACAAAAACAATAACTTTACCTTATTCGTATACTAATCGGGAAGCTTGGGGAATCCATTCCTACAAGTCACTTCGCAACATTCATTTCTATTTGTCTACAGCTTTGCTAAATAGAAGATCCTGTGTGATCTACTAACATGGAGTGTATTTGCAAACTAAACCTGGGATTGTATATATAGCTCTCCTCCCAGAATCCAGATATCAATATCTATTTTTTTCCTGCTGTGAAGAAATGTATGATTTTTTTAAGGACTACAGTGGCGTGGTGCCGTGAAGAAATGTATGATCTTTTTTTTCCTGTCGTGAAAAAATGTATGGGTTTTTAGACTCTCCACAGCGTAGTCGGTGCTGAAAAAACTTTTGGGATAGACATTAGAACTATGTTCGGTGCTGAAAAAACTCAGTGTGCTGGTTGAGTACCGATGCCTAAATTAGTGGACCCACTTGACTCAGCCACACGTTTTATTGGCAAGTTTGTACGTTTTTGTAGTCATAATCAGTTTTTTACTCCCAGGCATAGAAGAACTTACATGCATCGACGCCTACTAATTTTCTTCAAGCATCGGTAGATACAACGTGCAAATCGGTGTACCGTGCCTCTCTCTCTTCTTAGTCATTGGTAGAGAGAACACCGTGGGTAGTCTTATGTCCTCCACTTGCAAATAACTCTAGTGCCTGCTCGAATCATACAATACTTTTCTTTCTCAACCACCAAAATGTACATAAAAAAGTTATTGATTAACCATATGGAAGTGATATTTTACTTACTAGTGTAGTTAAGAAAGTAATTAATATTGAAATATGGGAGTGTTTTTATTTGCAATTTTGTGTTTATCTAGACATGGATTTTATAGCAGCGCAGTGCTTATGAAATTAGCAGTAACCAAAACTGTCGAATATGCTAAAAGCATGACAAAATATGTACCAAGGAGGAAAATCTAATATGGTTACTTTTTAGTTAAGTCAATTATTTTCTTTTTCATTTTTATTAGTAGATACACTATCACAGTTTTCATAAAATGTCAAATAATTAAAATTGTTGTGAAACCAACTTTTTAACAAAAAGAAGCATATTATAAACCTAGAAATATTTATGTTTAAAATTTTCCTGAATCAACATTTCAAAATAAATCCAGAACTAATTTTCTGATCCGGGACATTTTGCACATCCATTGAAAAGTTTGCTTGAAAAGTAAAGGAAAACATCGTGGCCCACCCTGTCCGTCAGTCCACACTCCAGTTTGCATCACCAACCAATGCCTCGCTCCAGCAGTCCAGCCCAACCCACACGGCCACACGGCAACGGCTGCTGTCCTGCTCCAGTGCTCCTCCGCGCTCGGCGGCTCTGCCGGCGACTCCGCGCCCCGCTCGTCCCTAGCGCCCGCGCGCGCGTTGTGCCTCCGCCCCGCTCCCCCCTGCTCGACAAACTCTGGCGACGCCACTCCGGCGCTCGATCTCCGCGGGGACTCTGCGCCTTTGCTCGGCGCCGGGGCCCTCCCTTCGCGGCGGTCCAGATCCGATTGGAAGGGAACGCGCTGCGGCGCGCAGACATCCCCAAGAACGGGGAGGAGGCGCATGAGCACCAATCTGCTGCCGCCCGATGAAGGTACGACCGGCTTCCTCTTGGACCTCTTACTTTTCCCAATTGTCTCCTCAAAACCACCGCATCTTCTACAAACAATCTACCGTGCTGCAAACGCTCGGCATAGCTCCGCGGTGGCCTCCGAGCATAGTTGGCTTTGCGGTGGGGATCGCACGCTCGGCATAGCTCCACCGTGGCCTCCGAGCATAGTTGGCTTTGCGGTGGGGATTGGTTGGGGAGCTGAATTAAAGATTCCATAATTCTCTTCACTCATGAGTAGAGACTGAGGCAAATCTGTATTCCCTTCCACTTTCAAATCTCCTACATGCATCCATGTGTAACTCCGTGAGCGAGTCCGAGAGGGGAGCTGGCTGAGTAAGAATTCATCGACCATTGAGGGTGCCAATCGTGTGTCCCTAAGGGTTGCTACTGATCTTTTAGTTCAATTAATAGTACTCCCTCCGTTCATAAATAAATGACATTTAGGATAAGCTAATTACTTCAGTTCTTCATAATGTATCACAATTTGGATATGCTATTATAATTTCACTAAAGAGGTTTGGATTGTAAGGTTTGAGTTGGCCTCATCCTTAACTATCTCTGTGACTACCGTACTCATTTTATTTGATATGTTTCCTGTGGATTTCGTTTTTATAGACAACGGACGTTTCTGGTATGATGACTGAAAATCTGGATCCTTATATGGCACGGTTTCCAGCATAACACTTTGACTAGGAATATCGATAGAAATGTATTACTTCATTCAAGTGGAAAGGGTTTACTTATTTTGAAAGTATTTTTCATGTTAATCTGTTATCTATGTGACCTTTCAGATATTGATAGTCAAATCAAAAACTGTTTGATCAACAGAAATGTTGAATGGGCTTATATTGGAATCAGAGATAATAGTTTTGAGAGTTTGATTGTTTGGGGATTTTATTGGACTAGAAGATACCATTTGTTTTGTTTATTTTTGTAATTTAAGTTAACATTTCTAACGGTCTTTTTGAGCTGATACTCTTGTAGTGCTTATAAGCTATGTGAGCCTAAGAAAAAGAGCATTTTGTGAAGCTTGTGAACAAACAGGGCTACCTGTATTCCCTTCGTTTTTTCTCTTTCTGTGTCTAATTTTTTCTGGAGGTTGGTTCTGTCTAAATTTATTGTGGAAGCATGTAGACATTTGGTCTTTTCTGATTCAAGACATTTGCAATGGCATGAGCAGAATTTATCCTTTTTTGAAATTATAGTTCATATACGGGAAAGGCGTTTTGAGCTGTCTAAAACAGCAGCCTGGATTTTAGCTTAGCTTGTTTGTAGTGGGATCCTGTATCCCTGCTGTTATCTCTACATGTTTTGGGTGGTGGCATTTTGTCGCAACAGTTGAATTTGTCTATTAATATGTTTTGCTCAGGTTTTTCCATATATTTTCACCTCTTTGATCCACCTTGTGTTCAGTACAAAAAAGTTGAAATGATTTCCGGAGGAAAACTTGAATACGGAAGCTATTGGCTTGTCTGTTGATGTTATTAGGTGTTTTAGCAATGTTGTCAAGTATTTTTCTAGTAAGTGGCATGCTCTTTTGGGCAAGTACTGGAGAAGTTTCAAAACTTGGCTCCAACTTGTTCTCTTTCCACGTGATCCTTTCATCTTAAATCTCCCCGACTGAATACTGATCTTTTTTTTTCATCTCGATCTGTTACAATTAAGAAAAGTGCTCCCTTCGTGTACTACCTTATTTGGTTACTTATGTGCTCTTGTTTATTTACCTTACGTTTCTCTTGTTTTAGCTATGCTGCAAGTTTTGATTCTTACTTGATTTTGTAATTTGTGAGAAGGTGGCTTTGTTGCCCCTTCTGATCCTTGCACAAGTTTTTATAGTTGGCTGGCATTTTCTATGGATTAACCATCTAATATTTTGTTGTAGGTAGTTGATTTCTAGTTGAGGAGGACTGTTTTCTTATATCTTGATCATTTAGAAAATTTTCTGTCATCATAATGGAGGTAAATGAAGTACATGACCAAGATATGTTGGTTGACTTGGAGAAAGGCAACTGCTTGCTACCCAGAGAGGGAAATAATGGGACGAAGATCAATTCAATAGCTGGACATGCAAAGACCATGCTGCATGGTTCATATGATGATCCTCTAGCACTGAAGGAGGATAAGAGTCGCCACATATCTTTCTACTCTTCACACTGTCGAGATTCAATTGTTAAAAGTGGAGAGTCTATGACATCTGAAGGTGAGATCAAGGTTGGGCTTTTGGATAAATCAGCTGGCAATAAGGAAAAGAAAAAATGGTTCAAGAAGCCACCACGACCTCCAAGACCACCGACTAGTTCACCATTAGACCCTGCTGATCAGAAGCTCATTAGTGAACTATCTGAGCTTGCAGTGCTAAAGAGGGCTAGGATTGAGCGTATGAAGGCATTGAAGAAGATGAAGAATTCCAAACCAGCATCTTCCATTGGGAACCTGGTAGCTTTGATTATTACCATTATCTTCTGCTTCTTCATACTTTGGCAAGGTATACCGACTGGTAACCTGTGAGAAATGTTTACATCTGTTATCTTGTATTCACAATGAATTCTTGTTCACCAGCGCTGGCAGCGCTTAGCAATAATAATCATTGTTGCTCCTGAGATCTTCTTTAAGAGCTAGAATTTTTTTAGTTATTCGCCAGCTGTTTGCTGTAGTTATACTTGCATTCACTTTGCAATCAATATCTTGCCATGGTTCTCAAATATATGTTCTTGATTAATTCCTTCAGTGCACTACTGCAACTTTACTGTCAAATTCCTTCAGTCATTAATTTTGACTTTGGCTGGAGACAACAGCCTTTTTTTACGGGCAATTGCTAAGTGAGAACTGTAACATATGCGTAAAAGCATTGATTAAGTTGAGTAGTAAAATAATACTGCCTACTCTTAGGGCGTGTAGTTTATTCAATGTTAATGTCTTTCATTTACAACTGTCGTTCCTTTTTTTACTATCGAGTAGCGCAGCAACACTGTCCAATAAATGTCTGTGACCGCTGCCTTTTTCTGCTATACGATGGAACTTACCCAAAATATAATGATATCAAAGTACTTTTGATGATTTATCTATAATTTCCATGTAACAAATCTAAATACTTGCTATAGTTTTTAAAATTGCTGTTTACGTGTGTAATGCAGCGCGGACAGTTGCATGTCCTATAGCGACAGCTCACCACAAGGATAGTTATTTGGATTCGTCTTCCCCAACAAGTATATCTATTTTAAGTAAAATAATTTTTTTGTTTGCTGATATAAAAATTAGTTATCTGGCATCTTATCTATTTTCTTACAAGGCTATTATTTTGACTTGTGAATACTTAAAATGCACAGGCTGGCCACCTACATACACTAGATGATGTTGGGATTCTTTATGAAGATGTAGCCATTTCACCTTTTTTTTAATTCTATATTACCAAACAAAAGGGCCACTTTCTACCCTAGAATGTCAAACAAGGAACAAATGAGAGGAATTACTACCGCGATGTGCAATGTCTCTAAAATCATATGGTGATAGTGATTCACCCTGATTTCTTGCTCGCAATTTTGATCTATAATTGAGCCTGATGATTAGTTGTGTTTCGTGCTCCTTGTATGTACGTCGATGTCTATTCTAGAATCTGATTCTACTTCCTATGTCCATCACAGGATCTCATTTCTTTTCTTCTTTAAGAATTCCACATTATCATTTTGTTGTACACATGTGATTAAAAATCTATAGTGCACAAAGCATTGTCATAATGAAAATACACCTAGTTCACACGTAGCCAAATATAGTACATAATAATGGGTGCAATGTGTTGTTCAGATACCATGATAGGATGCCAGTTCTGCTTTTTTACGTGTCTCCACCATACCTTCACATGCACCCACTTGTACCAACTGCATCCATGTTTCTCGTTTTTTATTATTCCCCCAAAACAATTGTGCTCTGTGTGTTTTGCTGATGTCTGTGGTCTAACTTCACGATTTGCCATGTAATATTTCTCGATGAACAGGTTTGCTGATGAAATAAAACACTGTAAGTCGGTAGACTACTTCAACCCAGAGTAATGATGTTATGAATAAGAGTGCCTGAAAACTCATTCCCCTTGCTTATACAGGGGTTTTCTCAAGGCATGGGGCGAGCATAAGCTTCCGTAGGGCATCAATATGATCAGTTAGAACACATGGTGGTTTTATCTCCATCCAGTTCTACAAGAATGTCACAGCTGTCATCACCCACAGTTCCTCTGCAGCTCTAAAGTGGGAAACCCTTTTCTATGTGATCTTGCATGCTATATTGCTCCTCACAGTATGTTAAAACTAGCTGCTTCTCAATTATGTCCTGATATGCCCATGAAATTGGGAAGTATATCACAAATCTATTAGACTATTAGGCTATTAGCTTCTAAGGTGATACGGGGTTGATTTAAAGTTATTGTATCATGTAGGCTGTTATATTTATTTTTATTTTCCAGTTTATCTTGGATTTGATGTACATAGAGGTAGTCTGAAGTATGTTATCTCATACCTATTCGTTTATTTATTTATTGCACCAGTGATATAATAGACTTGATGTAGCAACATAGCATGACCTTTCTGTGCATGCTATGCATTACTATTGGAGTGGCTACGAGGCTGGAAATACATGGCAAAGTTAGGAGTGACTGAATGGGTTTGATGGATGGGCTTAACTGTGGTCATAGCCACGTTCCGCCCGGGAAACCTATATGGCTTCCGGAAGTTTTTTTTTTGACAAGGTAACTTCTACTGTTTGAGATCCGTGCAACGGTCGAGATCTAATGTTTATTCGGACCTGAGACGGGTTCGCAGCGGGCGGGTGAGAGCGGATGACATCTGACGTCAGCCCCGGATGACATCTGACGTCAGCCACGGACGAGAATCTAATTTGAGTTTCAACCTTTAAATGCAATTTTCTCTTAAACCGTTGATCATTTTTCGAATCCATTTGAACTACCATGTTATTTACAATTAATGCGACAGAATAAGATCCAATATGAGTATATTTTTTATTTTATATGTGTATCTTTTTAGAATCAACACTTTCAATATGCTATTTCAACATTTTGAATAACTATCTCAATATTTTAGACTTACTGCTTCAATATTTTCACACAAAATATTGATCTAGTTTATACGAATTGTTGAATTAAGTTTGAGAAAAATGTTGAACCTAGTATATGAAAATGTTGACTGTATTAGTTTAACACTTTGAGCATGTTAGTTTAGCTTTTATGTGAAAAATGTTGAAACGGTATAATCGGAATATTGAACTATTATTTTTGAAATGTCGAGTGCAATATCGTACCTCCTATAGCTGCATGCTTAGTAGTGATAATTGAGTACGTTCAAAAAAAATCAAAGCGTGAGGAAAAGATTCGTTTAAAAAAGTCAAAGCGCGGCAACGGCACGGTAATAAAAAAAGTGGCGCGCACGTCTGTTGCTTGGACCGTTCCCTCGTGGTTCCTCCCACGCGCGCTGGTGGGCTCCATTGGGCTCTAAGCTAAGCTAGCTAGTACGTAGGTGCCCCCACGTTCCGGCCCCCTCTGATTTGCATATGCTCCACCCGATCACATTTTGGCACTCGTGCTCCCCTGTCCTTGTAAAATGATGAAACTGCCCTTTGCAGTACCATGTAAATTATCACGAGTTGATTGGTGATATGATGGTTTAAGCATTATCTTATAAGACTGTTCACAAAATTTGTGATATGGCTTCTTTAGTGTCAGTACTTGGATGAGTGCAACTGGTTCGTTAGTCGCACGATCGCATCTTTGAAATTTCGTAAACCTAGCTGTCTGTCACTCTGTCAGTGTCATAGAATTATCTATTGTCAGACCAATCAGAATTGGAGTCTGAACTTTGAATTGCTAGTATTCTCCATTAGCTATTGCTACATTCCACACCAATTTTATGAATACATGAATACAGAAGTTGTTCTTCTAAAATGGCCAAAAGTGATCTCACCCGGTCACGCCTGCCCGGTGGTGTTACAGGTACAACAGATTTTCATTTCGTGCAGAGTTTCACTATACGGTTACCTATACCATAAACTAGGTAATTGTACCAAAAGAGTTTTATGGTGATGAAACTCCTCTCATATTTCGTGAAACTCTGGCTTCTCTCTTATGCCACATTAGCCTATTTAATATCATGAAACTCCCCATGAAACTCCCACTGTGAGACTGGCCTAAGGATGTAAGGCATTCTTCAGCGGTGGGTTCAGTGCATGACACAAAAGGCCGCCGAAATTTGTATAAAAGAACAAAAAAAGGCTGCCAAAATGAATAAGTGTGATTTTTCTTCTCCCTCCTCCGGGACTGAAACATATAAAACATTTATTTTTCTCGTTCTTAAGATGAGCTCGAACGGCACAACTCACCCTATTCACTATATACATATATTTGTTTAATCATATGCACGGAATCTCATTTTGGATTCGATTCCTGTCGCAAGACAGGATGCGCTTTTGCTCTAGTGGTGAGACATCGATTTTGGGGCTGACATCTCATCTGAGGCTTGGGTTTCCAATTGCCATTGGAGAAGGCCTAAGGGAAATTGATGTAACAGACATCAATCATGATTGGAAGTCTAAACTTTGACTAAGAACAGTGCAGATATAGCTATTGCTACCTCGAAAAAAAAAGAAAGATATAGCTATTGCTGTCGCGAAACACCAACAGAAGTTGTCTGGAAAGCGATCCTACACCTGCTCCCAGGGGAAACAACGAAGGTACTGTACACTACTCTGTACATAAAACGTGTTCGGTATTATGGAGGTGGCGCAACCGCAGTATGTACATGGAGGAAAGGAAGGCTTCTAGTATAACATGGGACAAGTATAAGCACGGTACTAGTATTAAGTTTTTTGTATGTAGACTGATTAGGATTTGAATGCAAAATAAAGCAAAGAATCCCTATATACTTTTAGACTAATTAGGATTTAAAATCAAAACAAAGCAAATAGTTGTCATATTTTTTCCAGACTGATTAGGGTATGAATACAAAATAAAGCAACGGATCATGTTTTGTTTAGTGTACAAAGGTTGTACAATAAACTCGTATTTCAAAGTGTTTTGATATACTGTTGATTTTGTAGCAATTGACATCATATCCTAATAGAAATCGATGAAGAGGCGCTTGCATCCCGAAGTACGCCAACAATAATGTAAGGAGGAATACATGTCAGCATCGTCACTCATCAGTCATCATCAGTACTTGGGGGTGTTTGGTTCCCCTTGACTAAAGTTTAGTCCCGTTACATCGAATATAAGTATGTTAATTAGAAGTATTAAATATAGATTAATTAAAAAATCTATTATATAAATGATGGCTAATTAATCTATGATTAGACAATGTAATGTTATAATAAATATATGATAATTATGTATTAATTGTAGCTTAATTAGGCTGGTTAGGTTCGTCTCGCGAAGTAGACATGACTTTTTAAGTTTAATACTTCTCATTGTCATTTGTTTAAAGGACTGAACTTGAGTCCCTTAAGGCCTCGGTATTTAGCACAAGAAAACGTGCTCTGGAAACAATCTGTCAAAGTGAAGGATCACCATCTTCAATCTGCTGGAAGGAGAGAACGTACCAAATCAATCAATGGCGCACCCGAAAAGAGGAGGGTATCTGCCGGTGCGCGGGCGCTCGAGCAGACTTGGAACGGATCAGGCAATCAGGCGAGCTGGTGCCTGACAGGTACGTCAGGACAGAGGAGGCCGCAGCCGATGAGGTCGTCGCCGGATGCGTCCTTCCCGTCGTCGATCTCGGCAGGCTCCTCGATCCCGTGTCGTCGGAACAGGAGCTCGCATTCCTCGGCTCTGCCTGTCAGAACTGGGGTTACTTCCAGGTACGTGAAGACGTCGATGACCAGCAGAGCAGCAACTAACTGAAAATCTTTCTGCAAGAATTGGATTGCGGTTTTGTGAAATTGTATGTTGCTATATCGCGTCGGTGTCACCCATAACTGGCATGCAGCTCATCAACCACGGCGTGCCGGAGGAGGTGATCCATGACGTGACGTGAGGAGAGACATAGCCGGGTTCTTCAAGCTCCCGCTCGAAGCCAAGATGGCGAGCGCGCAGCTGGCGGACGACATCCAGGGCTTCGTCTTCTCCGACACCCAGAAGCTTCATCAAGCGAACAGGGCCCATGATCTACCTCAAGCTTCGCCCCGTTGAGTCGAGGAACATGAGGTTCTGGCCCACCCAGCCTCCGACCTTCAGGTCACGATGATGCGCGGCGACCGCCGTGAAGGCGGCCAGCCACTATTCTTAATTTCTTCCATCTCCGGTCCATGCGGCTTCTATCTTTGCATCAAGACCGTAAATCTGCTGTACTACTTCTAAATTACTATTCGTTGTTGATTTATTTTCTCGATTTTTGACCATTCGTCCTATTTAAAAATTTTATCTAAATATACAAACCAATAAGTTATATTTGAAGTATATACAATGATAAAGTTAGCATACAAAATAAATGATATCCGTGAAAATTTTTAAATAGGACGAATGATCAAACATTAAACGAAAAAGTCAACAACTAATAGTAATTTGGAATGGACGTAGTAAATTTATACTGACTCTTGACGCATGAGTAGGAACTCGGTGGATAGGTTCTCGACGGAGGTGGCGAAGGTGACTTCGTGCTTGCTGCGGCTGATGGCCGTGGAGCCGCCGAGCCGGAGCACCTCCTTGAGAAATTCGGTGGCCAGCCGCAGAACAATAACTTGGCAGGTGGGTGCAGATTGATCAATAACTTGTAAAATGCTTAATTTAATACAATAACTTGATAGGTGGGTGTAGATTGGTCAAACAACTTGTAAAATGTTCAATTTAGTGCAATAACATGCCAACCAATGCATCCTCAGTCCAAAATTTACCAATATGTCGGGGTCGCAGTAGAGGTTATATTCATATCAAAATAAATTATATTGTTGTAATAAGTTACTTTCATTGCAACGCGGAAAGACGAACTGAATACTTAAGTAATTAATTCTTCTGCTCTTAGACTGCTGATCGATCTTTCATTCATGGCTCACTCTACCAATGCAGTGCGGCGGCCGGCTGCCGGCAGGTGAACTTTCAAGGTCAACCGGCTACCATTCTTTACATTGACCATTCCGGTACATGAGAACGGCGCTCCTGCTATCGCCCGGTGTACGTCCTACGGTAGCAATAGTATGCAGAGCACAACACCGAGGACGCCCAATCGGGAGGACATATGGTCAATCTGACGACGACGTTGGTGATCGTGGTAAGAGGAGTGAGTTGTTGACAACGCAGACGCCATGCATTCTTCATGCGCACCGCGACCACTACCGTCGTACTCTTCTTAATCAGCTCACACCGGTCGCCGACGCTCATATATGTCCTAAGCTCGCCAATCAAGTTCAGGTGGCATCGTATCTATTAGCAAATATGTTGCAATTGTAACATTTAGACTACGGATGCACTAATTTACTAAGTTATTACACTAAGCTGAGTATTTTATAAGTTGTTGGACCAATCTGCACCCACCTGACAAGTTATTGTACTAAATTAAGCATTTTATAAGTTGATGGACGAATCTACATCCACCTGTCAAATTGTTGTATGGTAGATGTAATTTACTCTTTGAATTATGGACATCATGATTTGGAGAGACTTAGTTTCCACACACAAAAAAGGTAATTTTCTATATTATACAAATGAGTCCAACTCTATATTTAGCTAACATTATGGAGAAGCCGTTGGAGTTGCTATGAGGTAGGCTAGCTAAAAATAACTAGCGAATGAGGTGGGATGAAAAGCCATTAAATTTGGAGGGTCATTTATAGAGTCCGTTGAAAACATTTTTTTCTCTAATAATAGCTAAATTTAACTTTAGAAAACGATTTGGGTTGTCTCTTGGAGATGCTCTTAGATAAAAAACCTAAACGAGATATCGTTGGTTTGTGGGACCAGAATTCCTAGGGCCACTCACCACGAGATTAAACTACTCGATAGAGAAAGTTTGATCTGATTACTTTCAACTAATTGGCTATGGTGCAGGAGGACATAGTTGATTGGAAAGACTAGTTGTGTACTGTCAGGAAACTCTCCAAAGTACACTGTTGTAGTACTCCCTGTTGTATACGACTAGGACCATGTAACCGTATTGTAACTCTGCTCCTCGGATATATAAGGCGCAGCAGGGACCCCCAAAACAACTCAACTCACGTGAAATACAATCAAGCACACAGGACGTAGGGTATTACGCAATTTGCGGCATGAACCTGTCTAAATCTTTGTGTTGTTCGTGCATTGTCGTTCCTAGAACTCAGCGAGACCCACAAATCTACTCTCTGGTACCCCAGGTAGATATGCTCGACATAAATCGTCGACACTTAACGCCCACAGTGGAGCAATACCGCAGGATCATTGAGTGAGCTTGACGACCTATCTTATCTACAGAATCAGTCGCTCGACAAGAGAATTGGATTCTGCGTCCAGCCGTCCGAGACGACTCGCCGACACCATCTATGGACAGTATGCCGTTCGATCCCTTATCAAGTCGGATTAAGTGTTCTTTATTCAACTTGAAAAGCTACGCGTCCGTGTTGATCTGGAATCAGAAGAGAAGTCCGAAGCGTTCAGGCCGGCTTTATTTACAAAAGCTGCGATGGACAACCTGAGGGCCAAGCGCTGTTGCTTCAAGACAGCAATCTGCGAAAAAAAATCGAAGAGAGCTGCAGCAAGCCCAAGGAAATAAAAGCTGCGGGTGTTCCCTCCTACGTCCATGCATGTATTGATGATACATGCACACAGAAGCCCAAAAATTCTGCTATATGTACATAGAAGGCTACCAACAAAGCTTTAAGATCTTGGCTTGCGGCATGTGAGAAGATATACGCGAGTACTACTACGTCTATATCCGGCTGCATCAACTCGCCAACGACTACTCGCCAACGACTACCTCGACTACTAATCTCGACTAGTTAAAACGGCTATCGTGCCATCAACAACTAGTCAAGACCGACGTCGACTAGCTGACTTCAACAACAACCATCGCGGCTTCATCGCCGACCGTCACGGCTTCGTCGACAATCGTTCGCGAATCAAGCTAAGTCTTAATTAATAATCATTTTCTTCATAATAATTTTATCAGCTTGCTTAAAAACATGCTTGACCATGAGCTGACTACTTAAAAGAGCACTTCACTCGACAACAAAAGTTCTCGAGGGCCATACTATCCCCGTCTATGGAGCATGCCACGTTAGCCCACGTATCTGGTAAATCGAGTTACGCAGGGCACTAGCCCGCGGACTTGGTGCATCGAACTACATAGGGCTCTAGGAGGCTATATCTACAGATTCAAGATTATTCGCCGACGCGTTACAAACCCTCGCGCGACCTCTCCTACAGGAGAAAAGTCCTAACCGACTACTTTTTTGCGCATCGTGCATACTTTTGTCGCATGTTGACTACTTTATGCTCGTCGTCTTCTCTTAACGGTTTCTAAAGTACTCGGGCAGCAGAAGTCTTAATCCGTGAAACATTGACTCTTCTGTAAGCCCATGATCCTAAGTGTGAAGAGGCATGTTCCCTACGCCATGGACTGAGGCCATAAGGGATCAAGTGTTTAAACGTAACAGGCCAACTACCCGAAGAAATTACATAACCTAGCAAGAGTTTGGCACGAAGCTTTTTCATGCATTTAACAATGCAAGGATCCGTTCCGTATTTGATATTCTATATGTCACTTACAACATATTTTTATGTTTACCTTTCAGGAGCACTCGGCGAGTACTTAAACTAGTCGTTTGAAGCTCGCGGGCTACACAACACAAGCCAAGACGTGAAGACGAGTACTGGAACTAGTCGATACTCAAATGGCGCGGCATTACAACGCCAGTCGAGTACTTTAACTAGTCGGTGCTTGTATAATACGACGACTCGGCGACTAACCGAGTACTGGCATCAGTCGGTACTTGGATATCTGCCGTGGGGCCTCTTACCGGAAGATCACCAATAGGCACGATGGGATCAAGCTTCAACACCTGCGACGTCGAGAAGGGCGCGACCTTTGTCATCGGCGCTTGGAATTTCGTCGCCCTGGGCAATGGCAAATTCGCAAGTCACCTCGCGGATTGCTCGGGCCCATACTCGATGATGACGTCTCCACCAGAGGCGCTCCGCGATCTTGTCGAGAAACAACTCTCGGCGACTACTGCGGTCTCGATTTCGACTCTGACACGTTCCGCGATCTCGAGCTCGACTCCGATTCCAACCTTAACTCCAACCGGGACTCTTCAAGTTGAGTCCTGATACAACTCGCTTCCAATTATGGAAGGAGCCGGGAACTCTGAGCTGGCTACGCCATCGGACAACCCCCCAGATTGATTCTCGTATGGATTCATCAACCCCACGGCTATATATCTATAGATCTACACCGCGGAGGTCAACAAGACCACACCTCAAGTGCTCAGCCCGATCGTGGAACGATCAAAGGACTCTGAGCCAGCTCCTAAGCCATCAGAGGACGACAAAGAAGACGACTACACGGTCCTGTTGAGCGACAACCCCCACAACATCACACGCTTAACTTGCTGTGCTCACTTCAAGACCAACTTCGAGCTTGAAGAACCACTCGTCCGCCTCCCATCGGGACTAGTCGTGACCAAAACACTAGGAGGACTTGTTGTTCACTGGCTTGGCGCGATCCCTGCTGACACCTACCGGGACAACGAGTCGAGGCTCGCCGCTGTCATCTTGGAGGATCTACCCTTCCAAGACGGCAAGACTGCTTCCATCACCACCTCCACTGAGAGCACGGGCGATAACTTCTCCAACGCTCCAACGTTGCAGCCTCCGAGCCCCTCTGACGCCAGCAGACAAGTCTTCATGGCTGGCGCGGAGGACCAAGGCACTCAGTACGACCGTGAGCTCATCGAAGATAGCTTTGACGAGGAACCCACGGCCAATGGAGAAACTAAGGAACAGAGTACCTCAAGACAAGCCAAGAACGTAAAGCGCAAGCAACAGCATATCAATGTGGCTAGGCGCGCCGAGGCCATCCGAAACCTTACACCAGATTTCGAGATGGTAGGAGACCAACCAGTACTCCGCGACGCTCCAGCAAACATCTCCGTTGTAGCGGAGATCATCAGGGCCATGCCCGACACTCCACAAATCAGGCATGTCTTGACTCTCCTTGAGACGGCTCGCAACAACATCAACACTGCATCAAGCCACCACACCTCAGGCATTAGACGCCAGGGAGACAGGTGTTCGTAAGCTCAACCAGCAGCACCAACCGCTCACCCGATCCGTGATTCACGAGAACCATCGGGCGGAGCGGCAAGAGGCAAGGCAACGAGCAAGCTACCAATCGCGGACAACAAGACGTTAATAGGCCACGCGACGGGGATAACCGCCCTCGTGGGGGCGACCTTCGAGCCAACATCAATGCCAACCGCGATGCCCGTTCTGTAATCCAGTCGAGCAGAGCAAACCGCATCGACTCAGAGCTCTAGTGGCTCGAGGAATTTGAACGTCGCTACGGACCAATCCCCCGCGACCAAGATAACCTATCGTGCGACAACGATCGCCCTCGCGACAACGACTACGACCGTAATCGTCCTCCACGCGGACGCGACCGTGACCATCTACACGATCACCACTACGACTCCGATCACGGCGCCAACCGCCAGGGACGTGACCACTCGCCAGCTGACAAGTACGATGCATTTCCAGCCTTCTCCAGGCGCGTCAAGAATATCAAGTGGCCGAGCAAGTTCAAACCAACTAGAATCGAGAAGTTCACGGGCAAGCAAGACCCTGAACAATGGCTGAGAGTCTACTCAATTGCAATACAAATGGCAGGAGGCTCTAACAACGTGAAAGTCAGTTACTTCCCCGTTATGCTGGACACTACCCCACTCACTTGGCTCGAGGGCCTCCGCCCCGGGTCCATCGACTCCTGGGACGACCTCACCAGGAAATTCACCGCCAACTTCCAGAGAACCTGGGCACGGCCCGGAACCTGGTTTGAATTGGTAGCCTGTAAATAGGAGAAGGGTGAAACCCTACGCAAGTTCATCAAGAGGTTCTTTGAGAAAAGAGCTACCATCGTGGATATCTGTGACCATGAGGTCATTGACTGCTTCCATGATGGACTCTATGCCAGAGACCTACATCACGAGTTCGCCAAAAGATGCCCAGAATCCATCTCAGAGCTCAGTCGCATGGCAGCCGAGTGGGCCGATCAGGACGACCGCGAGCGTGAGCGCTTTGATAGGCACTGTGACAACAACAACTACAACAAAGATAATAGCGATCGACACAACAACAATAACAATCGTGACTTCAACTGCGATAACAAAAAGCACAAGCCAGACAACACTGTCGCGACAGTCGAGCGCCCTACGTGGAAGAAGAACACGGTTGCCATTGACGACATCATGAATGGTCCTTGCCCGTATCATCCCAATGGCAAGCACAAAATGGCCAATTGCTTTCACCTTAAAAAGGAATTTGATAAGCAAGGCCCAGCCAAGGAAGACAAGACGGATAACAAGAAGAAGGACAAGGACGACAAAGATCCCGGCAATGGCTTCCCCCAAGTCGAGAACGTCGTCGCAGTCCTATTTAGCGGCGAGTCTTTGAACCAGTCAAAGCGGGTAAAAAATCTATCACTCCTCAAGATCATGGCGATACAACCGATCACCCCGACGTACCTCAAGTGGTCTGAGGTCCCTATCACCTTCTCCAGGGAAGATCAGTGGACCAATTACGCCAACCCGGGTAGATACCCACTAGTCTTGGATCCAGTCGTGGCGCAAGCTAGACTGACCAAGGCACTCATCGATGGTGGCTGTGGGCTCAACGTCATCTTTACGAAGACCTTTACCAAGATGGGACTTGATATCACCAAGTTCCTGCAGCCCACAGAGTCTCCTTTCGACGGCATCGTACCCGGCAATGATGCGATCCCCCTGTGCCAAGTCACGCTCCCAGTAACCTTCGGGATAGAAGCAATCTTCAGGACCGAGTACATCAAGTTCGAAGTGGCAGACTTCGAGACTTTGTACCATGCAATCCTTGGGCGTCCAGCCCTCACTAAGTTCATGGCGATCCCGCACTACGTGTACCTTGTTCTCAAGATGCCTGCTCCTAAAGGAGTCCTCTCCCTAAAGGGAGACCTGAAGGTTGCCTACGATTGCGACGTGGAAGCCGTGGAGCTCGCCGCTACTTCCCAAGTTCCCGTCCAGATGCTGGAAGTACTCGCTTTGGCCAAGAAGTGGAAGGAAGAAGACCTGGAGGTTCCCAACAAGAAGCCTGCAAGCACAAGCTTCAAGCCCTTCGAAGAAGTATAGCTTAAAACTGTAGATCTTGGGACGAGCGACTCGTCCAAAACTGCCCTTATAGGGGCAGAATTAGAGTGTAAATAGGAAGACGAGCTTGTCAAGTTCCTCTGTGATAATAATGATATATTTGCTTGGAAACCATCTGATATGCCTGTCTTCCTAGGGAACTTGCCGAGCACAAACTTAATGTAGACAAGAACGCGAAGCCTAAAAGGCAACGCTTCCGACGTTTTGCTCAAGATAGACGCGATGCGATCAAGGTAGAGATTACCAAACTACTCGCGGCAGGCTTCATCAAAGAAGCCTTTCATCCAGAGTGGCTGGCCAACCCTGTCCTGGTCAGAAAGAAAAACAACAACGAGTGGCGGATGTGCGTTGACTACACAGATCTCAACAAAAATTGCCCTCCTGACCCTATGGGTCTCCGGCACATCGATCAAGTTGTAGACTCCACGACTGGCTGCGCACTACTTTGTTTCCTCAACTGCTACTCGGGATATCACCAGATAGCCCTGAAGAAGGAGGACCAAATCAAGACCTCGTTCATCACTCCCTTCGACGCCTTTTGTTACAAAACAATGTCGTTCGGATTGAAGAATGCTGGTGCCACATACCAACGAGTCATACAAAAATGCCTTTCCTCTCAGATTGGCATCAATGTAGAGGCATATGTTGATGACGTGGTCGTAAAGACAAAAAAGCCAGAGGACCTCATCACTGACCTACAAGAAACGTTTGATAACCTCAGAACATTCCGCTGGAAACTAAACCTGACTAAGTATGTGTTCGGTGTACCATCAGGGAAACTACTCTGGTTCATCGTCAGTCATAGAGGCATTGAGGCTAACCCCTCAAAAATCATGGCTGTCCTTAACATGGAAGCCCCGAAGAGCATCAAGGATGTACAAAAACTTACAGGCTGCATAGCAACCCTCAACAGATTCATCTAAAGCCTTAGAGAGAAGGGACTTCCTTTCTTCAAGCTTCTCAAGAAGCGAGACCAATTCGCCTGGACGGAAGAAGCAAGCCGAGCCTTTGAACAACTCAAGGCTTACTTGACCACTCCCCCAGTACTCGTCGCTCCAACCAAGGGTGATCACCTTTACTTGTACATCGCCGCCACTACACACATGGTCAGTACGGTCATTGTGGTTGAGCGTGAAGAAGAAGGCCATGTATTCCCAGTACAGCGACCGATTCAGCGAAGTACTCTCCGATTCAAAGATTCGCTACCCCCAAGTTCAGAAGCTACTCTACGCGGCTTTCATCACCTCAAGAAAATTAAGGCACTATTTCTAGGCCTTCCACATAACTGTGGTAACCAAGTTCCCTCTAGGGGACATCCTCAACAACCATGATGCAACTGTATGCATATGCAAGTGGAAGGCATAGATATCTGCATACAACCTCGACTTCGCCCCTCAGACAACCATCAAGTCCCAGGCCCTCGCCGACTTCATGGTCGAGTGGATGGAAACCTAGTACTCTAGGGCAACTACTCGCCCGGAGCACTGGATCATGTATTTCGACGGATCCTTGAAGCTGGAGGGTGGAGGAGCTGGCGTATTACTAATATCCTCTAAAGGGGACCAGCTTAAATACGTGTTGCAGATTCTGTTCAAAGTTACTAACAATGAAGCAGAATATGAAGTTATGTTGCATGGGCTACGCTTGGCTGCATCGCTCAGCATCAAACACCTATGCGTCTATGGAGATTCTGCCGTTGCCATCAACCAAATCAACAAAGATTGGGATTGCTCTAAAGAGACAATGGATGCGTACGTCAAGGAGGTCTGTAAGCTCGAGCGACACTTCTACGACTTGGAATTTCATCACGTCATCGGTGACTACAACGTTGTTGCCGATGCTTTATCAAAGGTAGGCTCGAAGCACGCGGATGTCCCAGCAGAATTATGCATCCACAAACTATATCAGCCATCCATTAAGGAGCCGGCACCCGAGGAGACTACTCCAGCTCAACCACAGCCAGACCAACAAGTCATGGTCATCAACACCGACTGGATGACTCTCTTCATCGAGTACCTGAGGGACCATAAACTCCCAAAGGATGAAAAAGCACAAATACGCATCAGACGAAGAGCTGCAAACTACGTGGTCATGGATAATATGCTCTATCAACGTGGAGCCTCGGTCAACGTCCTGATGAAGTGCATCACCGCTGATTGAGGAAAATCACTACTGAAAGAAATTCATGGAGGCGTCTGTGGTAACCACATAGATTCTCGTACTCTAGTCGGGAAGGCCTACAAGGCAGGATTCTTTTGGCCAACAGCCAAGGTGGACGCAGAAGATATCGTGAGGAAGTGTCAAGGCTGCCAGTTCTTCGCCCGACAATCTCACGTCCCAGCCCACGATCTCAACACGATCCCATTATCTTGGCCTTTCGCATGCTGAGGCCTTGATCTCATGGGTCCTCTAGCTAAGGCTCCTGGTGGTTTCGAGTGGCTTATCGTAGCCATCGACAAGTTCACCAAATGGATTGAAGCTCAGCCTCTGGTACACCCAAGAGCCGACAACCTTATTAAGTTCTTCGATGGAATCGTTCATAGATTTGGCATGCCTAATAACATCATCACTGTAACACCCTAAAATAGCCCTATTTAAAATTTTTAGTAATTTATTTGCTTTTATTTAAATTGTTCATAATTAATATAGATTAATTAAATTATTTATGAATATTAAAATCAAATATAAGTTGTAGAAACATTTTTGTTGCATTCATGCTGCTGCATTGTGTTTTAGTTGATAGTGAGTTAAATTGGAATTTAAATTCTGTTTAAATTCGAATTTAATTTGCATTTGTTTGACTTCTAGAAAAGTTATTTTAGCCGAGTTCATTTTCGCCCCCTAGACTTTCACCACGGCTCACATCCACTCCCTCTACTCCCTTCACCAGCCCAACTCACCCCTTCCAACTTGGCTCCGCTTCCCCGAGCCGGCCCACACTCGCACCCTCCCCGCTCGGCCCAGCACCCCCGCTCGGCCTAGGATCCCCGCGCCGGCCCAGCCCCGCTCGCCTCTCTCCTCCCCTCGCTGACAGCGGGCCTCGCCCGTCAGATCCCTCTCCCTCCTCTCGCCCGAGTCCCCCCTTCCCCGTCGCAATCACCGCCGCCCCGGCCGGCCGCCCAACGCTCCTCCCTGCGCCCGTGGGCCACCCCAGCAGCTTCCCCGCACCTTTCCCGCCCCCTTCCTTTCTTGGCGTGCTCTCTGCTTGGAAGGAGGCGCCCCCACATGGCAACCCCGATTGCCAGCCGCCGCCGCCGGGATTCGCATCGCGCTCGCCAATGTGTCACCCCCTCGCCCTATAAAAGCTCCCCCTTAGAGCCCCATCCCCACACTGACCACCTCCACCAAGTCCCAAAGCTGGCATAAGCCTCCCCTCGCTTTGCGCAGCGCTGCCGTCACTGAAGCTCGCCGCCGTCGTCGATTGCCCCTCTCTGGCGCCGCTCCGCATCAATTGAACCCCCCAGGAGCTTCACGCTGCGGTGAGGATCATATCGGTCCACTTCCCGCCCTCCTCACTCCCCCTAGCACCCCCAAACCCCTCGCCGGAGCTTGGCCACCGCGGTCCGCCATCGATGGCCGCCTCCACCACTCCTGCCCCGACTTGAGCTACCCAGATGGATTCTCCGCGCTCCCAGCTCCCTCAACGACGAGATCTCGTCGCAAATGGTGGCCAGCAGCGCAGCCCCGGCTAGGTCAAACCGGCGCATACCTATCAGCCCTGCCAGTTTAGCAAAAGAGCCCATGGACTTTTTCAGAATCAACGCGCCGTCCTAGATAGTTGAAAAGTAATTGCAGATAGGTCCTGTTTTATTCGGTTAAGCCCCTACGCTTTCAAATAATCGAACCTTGCCTTTTTACGCACTAGCCCTCGGGTTTTAACGCGTAATTACGCATAGGTCCCTGGTTTTTCACAAATAAGCCCCTGGAAACTTTTAAAACATGCCAGCAGATCCCTAGAACTTAGAATTGCCATATCTTTTCCGTTCTAGCTCCGATTAATGTGATTTTTGTGGTCATGTGTTCGTAGTAAAACGTAGATTATTTCTAGAACCTTTATTTGTACTATGTCTATTGTTTGGTGTACTATTCTAATAGAATATTATTTGTTTGCACGTATTGGCTTGCGTGGATGTTTGTGTGGTGATTCGTGTCCAGTCGGTGAGCCTTTCACGTTGGACTTCGAGTACGAGGACTTCCAGGGACAGGACTCACAGTAGTAGCAGCAGCCGCCTTTTGAGGAAGGCAAGTTATAGCACGGACAATCCTTGCTACCTACCCACTTTGTATTAAATTATTTCATACATGCATGTGTCTAAATTGATGTACCATTAAGGTTGTACCTAGACTTGATTATCCTATCCTTGTTTACCTTGAGTTTATGCATATGGGTAGATATTTGCTATGCGTGGCTACTATCACCATTATTTAACTGTTAAGTTTGACTTAATGGTTTACTTCAACATTAATGATAAAACTTGCTTTTTAGCAACTTGGTTTAGGAAACTAGAGCATGTGCTCCGTGCTTTGATCTAGTGTCCCTCCATAAGGTCCGGTTCTTAAAGCGGCAACCCAGGAGCCTGTCGCCACCGCTAGAACTATTATGGCTCTGATCTTGGTCAAGTATTATGTACGTCTCCTGCTTGTCAGTGGTTACCGGAGTGGCCGACGGCGCTATGAGAACCACTCGTGAGTGTATGGTTTGATCCACCGAGGACGGGCGATCCGGCGGCTATGTCCCCGTGAGGCACAGTCCTGTGTTGGGAGTCCATGCGATTGGGAACTCCACACGTTGTGCATTGTTGGGTGTGATGCCCGCGCTGTGGACGCCATCGATCCCCTTATGGTGTGACTCCGTAGGCGTAAGTCGATCTTGGTGCCTTGGGCCATACTACCTGTGTTGTACCATAGCGGCCACTGTCTTGTTAGGGTGTCTTGTGAAAAGCCTCGTAGCGTCCCTATGCGGTCACACCTCGAAAGTGTGATTTCTGAGGTCTGATCCACCTCCGCGTGGTTGGGTTTAAAGTTTGTTTGAGCTTTTACGTGACTGGTGGGTAGAGGGCGAAACCTCTGCAGAGTGTAAATCTATCATGATAGCCTTGCTCAGGGTCATGAGCGGCCTGGATCCTTTTCGATTAGAAGATGATTTTTATTTATGTTTAATATCACTTATACATTATTAATTGGGTTGCAACCGGGTTTCATTCACTTTAGTAACTTGGATAATGTTAAAACGAACCAACTAAAAGTGCTAATGCAGTTAAGCCGTGTCTAGCCTTTTTTAGCCTTCATATAACCGTGCTATACTTGCTAAGTAAATGTTTACTTACACTTGTCATTTATTCAACAAAATCCCGGATGGTGTCGGTGTTTGGAAATCGTGGCCCCGACACCAACCAGAAATGCGCTATGTTCCTACCCCTGATGGTTGATGCATAAGGTAATGCAAAGACACAAGATTACCCTGGTTCCGGCTGCAAGACCGTACGTCCAGCAAAGAAAGTGTGTGCAATGTATTATCCTGCACCGGACTACGTGTAGTAGGGGGTACAAGCAGGATGGGAGAAGAGGCAAAGCCTCCAAGTCCCAGATAATGACGATGATGATTGAGGTAGAGTGCCAATATAGGTAGAGTGTGGAGTGCGTTGGTCGTCTCTTGTTCGATTGCCCCCCTCGCTAGAGTCGTCGGAGCAGGTGAGGCATAGTTCGCTGCAGCTTGGAACGACATAAAGGCCTCGCGATCACGAAGCCCTGAGTAGTCCCGTTCGGGGACCCTCTGGCCGCTCTCGTGTGCCTCGCTGTCGGAGTCGGGGTAGTCATCGTCTGGCGAAGTGGCGATGAGGTTGTAAATTGAGAGCAGATGGTGCCCTGGCAGATCCTCATACGCCGTCATGTCCGTGTCAACTGACGAGGAGTTGGTCAGGGTCGCGGTGTGCATTTCACCAGGGACCTGCAACGAGTCGGCCATGCTATCCCCGGCAACGTGCGTTGTCATGCCTGATGTCGATGGCTGATGTAACACCCAAAAATGACCCATTTAAAATTTTTAGCAATTAATTGGCTTTTATTTAATTTGTTCATAATTAATATAGGTTAAATAAATCATTTATGAATATTAAAATCAAATATAAGTTGTAGAAATATTTTTGTTGCATTCATGCTGCTGCATTTAATTCTTGTATTGCTTTTGATTCAAACAAGAGTTTGAATTTATTTAAATTTGCATTTGAATCATTTTGTTTGAGTCCCTAGAAAAGCTTATTTCACCCGAGTCCGGTTCTGCACCTCCAACTTTCTCCCCGGCTCAATTCCGCTCCCTCCTCCCTTTCCCCCGAACCGGCCCAGTTTCTTTTCTCTTCGTGGGCCGCCCAGCCGCGTCGGCCCAGCAACTCCCCCCCCCCGCGCGCCTGCGGCCCAGCTCCCCGGCCGGCCCACTCGCCCTCCCCCTCCTCTCTCCGACGCTGGCACGCGGGCCTCGCGCGTCAGGGCCTCCTTCCTCCTCTCGCCCGTGCCTCCCTCTTTCCCCGGCGTCAATCGCGCCTCCCCGGCCGGCCTCCCCATGCTCTTCCCATGCCAGTGGACCCGACGAAGCTTCGCCGCACCTTCCACCGCCTCTCTTTCCTTTCCCCGCCCCGCTCCCTTCCTTTCCCGAGAGCCCAAGCAAGGCAAGAAGCTCCGCCAAAGGAAACACCCCCCCGATCACCGGCCGTCGCCGATCTCCGCGATTCGCCAGCCAAGCACCCCCTCCCGAGACTATATAAGCACGGCCGCAGCACCCCCGAGCATCACCACGCCCCCACATTGAGCCCCCGAGCACCTCAACTCCTTCCCCCTCGCCTTGCGCCATCACTCTCCGGCCGCCACCGACGCGAATCACCACCGCTGCCCTTCGCTCGACTTGAACTTGCCCCAGAGATTCGTAAGGAGGTACTGATGCTAGCCAAGCAACTCCCCACTCGATTTCCACTCTCCCGTGTGTAATCGTTCGCCGTTCTTGCACAGTGCCGCCGGAGCCACCCCGCCTCGCCGTCTGAGCCACTCGCCGCCCGACCATCGTCGTGACCTACCTAGGTGAGCTCGCCATACCTTCACGATGCTCCAGGACCACACCTTTTCCCAATTGGAGCTCCGTAGCTCAATCTAGCCATTGCTCCGGCGAAGCGCCGCCGCCCCCGAGCCGCGCCGCCGTCCCCGCTTTCGCCGACCGCCTTCCCATCCGCCTGATCCACTCCGAGCTGTCGGATCCTGATCCGACGGCACACAAACACCCGAGCCCCCGAGTCAAACCGAGGATACCGGTCAGCGCCGGTATTTTTGCTAAAGAACCCCTGCAAGATTAGGAATCAACCCGCAGTCCACCTCCAGTTGAAAAATAATTACTAATAGGTCCTGAATCTTATGTTTAACCCCCTGAGCTTCTAAAGATTAAAACCCGCGGTCCAGCTCTCGTCTTTTTACGCGTAGGTCCTCCCGTTTTAACGCATAATTACGTATAGGTCCTCGGTTTTCATCAAATAAGCCCTTGGAAACTTTTAAAAAATTGCCAGCAGGTCCCTAGAACTTAGAAAAAGCCATATCTTTTTCGTTTTAGCTCCGATTAGTGTGATTTTCGCCCTCATGTGTTCGTAGTGAAGCTTAGAATATTTCTAAAACATTTATTTGTACTGTTTCTACTGTTTGGTGTACTGTTCTAATATAATTATATTTGTTTGCATGTATTGGTATGTGTGTATGCTTGTGTGGTGATTCGTGTCCAGTCGGTGAGCCGTATATCCTGTACCTTGATAACCTTGGGCTTATGCATATGGGTAGAATCTTTTTCTATGCGCAGCTACGGTCACTATTATTTAACTATTAATTCTGACATAATGGTTCACTTCAATGTGAATGATAAAACTTGCTTTTTAGCAACATGATTTAGGGAACTAGAGCATGTGTTGTGTGCTTTGCTCTAGTGTCTCTCCCTAAGGTCCGGTTCTTAAAGCGGCAACCCAGGAGCCTATCACCACCACTAGAACTATTATGACTCTGGTCTTGGTCAAGTAACTTGTACGTCTCTAGCTTGCCAGTGGTTACCGACGGGCCGACGGCGTTGTGGGAGGCAAGGTACGGGGTGTTTCCGGATTCCACCGAGGGCGGGTGATCCGTCGGCTATGTCTCGTTAGACATAGTCCCGTGTTGAGAGTCCCTGCGATGACACGTTGCGCATGGATGGGTGTGATGCCCGTGCTCTGGACGCCATCGAACCCCCCTATGGTGTGACTCCGTAGGCGTACGTCGATCTCTGTGCCTATGGTCTCACCGCCTTGTATTACCGCAGCGACTACTGTCTTGTTAGGGTGTCTTGTGAAAAGCCTCGTAGCGTCCCTATGCGATCACACCTCGAAAGTGTGGTTTGAGAGGTTTGGCCACCTCGGCATGGTTGGGTTCAAAGTTCCATGAACTTTTACGCGACTGGTGGGTAAAGGGTGAAACCTCTGCAGAGTGTATAATCTATCATGGTAGCCTTGCTCAGGGTCACGAGCGGCCTGGATCCTTTTTGATTAGAAGATGATTTTTAGATTTGATTAATGTCACTTATACTTTATTAATTGGGTTACAACTGGGTTTCATCCACTTGTAGTAATTTGGTTAATGTTAAAATGAACCAACTAAAAATGCTAATGGAGTTAAACCGTGTCTAGCCTATTTTGAGCCTTCATACCCATGCTATACTTGCTAAGTATTTGTTTACTTACACTTGTCATTATTCAACAAAATCCTGGATGGGTAAACAGATTAGGTTATGCATGAGACTGCTGCTTTCCCTGACGACCTGCCGTACTTCTGAGTTGCGCTCTCCCAGTCAGAGTCCCTGTGTACTGCGGCTCCGCTTTAGTTGAGAGTTATAGACTTTCGCTGTAATAAATATTCATGTTATACTCTGATGTAAACTATTTTATTTCGAGCATTTGTACTCTGTTTATCATATTTGTTCGCTGTATGTGTTCTGTGGACTTCCTGGGCACACATATGGCGGCATTCGGGTTTTATGAAAATCCGGGTGTGACAGATTGGTATCAGAGCCGTGCTGACTGTAGGATCGCAGCCTAGATAGAACGGTCGGTGTTAGCCAAGTTCAGTCTTCACTATTTTACCTATAAAAGTGTTGAGTTTTGCAAAATAGTGTTCAGTGTCTCCTCTACCTCAGTTCTTTGCAAAGTTTTTCTAAAATTTTTCTTTGTCTTCTCTCTGCAGTAGATGGCTTGCACGAAGCTGACCGCCCGCAAGTCCACCTGTGGCTACCTTCCGCCCCATGTTCCGGAGATGGACTTTGGCGCCCCCTACCAGGATGCTTTCCAGGAGTGGGAGGAGATGCAAGAGGAGGAGCGTCTGAGGCAGGAAGAAGAAGAGGCAGCGCAGCAGCCGGGAGAGCCCGAGGACGAGGAGATGGAGCCCGCTGATGAGCCAGAGGAGCATCCCGAGCCAGTTCAGCCAGGTGGTGGGAATGCCGCCGGAGACCCAGATGGTGATGACAGCGATGGTGATGAAGACGGTGGTGATGATCCGTCAGATGGCAAGGGTGATGACCCTGAGGAGCCCCCAGCACCTCAGCCGCCTGCACCAGCACAGAAGTGGACCATGGAGGACTTTGTCAGGGACACTGGAGACAACTTCTACCACTGGCGCCTGAGGCAGATACTCCGCTACTACTACGGCACATGCAACATGGGCATGGAGTACCACAGTGAGAGGTGGACGCACCCCCACTTCCCCACCTTCTAGAGTACTACCCTGAGGATCCGTACAGCTGACCACGAAGCCAGGGCTGCTAGGACGAGGTCGATCCACTACGCCTCCAGTGAGAGATCCACCCAGGAGGCAGGGATAGCAGATGTTGCTCGCCGTGCCCTCTACTAATACAGGGACAGGTTCTGGGCAGAGATCCAGGACGGGCCAGAGAGGTGGTACCCCCGCAGGAGGAGTGGGGAGACAGCTTGCACCATCGCCCCCATCGGAGACATCGACGACCCCCAGCTCGCTGCTACTGTGGCACTTGTGGCCACCCTCAACACTGACCTAGAGGCAGCTACTGATGAGATCGCCGCTCTGAGGGAGCAGCTGAGAGGGACCCAGCAGGAGTTGAAGCAGCTGGACCAGATGATGGGAGCACCACCGCCACACAGCCCAGACTACCGTGCAGAGTCACCGCCTCGCAAGAGGCACCGCTTCAGATCCGCCGCCGCCATCACCACCATCCAGCAGGGTCCTTAGGAGTTTACCATGAGTTTGTAATAAGATCGATTAGTCATCGTTTTCCTTTCTAGTCGAGTCAAAAACTAGTGAGTCGAGTCAGTGTGAACCTTGTCTTTCGATGTTTGGATTGATTATCATTATGCTTATGTATGAGTTGATTTTTGTAATGATTGTGATGGGCGTGGACGCAAGTCTACTACCATCTAGATTTTGGATTAAGGCATAAGGATATTATTGAATACATAGAAGGGGTTATTTGCTTCACTTGCTCTTTATCTATCTTGTGCTCTATCCTAATCAGTTCAATCAATACTGTCAAGTACTTCTGTTCCAAACCTGAGTTACTTGGTTTTGTCCAATAAAACTTATGGGAATCTCTTGCTGATGATAGATGGTGAACACAAGGAGCAACGCCGGTGCCAGTGGACTGCCACCACCACCCCCCACCATTGAGCAGATGATGCTCACACAGACCCAGCTGATGCAACAGATGGCTCAGACGATGGCCATGATGCAGTAGAACCAGCAGAATCTGCCGCTGCACAACATGCCGCCCCATGACAGGAGGGGCAAATTTCTGAAGGGACGCCCGCCCACCTTCAGCAAAGCAACCGATCCCCTGCATGCAGTGGATTGGCTCAAGACACTGGAGCGACAACTCGACATTGCTTAGTGCAACGACCGGGAGAAGGTGTTGTACGCAGGAGGACAGCTTCAAGGACCAGCCTTGGACTGGTGGGACTCGTACCAGTACGCTCACCCCGATCGTACTCAGATCACATGGCAGGAGTTCCATGACAGCTTCCGCTCGCACCATGTGCCTGAAGCCCTGATGACGTTGAAGAAGGAGTTCCTGTCACTGAAGCAGGAAGGGATGGGCGTCACGGCTTACCGTGACAAGTTCATTGAGCTTGCCCGCTATGCTCCAGAGGACGTGGACACCGATAGGAAGAAGCAATCCCGGTTCCGCGATGGCTTGCAGGATGCCCTGCAGTACCAGTTGATGTGCGCCAAGTTCCTCAACTTTCAGGAACTAGTGGACGGCGCCCTGATGCTAGAGCACAAGCGCCGTGAAATGGAGGAGAAGAAGCGGAAGTTCCAGGGCCAACAGTCTGGGAGCAACAACCGCCCCCGCTTCACTGCTCCCCAAGGCCAACAGATGGTGAGCCAGCAGCGCTTCCAGAGTCAGCCCGGCTCGTTCAACCGTGGCCAGAACCAGCAGCGCCCCCAGTATCCTCAAGCACCGCAGCAATAGCGCTTCCAGAACCAGCTGTAGAATGCCCCAGCTCAGCGCAACCAGGTGTAGCAAGGGCCTGTCCAGCGTCCCAACAACGCCAACAATGTACCGGTGGGCCCAAGGGCATGCTACCACTGTGGTGAGTAGGGTCACTACGCCAATCTCTGTCCCAAGAAGGCTCAAAATGCTGTAGGCCAGAACAACCCCCAGAGAGTTGGGCAGAATGGGAACCAGCCACAGGCACAAGCAGGCAGAGGTCCTCAGAACCCCGTCACGGGCAAAGTCAACCACATGGGTGCTGAAACTGCAGAAGGAGCTACCGACGTGGTCGTGGGTACGTTCCTTGTCAACTCGACCCCTGCAACTGTTTTGTTCGATTCTGGAGCTTCGCATGCTTTCATATCTGCTGCCTTTGTGAAAAAGAACTTAATAGCCCTGCAACCCATGATGAGTGCTATGCTAGTTAGCTCACCAGGGGGGAACAACGAGCTACCTTGCGTTGCCCCCATATCACCATTAGAATAAGGGGGTAGACTTTGAGGTGCGACCGATAGTCTTGGAATCTATTGGCTTCGACTTAATTCTGGGTATGAGTTGGTTAGCCAGATACGATGCACTAATCCAATGTGCCAAGAGAGCCGTGCAACTGACAACGAAGACCGGTGAGAAGGTGGAATATCAAGCAGCCAGTCTTTCGGAGCACAGCCAAGTCAACCAAGCTGAGGGTGCAATACCAAAGGACATACGAGTGGTGTGCGAGTTTCCGGATGTGTTCCCAGAGGAATTGCCAGGTATGCCCCCGGAACGCGAAGTTGAATTTGTTATTGGACTAAAACCAGGCACTGCACCTATAGCTAAAAGGCCATATAGGATGGGAGTGAAAGAACTGGAGAAACTTAAGGAGGAATTAAGCTCTATGCTAGAAAAAGGGTATATTCGTCCTAGTTCTTCACCTTGGGGAGCACCAGTGTTGTTCGTGGACAAGAAGGATGGTACGCAGAGGATGTGCGTGGACTATCGAGCCCTCAATAAAGTGACGGTCAAAAACAAGTATCCCCTGCCAAGGATTGATGATCTGTTCGATCAATTGAAGGGAGCTTGTGTGTTCTCCAAGATAGATCTTCGATCGGGCTACCACCAGATGAGGATCCGACCATCCGACACACCCAAGACGGCCTTCACCACTCGGTATGGGCTATATGAGTTCACCTTCATGTCCTTTGGACTAACCAATGCTCCAGCATACTTCATGTACCTGATGAATAGTGTCTTCAGGGACTACCTGGACAAGTTTGTGGTGGTGTTCATTGATGACATACTGGTCTTTTCCAAGAATGAAGGTAAACATGAAGAGCATTTGAGGATGGTAATGCAGAGACTCTGGGAACATCAGCTATATGCCAAGTTGAGCAAGTGTGAGTTCTGGTTGAAGGAAGTAGCATTCTTGGGCCACGTGCTATCCAATGGAGGAGTGGCAGTTGACCCGAAGAAGGTTAATGATGTGTTGAGCTGGAACCCGCCTCGGGATGTCAGCGAGATCAGGAGTTTCCTCGGAATGGTCAGATATTATCGGCGTTTCATCAAAGGATTCTCCAATATTGCTAAACCCATGACGGCGTTATTGGAGAAAAATGCCAAGTTCATCTGGACAGAGGAATGCCAAACCAGCTTCAAAGAGTTGAAGAAGAGGCTGACAACAGCACCTATACTGGTATTGCCCGACATAGACAAGAGCTTCTCCATCTACTGCGATGCATCCCGTCTAGGACTGGGGTGTGTACTTATGCAGGAAGGGAGAGTCATGGCATACGCATCAAGACAGTTGCGGAAGCATGATTAGAACTATCCGACACATGATTTGGAATTGGCAGCTGTGGTGCATGCTTTGAAGATTTGGAGGCATTACCTGATTGGGCACAAGTGTGACATCTACACTGATCACAAGAGCCTGAAGTATGTCTTCACTCAGTCAGAGCTGAATATGAGGCAACGCCGATGGTTGGAGTTGATCAATGACTATGATCTGGAGATCCATTACCACCCTGGCAAGGCTAACTTGGTGGCAGATGCTCTGAATAGGAGAAGCTATGTGAACAAGATCACCGGCAGTTGTCTGCCGGAAGAACTCAGCCGGGAGTTTGAGAAGATGAGTCTGGGATTCGTGACTAGTATCACAGAGATGACAGTAGAACCGACTCTTGAACAAGAGGTCCGGAAAGCTCAACTTGGTGATGAAAATATCAAGGAGATTGTGGAGAATGTTGCCCTAGGAAAGGCACCTGGATTCCAAGTGGATGAACAAGGAACCTTGTGGCACGGGAAGAGGATATGTGTGCCCGATATAGCGCAGATCAAGGACATGATCCTAAGAGAAGCGCATGATTCGGCATATTCGATCCACCCAGGAAGCACCAAGATGTACCAAGACATCAAGGAAAGATTCTGGTGGTACGGATTGAAGCGTGATGTGGCGACACATGTTGCACTATGTGACACTTGTCAGAGAGTTAAGGCTGAACATCAGAGACCAGCCGGATTACTCCAGCCCTTGAAGATACCGGAATGGAAATGGGAAGAAGTCGGTATGGACTTCATCACTGGTCTACCCCGCACACAGCGAGGATTTGACTCCATTTGGGTGATTGTGGACCGCTTGACTAAAGTGGCACACTTTCTTCCAGTGAAGACCACCTACACCGGAGCCAAACTGACAGAGCTATACATGGAGAGGATTGTGTGCTTGCATGGGGTACCCAAGCGGATAGTGTCTGATCGTGGTACTCAGTTCACTTCACACTTCTGGCAAAAGCTGCATGAGTCCATGGATACTAAGCTGCAGTTTAGTTCAGCTTACCACCCCTAGACAGATGGACAGACAGAGCGGACTAATCAGATTCTGGAGGACATGTTGAGAGCATGTGCACTGCAGTATGGTGTCAGCTGGGACAAGAGTTTACCCTATGCGGAATTCTCGTACAACAACAGCTATCAGAAAAGTTTGCAGATGGCACCATTCGAGGCTTTGTATGGTAGGAAGTGCAGAACACCACTGTTCTGGAATCAGACTGGAGAGAGTCAAGTCTTTGGACATGAGATACTCAGAGATGCAGAACGCCAAGTGCAAGTAATCAGGGAGAATTTGAAGGTGGCACAGTCCAGGCAGAAGAGTTATGCTGATGTCAGACGGAGGGATCTCAGCTTTGCAGTCGGAGATTTTGTGTACCTCAAGGTGTCACCGATGAGGGGCGTGAAGAGGTTCAATGTCAAGGGCAAGCTAGCACCTGGATACATCGGACCTTTCCAGATACTTAAAAGGAAAGGTGAGGTGGCATATCAGTTGAGACTACCTGAGAGACTGGCCGGAGTGCACGATGTGTTCCATATGTCACAACTGAAGAAATGTTTGCGGGTGCTTGAAGAGCAAATCCCGATAGATGAGCTGAATGTGCAAGAGGACCTCACGTATGAGGAGTATCCGGTCAGAATTCTGGAGGTGTCTGAGAGGGTGACAAGGAACAAGGTCATCCGGATGTGCAAGGTACAGTGGAGCCGACACTCGGAGGATGAAGCCACTTGGGAACGGGAAGAGGACCTCAAGACCGAGTATCCGCAGCTCTTCGCATCTACATCCGAATCTCGAGGACGAGATTCATCTTAAGGGGGTAGGTTTGTAACACCAAAAAATAACCCATTTAAAATTTTTAGTAATTAATTGGCTTTTATTTAATTTGTTCATAATTAATATAGGTTAAATAAATCATTTATGAATATTAAAATCAAATATAAGTTGTAGAAATATTTTTATTGCATTCATGCTGCTGCATTTAATTCTTGTATTGCTTGTGATTCAAACAAGAGTTTGAATTTATTTAAATTCAAATTTGAATCACTTTGTTTGAGTCCCTAGAAAAGCTTATTTCACACGAGTCCGGTTCTGCACCTCCAACTTTCTCCCCGGCTCAATTCCGCTCCCTCCTCCCTTTCCCCCAAACCGGCCCAGTTTCTTTTCTCTTCGTGGGCCGCCCAGCCGCGCCGGCCCAGCATTCCCCCCCCCCCCCCCCCCGCGTGCTTGCGGCCCAGCTCCCCGGCTGGCCCGCTCGCCCTCCCCCTCCTCTCTCCGACGCTGGCACGCGGGCCCCGCGCGTCAGGGCCTCCTTCCTCCTCTCGCCCGCGCCTCCCTCTTTCCCCGGCGCCAATCGTGCCACCCCGGCCGGCCTCCCCGTGCTCTTCCCGCGCCAGTGGAGCCGACGAAGCTTCGCTGCACCTTCCACCGCCTCTCTTTCCTTCCCCCGCCCCGCTCCCTTCCTTTCCCGAGCGCCCAAGCAAGGAAAAGAAGCTCCGCCAAAGGAAACACCCCCCGATCTCCGGCCGTCGTCGATCTCCGCAATTCGCCAGCCAAGCACCCCCTCCCGAGACTATATAAGCACGGCCGCAGCACCCCCGAGCATCACCACGCCCCACATTGAGCCCCCGAGCACCTCAACTCCTTCCCCCTCGCCTTGTGCCATCACTCTCCGGCCGCCACCGACGTGAATCGCCACCGCCGCCCTTCGCTCAACTTGAACCTGCCCCGGAGATTCGTAAGGAGGTACTGATGCTAGCCAAGCAACCCCCAATTGATTTCCACTCTCTCCCATGTGTAATCGTTCGCCGTTCTTGGACAGTGCCGCCGGAGCCACCCCGCCTCGCCGTCCGAGCCACTCGCCGCCCGACCGTCGTCGTTACCTACCTATGTGAGCTCGCCATACCCTCACGATGCTCCAGGGCCAAACCTTTTCCCAATTGGAGCTCCGTAGCTCGATCTAGCCATTGCTCCGGCGAAGCTCCGCCACCCCCGAGCTGCGCCGCCGTCCTCGCTGTTGCCGGCTGCCTTCCCCTCCGCCTGATCCACTCCGAGCTGTCGGATCAGGTCCGACTGCGCACAAACACCCGAGCCCCCGAGTCAAACCGAGGATACCGGTCAGTGCCAGTATTTTTGCTAAAGAACCCCTGCAAGATTAGGAATCAACCCGCAGTCCACCTCCAGTTGAAAAATAATTACTAATAGGTCCTGAATCTTATGTTTAACCCCCTGAGCTTCTAAAGATTAAAACCCGCGGTCTAGCTCTCATCTTTTTACGCGTAGGTCCTCCTGTTTTAACGCATAATTACGTATAGGTCCTCGGTTTTCATCAAATAAGCCCTTGGAAACTTTTAAAAATTGCCAGCAGGTCCCTAGAACTTAGAAAAGCCACATCTTTTTCGTTTTAGCTCCGATTAGTGTGATTTTCGCGCTCATGTGTTCGTAGTGAAGCGTAGAATATTTCTAAAACCTTTATTTGTACTGTTTTGTAACACCCAAAAATGGCCCATTTAAAATTTTTAGTAATTAATTGGCATTTATTTAAGTCGTTCATATTTACTATAGGCTAAATAAATAATTTATGAATATTAAATCAAATATAAGTTGTAGAAACATTTTTGTTGCATTCATGCTGCTGCATTTAAGTTTTGTATTGCTTGTGATTCAAACGAGAATTTAAATTTATTTAAATTCAAAGTTGAATCACCTTGTTTGGAGTCCTAGAAAAGTTATTTGAACCCGAGTTCTATTTCGCCCCCTCTACTCTTGCCCAAGCTCAGTTTGGCTCCCTCCACTTTTCTTCTCGGTACGGCCCAACCCCCTCTCTTTTTCTCTCCGGCCCAATCCAGCACCCCCTCCCACCTGGGCCTTTTCCTCCGCAGCTCGACCCACCATTTCTTCCCTCCCGGCCCAGCTCACGCCCGCAGCACCCCCGCTCCGCCCTTCTCCCGCTGACGCCCCGGCCCCATGCGCCAGGTCTTCCCCTTCCTCGCACCAACAGCCCCCTCCCTCCCCGGCGCTGATTGCGCCCCGCTCGCCGGCCGACTTTCCTCTCCCCGTGCCCGTGGCAAACCCTGGCACTTTCCCCGCGCCTACCCCGCCATCTCCTTCCATTTTGGAGCCCCTCCACGCAAGGAAAGCTCTCCCCCGAAGGGAAGTTTGCCGCCGATCCCGCCGCCGCCCAATTCCCGGCTCACCTGCCAATTGCGGCTCCTCCTCGGCCTATTTAAAGCCACGCACCGAGCCCCTGGAGCTTCACCGGCCCTCTCCCGAGCTCCTAGTGCCCCCCCAGCCTCTTCCCCCTCGCTAAGCGCCGTCGCTCGTCGGCCGCCACCGACAAACCCCGCCGCCGCTGCTCTCTGCTCGACTTGAGCCTGCCCAGGAGCCCCTCCAGAAGGTAACCGAGCTACCCGAGCAGCCCCAGCCCTATTTTTCCGTCTAAACCAAGCTCAATTACTCGCCGGACTTGCGCAGGGCCGCCGGAGTCACCCAATAGCGTCGGCCGCCGTCTTCGCCGCTCCACCGACGACTTGGACCACTTGGGTGAGTTCGCCGTGCCACCCTGGTTCCGTAGGACCAAGTCCCGTAGCCTTTGGCGTCCCCTAGCGCAAGAACGGCGCCGCTCCGGCGAAGCTCCGCCGCGACCACGGGCGGCGCCACTGTTTCTCCCTCCCCTCCTGTGACCTTTCTTCATCCCTTCCTCCAGAGCTGTCGGATCCGCCTCCAACCGCCCAGATTAGATCCTCCGATACTCCTTCACGTTTTAAATCCAGGCCACTCAGATCGGATCCAACGGCCACGTACCGGTCAACTCCGGTCAGCCTTGGTCGTTTTGCAGATGAGCCCCCTCACTTTTTAAATTAGAACCCGCGGTCCAGCTTAGTTCAAAAGTTTTTTCAAACCCGCGGTCCTGTCTAAGTACTTTTACGCGTAGGCCCTTTTATTTTTATACAAAATTATGTTTAGGTCCCTGTTTTCTTTAAAAATAAGCCTCTGGAAACTTTTAAAACTTGCCAGCATGTCCCTAGAACTTAGAAAGGCCATATCTTTTTCGTTTTAGCTCCGATTAGTGTGATTTTCGCGCTCATGTGTTCGTAGTGAAGCGTAGAATATTTCTAAAACCTTTTTGTGTACTGTTTCTACTGTTATGGGTACTGTTCTAATAGAATATTATTTGTTTGCATGTATTGGTATGCGTGTATGCTTGTATGGTGCTTCGTGTCCAGTCGGTGAGCCGTTAGCTTTGGAGTTCGAGCTCGGTGAGGATTTTCCAGAGCGGGACCCGCAACAGCAGCACTTCGAGGAAGGCAAGTTATAGCACGGACAATCCTTGCTACCTAAACACCACCTTTTACATTTAATTACTTTCACATGCATGTGTCAAAATTTGATGTCCTATTAAGGTTGTACCTAGTTTGTTTACCCTGTTCCTTTGATTACCTTGGGTTTATGCATATGGGTAGATTTTTGCTATGCGCAGCTACTATCATTAATATTTAATTGTTAATCTTGACTTAATAGTTCACTTTAACATTTATGATAAAACATGCTTTTTGGCAACTCGGTTTAGGGAGCTAGAGCATGTGCTTCGTGCTTTGCTCTAGTGTCTCTCCGTAAGGTCCGGTTCTTAAAGCGGCAACCCAGGAGCCTGTCGCCACCGCTAGAACTATTATGGCTCTGGTCTTGGTCAAGTAACTTGTACGGCTCTAGCTTGACAGTAGTTACCGACGGGGCTGACGGCGCTATGGGAAGCACTCATGAGAGTATGGTTTGATCCACCGAGGATGGGGGTACCGTTGTCTATGTCTTGTCAGGCACAGTCCCGTGTCGGGAGTCCCTGTGATATGGGAACTCCGCACGTCGCGCTCTTGTACTTGTTGGCATGCGTGCCCGCGCTCTGGACGCCATTGACCCTCTTATCGCTGCGCCCTGAGAGTCAGTCAATCTCGGTGCCCTCGATCATGCTTCCTGTGTTGTACCATAGTGGCTACTGTTTTGTTAGGGTGTCTTGTGAAATACCTCATAGCGTCCCTATGCCATCACATCTCGGAAGTGTTGATGTGTGTGGTTGGGCTCAAAGTTCCATGAACTTTTACGTGACTGGTGGGTAAAGGGCGAAACCTCTGCAGAGTGTAAAATCTATCATGATAGCCTTGCTCAAGATCACGAGCGGCCTGGATCCTTTTTTATTAGAAGATGATGTTTAGTTATGATTATTGTCACTTATACTTATTTAATTGGGTTACAACCGGGTTTCATTCACTGGTAGTAATTGTTAAATGTTAAAATGAACCAAACTAAAAATGCTAATGCAGTTAAGCCGTGTCTAGCCTATTTTGAGCCTTCATACTTGTGCTATACTTGCTAAGTATTTGCTTACTTACACTTGTCAATATTCAACAAAATCCCGGATGGGTAAATAGATTGGGCTGATCAGGAGATTGCTGCTGAGTTCCCTGAGGACCTGCCGTACTTCTGAGTTGCGCTCTCCCAGTCAGAGTCCCTGTGGACTGCGGCTCCGCTAGTTGAGAGTTATAGACTTCCGCTGTAATAAATATTATTGTTATACTCTAATGTAAACTATTTTATTTCGAGCATTTGTACTCTGTTTATCATATTTGTTCGCTGTATGTGTTCTGTGGACTTCCTGGGCACACATATGGCAGCATTCGGGTTTCTTTGTAAATCCGGGTGTGACATGTTTCTACTGTTTGGTGTACTGTTCTAATAGAATTATATTTGTTTGCATGTATTGGTATGCATGTATGCTTGTGTGGTGATTCGTGTCTAGTCGGTGAGCCGTTCGCTTTGGAGTTCGAGCTCGGTGAGGACTTTCCGGAGTAGGACTCGCAGCAGCAGCAGCACTTCGAGGAAGGCAAGTTATAGCATGGACAATCCTTGCTACCTACACACACCTTCTTTATTCATTTACTTTCATACGCATGTGTCTAAATTGATGTCCCATTAAGGTTGTACCTAGTTTCGTATATCCTGTACCTTGATAACCTTGGGCTTATGCATATGGGTAGAATCTTTTGCTATGCACAGCTACAGTCACTATTATTTAACTGTTAATTCTGACATAATGGTTTACTTCAATGTTAATGATAAAACTTGCTTTTTAGCAACATGGTTTAGGGAACTAGAGCATGTGCTGTGTGCTTTGCTCTAGTGTCTCTCCCTAAGGTCCGGTTCTTAAAGCGGCAACCCAGGAGCCTGTCGCCACCACTAGAACTATTATGGCTTTGGTCTTGGTCAAGTAACTTGTACGTCTCTAGCTTGCCAGTGGTTACCGATGGGCCGACGGCATTGTGGGAGGCAAGGTACGGGGTGTTTCCGGATTCCACCGAGGGCGGGTGATCCGTCGGCTATGTCTCGTTAGACACAGTCCCGTGTTGGGAGTCCCTGCGATGGGGAACTCCACACGTTGCACACGGATGGGTGTGATGCACGCGCTCTGGACGCCATCGACCCCCCTATGGTGTGACTCCGTAGGCGTACGTCGATCTCGATGCCTATGGTCTCACCGCCTTGTATTACCGCAGCGGCTACTGTCTTGTTAGGGTGTCTTGTGAAAAGCCTCGTAGCGTCCCTATGCGATCACACATCGGAAGTGTGGTTTGAGAGGTTTGGCCACCTCGGCATGGTTGGGTTCAAAGTTCCATGAACTTTTACGCGACTGGTGGGTAAAGGGCGAAACCTCTGCAGAGTGTATAATCTATCATGGTAGCCTTGCTCAGGGTCACGAGCGGCCTGGATCCTTTTTGATTAGAAGATGATGTTTAGATTTGATTAATGTCACTTATACTTTATTAATTGGGTTACGACTGGGTTTCATCCACTTGTAGTAATTTGGTTAATGTTAAAATGAACCAACTAAAAATGCTAATGGAGTTAAACCGTGTCTAGCCTATTTTGAGCCTTCATACCCGTGCTATACTTGCTAAGTATTTGTTTACTTACACTTGTCATTATTCAACAAAATCCCGGATGGGTAAATAGATTGGCTGTGCATGAGACTGCTGCTGAGTTCCCTGAGGACCTGCCGTACTTCTGAGTTGCGCTCTCCCAGTTAGAGTCCCTGTGGACTGCGGCTCTGCTTTAGTTGAGAGATATAGACTTCTGTTGTAATAAATATTCATGTTATACTCTGATGTAAACTATTTTATTTCGAGCATTTGTACTCTGTTTATCATATTTGTTCGCTGTATGTGTTCTGTGGACTTCTTGGGCACACATATGACCACATTCGGGTTTTGTGAAAATCCTGGTGTGACAGCTGAGCGTCCCTTGCCACCGCTGCAGGGTTCGGGGTGCCAGCCTCAACCCGTTCTGGGGAGCCGGTGCGAGCCGCTCTGCGTCGTTCCGCGCGTGCTCATCGCGTGCGCTGGCCCAAACGCTTCCTGTGTGGCGGTTGTGGTGATGGGAGTGGCGCTGGTGTGCCCATGCTGGCGTTCCTCGTAAGGAGCCGCATGTGGTAACCATTGCCAGTCGCCCTGAACTCGAGACTCCTGAACCAGATTTCGTATCCGGCGGGAAAAGGATCCGAAGTCCCCATCGAAAAGGGATTGTTGCGTACGACATGGATTACCATCAAGGGAGATAGTGGATGATGTGGTCGATCACAGCGCGTGCCCCCCACCTGGTGCGCCACTATCGGTGTTTGGAAATCGTGGCCCCGACACCAACCAGAAATGCGCTGTGTTCCCAACACTGATGGTTGATGCAGAAGGTAATGCAAAGACACAAGATTACCCTGGTTCCGATCGCAAGACCGTACGTCTAGCAAAGAAAGTGTGTGCAATGTATTATCCTGCATCGGACTGCGTGTAGTAGGGGGTACAAGCAGGATGGGTGAAGAGGCAAAGCCTCCAAGTCCCAGATGATGATGATGATGATGATGATGATGATGATTGAGGCAGAGTGCCAATATCGATAGAGTGTGGAGTGCGTTGGTCGTCTCTTGTTTGATTGCCCCCCTCTGCCCTCTGATCGTCTGCCTCTCCTTTTATAGATCAAGGAGGAGAGGTTACAGGCGAGTGTCACTGTGCAGGCACAGTTACAACATAGTTGTAGGCATGGCGTTTTACGTGGTTCCTTGTCCTTGTGTCCTTGATCACTGTTGTGTGATGTTGCCGCCCCTGTGGAGGGTTCCTGTGCTGGCGGTGACGCCACAGAGTGGTTTCAAGGGTCGGAGCTGACCAGTGTGTCCTGTGACTCGTCTGTACACCAATTCGAGGGTTCTCCATGCATGTGCACAGCCCTTTCCGTGGAAAGTTACTGTGGGAGTATGCAGCACAGGGAGTAGGAATGACGCGGCCCTGTTCGTACAGTGGCAGCGTGTCCGCACAGCGTTGGGGATGGTCGTATAGTATCCGGGATGGCCCGCCATGCCTCCGCATTCCTTCCTCCTTATCCTGTTACCCGCTCGAGGGTCTCTCCTGCCCGATCGAGGGCCTCGGGACACATGAGTTGGTGGCACATGAGCTTGGAGCGACGCGCCCTGTTCGCACAGTGTCAACATGTCCGCATAGCGCCTCAGTTGGCAGCATAGTGACAGGAGTTGGCAGACGCGACGGGGATCGTGCCTGTCAGAACGGCGTGGCGAGAGATTTGCCTTTTAACTTTGGATGCACGGCGGCGTTAAGCGGTATTAATTGTTTGTCGGGTAAGGTCTCGACCGAGGTTGAGCTTTTCCCATTTTGTGGGTTGCTCGAGGCTCGACCCTCAAGCCTCGACCGAGACGGAGTTTTCCGATTCGCTCGAGGGATCGCTTCCCTCGAGCGAGGCGGAGAATGAGGCGCGCGTTGGGGCCCCTGCCGAGGTGCCTCGACTGGGCCATTGACTCTTGTTGGGCCCTGGGCCTTATTTGCTTTCCTCTTTCCTGATATGTGCATGAGTTTGGCAATAGTTTGCGTTTTGACAAGGGTGATTATCCCATAGGTTTGGGTACCCCTAATGATCGCCCCCAAATGGGTAAACAGATTGGGCTCTGCATGAGACTGCTGCTGAGTTTCCAGTCAGAGTCCCTGTGGATTGCGGCTCCATTAGTTTATGAGTTTATTAGTCTTCCACTGTATTTGGTTAGTTTATTTATGATGCACTCTGATGTAAAACTTTATTTATTCAAGAATTTATTCAAGCATATGTTCTTTGTTTATCATATTTGTTCGCTATATGTGTACTTTGACTTCTTGGGCACACATATGGCCACATTCGGGTTTTTGTGAAAATCTGGGTGTGACAATCATAGACTTGCGATCAGTGTTCACCGGCGAAGACTTCCAAGGCTACTATAAAAAGTACTCGATTGCGATTCATTACACCTCGGTTGCTCATCCACGTGCCAACGGACAAGTCGAGAAAGCCAACGGCTTATTGCTACAAGGGTTAAAACCCAGGCTCTACGATTCCCTGAAGAAATACAGTAGCAAGTGGGCTAAAGAATTGCCTGCAGTACTCTGGGGGCTACGCACCTAGCCAAGTCGCGCAACTGGGCAGTCGCCATACTACCTAGTCTACGGGTCTGAAGCTGTTCTACCTGCTAACCTTTTCTAGGAGGCCCCATGACTAGAGAACTACGATGACCAACTTGCCCAGCAGGAAAGATTTTAAGATGTCAATGGTGTTCAAGAAGCTCGAGTAGCGGCTCTTATCCAGAATATGATGGGAACTAGGGTTTCCTGATCTTCCGAAAGGTACTGATAACTCTCGATTTGGTGGAGTCGTGACTCAAATCGATCCGACTTCCGAACCACATGTTCCGAACCACGTCTCCTCAGGTTATCAACCGGTATTGCACGGTTGACCTCGCCCAGAAGGCTAATCCTTGCCTGCAAATCGAAGAACACAAGCAAGAACGAGAAAGATTGCAACATAATTGCAGATGTATGATTAAACTCACGAAGTTGGGGTCTCACAAACCGACGAGCGGCGATACTGTTCTTGGCAGAATTGATCTAAGCAAAACCCAAACCCTAACTTGGGCGGCGGCTATTGTTTTAAGGAGTCTAGGATCATGGTCGACCCCCCCCCCCCCCGGACGCACCCCTAATGGGCTCAACATGATACACGGCCCAAAGGCCAAAATACGACGACGCAGCACCGAAACAGATTCTGGACGTTAACTTATTTCATCAATTCCCGATGACTCAGGACGAATTTTGAAATGAGACCAGTGCCATCGCAAAGATTATCTTCTTAGATTTCCAAGCATATAAAGAACATCCAAATCCGAGCCCTGATGCGACCTGGGCGTCCAATTTAGCGCTGACTGCTCCTGGACTCCGAGGTGGGCTCGAAGTCAAGTTGATTTGGGCCTCTATCTTGACTTGCACGCCCTTGCTGGTCCTCTCCACCTTGAAGCCCTTCTCCAATTATCCTCTGGTCCTCTCTATGGTTCCTAATTACAATATAATCATTAGGTAGCAATCTATTCATATAATCACAAAGAGAAGTGCTTAGGAACGAGCTCACTTCTAAATTCAATTGTCTCGCACGAGCTCTAGTGATTGGACCTTGAACAATCAATGGAGGATGGTTGAGAGTATCCATAGTAGTGATGTCCTCATCAGAACACACGCTACCTTGATGGCCTACGACATTATCATCAGCGCTCCGTCCAGCCTCGTTCCTTTGTCATAGGAGACTTGGTGCTGAAGCGCATTAAGAAGACGGATGGCCTCCACAAGCTCATGTCACGGTGGGAAGGATCGTTCCTCGTCAAGCAAGTCATTGGGGCTGGATCTTATCGCCTCCAAACTCCTGATGGTGAAGACTTGCCGAACCCATGGAACATTGAGCATCTGCGGAAGTTTTACCCGTAAAATGAGTTTACGTACCCTCTATGATGTATTATTTTTGACTAAAAATAATAAAGATGGTGTCTCCATGTCGATTACAAGTTGCAGAGTTTTCTTCACCTATTATGAACACTACTCTCATTAGAGAGACCCTACATAAGTCTGTTTCTTAAAGGCGCAGGCCCGGGGCAATATTTACTTTGCGCATAGAAGCCAAGATTACTTTCATTGAAAGTGGCGCTAAGCCTTAGAAATCTTGGTTGAGCAGCCCCAACTCATACACAGTTGTAGGCACTAGTCTCGTATTCTTTGTCACCCGGACTGAGGATTCACTGCTCTGTGTCCTTACCGACTACATCAGACTCCTCATTTTTTGCACTACAAGAACTCAGTAGAGTCTAATCCTAGATGTGCTTCGCGTACATTAGTATCGCTCGGATGCGTAAAACAAATAGCATCTCGGTTGTGCATTAGCAACCACTCGCGTCTTAACAAGACCAGATAATCCAATCTGTTACAACAGAGAAGCATAAAAACTCCCAGGCCATGAGCCGATGTACTACAAGTACTCTCGCGTAAAACACACAGACAATAAACTACTTAAACAATAGAGTCCTAGGCTGGCACGAGCAGTCTAACAAGTCTTAACAAGACTAAATACACTAAGTTTGCAACAAGCAGACTAGTTGAACAATATCACGACCACGTGCTATAGTACTACAAGTACTCAATACAACAACTACTTAAAACCGTTGTGTATCAAATACTACTTACCCGGTAGTATCTAAAGACCACTACATAAACAAGTAGTAAGAACATAAGAGACTACTTAATGAGTAGTGCAAAATAACTGATTACTTGCAAAATGGCGTCATTTCTTCGACTACTTAATAGTAGCAAGTCCAACGACTACTTAAAAAGTAGTGCCAACAAAAGACTACTCAGTATGTAGCAATATTACATATGTATTGTTGAGGACGAATTATTCTAACAAATCTATGAACTTCTAGGCCATTGGCTCAGTTTCAGCTACTAGCGCTTCATACTGCTCTTTGGCACATCCTGCAGGTAGATATACTACTTCAAGCTTGGCTTCGGGGTTATGCGCTTTTACTAGGGCTAACAACCGATTGGTGCACTCCTTCACGGTTGCCTTGCAGAATTCTGTCACCTGCTCTGGCACTTGGCGCAGCCGCTCCAAAAGCGACTGCTTATTGGGTTCTACGCTTGCTGGGGTTATCATCCCTAAGATTGGCTCTATGGCTTCTTCAAGTGCTTTCTTTTTGACTTGCAGGTCCTCGACTTCTTTTTGTTTCTCCTGTTGCTTGGATAATGCTTGGCCGATTTGTTTTTCCCAGTCCATATGGATCTTGTGCTCTTCGGAAAATTCCTTATCCTTTTGCTCTACGACCTACTTCAAGTTGGCAATTTCTTCGGCTTGGCTCTGAGAGAGAGGTTATACCAGGAAGTCATATGGCTCTGCTCGTCTTTCAGCTCCTTCTTCAATCCTGCACTCGAGGCAGTGTTGTTAACACACCATGCTTCAAAAGTAACCATTCAATGATCAAAGTTTGGCATCTAATAGGCACTTACTTGTGTTTTCCTTCGCCAAGCTGGTGCATCGGCCATCTAGTCGGGATCGCTCTTCTCCAAGGCTCTGAAGTTGGGTGTGCAGGCTGTCGGTCGCTTTTTGATGTTCCTGTTGCATCTCAACGTGCTGCTCATACAAAGCAGCTAGGTCTACCTCAAGCTCTTCAATCCGCGCCACCATACTAGCGTCCCCAGGTTTTTCCAACATTTCGACCAAGGCCTGGCAAAAGAGTAATTTTTATGTACCGACTACTTTATAGGAGCTTAAAGCTTGCTACAAGTCAAGTACCCTTACCAAGGCGGTCTCCAGGAGTTTCTTGAGTAGTGTTCCTCCACTCTCTGGAAACGCTTCCGCAACTCCAACCTACAAATGGGTTATAAGAATCTTAACAAGACTATTTTTACTTCCAAATTTTATCCCAAGTTTTCACAAAGGCTACTTACATTTACAGAAGTGCCCTCCGCAGCTAACGGGGTCCTTGCACCCATGTTTTTGTTGGCCGTTTTAGCATCCTCTGTTCCGCCAGTCTGCGGCTTTTGCAGGTCACACATCATGTTTAAATGAAACAACGACCATGGGATGTGTATGGGCGGACTAGACTTAACAAATTATGTGATTGGACATACCTTTGCACTGGTGGTGGCGACAATTGTTGTAGTTGTTGCATGTGTGATGGCTTTAGGGTCTTCAGACGGTCCGCTAGAGATTTTATTGGGTGATTTGTTCAAATCCACTACTTCTTCAGCAATGGCTTTTGTGTTCTTTCCTGGAGCCTCAGCTTCTTCTTTGACTGGTCTTTCTGTGCTCCTTTCTAGACCAACCATGGTTGATTGATCTCTACTGATATCTGTGTAAACATCCATGGATGTGTCTGGCAAAGTGGATGATTCTTCTACAGACTTATCACCAGTCCTTTCAACAGCAGTTGATTTATCCACAATAGCCTTCTCCATTGTTGCTTCAGCGGGTGGATCCTTGCTCCTGGTCTTCTGCAGCAAGTTGTTTCGTCGGTTCACCAGATTGCATTGCCTTTACCAAGGCTTGGGATGGTGGTCTGATTACCAACACAAGTATGAGAATAAAATTCGATTACTTAATGTTACAAGAGATATTACTTTACTTAATCTACTGGAGGTGCAACTTTGGGTTGGAAACTGAATTTCTTCAGCATCCGGATGGCCATCTTCGAGCTTGTAGTACTGCCAGTTGTGTCGCTCGCTACGTCACTAGTCATGGACGAGCCCTGCGGCCGAGTGATGAACCTCGACATCTTGATACGTTCCATCTTGTCCGTATCTGAGGTAGTCCTTGATTGGGACCTGGAGGACCTTTTCCTCTTGGCACCTATAGGAATTTCTTGGTGGTTTTCAGGTGTTAGAGTTTCCTAATCCTATAACGAAGTAAGCCAATGGAATCTGATACAGATATTTACCTTTGTGATCTTCCTGTGTCTTATTGACGGCCACTGTATCAGCATCAGAGTAACCCACGACTTCTTCCTCATCTGCAACGGCGGTATTTGGGTCGACTATCAACACTTGGGGTTTTTTTCAGAGTCACTCTTGTCGATGTCTTCCCGCTCCTCTTTAGTCAGGCCGCCAATGGGTGCATCGACATTTTCTTCAAGCTGTGTTTGTTTAAAACAACCCGGTTCAGTAATTTTCTTTCGAAGACTGATCATAAACAAGTCATACGACCACTTACCAAGCTTGGAGTCATTTCCTTCGAACATTCCCCGATGATAACCGGCTTTCCAGGGACGCCGGTGAACATCCGAGCCAGCCGCATCAGCACTGACTCGTCGGATAAGTCTTCAGGCGCCATATGCGAGGGATATGATTTACCCTTGTACTCGTACCCAAGATGGATGCGCTCCTAGAGTGGTTGTATCCTTCACTTCAAAAAGCTGAAGGCGATACCCACTCCTGTGAGTCCTTTCTACTTCAGTGTGTGTACCCACTTTAACAAAGCAGGTACATCCTTTCCTTCCTCTGCTGATGGCTTCGAGTTCCAATCAGTTTGATCACGAGGGTACCACCCATCCTTTTCTGGACAACTTTTATTGTGGTTTCATGCTGTATTAAAATTACACAAGAGATGTTTACTATATCACCAAGACATTTCACCAATATACAAACGGATGATCCAGTCGACTTACCAATAGTAAACCACTTTGCCTTCCAATCGCCACACGATTCCATGATGGGCATATCAAACCACTTCGCTCGCATGTTTTGACGGAACTGGATTCCAGCTCCGCCGACTACTTATGTGCGCTGGTGCGTGGGCTGTGGCTTAAGGTGGTACAATGTACGGAACAAAGCTAGATTGGGTTTAATACCCAGAAACGCCTCACAGGCGTGGACAAAGACAGCGATGTACAAGACACCATTTGGATTAAGATGATGGAGTTGCAACTTGTAGAAGGCAAGAAATTCTTTGGAAAAAGAAGAAATTGGCAACCCAACTCCTCGTTCACGGAACGACAAGAAAAGAGGAATCTCTTGATTATTTTCTGTAGGAAAGACTTGTTTCCAACAAGACTTCCACTCGAGTGTTTCTTGGCACAGAAGCAGACCTTATTCCACCAGACTATTGAGATCGTCGGTGGATGCTGTGCAGAGTTTCCAGGCATTGGCAGGTGAAGGTGGATCCTTGGCGTCCGCCTTGGCATTTGGATCTACCAGAGAGATCCTCTTCTTCGTCGTCTTCTTCTGGGTGGTCTTCGAGGCTCCAACTTCGTTGGTTTTCTTTGTGGCACTCTTGTTATCTCCCATGGTGGCAGAACATGTTACTACCTTAGATTTTGCTCGCATTCACAAATGGGAGGTCAAAAGGAGGCTCTACGCTCGGTGGCTGTGCAAGTTCGGGGGCTACAGCTCTAAGGCTATGCATGTATGCTCGGGGGCTCTAGATTGGGCTCAACGAGGAAGATGGTGGCGCAATTAGCAGAGGTGGAATGCTCAAGCTTATCGCTACTAGATTTATAACCTGCGGCTAGGGTTACTGTACGCTACAGTACCACGACGCATCACATTCCGTCATTAGGGCCGGTTCTTTAGGGATAAACTTTCCTAACTAACCACCAATGGCGGAAAACTCGGTGATTCAAGATTTGAGCAGATTTTTGAAGATTTCCTTGAACTTTAAACCAAAGATATTTGCTTTAAAGCTCGGGGGCTGCTAGCGGATTATCCGGGATTTATTTTTCCAAATTTTTTGGCTTAAGTGATGCCAAGACCTTTGACTAATTTTAACCAAACTACTCGAAGCTCGGGGGCTATACCCAATATGTGTACCTCGGTGCATGCCATTGAACTACTCAAGTTAAAGACTGAATACTCCTTTTGAACCCCTGACTACTTTAAAAGTAGTCAGAGGCTCGGGGGCTACACCCATTGGGTGCATCTAAAAGATGCACTCCAATGAAACTACTATTCAGAGAAGGTCTGAGCGTCTTGGACTTGGCTCCAACTGCTCGAAGGTGTTAAAATAGATTCAAGACTTGAAGCAAAGGCGCAATATGCTCGGGGGCTTATGGGACCGGGATCCCTAGGGCCAGTCATCCACGGGATTAATCTACTCGATAGGGAAAGTCTGATCCGACTACTTTCAACCAGTCGGCTATGGTGCAAGACGGCGTAGTTGATTGGAAAGACTAGTCGTGTATTGTTAGAAAACTCCCCAATGTACCCTATTGTAGTACTCCTTGTTGTATACGACTAGGATCATGTTACCGACTTGTAACTCTGCTCCCCGGATATATAAGGCGGAGCAGGGACCCCCCCCCCCCCCCCCCCAAAAAACAACTCAACTCACGTGCAATACAATCAATCACACAAGACGTAGGATATTACGCAATTTGCGGCCCAAACCCGTCTAAATCTTTGTGTTGTTCGTGCACTGTCATTCCTAGAACTCGGCGTGACCCACAAATCTACTCTCTGGGGTACCCCCAGGCAGACGTGCTCGACATAAATTGTCGACATGGTTAAAGATAAAAACGCTGGGCTTTGGAAAAATCTTTGAGACGTATGGAGAGAGTAGCCTGTAAGAAAAAAAATCTAATAATGAAATAAAATGTATATATAAGTAGAGAAACGAAAGACATGAAGGCCTGTTTGACAGGGATCTAGCTCCTCCGAAAACATTTCTAGTTGTGGCTCCTCTTGTGAAGATACTTTTCTAGTATAACTAAAGCCGTTGGAAAACACCTTCTCACTGCTTTTCTAGTAGAAGAGGAAAAATATCCAATATACCCTTGACTATCTGACTTGTTTGTACATCTGAATTGTATGTTTGCCCTCAGTTTATAATTTTAGTTGTATGAAAAAATAGAAATCATTGCTTAACCAGTAATCAGTGCCTTGTTATATTATATGGATAGCAGAGTAATTTTTATAAAATAAGGCATAATTCTCACATAATATGGAACCATATAACCAAACATATGTGCTCATAATGATCTATACAAAAGATTGCCCTTGCAAGGTCATCACAGAATTTATCTATGGTACAATCGTTAGATAGTTGATGTATCTCATGCGTTCTGGGAAAAAAGATGCTTTGCATATCTTGAAGGAGTAGTTGGCACATAATCGGGATCCGATCACATTTGCAATAATCTTTATCTTGTACATGATTCTCACAAATGAAGTGCTGCAGACACAAGGTTGTAACAACAATCATCTTTGCTTCTCCATTGGGTAGCTTAGCATCTTGAGAAGTATTTTCGACTTCATTTTCAACACACCAAAAGTAGGCTCTACCACATTGGGAATACTACTTATATGCAAATGCCACATTGGGAATACTACTTGAATACAAATTGTTAGAAAGTTTTTGCTCACCACTTGGAGTAGAACCTTAATCTATTCTAGCATATGATACCTTTCACCCATGTATGATGCCAACTATCCAAGCGTCTATTTCGGTATTCGGCATCCGTATGATAATATTTTCCTAAACACACCAATAGAAACTCATGTGAGCTACATGTAAAATATTTTCATGTATAGAATTGTGAAAAAAACAAAGTCGATCTATATGAACATACCTATAAGGGGTGCACAAATCTCTCATGATCATGCCTTAGTGCATTAAAGAGAGCAAATTAGTGTCATGCATAGATCCGGATTGCCCAATAGAAGCATATGTGAATCGCAAGTCAAAATAAACAATAGGCAAGAACATTTTGTGTCGCTTTACCACTTTAGCTAATGTATATACTAATGTCATACAGAGATGGTGTTGCCAAAATGTTAGTACAATCTAGTGCTCCAATGCAATCTTTAAAATATGGCATCCTCCTATAATCATTATTACTCCAAGGGTGTCTCGTAGATAAATTACGATCAATTAGCCATATGTAGTCCTCACACATAGCCACCACAATTCAAGATCTTCTCGAATTTTCCACAAATATCTCTCTAGAATGCTGGAATATACCATGCATACAATTATTAACCATACCACACACACACACACAACAAGAAAAATAGCAAGTGATTCTATAGAATTTATATGAATAGATGATTTGAGACCATAAGTACTCACCAACAAATCATGCAGCTTGTACGATACTAGTGCATTCATCTTGAACATCTTATGGCTTTTCGTCCTGGAGTGTTCATTTTTTTCCATAGTACAAGCAAATCAATTATGTGTTTGAGTTCTAGCATCATTCTTGTCATGATAAGTCATGAAGCATTTGGAGGCAATATGAGCAATAGAGAATATATTATTCTAAGCATATCATCATCATTATGAGAACCACTGCCATCCATATCATCATATGCATCAAACAAACAACACTCATGAATGAGCAGCATACACAATGATTGTTACAAGCCATTAAAATTGTACAATAGGAAGCAATAGATAAATAACACTCTTTAATAAACAACATACACAAAGAATATTCTGATTGGAAGGATACACTGGTTGATGCTCAAGCATCAAGGTAGATGGAATGAAATGCTACTTAGGTGCATCATTTCTAGTTATCCACTCCATCTTTCTCTTCAACCATTCAAATCTCTCCTCAGGAGTGTCCAAAATCATAAACATATTTCTAACCGGCCCTCTCAATGAAAGATAGATTGGGATACTGTTGGGGACGGTCATAAGGGGTCCCCTAATCAAGGGGGTAATCACCCTCGCAAATGCAAAATAGCCCACGACCAGGTCCCCGCGGACCAAAGAAGACCAAAGCACGCACGAGGCCCACGGCCCACTACGGCCCAATAGTCGCTCGGGCCCCTTCACCGAAGGTCCCGACGCACAGACCCCATCTCCGCCTCGCTTGAGGGTCTCGGCTCCCTCGACCAAAACACTGTACAAACTCCGCTTCGCTCGAGGGTACCGACCCCCTCGAGCGCTCGCTCGAGGCCACCCATCAACTCAATAGCGCACACGCCCATCCGCTCCGTCTGAGAAAGGCATTCAATGCCCGGCTCTACCGCGGGGCGCCAAAGTCAAAAGATGAATCGCCGCCCACGCCACGCGGCTGACACGACCTAAGGCACTATGCGGCCAACCCCGGTCACTGTGCGGCTGACGCCGGTCACTGCGCAAGCACTGTAGCGCCCTGTGCGGACAGACAAGCGTCACTCTGATGCACTGCTCTGCCTACCCTCGTCCATCCCCCATGACGGAGCCCTCGAACAGGCATGGGAATACACTCGAATGGGCGTACGGATGAGGACTGGGTGTGAGCGCCGGTCAGTGCTGCCGCACGGACAACGTGGGCCAGGTCCTATCCACCAACTCCGGTCACTATTCTGCCATCCCCAGCGCCGTGCAGACCTGCGACGCACTGTGCGAGCAGGACGACGCCACTTCGGCGCCGGTGCTGCCAACTTACGTCCTTCTCCTACGCCGAAGCCCTCGAACGGACATGGGAGCACCCTCAAACGGGTGTACGAATGGTGACTGGGCACGTACCCCGATCAGAGCTACCCCTCGAAACCACTACAGGACCAGCACAGGAAGCACCACGCCGCACGCTGAAGCCAGAGCATGTCAATGATACGCGCCAGGCACAAGGATTCATAAGGACAAAGACCACGCCCGGCGACCTATATGTCAGTACACCGCGACTATAGCTGCCCCTCCTAGGCCTATAAAAGGAGGAGGCAGACACCCTGCCAAAGGGCAGCGGTAAGAGAACCAATGAAAGAACAAGTCGCAACACCACACTACACTCCGATATTGGCACTCGCCTCGATCAAACTTAGCCACCAGGGACTTGGGGACTTCTTCTCCTCTCCCACCTCGCTTGTAAACCCCTACTACAGGCACCCCGATGCAAAGTAATACAATGCGTGCACACCCCCTTTGCTAGATGTACGACCCCACGGCCGGAACCAGGATAAGCCCTGTGTCGTTGTGTTATTCTTTGCACCAACCATCGAGAGAGTGGGCGCAGCGCATTCGTTCTAGTTAGTATCGGGCTGCCGATCCGGACACCGACAGATACAATAAAATGTTCATTTGTGGATGGAATGACATTGTGATCCCTTCACCAAAGCCATGGCATCCTAGATGAAATGAATATATTTATCCTCCATCCTTACAATAGACTCACAAGATGCAATTGTTATCTCACTCATTTCCACAATTTTTCTCATATGCTCTTGAAACAAATGACATGTACTTGTCTTAAGTCTTTTTTCCTTGCTGTTATCAGCCCCTCTACCTCCCTTCCCTCTCCCACTTGTAGGTGTCATTTTCTATGGCTCACTATCATCGTCATTGTCGGCTTCATATTCGTCATCAACTTAATGAGAGAATTCTCACAAGAAACGCTTGCTTGGGAAGGTGCTACACCACTAGAAGTACACCAATGATAATCACTGATGTTCCAACTTATCCTTATTTTGGACCCTTTTGTTCTTAAATCTCATATGATCTTTATAGCCTAAAATCCGACAAATAACTTTTAGTCACATAACAAATCATCTTCTATTTTTCATGAAAATGGAAAACAATTGTAGAATAACTTGCACATACTGCTGGCCACAAGGTGCCACCCAGATCGGATATGGAGCCTCTGAGACACCCAATCCTTGGATCAACCTATCCCCAATGGATCCGCTATTTTCACCAACCAAGATGATCTCCTTTTGTGCAGTCAATGCTGGTTGATAGAGAGGATTTATTGCTTCCACCTCCTTTTTTTCGTGTGTGTGAGAGAGACAAGGAAAGTCAGATGAGGGATGACTACTCCCAATGTAGTACGAGCTCAAGGGATGGGGAGGGTGGAGTCGCAATTTTGCTATATTTGTTGTGAACTTTAGGGGCAATTCCATATGATTAGATGGGGGCTTGGGGAGGTGCCACAAGGAGGCAATATTTTGGGCTCCGACTCCCTAGTACAAATTGGAGAACTTCTTTCGGGGGTGCTTCATATGCAATGAGACATTTTGCAAATTTAAAGTAAACATATAGTTTTGAAAAATTCCTCCCAATAAAAATAGGCATTACATTGAAAAAAGAGGGGGGCTGGGATACTTTTTACTTGATCTCTTTTCCAACTAGCGAATATGCCTACGCGGCATGAGCGTGCTACTTTTATTATTGGGGTTATTTTAGATTATTTCATTGGTGGGTACGTGGGGTGGGTAAAAAAATTCTATGGTGAGAAAGTAATTCTAAATGGTAGAAACTCTCTAGAAATATAATTTTTTATTGTTTGTGAAAACTTTCCATGTCTTTTCCACCGTTAGACCTGACATGTGGTCCTCTGTGAGGGGTGGGTAGGAATTATTTAGGTGACAATTGTTTTCAAAAGAACTGGATCCTTATGTGTCACACCCGGATTTATACACAAACCCGAATGCTGCCATATGTGTGCCCAGGATGTCCACAGAACACATACAACTTACAAATATGGAAATCAGAGTGAACAAGGATACTCGCAGCAGTAATACAAATTTTAAGGAGCGGGGTAAGCGATCAAGGTAAAGCAATAATCAAGGAGGATTTAAATAGGCAAGAATTGAAGCTCAACCAAGGTCGAGGTAACTAATCAGAGGTCAATGGTGAGAAGCAAATTATCAAGGGGAGGATAAAACATTCAAGGATATAATGGGCAAAAGATAAATCATCAAGGAGGGGAAATGCTCAAGGATAGCATTTTTTTATGAATAAAATCTCAAGGATAGAGAGAGAAAGGGTTGTAGGCAAAATGAACCTTAATGGATGAACAATACTATCTACGATGCGGTCCTACGGATAGCACGGCTCTGATACCAACCTGTCACACCATGATTTACACAGAAACCCGAATGTTGCCATATGTGTGCCTAGGATGTCCATAGCACAAATACAACTTACAAATATGGAAATCAGAGTACATATGCTCGAATAATATAGTTTACATTAGAGTTTACCTAAATAAAACACAGCGGAAGTCTATGTATTAACTCTCTCGACAGGTAGAGCCTCAAGTCCATAGGGACACTGAATGGTTGACATCAGAGTATAGACTAAATGAATATGGTAGAAAAGATTCGCTGCGGGTCTTATTGAAAATATTGAGGCCAAAAACGACGGAAGGCTAGACGCGACGACGAGATGAAGAATGGGCAATAGTGGAAGATATGGTGGAAGAAGACTACCTTAGGGAATCCCAAACAAAGAGGCATCCCTGTAAAGGAGTCGATAGTGTGCCTTTTCCAGAGGAGAGGTGGTTCGTATATATAGGGAGAAAACCTCTCACTTCCAGGTTCAGTATCAATATGGGACTAAAGGTGGTTTGCCCCATTCCAATGCGAATGGGCTTTGAAATTTGGCCCAATAAAGTCATGGGATGAATTTGGCCTAAAATTTGGTCAACTTTGGGCCAAGGCTAGTTACTAAGATTTATGGTGATTTTAATTTTCGGAATAATTATTTTCTTGGTTATAAATTAATTCCAGATAAGTCCAGAATTGATATTAAAACCATGAAAAATATTCTGAAAATTCTAAAAATCCTAGAAAAAATTCCAGAGATAGAGTTGGACATGAGGAACCCAAATGTTGTTTTTGGAGCTCACGAAAAGGATCTTAGCATGTTTCAAAAACTGGAATTTGCTCTAGGAAAAATAGGATTATTTTCTAGAAAAATTGGATTATTTTCCGAAAAAAATGTAGAAAAATCACATTAGGCTCCTAAATGCATTTTTGAAAACTTTGCACACATAAAACCACTAAATGCAGCCGGCATGGATGCAAAGCACTCAATATTATAACCTATGTTATTTTATTTTGAATTATTTTTCTATACTAAATTCCCTGTTAATTATATAAAGCTTGGAAAATTTTAGAAAATTGAGAAAATCATTGTATTAATTATGCTAATAAATCACATCCAAAAATTTTGGGGTGTGACAAACTACCCTCCTTAAAAAGAATCTCGTCCCGAGATTCGCAAGGACTAAGGACAAGGAGGAGAACGGGACAACAAGATTCTAGAAGGGAGAAAACATGATATCAAAATGTGTCACTTGATGTAGCTGGTTCCATCTCCCTCGTATTCTTTATTGATGCAGTTGCGAAGTCTCTACTTCAAATCTTCTTTAGCTTCGTTTCCTCATTGCGGGGATTGGATTCTGGTTTCCTTATTAATGTTCTTCACTTGATTTACGTGAATAGATAGCAAGAAGAACAAGGATGTGCGGGGAAAACAGAGAGAGCCCAACTACACAATCATTTCAAAGAAGCAAATCAATCAAAAGCATAAGAACAGGCATTACAAGCGCACTCACCAAAGTTAAACACACAAGCATAAAAGCGACTCTAAACGTTGTCAATAATGTCAAGGGAATCCTCCTATGCAAGGTTATCTCTTCAGTCTTCTTCACCTTAACATCTTCAAACTCGTCTAGTGTAGTATCCAACTTCTTGTCTGTAGCGGCAGTGAGTGTGACGTCGTCTTGTACTCTGAAGTCGCTCAGGCTTGAACTTCGTGATGTAGACTAGTATCTTCATTCTTCAAGTGACTTGGGCATGCATCGGCACGATACACACAATCTATGTGTTTTAGAATAAAGGAAAAGTAGAAAGACACTTCATAATTAGAAGTCAAGGACAAGGATCTGAAGTGGCATTACTGATATATGAGGGGTGAGAGTAAAAGGAGTGCATTTAGAATAAGGTCATGGTGGAGTCGAGTGAACAAGGATACTCGCAGCAGTAATACAAATTTCAAGGAGCGGGGTAAGCGATCAAGGTAAAGCAATAATCAATGAGAAGTTAAATAGGCAAGAATTGAAGATCAACCAAGGTGGAGGTAACTAATCGGAGGTCAATGGTGAGAAGCAAATTATCAACAGGAGGATAAAACATTCAAGGATATAATGAGCAAAAGATAAATCATCAAGGAGGGGAAATGCTCAAGGATAGCATTTTCTATGAATAAAATCTCAAGGATAGAGAGAGAGAAAGGGTTGTAGGCAAAATGAACCTTAATGGATGACTAGTACTATCTACGCTGCGGTCCTACGGTCAGCACGGCTCTGATACCAATCTGTCACACCCGGATTTACACTGAAACCCGAATGATGTCATATGTGTGCCCAGGATGTCCACCAAACACATACAACTTACAAATATGGAAATCAGAGTACATATGCTCGAATAAAATAGTTTACATCAGAGTTTACCTAAATAAAACACAACAGAAGTCTATGTATTAACTCTCTCAACAGGTAGAGCCTCAAGTCCACAGGGACACCAACTGGTTGACCACGGCTTAGAAGTATAGAACATCCTCAAGAAACTCAGTAGCAGCAGACTCATTTACTCCATCTGTTACCCATCCGAGAATTTGTTGAATAATGACAAGTGTAAGTAAAACATTTAGTTAGAAAGTATAGCACGGGTGTATGAAGGCTCAAAGTAAGGATAGACACGGCTAAACTGTATTAGCACTTTTCGTTGGTTCGTTTTAAAAACTTCCACGGACCTATTCGTGAAAAACCGAGGACCTATACAGAATTTCATATAAGAACCCGAGGGCAAACGCGCTAAAAGGCAGGGGCTTTTCTAGGAAAGAGTATAGACTAAACGAATATGGTAGAAAACATTCGCTGAGGGTCTTAGTGAAAATCTTGAAGCCAAAAACGACGGAAAGCTCGACGCTACGACGAGATGAAGAATGGGCAGTAGTGGAAGATATGGTGGAAGAAGACTACCTTAGGGAATCCCAAACAAAGGGGCCTCCTTGTAAAGGAGTCGATGGTATGCCTTTTTCAGATGAGAGGTGGTTCGTATATATAGGGAGAAAACCTCTCACTTCTAGGTTCATTATCAATATGGGACTAAAGGTGATTTGCCCCATTCCAATGCGAATGGGCTTTGAAATTTGGCCCAATAAATTCATGGGATTGATTTGGCCTAAAATTGGGCCAACTTTGGGCCAAGGCTGGTCTACTAAGATTTAGGGTGATTTTAATTTTCGAAATAATTATTTTCCTAGTTATAAATTAATTCCAGATAAGTCCAGAATTCATATTAAAACCATGAAAAATATTCTCAAAATTCTAAAAATCCTAGGAAAAATTCCAGAAATAGAGTTGGACATGAGAAACCCAAATATTGTATTTGGAGCTCACGAAAAAGATCTTAGCATGTTTCAAAAATTGGAATTTTCTCTAGGAAAAATAGGATTATTTTCCAGAAAAAATCTAGAAAATTCCCATTAGGCTCCTAAACGCATTTTTGAAAACTTACACACATAAAACCACTAAATGCAACTGGCATCAATGCAAAGCACTCAATATTATAACCTATGTTATTTTATTTTGAATTATTTTTCTGTACTAAATTCCCTTTTAATTATATCCTACAGTCAGCACGGCTCTGATACCAATCAGTCACACCCGGATTTACACAGAAACCCGAATGCTGCCATATGTGTGCCTAGGATGTCCATAGAACAAATACAACTTACAAATATGGAAATCAGAGTACATATGCTCGAATAATATAGTTTACATTAGAGTTTACCTAAATAAAACACAGCGGAAGTCTATGTATTAACTCTCTCGACAGGTAGAGCCTCAAGTCCACAGGGACACCGACTGGTTGACCACAGCTCAGAAGTATAGAAGATCCTCAAGAAACTCAGTAGCAGCAGACTCATTTACTCCATCTGTCACTCATCCGGGATTTTGTTGAATAATGAAAGTGTAAGTAAAACATTTACTTAGCAAGTATAGCACGAGTGTATGAAGGCTCAAAGTAAGGCTAGACACGGCTGAACTGCATTAGCACTTTTAGTTGGTTTTTTTTAACATTATCCAAGTTACTACAAGTGAATGAAACCCACTTGCAACCCAATTAATGAAGTATAAGTGACATTAAGCATAAATAAACATCATCTTGTAATAAAAAAGGATCCAGGCCGCTCGTGACCCTAAGCAAGGCTATCATGATAGATTTACACTCTGTAGAGGTTTTGCCCTTTACCCACCAGTCACGTAAAAGCTCAAAGAAACTTTAAACCCAACCATGCACATCAACACTTCCGAGGTGTGACTGCATAGGGACGCTACAAGGCTTTCCACAAGACACCCTAACCAGACAGTGGCCGCTAAGGTACAACAAGGTGGTGAGACTCTAGGCACCGAGATTGACTTACGCTTACGGAGTCACACCATAAGGGGGTCAATGGCATCCAGAGCGCGGGCATCACACCCAACAATGTGCAACGTGTTAAGTTCTCCATCGCAGGGACTCCCAACATGGGACTGGGTCTAACGAGACCTAGCCGGCGTGGCTACCGTCCTCGGTGGAATCAAGAAACACCTTGCGCCTTGCTTCCCTTAACGCCGTCGGACCCATCGGTAACCACTAGCAAGCTAGAGACGTACAAGCTACTTAACCAAGACCAGAGCCATAATAGTTCTAGCGGTGGCGACAGGCTCCTAGGTAGCCGCTTTAAGAACCGGACCTTACGGAGAGACACTAGACCAAAACACGAAGCTCATGCTCTAGTTCCCTAAACCAAGTTGCTAAAAAGCAAGTTTTATCATCATGTTTGAAGTGAACCATTAAGTAAAAGTTAATAGTTAAACAATGGTGATAGTAGCTGTGCATAGCAAAGATTCTACCCAAATGCATAAACCTAAGGTAATCAAAGGACAGGATAATCAAAACTAGGTACAACCTTAAAGGTACATCAATTTAGACACATGCATGTATGAAATAATTTATTACAAGGTGGGTAGGTAGCAAGGATTATCCATGCTATAACTTGCCTTCCTCAAAGTGTTGATGCTGCTGTTGGTGGTCCTGCTCCTGAAAGTCCTCCTCGTACTCGAACTCCAACGCAAACGGCTCACCGACTGGACACGAATCACCACATAAGCATCCACACAAGCCAATACATGCAAACAAAAGTATTCTTTTAGAGCAGTACACCAAACAGTAGAAACAAACTAATCTATGCTTCGCTACGAACATGTGAGCACAAGAATCACCCTAATCGAAGCTAAAACGAGAAAGTTACGGTGTTTCTAAGGTTCGGGGACTTGCTCGCAAGGTTTAAAAACATCCATGGACCTATTCGTGAAAAACTAAGGACGTATACGCAATTTCATATAAGAACCCAAGGGCTAACACGCAAAAAGGGAGGGCTTTTCTACGAAAGAGCATAGACTAAATGAATATGGTAGAAAAGATTCGTTGAGGGTCTTGCTGAAAATCTTGAGGCCAAAAACGACGGAAGGCTCGGCGCGACGACGAGATGAAGAATGGGCAGTAGTGGAAGATATGGTGGAAGAATACTACCTTAGGGAATCCCAAACAAAGGGGTCTCCCTATAAAGGAGTCGATGGTGTGCCTTTTCCAGAGGAGATATGGTTCGTATATATAGGGAGAAAACATCTCACTTCGAGGTTCATTATCAATATGGGACTAAAGGTGGTTTGTCCCATTCCAATGCGAATGGGCTTTGAAATTTGGCCCAATAAAGTGATGGGATGGATTTGGCCTAAAATTGGGTCAACTTTGGACCAAGGCTGGTCTACTAAGATTTAGGGTGATTTTAACTTTCGGAATAATTGTTTTTCTGGTTATAAAATAATTCCAGATAAGTCCAGAATTGATATTAAAACCATGAAAAATATTTTGAAAATTCTAAAACTCCTAGGAAAAATTTCAGAGATAGAGTTGGACATGAGGAACCCAAATATTGTATTTGGAGCTCACGAAAAGGATCTTAGCATGTTTCAAAAATTAGAATTTGCTCTAGGGAAAATAGGATCATTTTCCAGAAAAAATCTAGAAAATTCCCATTAGGCTCCTAAACGCATTTTTGAAAACTTTACACACATAAAACCACTAAATGCAACTGGCATGAATGCAAAGCACTCAATATTATAACATATATTATTTTATTTTGAATTATTTTTCTGTACTAAATTCCCTATTAATTATATAAAGCTTGGAAATTTTAGAAAATTGAGAAAATCATTGTATTAATTATGCTGACAAATCACATCCCAAAATCCAAAATTTTTGGTGAGTGACATTATGGTATAGACTCCGGTAACTTTATTACTGTCTTACTTGTAACTTCACACAAGGTAAGACCGATTTTCCTATTGAAAAAATATCCAAAAAGAGAAATAAAGATTTGTACGAAACATGTCTTACTTGTAATTTTACTGTCTTATTTATTGAAGAAACATGCTACATGTTCCTTGGTCGCACGGCCTTTCTCAAAGAAAACTTTAGATTGACCGTATCAACACCATGAACAGTTGCATTCGAACCGTTCCTCATCAGCATAGATCATGTCCTTGTGACACTAATATTCTATTCTTAGCATCACCAATAACAATATTAGCAGTCTTTGTCTGCCCCTGTTGTTTGTCCTTGAATTCTTTGAAGTCCCTGGCCCAATGGTCAGTGCCACCAAACACATAGCATTTTCATGTGTTCTTCTTCTTCTTAAAGTTGATAGTCTGAGTAGGCTTATGCTTAAACTTAGGTATTTTTCCCTTTGTCCTTGTTCTTGTGGGATTGGAAATTCCTCTTTTTGCACCACATGGGTGCTAGAACATGAGTGCTATATGGTGTGTCCTTTGCTCTCACCTTTTCTTTAGGATCAAGAGTGCCGATGAGACCGGCCATAGTGCGTTCATGTCTCTTATGTTTCAGAGAAGTAGTAAAGTTCATCAAGGAAGGAGACAATTTGACAATAATACCGCCAACCGCAAATTTATCCTGTAGTGCGCAGTTGAGACTTTCAAGATCCTTGGAAAACACTTGTAACTCATGAGACTGTTGAACCATAATATGGTCATTAACCATCTTGTAGTCATAAATTTGCTCCATGATATACAATTCAATGCATGCTCCAGAGACACCAAACTTCGCCTCAAGTGAACCCCACAATTCCTTACCTAAGGAAAGTTGCATGAATGCATCAACTAGATTCTCTCCCAGAACACCGATCATAGCTCCTCTGAACAAGTTGTCTGCAGCCTAGTATGGCCTCTCCTCCTCGAGAGTGTGTGGCCGTATAACAGGATCTTCAGTGATGAACCACATGTTCATGGCCATGAGAAACATCTCAAGCCTAGGAACCCATCTCTTGTAGTTTGTTCCATCAAGCACATTTGGTTTCACTTGCGAAGCAAAGACAACAACCCAAAAAGCCTTATCAAATTTTTGGAATGCTGGAATTAGAGACAATTTGTGCTTCAGTTTAATCCGAAATATTAAATAGAACATGACATATATGACATCAACGACGGGAGCATTGTCCACTATGTTTCCAAAAACAATGACATAAAGAAATAAGAGGTTCATGACAGAGTGCCCTAAGCGGGGCTAGTGCTGAAGACACAAGATGCGCTGTTATTCGGATCGATCGGGTGTGTTCGATGTAGTCAATTGAAAGCTGATGCCGTGTCGGTGTGTCGCCCGGAAGTAGTCGTATACAGCGTGATAAGGACATCACTCCTATGGATACTCACAACAATCCTTCATTGATCGTTCAAGGTCCAATCACTAGAGCTCGCGCGCGACAATTGAATTTAGAGGTGAGCTCGTTCCTAAGTACTTCTCTATGTGATTATGAGAATAGATTGCTACCTAATGATTATATTGTAATTAGGAACCATGGAGAGGACCAAATGATAGTTTGAGAAGGGCTTCAAGGTGGACAGGACCAGCAAGGACGTGCAAGTCAAGATAGAGGCCCAAATCAACTCGACTTCGAGCCCACCTCGGAGTCCAGGAGCAGTCAGCGCTAAATCGGACGCTCAGGTCGCATACGGGCTCAGATTTGGACGTTCTTTATATGCTTGGAAAGCTAAGAAGATAATCTTTGAAATGGAACTAGTCTGATGTGAAAATTCATCCGGAGTCATCAGGAATCGATGGAACAAGTTGACATCCAGAATCTATTTCGGTGCCGCGTCGCCGTATTTTGGCCTTTGGGCCGTGTATCGTGTTGAGCCCAATAGGGGCGCGTCCAGGGGGTCGACCACGACCCTAGACTCCTTAAAACAGTAGCCTCCGCCCAAGTTAGGGTTTGGGTTTTGCTTAGATCAATTCTGTCAAGAACAGTGTCGTCGCTCGTCAGTTTGTGAGACCCCAACTTCGTGAGTTTAATCATACATTTGTAATTGTGTTGCAATCTTTCTCGTTATTTCTTGTGTTCTTCGATTCACAGGCAAGAATTAGCTTTCTGGGTGAGGTCAACCGTGCAACGCCGGTTGATAACCTGAGGAGACGTGGTGTTGTGATTGCGGGGTTCAGAACGTGTTGTTCGGAAGCCGGATCGATTTGAGTCGCGACTCCACCAAATCAAGAGTTATCAGAACGTTTCGGAAGATCGGAAAACCCTAGTTCCCATCACAGCGAGCTGTTACGCATAAGAGTTCCCAAAAAAACATGATTGCCCTTCTACTACTCGGGGAACGGAACTACGGAGAAGCAGTGTCTCGACTCGATGAGCGAGCGCACGTGTGTGGCACCCTTCAATCCTATTCATCAACTTCTTAATGGGTGAAGTCAAGTTCCACCTCACAAGTTGGTTAGGGACCCTCAACTTTTAAGGTTTAGAGTAACTACTACCATTTTCTTCCCGCAAAAAAGAAAATACTACCATTTTCTATGGGTCTTGAGATTTATTTGATTAATTAGTTTTTTATTAGGTCCTGAACCCAATTAATCTAACAGATAGGAGTGATTTGATTTGAGAAACATGATATTGGTACAAAAAGAAACTGATCAAATTGGTGCATTTATACCTGGTACATTAATGTACTCTTCGAAGTTGTCTGAAGCTACCGCCCGCCGCCCGTGTCATGACATTTCGTAAGGAAATATTCTCAAAAAATCAGGATTGGAGTTTGAACGTTGACTGTTTACTCAGAACCATACGCATATAGCGCATGTACTACTTTCTAATATAATGCTATAATGTTGGTAGTTGGTACTCCATCTTTTTTTTATGAAGACAGAATTGAAACGGTGGCCGGTCTTGCACTCTTGCCCATCGATATTATTTTTTATTTGAGTAAAATGGATGTCGAGCATACTAAATTCTCACCTGAATCACTTAACTTGTAAATGGTACATAATACATCATCAAACTTGCATCCCTATTCACTATAGGTCCTTTTTCCATGTTTGATCAATTCTACCATCTGGAGTCATTAAACTTGCATGCTTGCTCACCAGAGGTCCTTTTTCTTCCATGACTAATTGATCTACTAGCTGGTAACAATGACATGGATCTGTTCATCACATGTGACACGTTTGAGGGGCTAGAGGTTTGTCTTAGTTGTACCATACAAATTAGGAGTACGGGATACTCAGTTGCAGAAGATGTGCAGTTTTGAAGATGTGCAGTTTTGAAGATTTGCGATTCATGTTGAATTCATTTTTTTCTTTGATGAAATGATATCATGTTTATATGGAGAAGGATGATACTTGTAAAATTTTATTTGTATTGCTATTTGTGTGAACTTAAAAGTAGTTTTATTAATAGTGGACTCAATTATAGTGAGCTACGAACAACATTTTAGTGAAGATATAAATTCATGAGTTTTATATATTTGTGTAACATTGTAAGATTATAAAAGTTTGGGCAGTTAGATTCTTTAATCTGCACAATAATTTTAAAATCAAAGGGATAATAATATGTAAAGAAGAAATATAGGTTAATGGAGCATATTAACTAATCTAATAACTCAAATTGGGTGTTAAAATAGATAAGTAGGTTGTAGGTGGTCCTTATTTTTCTCTCTCGAATCTTAGTATGTCACTGGTTATCATAAGAGAACAATGTTTACAAGTGCTGATGAATTCTCTATATCTATCCATAGGTTTAAGATTTTAAGTTGGAGAAAGGAATTAAAAATCAACTCTAAACATTCTAAATCTAGGACGAGGGATGGTAATTGAGAGCGAGTCGCTTTTTAGGAGGTGTCGCTATAGATTATGAAAACCAGCTAGTATAGAAAATCTGTAACTTATATTGGTAGCTTCATAAAATTAAGTTCACATGTAATTGTAATTCAGTTCATACTGAATAAAGTTATTATTAAGTTCACACAAATGACATCATAAATAAAATTTTGAAAATATCTCATGCTTCTATGTGTAAATATGACAACATTCCATCAAACAAAAATAAATGGTGTTTCCTTAACTATAACATTTCTATGACTTGTGAACTCAACATAAATAGCAAATCTTTAAGATTGCACATCTTGTACAACTAAGTAACACGTACTCCTAATTTCCATTCACTTAACTTCAGTAAACCTCTAGACCTAACACAAGGTCCCATGTGTCGTACAAATCAGTGTAATCTCCTACAGGTGATAGAATAAACTAGACATGCAAAAAAGGACTTCCGGTGAACAAGGATACAAGTTTGATGACCCCAACTGGTAAGATTTGTCAAATATGAGAAAAAGGACATATGATGAATAAGGATACAAGTTTGATGATGTATTGTGTACTATTTGCAAGTTAAGTGATTTGAGCGAGAATTTGGTGCAAGTTTAGTGAATCGGCATGCATTTTACTCTTTTTATTTTCTCTAGTAGAATCATGCAAAACTACGGCAGTACATTTTAATTACGGCAACAATATTTTCTTGAGTGCTTGACCCACCCATACAGATGACTTCCGCTTATGTTTCTTTGACTGAGAAATTCAGTAGTTCAAAAGACAAATTCACTGCAGAAAGGAGAGGAACCAAATCAATCAATGGCGCACGCGAACGCAGGAGGTCATCTGCAGGTGCCAAACGTGCAGGCACTCGCTCAGACCTGGAACGGATCAGGCGAGCAGTTGCCAGCACGGTACGTCAGGACGACGGAAGAGGCCGGCGCCGAGGTGGTCGTCCCAGGCCACGCGCCCCCGGTCGTCGATCTCCGCAGGCTGCTCGACCCGAGGTCGTCGGAAGAGGAGCTCGCAAACCTCGGATCTGCCTGCCAGCAGGGTTTCTTTCAGGTACGAGATCGAATTGGAGCTATTTCTTCCTGTCAAGTTCTTGCTATCCGCCTATCCAAAATTCCAAATGGTAATTCTCGTTGGTATCACTCGCAATTTCACAAACGGTAACTGTACGTGTGCAGCTCATCAACCATGGAGTGCCTGACGAGGTGATCCTGGACGTCAAGAGAGACATAGCCGAGTTCTTCAAGCTCCCGCTCGAGGCCAAGAATGCTCACGCGAAGCCACCGGACGGGCTCGAGGGGTACGGCCAGGTCTTCGTCTTCTCCGAGACCCAGAAGCTGGACTGGTCCGACATGCTCTACCTCATGCTCCGCCCCGTCGAGTCACGGGACATGCGGTTCTGGCCCGTCCAGCCACCGTCTTTCAGGTCGCTACCCATCCCAGATCATGTGCACCGGCCGCCGCCGGCGTGCTCCGTTTCTTCGATATGTTGTTCAGCATGCACAGTGCTATTTTGCATCAACTGCGATACGTGTGCAGGAGCTCCGTGGATCGGTACTCGGTAAAGGCGGCGAAAGTGGTGTCGTGCTTGCTCCGGTTCATGGCGGTGGACATGGGCGTGGAGCCGGAGCGCCTCCTGGAGATGTTCGGGGGCCAGCCGCAGACCATGAAGGTGACGTACTACCCGCCGTGCCGGCAGACCGGCAAGGTGATCGGCCTGTCGCCGCACACGGACGCCTGCGCCATGACGCTGCTGCTCCACGTCAACGACGTGCAGGGACTGCAGATCAAGAGCGACAACGACAGCAAGTGGCTCGCCGTCGAACCTCTCGATGGCGCACTCGTTGTCTTCGTTGGTGACATAATCGAGGTAAGTCTAGTTTTAAACCCGTACTACCTCAGTTTCAAAATATAGGTCGTTTGATTTTTTATCATAAATTTGACCGCTCATTTTATTTAAAAAATTATAAAAATATAGTCAAGTTTAAGATATTTTTAAAGATTTTTTATTAATAAAGCAAGACACCATAAAAAATATGATAATTTGTACAAAATTTTGAATAAGACGAGCGGTCAAATTTAGAGTAAAAAAAATCAAACGACCTATATTTTTAAATGGAGGGAGTATGTTTTTATATTAAGATAGTACTCAAAAATCTAGCATCTGAATTCTGAACGAGTTGTCTCCAAAAACTAACTTATTTAATTTGGTGCTTTTGGAGCCTAAGCCTTGTTCGGCTGAAGAAAAGAGAAGTTCAGCTAAGGTTAACCTAGGCCAAATGCCGCCTAGCTAGGGTATTCTTCATGACAAATGTTTGGATATCATTTATAATTATATATGTCATTCTTATTCCTAATACTACATACTATATGTGCTTAGAAGAAGTAATAGTCAAATGCGCGTGCATTATTTAACACTATATCCTAATCAACAAGTAAAATAAACAGGAGGCACATACTAGCGTGGGCGCTACGTACTCCATATCCCTATTATATTTACTCCTGCTTGCTGACTCGTGGGCGATTGCGACTTGCAGATTCTAAGCAACGGGAGGTACAGAAGCGTTGAGCACAGAGCCGTGGTGCACCCGGACAAAGAGCGCATCTCGGCGGCGATGTTCCATCAGCCGCGCCACAGCATAACAGTCGAACCTCTGCCGGAGCTCGTGAAGAAACAGGACGGCGGCGGAGCACGGTACAAGTCCGTGGGCTACGCAGAGTTCATGAAGCACTTCTTCTCCGCGAAGCTCGATGGACGAAAGAGCCACCTCGACCACTTCAGAATTTATTAGTTGGCTTTGGCTAATGAAATGTCGCCGAGAACGAAGTTTGATGTATCGATTACGTACTGATTGGTTTATGGATTGGTTTTTTAGACTTTTTTTCTTGCAAGATTATGTATGTCCTGATGTAACTTGAAGTTACTGTCCTAATAATTAGGACGAATCATTTTTTCTTAAAGGTAGGTGAAGCCGAAACTTTATCCATTATCTAAAAAATCAATTACGTATTGATAATTTATGGGCCCGGGCTACCCAACTTCTGATGCATGCATGGGCATGTCATCTGAAAAATAAAAAAACACTCTGTTCAATTTTTTTATGGTAGATGCTAAGTATGGGGTGTTCAGAAAAGAATATGTTTTTTCATTATTAGAGAAAAAATATTTCTCAAAGAATATCTAAAAAAAGATTATGTTCGATTTTTTTTGGGTGGTAGTAGCTAATTATCGGGTGTCGAGAAAAATAATACATTTTTTTGAATAAATAAGGGCTTAGTGCATCTCCAACAGCTTATCTAAATTGGATTGATATACCTAAAAACTATCAAAAGTCTAAAAGCAGATCTAAGAGCATCTTTAATAGCATTGCTATATTGGATTGCTATACCTAAAAACTATTGAAAACCTAAAAAAATCTGCTTCAACAGCATTGCTATACCTAAACTTTTTAGGCTATGACCTATTTTCTCTCTTCTAAATCCAAATATACCAATCTGTCCAAGCAAAATAGGTCCTAGCCTAAACTTGGCCACATCAGCCAACTGCCTTCTTCTCTACCACGCTGCTCCTGATCCGTGCACGACGCGTCTGCATAGGCTACCGACGCACCGGCTTTGATCGATGTCTGGTACCTGGCCCTCGTTGACGAGCTCGCCGCCGCCACCACCAGCCCGCCATCATCTTCTCTGGCCTCTGATTGGCCATCATCAGCGCTGCACGAGCATCACTAGCTTACCGCGCCCTCCCACAAGCGATGGATGACCGTGAGGTCGGCTTCGCTCCACGCGGCGGCAAGGATGAGGCAAGGAAGAAGCCAGCAATTTGACCCTCGCTACCATTAAGGCGTCGATTCGCCATCCTCCGCTTCGATTCGAGGCCGTTGGCCATTGATTCGTCGTACTCCCCTCCGATTCAAGGCCGCTCGCCATGACCACCGTCGCCCTCCATGGCAACGATGAGAAGCGACGACGGGCAGGCCAGCTCTGCCACATGCGGGCGTCGATGATCGAGCTCGAGCGCGGCCTCGTGCGCGTGCATGGCACCTTCTCTGGCCACGAGGTGCCCAAGCCTGACATCGCCGCGCAGCTCCGGCATGCAAGCACAGTGAGCTCCACCTCCCCCTCCTCCCATGGCGAGGGGCACCCGAAGGATAGGGCCTACCGTTGATTCGGGGCAGAGGGCGGCGGAGAAGCAAGGTCGACGTTGTTTTGCGGCGGAGGAGCAGCAGGGTCTTCGATTCCTGCGGGCGGAGCGCAGGGAACGGATGGAGCGCGAGGTAAGTTAGGGTTAGGGTTTCTGTTTTCTTTTTGATGATCTGGATCGGATCGTAATATTTTCGTTGGATTTTTTCCCCAATAGTTAGATCTATGAACTATAGTAGGCTCTTGATACCATTGTTAGCTACTAGGATCTTCTAGTCATAGATCGAGTGGGAGATTGGTCACTGAATAGCGTACCTTTCTCCTGTTGCTTTCTGACGTTGTCATTACCACACATGTCGCCGTTGAGTGAGGTGGTGGAGATAGACTTCAGTGGTGAGTGTGCTGGCATCGGTCGTCGTGGCGGCGCAGTGGGCATCCCATCACTGGCAGCGCTCCCTTGATCGGCAGGGTCAGGTGGAGACAGTAGGGCAGTGGCAGTGAACATCGTAACCCTAACCTCTGGAACCATCTCCTCTTTTATATGCACTTTACGACCGGGCCCACCAGCCTTGCTTGGGCTAGACGCCCCCGATCAGGGCGTGGGTCAAGGGTCCAGTGGGTCGTTGGGTCCATTGATGGAGAGACCAATCCAACAAGACCATAATATTTCTCAAACCAAACATCATTGTCCCTAATGGAGTACTTGTATCCTTAGCCCTCCTCTACCATGGCTTATGGTACGTATGGTACGTATCTCATTATTAACTCGGGCTCGGTATCCATTCCACCTTGACGTTTGTAATGCTATTTTTTTAAAACGAATTTAATAAGCACTCATTGTTGTTTCGATCTTCTGACTATTGTCGAGGTGAATACGTTATTCGTCACCGTTTCATCCCTTAATTACAAATTATTAATAATTAGTACAAATACATCCTATCAAAATGGGCCACCTTATCACTTGGTTTGTCAAACCAAACACTGGCCATGCTAACCTTTTTCCTCCAGTTACGCGTGGTCGACAGACAAAATTAAGTTTTCCAAGAAAATTTAGACGGTACTCATTTGACTCCATCGGCCAAACTGGCCAATCGGAAATGTATGCAAGATTTGCAAAGGTATGCTCGTGTTTTGAAATTATGAATTGATATTCTAACGTTAAGTAAATTGGACCTTGCCGGTAGTAGCCTACGTTTGTGAACAGTACGTGATTCCTAGCTGTTTATTGTACCATTACATTTGCCTTATGCAGTTATGCTAATCAGCTAGTATGTCTCATGAACGGTTGCTACCTGCGTCCACCCGGACAAAGACCGCATCTCGGCGGCGATGTTCCATCAGCCGTGCCCCAACACGATGATCAGCCCACTACCGGAGCTCGTGAAGAAAGACAATATTGTCTACGTGGATTTCATGAAAAGCTTCTTCGCTGCGAAGCTCGATGGACGGAGGAGCCACATGGTCGCTTTAAGGATCTAGTTGACTCCCTACACATGCAAGCAGTGGAAATGAAGAAATGTAGTTGTGAAGTACGATTGCTTGATCCTCGGACAGAGATACAATATGGATGGTTTGAGGAATAATGACACTACCAGAAATACTCACATCCGCCCCTATCAAAAGCCTCGGCCACTTTTGAACCCGGTGCTATATGTGCATTAGCACCGGGTCCAATAGCTAGGAGCGGGACGGCGCGTTGGTGCGGTAGAAAGAGCTCATTAGCACCGGGTTGTGACAAAACCCGGTGCTAAAAGTCCCCAATTAGCACCGGATGTAACCACCACCCGGTGCTAATTTATCCGAGCTCATTTAGCACCGGTTGAAGGCTACAACCGGTGCTAACGGGCAGCCTTTTTTATCCTCTTCTCTGTTTCGATCTCTTTTCCAATCTTCTCTCCTCTTCTTCTCACTTTGTTTCTTCCTTCTCTTCTCCAGGCCAGAGGGCGAGGCGAGCGCGCTGGTGGGCGGCGCGCTGGCAGGCGGGGGGGCGGCGCTGGCGGGCAGGCAGGCAGAGCACTCGCGTGGCCGGGCGCGTAGGCGGAGCGCTATGTGGACCGAGGCAGCTCACATCCGCCCGTGGATCGAGGCAGCTGCAGGTTCCAAGATTCTTAATTTCTTACCGCCATACCCGACGACGACCTGGTGTCAACTAATTTCTAATTTCGTTGCCTTTCTTTCTCTGACCGTTGATTTCCTGCTGCTTTTGGGATGGAGTAGGAAGGAGACCGCTGCGACGCGCACGGAAGGAGTTCGACGGATTGCTCGCTCCACAGACGCACGGATTGTTCTCTGTAGTCTCTGTAATATAAATTTCTCTGTTGAATCCTCGTTGAATCTTGAATGTTAAATTTCTCTGTTGAATCCTCGTTGAATCTTGAATGTTGAATCTTGGATCTCTGTAATCTCTGTAAATTTCTCCGTTGAATCTTAAATGTTAAATGTTGGATCTTGAGCTATTTCTAATCTTAATCTTTTTCTTTCTCCTCATCTTCTTTCTCTTCTTTCTCTGTTCTTCTCGTTCTCGAAGAACACGGAGAGAGCAGGCAAGAAGAGAGAGAGGAGGGAAATGGATGAAGAGTAAAAAAAAATATTTAATTTTTTTTGCGCGTAAAAAACATTAGCACCGGTTGATGTTCAGAACCGGTACTAAAGGGCCCAATTAGCACCGGTTATCCTACCCGGTGCTAAAGGTTTAGCACCGGAAGTTTAGCACCGGTTGGGAATCCGGTGCTAAAGCCCGTTCCCAACCGGTGCGGAAGTGGATACCTCTGTTAGTGTGAGTTGATGCATCGTCTTTTTACTCTTTTTCTTATTTGGTGTGTGTGGAATGGAATGGGTTGATCCATTATCACCTCATCCCCCAAATGCTATCAATTAGTATGAGGAGTGGGATCATCCTACCAAAATATATGGAGTGGACTAATGATAGACCATCTCATACAGAATAAAGTGGTTCTTCCAACCAATTCAGCACCCCATAAAAGAACTTGTGGTGCATGCTGAAATTAGATATGAGCTTGTTTGTTTTTATAGTTGTCTGTCAATTTTCACATGACCAATTGACCATAAATAATAAAATAGAGTAATTTCCTATTTGACCCTAAAAATTTAAGTTGTCCTTATTTGACCTCTACTTTTAATACTTATGCCGTGTGACACTACCGTCAGCTTATCCGTTAAGTGGCATATAAAAAACGGTTTTGTCAATGTTGTGTTGAACCTGTTACTTTTCTTTCCCATCGCAAAGCGCCGCGATGTGGAGGTTGCCTCCGCGCCCCTCGCGGAGCTTGCCATCGCAACTGTGCACATGCTCGCTTCTCGGTCCCGCCTTCCGACGCGCCGCTGGGCTCACCCACTCGAAGCTGCCTGATGCCGCACCTCCGCCGGCGCTCATATATGCGCATGATAGAGAGAATCGGGAAGGGAGCAGATCGATGAAAGAGAAGACCGGATAAGGGGTATTTTCGTCCACCATGCCAAAATGTAGCGTGGATTTAGCTGAATCTAACGGAATTAACGCTAGTGTCATATGAGGCATAAATGATAACAGTGGATGTTAAATAAGGATGAATTAAACTTTTAATGTCAAATAAAGAATTAGGCTATCTTTTAGTGCAAATAAGGAATTCTAGAGAGGCCGTGCCGGAAGAAACCAATCCTAAAAGTAGCCTCTATTTTTTTATTAGTGGACTGTCACTGGATTGTTGACTGCTGTGCAGACCACTTGAAACTCGGTTAAAGTTTATCGCGTCCCAAACAGTGAACTTTAAAGGCCCAGTCACACCGCAGGGTCACAAAAATTTACGGTACCGCCGGCGTCAGGACGTCCGATAAAAAAATTTTATCAAACGGTCCATCGTAACATACGAAATCAGAAGTTGTAACATCGAAAATTATCTTTTTCTATACTAAATATATATTAAAAATAACATCTAATCTCATGTAATTCTCATAGAAAATAAATCCTGCTGCAATAAGCGACTCCAATCCCCTTTTTTCTCTACAAAGACGTAGAACATTGAAATTCAGCTATTAAAATATCCGAGAACACCTTACGTAACATCACGAAAACACAATTGCAGTATCACCAAAAATTACAATTGCAACCTCACAGATCACCAAACATATGCAACATCCGCAATGCAACAATAAAAAAACTAAATTGCAACATCATAAATCACTTATTGCAACAATCAAAATTCACGCTTCTCCTACCTTATCAACAGACACGTGGAGAGGCAGCAATAGCATGCGGAGAAAGACGACGGCGGCGGCACAGGAAAAAGCCGGGAGGTGGCAGCGACGGCGGTGCGGCCACGGCACGCGCGGAAGAGCAGCGCTGCGGCGGCGGCGCAGTCAGGGGAGGCGGCGTGGAGGAGCGGCCAGGCGGGGCGGCGGCGATGTCGCGTGAAAAGAAAATGAAGGGAGGCGGAACGGCAGGAGAATCGGACCCCTGATGAGGAGCATTACCGAAAAATTTAGAAAAAAAAAAGGACTTCGTAAGACCGATTTGTTTACATATATATAAGATGACCGAGACAAGTCTAATGACCAGCAAGGCTGTAATGTCTTTCTGCCTTTGCTTCCGCAATATGATACCCATTTTGGTAGCACTCTGAAACCTAATCAATTCGTTTATAGTTCACTCACAAAACTGCGATGCTGTTTTGTTGCTATAAAAATCCGAAGTAACAAACGATGTGCCTGTTATTGGTAAGGTCTCTTGTTACAAAACGAGCAAAACTACGACACAGGTCGTTGAAATTTTCAGATTTTGCGCAATGATTGCAAATAAGCATGGACAGAGAATAAAGATTGTGGCTTCCAAAGTACAAAGCCACTATTCAATGTCTCAAACATGCTTGGGCCAACAGCAGCAGATTGTTTTCAATGTCAGCATTTCAAGAACAAACAACCTTCATTCAACTTTCCTAGGTTCTGCTCGGGGCTTCCAGAGACCAAGACGATATTTTTGAGCGAAACTCAAGATCAACTTCCTCTGCATTGTAGAGGGGAAATCAGATAAATAATTAACAATATGGATTAGCAAAAAATAATGCTACAGAACTAAACAGAACATTATCGAATCAAGAAAAGACTGTTTGTTATCAAAGACCTCACACGTCTTGACCCACTGTAAATGTTACAAATAGAAATGGGCAGTTAGCGAGGAGGTCAACCAGATTTTGTTTTTATACCAGGTCCAAGTAAACAAGATTTTGTTAACTTGATTTACAGCCTAGCTACCAAAAGTAATTTAGTTAGATATATAGATAGTAACAAGCTTGGATCTTAAAAGCCGGTTTTCCTGCATTCAAATAATGCGTTCTCTATGGAAACCAACTTCTACCTTGTTTTCACAAAAAAGAAAACTATGTAAAAAAAACAGTAGAGGAGCCAAACATTGTTTCTCTGAATACTATCCCAACCAAATAAAACATAAAATTAGCATCTGCAGGACGTTACTCACAGGAACCAAAAATTTGTATATGTGTATTAATACTAAACCAAAAACTTTCAGTAGGTAGATATACAGTTTGTAGATGATACTACTCAGGACGTTACTCACAGTATTCAGAACCGAAAACATCTAACAAATTTATGTAATGTAAGCTATGAGGAGTCATTGGCTAACTAATAAAGTAGTGTGTTTCCATTCTTTTCGAGTATAGGTAGACCATTTCCTTGGAAACAGCCTATCAACCAAAGGAACACCCCATACATTTCAGTATGCAAGAACTTAGTTGACTAAAAACGATCTGCTGATTCCCTTGCAGTTAAAAGTGATAAAAATGGCTTCCACCTGGTTTAGAACTCACCTTCTCAATCCTAAGTTCCTAACAACATTGCTGATACCTTGATGTGGCTTTCAAATTCTAGTTTAAGTTCCTATTGCCTCAAACAAAATGCATGGAAGTTTCCCAGACCATGACATTATTGACCTTCATGTGCTTCAAAAATATCATTATGCAAGCCCAGATTGGTCATGGTAATGGATGTCCACATGAACCTAAATTCACCTCAAAGTGACAGTGCATAAACAAAGCACATTCTTACCACTCATTTCCTTTCAACATTCTTTATTACACAAATTTGGGTCCTATGCTCTCAAGATAACATAGCATTCAGAAAAGTACATAAAAATATCAACTGAAAAACTAAGGGGAGAACTTCAACAACAACAAAAAGAAACCCTGCTCTTAGCGATAAAAAATCAAACTTATCACATTGGACTTCCTTTTATTTCTTGGCACCACAGTTGACCCCCCTTAAAAACAGCTCATGGTTCTTTTTCACAAGAACCGAAACAACATTAGAGTTTTTCATTTTCCGTGGCCACTCGCTTAATATAGAATAATACAACCTAGGGGGCACACCATTGGAACAAAATAAATCGCAAGAAACCAGCCCTGCCAAATTATCCTAAAAGCTTCACCTCTAAACATGCAACTTACCTCACATTTATGCCAGCATAGCTATATGCAGTAACTCTCCTCACCAACATTTGACAATAATCAACAAATTCAGAGTGAATGCAACAATTCAAGGATTCTACTGAAGCATCACCAGCATTTGACAATAAATCCGACCAATGCCCATGCCCCTATGACGAAATGCTAAACAACCACATCCACCACCAACTCGCTTACAGAGTACCAAGTAGCCCAAGACAAATTAGAGACTTACATGCTTGCAGGGGATGCCAAGTTTCTTGAGCCGCAGCGTACGGGTCTCGAGGAGCTTCTGGAGGTCGCCGCCAACGGCCTCCTCCAGCTTCGCGGCGTGCGTCTCCACCCCCTTCCCCACTCCGTTCAGGAACTCCACCACGCCTACCTTGGCTGCGAGCCACAAGGATCCAACTCCAATCACAGGAAAGAAGCACCCACAAGATTAAGGCGGCGGAGAAGGAGAGGGCGTACCTTGGTAGGGCTGGGCGTGGAACGACCTCACTGGAGCTCCGGCGCCGGAGAGGAGGAGGCGGCGCGCGTGAGATGCGAACGCGAGAGCCATGGGATGCGGGAGCGAGGTGGGATGGCGGGACGCACGAGGCGGCGGCGGCGGCGGCGCCGGAACGCTACTGTTTCTGGGAGAACGAAGGCGAATGATGGGGGTGGATTGGTCAAAGCGAGTTGGGCTCTGGCCTTTTTTTAGGGCTGCTTGGGCTCTGGCCTTTTGAGCCTCACCAATACGAAGTCCAGATTGGGCCTTGGAATATCAGAGTGGTAGCCTCTTGAGGCTGTATATAGTCAATTCCTGCCATAAAAATTAACATGATTTTCTTCAATACCATATATTTTCATGAAATTCCTTCAATGCCACAGCTTCAAAATTTTATTCCCTTAATGCCAATTCCGTTAGGGATCCGTTAAATTTTAACTGAGCACAGCTGGAAGGTGCTGTAGCATGTAAGGAAATACCATTTGTGCCCCTATTTCACTAACCAAGGCCCACTTAAGTAAAACCGCATCTCCTCCAACCTGCACAGGATGATGGCGATGGTCCTTGAGCTACATATTCTGCAATCGTTCTGTTCGTGCTAATAATCGACGTGCCTGTTAGTCTTTTTTTTTTTGAGCCTAGACCCTTAGTATACAAGTTGTAGTATCTGAACTCTACACAACACACTCACACCACCACACACACGCACACCCCTAGAAGCTACAACCTATACACTCTAAGCGTCCTTCCGGAGATCATCGAAGCTCCACGAGCTCCGAAGACGACGAGCACATCGTAATCCTATTGTGGCGTCATGCGAGTGTCCAGGACCTGCACGAAATAAATTGGAGGAATAAATCCCTGGTGAGACACCCGGAGCTCGATCCAGGGATCGAACCCGGGCGGGCAGCGCTCCCACCTGAGCAGCGTACCACTGGGCTACACGCCCGTTCTTTTGGCACAGCAGCAGAGTCATCGGGAGACCAAGACCTTGTTTAGATCTTAAATTTGGGGTGGCAAAGTTTAGACTTTATCATAAATACGGCGCTGTAGCATTTTATTTGTATTTGTGAATAATTGTCCAAAAATTGATTAATTAGGCTCAAAATGTTCGTCTCGTAAAGTATAACAAAACTGTGTAATTAGTTTTTGATTTCATCTACATTAGTACTCCATACATGTACCGATATTTTGATATAATGGAAATATTCTTTTTACATAGTTTGGGAACTAGACAAGGCCCAACAGCGGCAGCGGCAAAGTGCAGCTAGAGTGACAGCAAAAAGAGGCCGAAGACATCGGCGCCACCGCCGTCGTCCGTGAGTGTCTTGTGCCCGTTCGCACTGCTCAAATCCGAGATGGGCTGGACAGCGACGTTAGATGTGGTTTTACTTTCTAGAATCTGAGTAGCATGTCAAACTAGTCGACCAAGTCAAACTTGTGAGCTACTTTGGTACCACAACTGCATTTTTCTTGTAACAATTATAGATGACCTTTTCACCTAGCCACAAACTTTAGCTGCATATATATACAGGTGACTCTATTATAGTGGCACCCTGCAACCTAAGGCTTGTAACGAACTAGATTGAACTAACATAGCACAAGAACTCCTTGGCATCCAAGTGCACGCATAGATGTCGTCCAAATCCTTTTGCGCCTTCTACCGTTTTGTTCGTCGGAGAATAGGGAATCCACCAGGCCAGCACCATCATCGACGAAGCACAAGCAGGATAACTACCTATCCTGAGATCATCCAGGGATGCCCACTAGCCTTGCAAGATGATGATCAGCTTCAAAACCAAGTTCTAATCCTAGATATTGAAGGAGGGCTGCTAAGGTCTCAATCTCTCTTCCCTTACTTCATCCTTGTTGCCATGAGGCTGGCAGTTTCCTTAGAGGCTTAGTGGTCTCATCCTATTATGCCTCTACCCTTTTCTCTGTTGCTTGACACAAGAAGTACAATCAAAGGTCATGATCATGATGTTCTTCTTGGGTTAAGAGAGGAGAAGGTGGCAAGGGTTGCTCGGGCAACATTGCTGAAACATTTTCTAGAGGATATAGGGAGGGAAGGACATGAGGTGGTGAGAGGATTCAAGAGGGTGGTAGGATTGAGTAGGATGATCCCTAGGGTTATGGTGGAGGATTTCCTTAAGGAGTACATAGGCCTTGAGATGGTGGTGGGGAGGGAGGTGAAGATGGTGAGAGGGTGTTATGTTGGTCTATCGGAAATGGATCATGATAGAATATTAGGATTGGGTAAGCTTGAAGGGACAGAGAAGGTAGGGTTTGGAAGCAGCTCAAACTATTTTAGACATAATCATCACCAGCTCTTCAATTGTTGTAAGGTTAGATATTATGCACTATCATGATTTGTCTATGTTTTCCATACTGCATCAATGCCATTAAAGATACTGCATCCATGTCACTCGTCTCTTTATTTGTCTCTATTTTTATTGTTCAATCTGATGCGGTTTATTGATAAGGTGTTCACTTGTTTGGTACTAATCACCCTGGCATGTACATATGCATCCACAAAAGAAAAGAGACAAGTGAAGGATATGTAGATTTGTCACAATGTCAAGCATAGCATGATATCTTAAAAAACCCTAGCTAACTCTTAATATGTGTGCTCGTATGTAAAAATATTATCCATGAGACATTTGTACACATTATCCTCACGTAACATTTGCATGCATACGGAATTAAAAACCTAACCACTAGGGCAATTAGTCATGCACTAAAATAATAATATATTGAACCAAACGAAGCTCACATTTTATGGGCTGAAGCCACATTCCTTGAGTGTAGTACTACTTCTCTTAAGTGTCACTTTTGAACAGGTGTAAAACAGAAAGGACCGCAAGACATGTATCATTTTAGTGCTTATCTTTCTTAATTCAGCCCTTGTTTATATACCAAATTCCACCCATAGTTCACTATGCAAAAAGAAGATTCCCATCACATCAAAATGTCATAGCATGCACTACAAGAATAACTCACATCCGCACCCCTCATATGCCTCGGTGCACTCAAGATCCGGTGTTAATGTAACGTTAGCACCGGGTGCGAAATTGGGGCACCCTCGGGAACCCTTTAGCACCGGTTGGTAACACCACACTTTTAGCACCGGTTGGTGTTACCAACCGGTGCTAAATGCCCCGACCCTTTAGCACCGGGTCATAACATCAACCGGTGCTAAATGGTCACCTTTTAGCACCGGTTGGTGTTACGATCCGGTGCTAAAGGTCTTTTAGCACCGGGTCGTAACACCAACCCGGTGCTAAAGGGGGTGTCACATGCTACTACAAAATAAAAGAATCTTCTATCTCATCACATGTGCTTTGTAGATGAGATGGTTAGGTGGGTACGCGCGAGCCAAGAGGTCATGAGTTCAAATCCCCGCAGCAACACATATATTTTTTGGCAAATGGACACACCTTTAGCACCGGTTATTTAACCCGGTGCTAAAGGTGGGTACCTTTAGCCTCGGAAACATAGCACCGGTTGGGATACCCGGTGCTAAAGGGCTTTTCCAACCGGTGCAAATATCAACTATTCTGGTAGTGATGCATGGAGTACTTGTAGATAAAATCAAAAACTAATTGCACAGTTTTGTTGTACTCTATGAGACGAACATTTTGAGCCTAATTAATCAATTTTTGGATAATTTTTCACACGTACAAACGAAATGCTACAGTAGCGCACGTACTCCAAAAGACCCAAATTTAACTCCAATTCCAGGAACTAAACAAGGCCAGTGAAGTTACACTTCCTTCCATCATGTACGTGACATCTTACTTGCACATATTAGATATGCATTTTTTACCACTAATAATAATGGTTGTTGAAAGCAGGACCACATATATTCCAAAAGGTAAAATCTTATTAACTAGTATCACGGATCATGTATCTAGTATCAGAATAGATACAATAACTTGTGATGGTGCAAGATGGGGACATCTATGCATGGATGTCCATATCTAAACTGTAGTGAGTAGTCAATACAGTGGTGTACTCGTGTCTCATTTAGGTTCATTAGCTTAGCTTTGAAATCAAGCATCTTTATTTAAAAAGGCAATTCATAGCATGACAATAGGGCATAATGCAACCTTTTCTCCCTCCATATCACTCTGACAGAACAAAAAGGAAGCTCACATAGGATTTGTTTATTTAGTCAGTTTAACCAAACTACTTGATCAGACATAAACAACCATAAGGCGCAATTAACTTTGAAATGCCTTTTGCTCAGAAAGAAAAAATATATATTGTTAGCTATATATGCTTCATGCCACTGAATACTTAATATAACTATTCATTAGAAATGGTTCCTAGAGAAGGGTTTAAAAGGGGTTCAAAGTCAGAGGGCTATGATTTGAATTTTAATCATCACTGATTAATATATGCTCCAGCATTCACAGTAAAATGTTATGGGCCTTGTGGAAGTGCAAACAGTGTCCCTAACAAGTAAGATGATATAAATGTTGAACGGTTTCTGCATTTGACAGAAACATTATTAAGTAACCAAGGATGCTTTTTTAAATTAAAGTAGTTTTCCTACTAGAAATGCACATAATATACCTCTTGTAGTTAAGTAATGATCTTAAGAAATTTTAATGTCTAGATATTTAAAATCTTCAGAATAGTTAAGAATTTTTATCTCCCAATCTAACTTTATTAATATGAGGTTCTTTGACCTTTTGAAACCGTGTTCATTCTACTTCAGTTATAAACTATTTACAGACTCCTAAAAATTAGCATATAAGTGTTTGGGAACATGAATGAGTGCTAACTCATCAAGTGTTACTTCTCATTTGCAGGAGGTTTACTTGGTAACCCCAGAACAAAAGAAACAATGGTCAACCTTGCCAAGAGACCGGCACCCGAGGCCCTTGATCTTCCATGATGGCAGGCTGGCTTTCAGGCCTACTCCTCAAGCTAGCTACCCTTGCCATGTTCATGTGGCTCCCCCTTGCTGTCCCCCTGACAGTGCTGCGAACACTCGTCTTTGCCCTTGTTTAGACTTTAGATACAAATTTGAGGGTGCAAACTTGGAGGTATGATGTCACTTCGCTATAAATGCGACACTATAGCATTTTCGTTTGTATGTGTGAAAAATTATCTAAAAATTGATTAATTAGGCTCAAAATGTTCGTCTCGCGGAGTAAAATAAAACTGTGCAATTAATTTTTTATTTCATCTACATTTAGTACTACATGCACGGGTCGACATTTTGATTTGATGGGAATCTTCTTTTTGCATTGTGAATCTTCTGTATTGTATCTCCCTCCAAGTTGGGAGTGCATCTGGAGTCACAACCCGGGTCATCAACTCCTCGACCTCTGCCACTGGTAGAGCAAACCATGGAGCACTGCATGGTCGCCTATATGTATGCAACCACCGCACTCTCCTTGACCCAGTTTACATCTCAGTGATGCTGAACAAGAAGGTATCAGCAGTGACATACAGTGTCAGTCGTGTCAGTGAGAGCTCTTATCACCAATCCAGACCATCCGGCTGACCCGAAACCGCAATGAGGATCGGAGGAGGATGGAGCACTCACTGCAGAAGGGGGACCTGGTGATTTGCCCTGAGGGTACCACATGCAGGGAGCCATACCTGATTCGATTCAGCCCGCTTTTCGTTGAGCTTGTCGATGAGGTCTACCCGGTGGCACTGGTGAACTTGTCCGATATGTTCTATGGCACATCTACTGGCAGGTCCAAGTACACGGACCATTTCTACTACTTCATGAACCCGCACCCAGTGTATGTCGTCGAGTTCATGGACAGGATGCCAACCTATGTGGTGATCAATGGCAGGAGATGTGAGAGCTATGAGGTGGCAAACATGGTGCAGGGTGAGATTGGTAGGGTCCTTGGGTTTGAACCCACCAAACTAACTCGCAAAGACAAATACCTGATTCTAGCAGGAAATGAAGGGGTTGTGGATACAAAGCAGTAACATATGCTAATCGTGTAATATATAAGATGAGAATATATCACACACTACAGGAACTTGATGGCAATAGGACTTTCTAGCTAGGTTTTGATCAACTATTTAGAAAAGTTATATGTGTGGCCCTATCATGTGTCAGCATGTGTGTCTGTCATGTACAGCAGTGAGAAATATAGGTTGTTTAAATTCTGTACATGTGGATAACGTCAGTTAATCACTTAGTATGTATCTGAAGCGAAATAGCTAAATTTCAGATAATTAAGAAACTTATATATGTAAAAGAAGCTTATGTTAGTCTTAATACTATGAAATGCACCATTCTTGCATCAGTGCTGCTATTTCTATGCGTGGCCAGTGCTTAAATCAGAAACATAGATCAAGTGCATTCTGACAGCCAATTAGAGCATCATGCCATACTTTCATATGCATATAATGCAAGTCCAAACATAAACCATTCACACTTACCGCATGAAACGAGTGAAGCAATGAAACGAGTCCCAATATGTCAAGATTGTAGCCACTTCTTTCATTCACAAAACAATCAATACACTGCAAATCAGAACTCAAAAGTACATAAAACCAGTCTTCTATGTGAAACAGTAGAACACAACTAATCAAGATTACAAGAAAGTATCTTGGGTCCCATGCATTCATCTACAATATCATTCTCTAGGTCAATGAGTACATGACATCAGATAAGTTCGGTCTATTCATATTTGAAGGACACACAAACAACGTAATTGACAAAAATGGCAGTATTATAATACCCAAAAAAGCTTACTATACAAGAATCAGACAAGACCCACCATTATACCCAAAAAACTGAACTATAAAGGAGTCAGACAAAACCCAGTAAAGTTAAACATAAGGGATACCAATGAATGAAACAATATGGTCAAGATGTTTTACCATTCCATAAAAAATACATGACAGCGACTTGATGAATAAAATTGCAGAAATATAACAGCATGTGAGTAAAGCTGATCTTTGAGGAGTAAGGATATCAGCCCCAAGTCATAGTACAAAAGTTATGAGAAAATCTCACTACAGGTCGCGATTCCTTACTCAGTTTCAGTAATCCTCTTTTGTTCAAAACATGTCAGCTACATGGCCAAAGATTAAGTTTTGGGTTCAAAATAGGTTGAGAAAATACAATAGAAGGGCATGGATACAATGTCAGCTACATGTCCAGAGATTGGAAGAGAAATTTTATAGAGGAAGCAACTCTCCAAGCAAACGGAATGAATTCCAATAAAGCTACACTTTTCTCAAGCGCTGTAAACATGTACAGATAGACCTACTTTCTTTTCTTTGCCACTACTGTGGCTGGTTCTTTGTACAGTTTTTGTCCTTTTTATTTTAATAAATATCTACCAATTGCTCAAAAAAACAATAGAAGGACATGGATATAATTAATGTTTGTCTATGCTTAAATTTACTTGAAAATTTATCGTACATGTTTGTTCATCCTGCAGAATTTTCAGTTATTTAATGCCTTACAAAGCTAGTAAACTGCATATCAGCATTAGAAATCACAAAAAACATGTCTGTCAGATGAACAAAAAAACATGGGGGTAGCTTAAAGCATAAGATACATATACGGATACACAGCTCTTGTAAATTTACTACGATTACTTCAGAATGAATGGTTCTAAAGCTGTAGTATGGGCAACCACCAAATACGAGTAAGACTTCAACTGTTCACGAAAATAAATATGAACCTTTTTCTATCATATATGCCATCAGCTCATCACTGCAAATGCCATGATCAGGGAAATGTTCTCTTTTAGTTCCAATTCCTCGCAAATGTATGATACCCTAATAATCTGCCTACCAACAGATAACTGAAGCTTCACGAGAAGCTCTGCTGTCAACATTCACTTGTAAGTTAGTCCCTTCCTTAAAAAGATGGCCAGTGATTCATATCTGTCAATGACAGGAGTACAGACAACCATTAAAACATTGGGCTAGTTAGATCTATGCCATTATAAATCCTTAAAACATTTGGAGACACAGATGCCCTACCCTTACCGCTGCATAGGACATCTTAATCGCTTCTAGCAGGAAATACACTGGCAGTAATGTGCATAGCACAAAAGAACACACTTTTAATAATAAATATGTTGTTAGAAATAAACGTGTGTGCGTGTGTGTGTTGCGCTGCGCGGCGTCATGTTGTGTAGGGTGTCCAGGTGATGTACGTGTGTGTGCGTCGCATACGTGAGTCTAGGTCGTGTACGTGTGTGTGTCACGTACGGTGGTTAGTTTAGTTTGTTCGTAGAGTTGCCGGCAGTTTAGGTTCAGGTGCAGGGTGTGCGCAAGGTTGTTGCGCAGCCGTTGCTACAGGATAGAGTCCAGGATAGTGCGTGAGAATAGGCAGGAGAAGAGCTTGTATGGCGCCGGTTCGCACGGGAGGAGGCCAAGTCGTACGGGAACCAGCACGTGGTGCTCTCGGAACGTTGAAGACCGACTCGCGTGCGGATCATGGCGAGCGAGCCGGGCGTAGGGAGTTCGTGGCTTCGCTGTGTGCGCCCCTGGCTGTTAAATAGCCTCTGTACTCTACTGTTTCTGCTAGTGAATAAACCAGCCAAGATACAGGCGTACGTGCGCCGCGATGTTCGTCGCCATTGCTGTCTGCGTGAGCTCATTGTTGCATTGTAGTTTGCCAGTGAGTGCTTGAGTGGTTCCTAGGCAAAGCCAACATTTGGTATTCAGAGCCAAGGCGATGAAGATCGGCGAGAGCCCGACCAAGGGGGAGGGCTCGGGCGTAGTTGCCGTCGAGCGCGTCATGGCTACGCTCGGCGCCGTGGAGATCTCGCAGTTGACAAGGGCCAACTATCACAAGCGGGCCTTGGTCATGCAAGTGAGCATGGAGGCGTTGGAGCTGTGGGACGCGGTGGAGGCGACGTGCAAGGAACGCGCCAAGGATCGGCGCGCGCTGGCGACGATCATACGCGTCGTGCCGAAGGAGATGAAGGCCAGCCTCGCGCAGAAGAAGTCTGCGAAGGAGGCGTGGGATGCGGTGGAGAAGAGTTGCGCCGGCGATGACCGCATGAAGGGTGCAAGCATCCAGAGGCTGATGAAGCAATTCGAGTCAATGGCGTTCCGCGACGGGGAGAGCGTCGCCGATTTTGCCATGTGCATCAAGAGCTCGTCACCAGCCTGCGCGAGCTCGGGAAGGAGATGCCGGACAGCCGCGTCGTCAAGAAGGTGTTGCGCGTGGTGCCAAAGAAGCTGCGTCAAGTTGCAGTGGCGGTCGAGATGTTCGGCGACCTCAACACCATGTCCATGGAGGAGCTCGTCGGCCGGCTGCAGGTGGCGGAGGACGCCGACGCCGAGGAACACGAGGCGGCCAATGGAGACAACACCGGGCAGCTGCTGCTCACTGAGGAGCAGTGGGAGGCTCGCCGGCGCCACGGCAAGGAGCGTGTGCACGGCGGCGAGGCGAGGCGCAGCGGCAACCTCGACGACGACAGCAGCAGCACGTGCTCGGGGATAAGCGGGCGTTCGGGGCGGCGCAACCGAGGAAAATGCTACAACTGCGGCGAGCGCGGGCACATCGCGAGGTTCTGTCCCAAGTCCAAGAGGGAGAGGGCGCTGCTCGCCGACGCCGATGAGGAGCCTGCGTTGCTGTGAAGGTCGAGGTTCACCATGTCGCATTTAGGGGGAGATTGTTAGAGATAAACGCGTGTGTGTTGCGCTGCGCGGCGTCGTGTTGTGTAGGGTGTCCAGGTGATGTACGTGTGTGTGCGTCGCATACGTGAGTCTAGGTCGTGTACGTGTGTGTGTCACGTACGGTGGTTAGTTTAGTTTGTTCGTAGAGTTGCCGGCAGTTTAGGTTCAGGTGCAGGGTGTGTGCAAGGTTGTTGCACAGCCGTTGCTGCAGGATAGAGTCCAGGATAGTGCGTGAGAATAGGCAGGAGAAGAGCTTGTATGGCGCCGGTTCGCACGGGAGGAGGCCAAGTCGTACGGGAACCAGCACGTGGTGCTCTCGGAACGTTGAAGACCGAATCGTGCGGATCATGGCGAGCGAGCCGGGCGCAGGGAGTTTGTGGCTTCGCTGTGTGCGCCCCTGGCTGTTAAATAGCCTCTGTACTCTACTGTTTCTGCTAGCTGAGTCTAGTGAATAAACCAGCCAAGATACAGGCGTACATGCGCCACGGCGTTCGTCGCCATTGCTGTCTGTGTGAGCTCATTGTTGCATTGTAGTTTGCCGGTGAGTGCTTGAGTGGTTCCTATGCAAAGCCAACATATGTCAAGATTTTCAGCTGCAGGCAACAAAAGCGACACACCTGAGATTTACCAAGTACAGTCAATCAAATAGCATTGAACAGAAGATCAATTTAATGCTATGTCAGAACCATTGTTTTACATAGCGGGCTAAGGGATTTAGTGGCAGTACTCTAAAATAGCTAATATGAGAACTAAAGTGAGCTATAGCGGGCTATAACGGCTAAATTGTACATGTGCACAGATACCTCAAATAGCTACAGCAGAAGATTTAAAACCTTGGTCAAAACACAGAACTATCTAAATGGGTTTGGCAAAAAAAAATAGAAGGCCAGTTTCACACACATATTTTCTCATTCTTAGGAATCATATGACAGTGACATAGTTTCTCATTCTTAGTACGAAAAAGTCTAAATTACTACCTCAAATATGGACAAAGTCTCGATAACCCACTAAACTATATTTTGGCTCATTTTACACCCATAGCTATCTTAATCGGTTCAATATACCCTTCTTAAGATTTGTCTTTTTTATTTCTCCATGCACAAGTGATATTTTAAGTTACAATTTTGTAGGATGGAAGATGGTAATATAGAGTATTTTCAAAATTTTAATATGAATTTTTCATCTTTTTATCAATATGATTAATTTATTATTAACTATAATAGCCTTTCAAAATTATGATCGTAAAATCATATTATATTTTTTTCAAAAATACTCTAGTTACCCTCTATCATCCACAAAATTTTAACTTAAAACAACACTTTTGAATAAGAAACCAAAAAGATAAACCTTACGAAGGGGTAGATTGATCTGATTGAGGTAGTTGCAGGTGTAAAATGAACTAAAACATGGTTTAGGAGGTTGTCCGGATTTTGTCCATGCTTGAGGGTAGTAATTTGGACTTTTTCCTTCTTAGTAATCATATGATGGTCTGTCACCAATAAAAAAATGTCATGAGTTCTGCCAATCAAATTTTAGACTGAAATTCTACAACAGGAATCAAAAGCAAACACATGAGTCGCATTACTTTTCTCCACAAATGCAAGTGATATATGTATATAGCCATGAAACTGAGAAGGAGGTGCGCTACAGAAAATAAACATGGCTGCACTGCTGTTTCTTTAAGTTGGTCTTACCTCTGTTAAATTTTCTTTACACTACACAAGCAATTTGTTTAGTTCTGGAAAAGTACTATCAGAATGAAAACCTCCAGAATCAATTTCTGCAACATTTGAGTATTTGACTAAGAATGGAAGAACCATTTAAGAACAAAAACAATCATGTAACTCTAGAAATATTGTCAACAAAATCATTTCCAGCTTCATCCATGTGTTGAACTAAGATCTGTAATATTTCATCTGCCAAACTAACTTGAGGACTGCTACTGTCAGCTGTACTAAAGCTATACATCTTATCTGTTACCTCTATCCAACTCACTCTGACCTCCTTACTGCTCCCTGTGCTCCTCAACAACCTCCTTGTCACAGCATACTCACCCCATTTGCTATCTGCAGCATATATGTTTGCAAGCAGGATGTAAGTCTTCACTGCATCAGGATTAATCTCGATTATTTTCCTTGCAGCTAGTCTGCCCAGCTCTACATTCTTGTGCATCTTGCAAGCACCAAGCATATCAATGAGGTTAAAGGCTTCTCTCAGCTTCCCTGCGCGAGCAAGAAGATTCGAGACACAACCATAAATCTCCTTGTTAGGCTGAATATTATACTCAAATAACATCGACCTGAAAAGGTCCCATCCTTCATCTACCAAACCAGCATGGCTGCAAGCACTGGTCAGGCTCGTGAACACCACATGGTCTGGATAAATCCCAGCATGGACCATGGAATTGAATAGCTCGATGGCCTCGTTCGCATATCCATTCATCCCATACCCACCAATCATTGATGTCCATGATAGTATGTCCTTGCATGTCATCATGTAGAATACCTTCTTAGCACTTAAAATGCTTCCACACTTGGAGTACATGTCCACAAGGGCATTGGAAACTTTTAGGTCGTCACCATAGTTTCTCCGAAGTACAGCCCCATGGACCTGCTGGCCACATCTCAGAGCTGCAAGACCAGCACATGCTGATGTGATGCTAGTTAGAGTCAAGCAATTTGGCTCGAGATGCATGTCAACAAGCAGCTGCATAGCCATTAGAGGATCACGTCGGCTAGATCCAGCAATAATTGTATTCCAGGTGACCAAGTTTCTTTCAGGCATTTCATCAAAAAGCCTCCTAGCTTCCAGTATACTTTCACAAGCGCAGTACATGTCGACCAGAGAATTTGCAACAGCAAGGTTCACTCCAAGAGCTTTCCTTATGGAGAGTACGTGAATTTGCTGTCCAAAAGATAGGTTGCCTACTGAAGCATGTGCATGGATTGCAATAGAGCAGGTGAATGGACTCAGTTCAACATCATCCTGCACTGGAGAAACAGCAGCAAATGGATCACGAAAACAGATATGTTCTTTGCAGGTATTAAACATGTGAGCTACAGCAAGAATTACACAAGAAAATCTGACAATCCGACATTTCCTGATACATTTACAATCTCCATAACGCAAAAATAATGCAGTCACTATAGAGCAGCATGTTAATAGTTGTACGTGAATACTTTAATAATCATCATTTGCTACTTGTACTAAGAACATTTAGCAGCATAGAAAAATTGATTTAATATTAAGATTCAAGAAGAGCAACAGAGATGTCAAATACGTACATCACAAGATGAGGAGAGAACTAAACCTGAATCATCTTTTGGAACAATTGTATCCCCGTGCTCTCCTGTCCCCAACGGACATAACCGGCAATCATGGACGTCCAGGACGCGGCCGTGCGCCCTACCCCCAGCTCATCGAACAACCTCCTCGCCTCCACGAGGCCGTCCCCGCGGGATGCGTACGCATCGATGAGCGCGTTCACTACGTACAGCATGTGGTCCACGCCCCGCCTCACAGCGACGGCATAGATCGACGCTTCGCCCCCGCCGCCGTCGCCGCCACGGCACGCGGTCAGGACGCTGGACAGCGTGAACTCGTTCGGGACGACGCCGGCTGCGAGCATGCTCCGGAAGACGTCCAGCGCCTCACGGTGGCAGCCGCTGGAGGCGTAGCCGGAGAGCATGGCCGTCCACGCCACGACGTCCCGGTCGGGCATTTCGTCTAACACAACGCGGACGTGGCGGACAGCGCCGCGCGCGCACAGGGTTTTGATTAACGTGGTGGCGTGTCGTGTTTCAGCGACATGGGCTTGTGCGTGTTTCGCTTCGGGCATGGGCTTCCTTTGTGGGTTACTCAAATGAGAGAGAGGTTGGGGAAGTTCTGCAGGCCAGGCCTTGTGTAAGGTTTTTCTTTCACACTACATTTTTTTAAAGAATTTTACACTACATCCATAAATACTTTTTTTCGCGTTTCATTTCATAGAGATGTAATATTATATATATTTTATTGTAATATTGTAACGTGATGATGGAAATGTAATTTTTGAAATTACAACGACAAAAATGAATGTATATACACACATATCGACTATAATAAAACATGATGCCCCCATCAAGACAGTAATAAAGGATGTTTTATAGGACTCTAGCCATTCATAATTGGTCTTCTTTGAGTTGGCTAGCACCACAGGTGGCGCATGGTAATCTGAATTTAACTCCTCACTCTTCACCTCAAGAAAAAAAAACTCCTCACTCTTGGGTTTGTTCGCAGGGACGTAAATCTTCTTTTGAATGCTCTGTTTTTTCCCCTTTTGCTATCGTTGCCCCCTTCTGACCTTCTGGAACACTGCCTTTTTGAATTGAGTGCGATAGTCCCATTCTCACCCGTTTGAACTTTGAACTAGTACCACAGCGACCTAAAAAAAGATTGGATAGTGGAAGTGACCTATATAGCGTAACGGTAGCCGATGACTAATAAGAAGCTCAATCCATGTTTAATTTCTCCACGTGCTTATCCTCCTGCCCCTTGTTACCTAAAACCCCCAATCATCCATAGCCGGCCGTTCTTACCATCTCATCAAATACGTAGTATATGGACTGTACACGTGTACAATCGGTTGGCGCCCTATTAACAAAGCGCCTCCGACGAATGTGCCACGAGTCCATAACCGGGCAACCCCTTCGTAAGGGCCTGTTTGGATCCACGTAGCTAAAGTTTAGCATGGCATTTTTTTGCTAAACTTTAGCACTAGGTGACCCAAACACCCCAAAGTGAGTTGCTAAACTTTAGCACCCCAAAACCTTTAGCATATAAAAGGGTGTTAAACTTTGCTAAAATGTGCTAAAGTTTACTTTTTCCACCAGTACCCCTCCTCACCCGCGTTCTCTTCTCATCCAGTAGGAGACCACACAGAGGCAAATCTGACTTTTGACAAACTTTAACAATCCATTAGTACAGGTAACCAAACACCTCCTTGCTAAAGTTTAGTGAGCTGAACTTTAGCTTGCTAAACTTTAGCAAGTGCTAAACTTTAGCGATGAGCATCCAAACAGGCCCTCGCCGCTTTGTGGCACGGGCCGTCCGCTGGCCGGAGCACGGATGACTATTTTCCCTGGCCGCTTTGTGGCACGGGCCGTCGGCCGATCAAGGTTTAGAGCGCATTTTATTAGCATTAGCAGCTGCCGCACATGCGCGCCTTATTACTTGTCAAGCCTCTTATTATGCACTGTTCAAACGCGGTTCTGTTCGACTGGCTAGTGGCTGGTACTAATTTATACTGATAGAAAAATACTGTTGGCTGGTTGATGATGAGTGGTTGGTACTGATTTATATAGAAAAAAATATTACTTACTGTACTGATTTATATAGAAAAAAATATTACTTACTGTATGCTGATAAGCCAAGCGAACCAGGCGGAATACGGGCGGGTTGGTTTCCCTCGAGCCACCGCGAAACGGCACGGGCGACGCTCGTGCGCGCCGTAGCGGCAACGTTGAGCTTGTGCTCGGTCAACGGGTCAAGCAGCACACCGCGGCCGCTGGATCCGAGGCACGGACGGCCAGGATGCTTTTTGTTCCCTAATGCGCGTTTAATTAAGCTTTCGGTGGTCCAGGCCTAGCTAAGTACTAGTACTGCTAGTAGAGCACAAACGATTAACGAGTACGATTAGATTAAGGGGGGATGGGGACGCGTATGGAGCACGTGGGGGCCAGAGCGGCTGCGCTGCGCACGTCAGCTGGTCTCCACGTTGACGGCTGGTGGACCAGCGTTTGACCGGGTGATCGAAGACTGGCTGGCGAGTGGCGACCACGTTTGACCCCGCGGATGAGAGCTGCCACGCATGCAGCTTGTTTCGATAATTGGACTGGACCCCTAGCCTGCTGGCTGGCACCTGCCAGGTCACCCGCCTCGCTGGAAGCAGCGGCTTCCGAACGGGTCCAAGTAGGTTGTGACAAAAACCACGAATTGGGTCACGAGGTCGGCACCGCGGCACACATGCACGGTACTCTCTGCACACAACAGTAAAATACTCAAATGTGTATCATATCAAATCTTATATTTTCGAAGACACTTTTTACTACAGTAGTACGGTGTTATGTCATCGTTGGAGCCGTCCGATCTACAGATCCAATAGTGAGTTCTCGCCTGGTACTGTATTACTGTAGCTGCGAAGTCTATCGGCCTTGCCAAACGCATCCTTCCTCCAGAAGGGTCCGGTCCTATTCAAGGACATACTCGATGCCCGAACGTGCCACGTCGCCAGTCGTCCTCAATTTCCCGTCGACTACCTCGCTTGTCGCCCGACGCCTTCCGTTTCTAGCTTCGTCTCGCCTCACCTCTCGCACCACTGCTCAATGCCTCCGCGCCGCCGCACCCTCTCTCATCGTGTTTGTTGCCATCCTTCCGACAGTCCGACCTAAGCCACGAAACATATTCCAGTCGCTTCTTCGCTTCTCCCTTTGTATCGACGGCTTGAGAAGAAAAAAATTGTTCTGACAACATCGACTTCGACGTTAAGCTATCCGCACTCATCGTACTATATTCTCTTCCTCTAAAAAAATATTCCCGCCTAGTTTGTATATGAACTCGTGAAGGCACCGTGACAAATTTGCTATTCCTGATTCTAAATTAATATTTGTTGTTGACCTTTTCTTATGATATTTGATCGTTCGTTTTATTCAAAAATTGACTTGAAATATACAAAATGATAAATCATGTTTAAATTATATTTAATGATAAAATAAGTCAAACAAAATAAACGATTCTTGCATACTTTTAAATACGACGAATACAGAGATGGCCAGTAATATCAATATTTGCCATTTTTATTTACGGAATAACAGCTAAATATTCCATTCGGTATTCCAGGCAGTAGAAACCAGTACTACCTTCTCCTGCAATCCTAGTGATTTCCTATTCACGCTCACTTATTGTCCTAATTTCCCGTTAACTTTTTCATAATGAAATTAAAACGGCCTCTAACGATTAAAGGTTTTATGTCACTGTAAAATATATGTTGGCGTGGAATATGACTGAATATTTGTTGATAGGGGAAACAAATATAGCTCGTAATAGACTAGGGTTTCTAAGAATTACAAGACAACATTATGGTCTTCTCTTCACCTCCAGTTGAATGAATGAACAATGAAGCGGATCATTGAAACAAAAATAGGAAATCTTGTATGAGCACTAAAGGGGAACCAGAATCCTTATTTCGAAGACTTTTACTCAAATTCGAAATTTGATTCATTGTTTTTTTTGGAAAAGAGTGAAATTGAATAAGTCTAGTACTTTATGTCCCTAGTAAATTATTAATATTCTCTCTACTAAAAAGGTGAGTTTTTCTTTGCCCAGCACAAATACATATTTTGCAAAATTTCTTGTTGCTCCTCAACCTTTTAACTTTGCCTTGGGACCTTTCTTTCATTTCCCTCTTGACATCGAAGATTTGAAAGGTTTCGAACAAGCAAACATACAACATATACAACAGGAGCCATCTGGCTAGGAGGGCTGCCACAGGGATGAGAGAGCCCGACCCCCACCCCCACCTGCCGTCGCTCCGGTGCTGCCGGCCGACGAAGCCCAGCCTGGCGGCAACCACCGCAGCCCACCGCCAGCCACCAACGACAGCCCCAACCCCACAGCCCCAGACACCCCTCACTCACACCCACGCCATGGGCGACCTCGACCAGATTCGGTCGATTGGGTGCCAGAGACACCCGATCCGGAGGCGGCGTGGCTGGATCCGGCCCCCCTGAAGCTTCCCTGACCCCACTTGTACACGGACGCGGTCCGCCATGGTGGATCGGCCCCTCACCTACCTACTGCGAGCGCAGTTACTCCGCCTACTCGGAAAGCTGAAGAGGGCGCATTAACTCGGCGCCCCGGCATTCAAGACGGCCACGCCGGAAGGACGTCCTTGCCCGACGCAGGAGCAGAGCCTGGCTGGACCACGGTGCATAGGAGAGGAAGGCGTACCCCGCACCGCGCGCCGTCCGCGCTGCCCCGACAAGACGGGCGACACTACCCGTCTTCAAGGCGAACAACTCGGCCAACCACCGCGGCGCTGCAAGCATTCAACCGTGCAACGGCGGGCTGGTGCTTCAATTGCCTCGCTCAGGACCATAGGGCTGCCGCCTGCCGAGACCCGGTGTGTTGCTTTCGCCGCCGCCGCTCTGGGCACAAGGAGAGAACTTGCTCCCGCACCCAGAGCTCCCACCGGCCTTCCCAGAGCAAGTTAACGCCTCAGACGCGACTTCACTACCGACCCAAGCGGCCAACCCCGCCATCGCCACCACCTCCAACTCCGCCGCCGCTGCCGCCTCCTCCACCTCCCCCGCCACTCCTGCGACCTGGGGTAGTGCCAATGGCTCTGGGCGACCCACACATGCGGCCGGACGAGGAGACGATCTTCTTCCCCAACTCGTTCGACATCGAGCGCGACGCCCGCGACTGGGAGAGCTGTGCCTTGGTGCCGTGGGCAATGCACCTGCCGCGGGGAGCCGGCGCGAAGGAGGTCGAGGACCTCATCCGCCACGAGCTGCAACTGCGTCGAGGGGAGGTCACTGTTACGGTGAACCAGCCCGAGCCCTTCCTCATCCGCTTCGAGAGCGCAGACCACTGTGACGCAGCGAGGCACAGGGGCAAGTTCAGGGGCAACGGCATTGAAATTTGCCTGCGCCGCTGGCGCAACCTCTCCAACGCCCTCGGCATGCGCATCTTCCGTGTGTGGCTTTACCTCGACTGCATCCCCGACCACGCCTGGACGCCGGACATCGTCGAGCGGGTCATCGGCAGCAAGTGTGCCCTCTAGTGCATCAATACGGACCTCGTCCAGACCACAGACACAAGGCACATCGACCTGTGGGCCTAGACGGCCAACCCGAGCGACATCCCGAAGCGGGTTTGGCTGATCTTCACACATCGACTGACGGACAAGTCGTCAGTGGAGAGGTCCATGGTCGTGGTCACGAGGGAGCGTGACCTGCCGGACCGCTGGCAGCAGGGCATCCGCTTCGAGATCTTCCTACAAATCAGCCTCGTCGAGGATTACACAGCGGCGTCCGCGGACCTCCAAGGTGCGGTGGACAACCCAGCGGCGTTCGCGCCGATCTGCCGGCCGTACGCCTGGCACTACGGGCTGATGGATGGAGCACCGGAAGGGGCTAGGCCAAGATTCCCAACTCGCCTGCCCAAGCCCCCACGCGAGCCGGCGGAACGGGAGCAGCAACGCAAGGATGAGAAACAGTAGCGTGGATGGCCGGGCTTGTAACGAGGGGCCTTTCATCTGGCTTGGGCGCCGCGATGACGACGACGACGACTCAGGCGGTGACAACTATGCCCACCCGGGCCGTGGGGGTTACGACACCGGGCATCGCCGCGCCAACCGTGACCGAAACACGGGGCGACGCGAGTGCACCAGATCCCCCACGACCTCATGACAGTGAATTCCGAGGAGGGCGGCGCAGGCTAGAGGGCAACAGAGAGTGCGTTCAGGGGAGCATCACTCACCTGACCTCCCCCGCGCTACCCACGAGCGATGCACTGAAGACCATGTCACCGGTGGCACTCCAGGCGATCTTCACAGCCAAGGCTACGGCCCTCAAGCTAGGCATGCTCAGCGACCCTGGCGAGCAAAAGAAGGCATGGCTACAGGACGTGGCCGACTACATCAGCAAGGCATGCTGCCTCGAGGACCGCCTCGGCATCGACGGGCTCGACATCGACTCCTCCGCAACGCCATCACCTCCCCGGAATGCAGCCTGGTCCGTCCCCTGTGAGTTCACAATTCCAGTTGTTCGCATCTTTGACAGGCTTAAGCTCGCGACGACGCCTACGATCGAGGAAGTGCAGCGAGCACTGGACGACCTTTAGGTCAACGGCGCGACGGCGTCGCCGCGCCTCCAGACGAAGACGCTGCAGGAAGCCTGCCCCGACAGCGAATCGGGACGGCTTACTGCATCCTCACCGTTGGGCCGAGGAGATTCGGCGGCCCTCAGCCAAATGGCACCTGGTGCCATGGAGCCGGTCCCTACAGGCCTGCTGGCAGGCCGGCCCATGGAGCCTGAGGCCGATGCGCCTTCGTGGGCTCAGGCGGACGCTGCAGATGGCGGCAGTGGCGGCAGTGGTGGCCCACAAGAGTTCTGCGTGGGAGACCTCTTCTCCAAGCCGGTGCTACCACTGCTGCAGGAGCCGCCACCTAGGAAGATGAGGCCGCGTCGTACCTTCGACATGACGGCAGTCCGCCGGAGTGCCAGGCTACCAAAGAAGCCGGCAATGCCGGTGGTGGAGCGAGCCCAGCGCAACCTTTGGCGCAAGCTGGGGGTCTCTGACGAGGAGTTCAAGCCAATTGAGGAGCTGTTGCAGGAGGTCGTGGCCATGTTCATGGGCCCCCTGCCTCCTGACGTCACGAGGGCCATGACAGCGCTCTTCAGATTGGACGACGACGAGGAGGAGGACGTCAACAACGCCATGCTACAGCTCACCGGGGAGGCGGTCGATGATCTGCAGCAGGATGCCACAACAGAGATGGTCTAGGGGGCGCCGGCACCCCCCTCTGTTGAGAACTTCGTTTCTCATGTTTCACCACTGTCGTTTCTTAGTTTTTATGTTGTCAAATATGAACTACCGCCCTGCTGGGTGCAACCTTCGGGCTACAACCATGAGCGACCCTGCTGGCTGTGACCTTCGGGCGCTTCACGACTTTGCTCCACGGAAAAAAGCTACCTGTCAACGAACGTCATCTTCACTGTCGTCAACGCACACCACTACTACTGCCGTCACTATCATCATAAAGGTCGACAACACCATCGACGATGCAAGCGCCCTAACATCTGTAAATGTCAGAAGCTAACTTTGATATACTCTGCTGGAATGTACGCGGCCTCAACTCGGCTGATCGATGCTTAATAGTTCACGAGACGGTCGCAGCGACGCAATGCCATATAGTCTGCCTCCAAGAAACCAAACTGTCGAATGTGGATGACAGTCTAGCACGCTTCCTGGGAGCGTACCGTCTCAATTGCTATCATTTCAAACCGACGGCCGTCACAAGAGGCGGAATCCTTGTGCTTTAGAACGACACGTACGTGGACTTGCAAGATTTCGCTATTGGTTGCTACTCCCTCAATGCGATGGTAACGCCACAAGGCACCCCCGACTCCTTTCTTCTAACAGTGGTATACGGGCCGACGCGATGACCAGAAAAGGAAATCTTCCTGCAACACCTGCGAAGACTCAAGCCGCCAAGCGGAACTAAATGGCTCCTGCTAGGGGACTTCAATATAATATACAGAGCATGAGACAAAAAAAACCGCAACTTACACTTTCATCTTATGTGGCGCTTTCGAGCTACTCTCAACTTCTGTGAACTAAAAGAAATTCACCTACAGAATCGGAAGTACATGTGGAGCAACGAGAGGCGGACGCCCACCCTTGTCCGGCTTGATAGATTCTTCAGTAATCAAGACTGGGATATCACTTACGATGACCACGCCCTGCACGCCCTCTCCTCCTCACACTCTGACCACTGTCCACTCCTCCTAGCACGTATGTCGGGCCCGCGACGGCCGGCCAATTTCAAATTCGAGAATTTCTGGATGAGACTCCCGCGCTTTCAGGAGGTAGTCCGGGAGGCATGGACAGCTCCAACAACTCACACAAAGCCGTTTCATAGGCTTGGCCACAAGCTGTTCTACACGGGTAAAGCGCTTAGAAAGTGGAGCAGAACACTGCTGTCCGACGCCAAACTCAAGCTACAAATGGCACAGCAAGTAATCATCTGTTTCGACATTGCCCAGGAAGACAGACGGCTTTCCGAGGACGAGCATAATATACGGCAAAAGCTGAAAAAAAGAATCCTGGGTTGGGCAGCAATTGAGAAGGCGCGCAGGAAACAGTGTTCCCGAATCTCCTATTTGCGCGAAGGCGACGCCAACACAAAATTTTTCCATCTCAAAGCGAATGCAAGAAGACAAAAGAATTTCATTCAGCAACTTTGGGAGGGATCAAGGTGGGCAATCTCCCATCATGACAAGAAGGATATAATAAAAAATCACTTCTCAAATGTTATGACAACCCTGCCGGCAAGAACGACTGACTTCAATTGGGAAAAAATGCAATTGCCGGCCCTCTACCTAGCCGCGCTTGACATGCCCTTTACAGAGCAAGAGGTCCTAGAAGCCATTAAACAACTGCCAAGCGACAAGGCCCCGGGGCCAGACAGCTACACCGGACTGTTCTTCAGAACATGCTGGAAACGATCAAACCGGATATAATGGCGGCTGTAAACGCTTTCTACAACATGAGATGCGCTGATCTCAACCTTCTAAACACGGCACACGTGGTTTTAATCCCCAAAAAATAAGGTGCGGAGACCATACAAGACTACAGACCCATCAGTCTCATTCATGGGGTGGCAAAAATCATCAGCAAAATCCTCGCCCTTAGACTGGCTCGACGAATGAATGAACTCATCTCACAGTGCCAAAAGCGCCTTCATCAAAGGGAGAAGTATACACGACAATTTCCTATACGTCCGGAACATAGCACGAAAGTTCCACAGAAATAGAACGCCTGCGCTACTAGTGAAACTCGACATCTCCAAGGCTTTTGATTCGGTACGCTGGGACTACCTGCTGGACTTGCTTCAGCGTCGTGGATTCCCGCAGAGATGGAGGAACTAGATCGCGGCATCCCTAAATACATCCACCTCCAAAATTCTCCTGAATGGGGTGCCAACTGAATCGATCCTGCATGGCCGCGGGCTGCGTCAAGGAGACCCCCTATCACCGCTGCTCTTCATCCTCGCTATCGACCCCTTGCAGCGGCTGTTGTCCAAGGCCACCGACCTTGGCCTCCTCAGCAAGATCGGCGGGCGAAGGGTGCGCTTCAGGATTTCCATGTACGCTGACGATGCAGCAGTATTTGTGAAGCCAACCAAAAAAGATGTACACAACTTAAAGGAATTGCTGCAAGCCTTCGGAAACACTACTGGCCTCAACACGAACCTACAAAAATCAAGCATCACTCCCATCAGCTGCAACGCCATCGACATTGATGATATTCTCGGGGGGCTGCCGGCGGTAAGAGCCAACTTCCCCACAAATATTTGGGCCTCCCTCTAACCACCAGACGTCTGAAGAAAATCGACTTCCAACCTCTCATGGACAAACTGGCAGCTAAAGTGTCGGGATGGTACGGAAAAGCACCTCACACAAGCTGGATGCGCTTGTCTTGTCAAAGCAGTTCTAACTTCGCAGACGGTGTACCTACTCACAGTCCTCAAAAGTGGCAAATGAAGTCATCGAAGTTTTGGATAAAAAACGCAAACGCTTCCTATGGACGGGGGATGCGACATTGACAGGCGGCAAATGCAAGGTCAACTGGACCAGAACGTGCTTGCCAAAGGAAAATGGAGGACTTGGGATGCTTGATCTCGGTCGATTTGCAAGAGCATTGTGCCTCAGATGGCTATGGCAGGAATGGACCTCGCCACAAAAAGCATGGGTGGGGACAGGACTCCCGTGTGATGACATAGATCGCCTACTCTTCGCGGCCTGCACGACAATGACCTTAGGCGACGGAAAGAAGACGAGTTTCTGGCACTCCGGATGGCTACAGGGCTGCCGACCAAAAGACCTGGCTCCAACACTTTTCCAAAACTCCACACATAAAAACATGACAGTGGCGACTGCACTCCAAGATCACTCATGGATTCAGGAATTGCGACTCCAGCCAGGCCTCACAATAGGGCACTTGCAAGAGTACATAAAGTTGTGGACCCTTCTGTGGAATATACAACTCGCAAACAATCAAGAGGACCAAATTCGGTGGAAACTAACAGCTTCCGGAGAATACTCGGCAGCCTCAGCATACATGGCACAGTTCATTGGATGCACCAAATTTCAAGGAGCCAGCAACTTGTGGAAGGTGTGGGCACCGCCAAAATGCAAACTCTTCATGTGGCTCATCATGCAGAATCGAGTATGGACGTCCGACAGACTCGCACGGAGAGGATGGAGACATTCCCCGTCATGTTCCCTATGCCGCCAGGGCAGCGAATCTGCGCACCACCTACTAGCGCAATGCAGATTCACGAAACGTATTTGGGACATGGTCGCGGAATGGGTGGCGCAACCAGACCTAAGGCCACAAGAGTGGAGACCCAGCGCAAAGGTAGGATAGTGGTGGGCAAACTTCATGGCCCCATCGACCACTCCCCGCAAAGCCAAAGCAAGCCTCGCCATGCTTCTTGCGTGGGAGATATGGAAAGAGCGAAATGCGCGTCTTCAGACACATCGAAACTAGCGCGCCTGAACTCTTAAGAAAGATCAAGCAAGAGGCGGCCGCCTGGATTGCGGCGGGAGCACAAGACCTTGCGTCAATAACCATGCGAGAGTAACATTGTGTAAATAAACCGGCTAGCCGGTATGTAACTTTCTCTGCTCTATCAATGAAACAGGCATAATCTCGTGCGTTTCGTTCAAAAAAATCTGGCTAGGAGATATTCAGTATTAGACTAATATATATCGAAGTTGCAAAGATACAAAATATTGGGTTAACCCAGGAAAAAATGTATTTAAGAAGGTCAGACTAATTTTGCATCTAGGTATACGCGTATGGACCTTATGTTGATCTTGCACATTTATGTCTTCAAAAAAAATTGTTAAAAATTATCTAGGTTTATTTCTCCCTCCATATTACCGGGCAATTGTAAATGCTCAGAAGAAACCGTGTGCATAAATCACAGTAAAAGATCGATCCATCTACTGTTTCCTGAATTAAGAAAAAACTGCTCATAGCAAATCATTTTTATTTGTTATCTCTGCTGATTAGCAAGTAGCAACTGTCAATCAGATTACACTACAAAAATTTGGTCATCATCAGTATGCAGCACACACGTGGTACAGTATATAGCTAGTATGTCGATCAGTATAGGGGGTTCTGCCAGATATCCTCCAAACTCCACCAATTGTCTCCAGTTTCTCCCAATCCGAAGTCTGGCAGGCCGGCGGCGGCGGAGTCCGCGTCGTCGTGGTTGGCGCGCGCAAGAAGCTCCGACCAGCTCTCGTCGAACATGTCACCGCTCGTGGCGCTCGAGCAGCCGTTATGGCATTGCTCGGTGGACCAAGCCGCCATGGCCGGACTGCTCGACTGGAACTGCGCCACCGGCGACGGCTCCCACGACGACGACGTCCCGGTCACGCACGACGCGGTGTCCGGTGACGGCGCGCGCGCGCAGTTTCCGATGATGGGCGCGGCCGCGTTTTGGTACGCCGGCGCCTGCGCTGGGCTCGAGGAGTGGTAGCCAGAGACGCCGGCAGAAGAAGCAGCTGCGGCGGACTCGTCGGCGTGGATCCTCTCGATGAGGCGTGGCATCCAGAGGTTCCTGATGGCGTCGTGGAATCGGCCGCTGCCGACGTCGCATCCCAGCTGCTTGGCGTGCTTCTGCACCCGCGTCCGCCAGTAGTTCTTGACCTCGTTGTCAGTGCGCCCCGGCAGCTGCGCCGCGATCTTGGACCAGCGGTTGCCCCAGCGTGAGTGGAGGTCGAGGATGAGCAGCTGCTCCCGCGGGGTGAAGCCGCCGCGGCGCACGCCGGGGCGGAGGTAGTTGAGCCAGCGGAGGCGGCAGCTCTTGCCCGTGCGGCGCAGCCCCGCGGCGAGCGCCAGCTCGTTCCACCGGCCCTCGCCGTGCGCCGCCACGTAGCCCGCCAGGAGCGCGTCCTCGTCCTCCGTCCACGGCCCCCGCCGCAGCTCCGACGCCACCGCCGCCTCGTCCTCGCTGATGACCGGCGCCTCTGATGTCGGCAAGCTGCCGGAACGAGACATCCACAGCGCGTCCATCTTGCTCGACGCCGAAGCGGGCGAACTCAAGGGAGCTGGCAGGTAGCTGGAGACTGGAGTGAGTGAGGGAGTGATGAGCTCGATGGTGGGAGCTGAAGGCTGCGAGTTCGTTGCTGTGTTTGTGTGAACGTGCGGCGAGGTTGTCGTCGATGGGGAGAGGGAGCAGGGTGGGCGCGGGGTTATATAGTGGGAGGCGAGTGGTGGGGTGGTCAAACGGGGAATATCAGGCATGTGGCCGCAATACCGATAGTTTTAGCGCGGATAGGAAGAGGAGGGGGATGTGCGCGTGTCGTCGGATTGCAGTGGCGTTTTGCGTCAGTCGCCGACGAGGGCGAGCGAGTTGTTTAGTTTAATCGGATCGGCTGCGTGGCGGAGGTTTGAACGTTGACCTGATGCGGCGACCTTTCCTTCTCCGGCGACGGGATGCGGCTCGCTCGCTGGCTGGCTCGCTCGCTTTTTCGCGGCCCTGCAGCGCGGTTTTAATTTTGTATGCATATATGCATCGGTGTGGTCTGGTCGTCGGGGTGATGAGGAACAGGGGGTCTGGCACCACGGTTAGTCAATTAGTGGCGTTGAATCGATTCTACTCCGAACTGTTGTGGATCGACTCGGAAGGGCGTCGTTCTCCTTTCCAACGTAGTGTCCGCAAATAATAGAGCGCATCTGCAACTCATTCGTGCGTTCAATTCTGCATCGAATGTAACTGACCTCTGGCCTCTCGTCACAAATACTAAGTGACATTTTAAACATCGGTCACTAAACCTAATTTTACTACAGTAGTTTTTAGTTATATTTATACAGCACCATTAAATTATTATGTTTTAGTCATTTCGCAAAAAAAATGTTTTGGTGAAACTACTCATCGAGGAGAATCTAGTGGTGGAATTTTCAGATATTCAAGCTCAATAAAGAAAAAGTAATTTGTAATTAGACTTTAAAATGGCCTTTCTATGCATAACCCAAGAAATAACTTATTTGTTACGGAACCAAGTAAAAGTAAAGTTGGTTCAAAGAGGAGAGGGCACTTGAGGTTAAAATCATGAATATATGCCAATTAAAGATTGATTGTGAGTGTGCTCTCTGCGTCTATTATACATGTAATATAGAGAAAATAAAGTACTTTATCTTCTTTTTTCCATGGGTATGATGCTCAACATATTCGATCACTTAGGTCCAGACGGCCGGGTCTGGATGTGAGGCATGCTTTAGTGATATCTTCATCAGAGAATATGTGCTACCAAAATGTGTTATGAAGTGCATGAAATTTTCACATGGATCCAAGTTTAGAGTGTCCCTTCATCACCAAACATATTGAAAGTTAGCATTATATCCACATTATTAGTTACGAGAGCAACTTTCAATTCTCCCTCTAATGAAAACATACTCTGGCATGGGAGGGAAAAAAGAAGAAGGCAACTTTCAACTAAAAATCTTATGCATCCAACTCAATTGACAAACTTTTCAACTAAACACACACACATAGTATAATGATAGAACTAAGGCACATGGCTTTCAACTCAAATCCAAACAATCCAGCTGCAATAATGGGTTTTCCAACTAAAATTAAAGCATGGTATTAGCAACTTGTTCGCAACGTCTGGCTGTGTATTTCGGGAAATATATTCATTTCCCAAATTCGAGCTTTAAGCTTTTAATCCCAAGAGAGGAGTAATAAGGTGTCCACGCAACAACCTGCCTTTGTGCACCAATAGAACTGAGTTATTGGAGAAAGCCAATGTACACCAATTTTTGGTGAAACAAAAGTTCAAATAACATGAAAAATGAGAAGAGAGAGAGAGTGAGTGACATACAAAGGTTTCTTTATAGTACCACTGAGCGAGTTAGGGTGGAGGCATTAGCGCAGTCCTGAGGTACTAGTAGAGACAAAAAATGGCAGCCAACCATAACAATGGCCGCCTCCATGGTGGGAGCAGGTATCTGCCTGCTCTGTGTCTCTCTTTTTACCAACGCTGGAGTTGAGTAGGCATTGCCTGCAGTGCCAATGCAACCATCTTTAATTCGATGCAAACCGACCAATCCTTTCAGTTGATACTAAACTAATTAAACAGTTCTAGAGAAAAGTTTTGAGAAACCAGGGTCAATATAATAATATCACATTCAACCACATGATTGATGAAATTGACTTGTGCCATGCCGCCATACAGTCTGTCTTCGGCTAGATATATCTACTATATCCTTGTCCCTTTCTATCTAGCTAGGCACTAGAAGCGAAACGTGCTTCACTTGGTCTAATTTTTCTTTTGAACATCACCAACATAAACATGATTAACGCAGGTCTCTAACCCGACCGGCTTTAACCCAAAAGTTAAGTGCTTTTCCAATAGTGCAGCACTGGTTCATGCATCTTGTTTAATTTCCGAGAGCTAGTTTATTGTCTAATCAATCGCAGGGTCAAAAAAAGGAATGAAGAGGAACTCGGAGAAAATAATACTCCTATCAGAAGATGGAACTGTTACATCCATCGTTATGTATCACACCCCACTGCAAAAACTTCACGGCTGGTACAGTGCATGATCATTGCCTCAGAAAATGCAACATCCAAGAAACTTTTGGATTCTTAACTCTGAGTATGGTAGATCCAGTTCAAAAAGAAATGCTACAACAAATTTAGGAAATCCAGTCTGTCGACATGATATTCATTTTTATTCCTAGTAATTGCAGTGAAATTTTGCTACCGTGGGCTCGCAAAGTATGCTACTAGGTCAGTCTCACACTTGCAGTTCTAGAAAAAGCTGCCTTCGTGCTTCTGGAAAGCCACTGCAACGCGAGACACGACAAAGAAGCATACATATACGTTATCAACGAGAGTTCAATGAGCTTTATAATGGCCGTTTTTACAAGTCTTTATTTCAACAAGGAAAGGTTTGAAAGGCAGTTCTGTTACTTTTTTTTTCTTTTCCTTTTTCGAGGGTAGCCAAAATTTGTACATACGAAAATGAAAGCAGTCGGCCCCACTACTCATTTGACAAATACTTGTGCCTTTTGCTAGGCGCTATACTAGCTAGTTAAATAGATTGGATGGAGAGAAAAGAGCCTAAATGCTTAGCTGAAGATAACATAAAGTGGTGGTAGAACTGAACTTGAATTGTTGATGCAAGTATCACGCTTTGGAGATAGAGAGCGCGCGTGCGCGAGAGGAGCAAAAATATGTGCGTGTGATCCGATAGGGCCCAGCCTTTTTTAACGCGTAGGAGATCTCGCCTACCCTCTCTTCTCATAGCTTGTCGAGGATCCGTAACGGTATGCGAATCCTAATCGACACGGTTAGTTCACTAATCAAACATATAATGATAAGGCGATCGATGACCTCGAACTAAAGGTAGATCTTCCAAGATGCTAAGTTAACAGGAGCTACTTAGCTAGGGAGGGAGAAGCACATACATTAAAGCAAATAGACGACTTGGTTTCAATTAGCTAGACTGACAGTAGCTGTTTGCCGGAACACGGTTTTACTGATACACAAGTTTAATCAAATTATTATGCTACGTAACCCTGTTTGTCAGAACCGAAGGGAGCTTAGTAGCCAAATTTTATTTTCTAAAACTTATCTGAGAAAGCCTTTTATATAAAGAAGAAATAAGAGTTTAGAACCAGAAACTTAAGAGTTTTATAAACCATTACCGGTACTAGAGAAAGTCACATTCGTCTACGGTATTTAGTACCGGACATAAAAATATCCGGTATTAAAGTGCCACGGAGCACCCTGGAGGAAAATGTATCAACGGGTTACTTTAAAAGAAAAGCATCCCCCCACTTAGTCGCATTTGATGCGTAAGTAGGATGGTAAAGAAGCAACGCATGAGGCTGAAGGTCATGAGTTTGAATCCTCGTGGTCGCGCACGTAAAAAAAATCACGTGCCTTGTGACTTTTTAGTGAGCCTTCCGGTAGTCCAAATATTTTTTTAGACGTGGAACCATTTAATACCGGTTCTAACATGTGAGAGACAGAAAAATTACAACACGAGGGAGAAAAAACGACTTAGGATCAAACTTAGAAACAAACTAGCCATTTGAGAGATACAAAGAACAACAGATTAAATATGCCCCCGCCGTGTTCTAACATCTCGCTTCCTGATGATATCTTAAATCACACCCGAGGAAGCTAAATCTTTGAATTTTGAACATGATCAAAGAGTCAAAACTATTTCTAATTAATTTTGTGAGTAACTTTCCACGTTTTGCCACCAATGCAAAAGTTCCACTCCTGAAGAGTAGCCTACATCTTGCTAGCTCAGATGTATGCCGTATGAGTTGTCTTACCTATAACTTTCCGTTGAAATTGTACCTATAACTTTCCGTAGGCTACTTGTTTACTGGGTGTGTGGTGGTCTATCGAGGAAAGATGAGTAAAGTTTCCTCCATTCTAAAACATTGCTCGTTCTAGTTTTATTTTAAGTCAAATTTATCTAATTTTGACTATATTTTAGAAAAACATATTAGTACCTACAATACCAAATAAAAGATTGAAAAGACATATTTTATGATGTATTTAACAAATTGTCTTAATATTACAGATGTGATAGATGTTGGTAATTAAAATATGTGATTTTAGGATAAAATTAAAATAATAAATATTTTGAAACGGAGAAAGTATTGTACAACAAATCAACAATGCAAGTCTCTAATGGAAAACAGGGCCATAAAGAAAAATTACAGTGACGTGCTTGGGTCCTTTACCTACATGGGCCCAAACTTGTACATGTTGGACCTGGACCACGTCTACCAGGACGGGCCACCGCCTCCTTAACCGTGCTTCATGGGCCCACTTGAACTAGGCCGTAGCAGACGTATCTGTATACGTCAACCAGGACGGGCCACCACCTCCTTAACCGTGCTTTATGGGCTCACTGGAACTAGGCCGTAGTAGACCTGTATCTCTATATACTACACTATGTTGTACTTTCTCCCTAAAAAAACAACTAATGTTCTACTTTCTACACTATCTGTATATACTACACTACTAATGATATGCTTTCGGTATGATTCGTTTGTTCAGAATCGTGTGCTTGCACTAGGAGGGTTTCTTGAAAAATTTCAGAATTCCGTTAGAATTTGAGGTAAAGCCTAAGGGTTCGGTTCGAATTAATTCCCCATCCCAATTTATTTTTCTGAAAAAAAAACATTTTCCCTTGTGATTACTTTCCATCGATGGAGTGGTATGCAAAAAGATATGAAAAAACTTTGGAATCGAACAAGAAAAGAAGTGAAGGGAGAGAAACGAAACCAGATCACCCAATGATCACAAAGCCCGATAGCACAAAACAAGACCAAATTAAAGCTACCAATCTCCTACAAGTATAGATATATACTCCCTTCGTTCTGAAAAAACTGACGTTTAGGACAGCGACACGGTCTCCAAAACACAACTTTGACCTCTTGTTATTATAAAAATATTTATCAAAGAGTGATATATGTATACTTTTATGAAAGTATTTTTCAAGACAAATCTATTCATATAGTTTTCACATTTACAAACTCAACAACTTAAAAGTTATTGATGATTTATATTCCCAATGTTTGACCCAAACCTTGTCCTAAACGTCGGTTTTTTCAGAATGGAGGGAGTATAGGGGAAAAGGCACACCACACTCCAATTTCCTTTCTCGACAGTCTGAAAAGGCTTGCTGCAAGCAACCATATACATGTATGTAATGTAACTCCGATCATCGCCGCCGGCGTCTCCCGCTAAACTATTTTGCCTTATTCCCCACCCCACCCCACCCAAGATCTTGACGCGCGCAACTGACACGCTGGCCGTTGGCCGAGTATATGTACGAGAGCTGAGCTTGGGCGTCGCGTCGTCGATGGATCAGTTGCTGCTGCCGTTCCGGGTCCCCGCCGTGTCCTGCTTGGGGCTAGTTGCAGCGAACACCACCGGCAGGCTGATGATGGCGTCGACGCGATTGCTTGCAACCCCGGGCTTGCCGTTGAAGCCCCGCCCCAGGGCTGCCTCCTCGTCGCCTTTGGTGTTGTCGAGGCCCGGTTCGTCCATCTCCCTCCCCTTGCCCCACAGCACCATGTACAGCCCGGCAACGATGAGCACCGACCCGATCGCACTGCAAGTGGCGGTAGCTTCTTCTTGTTAGCAATGCATATCATCAGCGTGAATGGGGATGATCAGATGATATGATGGGAAAAGCAGGAATGACCTCCCGACGCGTATCTTCTCGCCGAGGATGCCCCAGCCGACGATGGCGACGACGACGAGCAGCAGCGGGCTGAACATGGACACGTACAGCGGCCCGCGCGCCTGGATGCACCACGACATGAGCGCGAACCCGATCCCAGATCCCACGATCCCCTGCAATTTTTCGCATTCGGTCATAGATGTAAGAAACGTTCATGGCGAATCAGAGCTTTAATTTTTGAAGAAGAAGAAGAAGAAGGGCAAGAGCTTACGATGTAGAGCACGGAGTAGAGCCTGATGTCGAAGCCGAGCTTCCAGACGGCGAGGCTGCGGTCCATGGCGGCGCTGACGCCGGCGCACTGCGCGCCGGCCATGAGGCACATGATAGTGGTGCTGGTGTAGGGCGCCGAGAAGTCCTCCGCCATCTTGCTCTGCAGGATGAACCAGACGGCCCAGGCGGCGCAGCTGGCGATGATGAGGACGTCGCCGGCGATGGCACCGCCAGAGTTCCCGGCCGCCGCCGCGGGCGCGGACGCCGCCGAGTGCTCGGCGAAGCGCCAGTGGATCGGCGACGCCCACAGCCTGAGCACGGGGCCCTTGTAGAAGGGTATGATCATGGAGCCGCCGACGCAGACCGCCGTGCCGAGCAGCTTCGCCTGCCCCGCCGGCGTCCGCGGCCGCACCGTCTCCATCTTGAGCGCCGCCGCCATCACGAAGGTGAGCGCCGGGAGCGTGTTGGTGAGCGCGCACGCCACCGTCGGGGTTGTCGACTTGAGACCAACGAAGTAGAGCACCTGGTTCAGCGTCGCCCTGCAAGATGCACGCATGTACCAAGGCCAGCCAGGTGGTCAGTGACAGGTAAACAATTGGACGACCCCGACACCGACAGGATAAAATTCCATATTTGTCTTAATTTGCAGACTGAACTTGCAAAACTAGTATTACGCCCGGCCTGAAGCTTTGCACTACTATCTATCTATGACCTGGTAAGATCTCGGGATTACTATGACGTACGTGTGTTAGCTTAATTAGTTAGAGTGTCACGTCACATCAGGAACATCCCCAGATATCCGGGGACACCCGTTTCATCTGAAAAAGTGCTCTGTTCACCTTCTAGTTTCGATTAGCATGGGTGCAATTTCTGAATTAATCTCCCCTGTTTGTATGGGCTAATCACCCTGCCTGGAGTGTATCGACGATCAGCAAAGCATTCGGTTGCGGTTGCGGCCGAGTGGCAACTGCAAGAAGCCGGCCAGCTCGACATGTACTGAAAGCAGGCATGTCCCTTTTCCTCGGAAGAGGAATGAAAGCTCCTGTACTGCACAAATACGGGAGCGAAAGGCCAGATGGGAAAAACAGAGAACTGAAGGAGTTGCAAGCAACTGATGGCCCCCTTTGCAATGAAACGGCCACGATCGGCTAGACCGCTAGCTAGCCAGAGCAGGGGCGTGTGAGACTGACACTTGCAGGCCCTTGCCTACCTAATTTCAGGGAGGTCAGCTGCAAGTGGCCGGCCACCGTGTGTGCCCTGAATGTGCAGTGATACGGCGATACGGAAGAAAAGCGAGCGAGTGCGGAGATGCGAAAGTGCTTACCCGAAGATGGAGGAGATGAAGATCTGGAGGAGCACTTTCTTGGTGATGGTGGCACCGCATCTCCTGCACGCAGTACGTAGTTTCAGAGCGGTTAATGGTGAGCAAATTATTCCTCAGATGCATGGTGCGAAAAAGAGAAACAATCAAGCAATCTATTCCTGGCTGCCATATGTATAGATCGAGAAGCCGGCCACCGATTATAATGTTTCCAATAAATGTTGATCGAACAATAACTGTTTGTACGCCAAGTAGCACCAAACTACAAAACAGCTGATGGATGAGCTGAGCAAGCAAGCTCCTTTTTTCTTAAAAGGAAAGAAGAACGGCTTGATATCTGATCGACAAAGCATTGAAACGTCCAACGAACTGAAAGCACTAGTAGCTACTAGGAGAGATCTCCTCGATCAACTGAACAAGAAAGCAAGCAGATACGCATGCATGCATCCTGACACATGATCACTCAGAAAAGAACGACGGCGTGCAGATCAGGTAGCGAAGGTGGTGGTGGTTTTACTATACTATACCTCTCGAGCAGGTAGGCGATGGGGGCGATGAAGGCGGCGGCGATGAGGTTGCGGTAGGCGATGAGCACGTAGGGGCTCATCCCGGCGTCGAGCGCCAGCTTGGACACCACATTCATGCCGGCGAAGCCCAGCTGCACCAGCACCATCGACACGGGGGCCACGCAGTCCTTCGCCATGGCCGATCGATCGAGCTCCTTCTCTAGCTTCACTCCAAGCTTACTCACCAACGCTAGCAGGTAGCTGTTCTTGAGAGGTGGGATTCGAGGGCGGTGGTACGGTGGTATTGATCACACTGACGAGCTAGAGGTCGAGAGGCCGGCCAGCTAGTGCTACTGGTACGAGCTAGAGAGAATGGGAGATAGGTGCAGTGCAGTGCGGTGCAGTGCAGTGCAGTGCAGTGAGGGGATCGGAGAGAATGCGCGCGTATATATAGGTACGGTGGTGGCCGGGGAGGGAGGACGGACGAGAGCTAGAGCTAGCTAGCGGCCAAAACGCTGGGGGTGGCGATGACTTGCTGCAGTGAAACCTGCAGGTGCAGTGGTGGTGGTAACGGAAAAAGAGACGAGTCCGCAAGCGAAGGAATTAAAGCTAGCAGGCAATCATCAGCTACTGACTAGTGGTGTTAGCATAGCTAGGCACGCAGACGCAGAGCTAGCTGGCCCTGCTCAATTTTCACAAGCAAACGTGTGCAAGCTGTGGCGACCAGCCAGTAATGGATGCCGCCGCGTGTGCACGCTAACACCTGCCCTGGCCTGCCTGATCAGCAAACGGCGGCCGGCCGGGGTGGACGGAGAACGTATCGTCCGTGTTCAAGATCGAGCTAGTACTGTTAGGAAATCTCCAACGAAGCCGAAAATAAATTGAAGATATAGACATCGAAGATGTATCTTCAGACTTCAGGTACATTATTCAGGCTGTGTGCTACTGATTTCTCCAGGGGTTTCTTGCTCGGCTCTCCGACTGCGCGCGCATCCAAACAAGATCAGGACGCGCGCGTGTGCTGTGTCAGGGCAACAACAGCGAGCCCTCTTGCCACGTCCTCGATCAGCATCAGCTTGCCGTAACCGAAACCGTTCCGAAAGCCAATCAGAGAGGACGCCCGGGTTTGTTCATTCTTCAATATAATTCCGTGTTACCGCCATGCGCGCGCGTGTGACCTAAGATTCTTCCCAGCTCTGAAATCGCTCCATGGCACGAGGTTTACGAAACGAGCCAGCGAGGGATCAGGGATAGATAGATAGATCGCACTATCTACTGCACTTCGTTCGCCCACGCATCTACCCGACGGCCGACGCCGATCTCGAGCTCTCGATTTGGAACTGGGTCCTTTGAACGCTGCGGTGATCCAACTGCACTCCGAATTCTGGGGTAGAGGACAGCTGGGTTTATGCCGTTGCGATCTCCCTTTCAGACTGAACTCAAAGGGAAATTAAGCAGAAGCCAAAGAAGCATCATCAGGATTCGATCTCTTTTGCACCTGCTACATTCTGCTAACGTACACGGGTTTTCTTTTGTTATAATGCGGCGGTGACGTACGGGGATAGTTTCTATGTCCAAACAAATTTGAGTTGGATCTTAGTCGGCAACTTTTTGACCCATTTCACGTAACTGAAGTAGCTAGTGCGTCAGGTTTGTCTTCTTGACCGCTAGCTACGGGATCTTCAGTCCCAAGGAAAAAAATGAACCTTTCACCGCCAGCAAAATCATTATCAGATTCTAGTACTAGATAGAAATCGTACCATTTATAGTTCTTGTACTAATTACTACTAGTACATAAGTTTAGCTATCTTCCATCATGGCCACTATTGAATCATTTATGAAATGTAGTTCTTTTTGTCATTGAAATTAGAGTTCTAGAACAGCAGAAATAAATGTATTTTCAGATGCAGGAGAAATTTGTGGACCTATCTATTCCATCCTCAAGCCATTTCTTGACCAGTAATGTTAATTGTATGTATTGCATCCATCATTTGCTTTTAATCTCACTACTTGTCATTTGAGGAGCTATCGATTCCACCTTGAAGCCATTTCTTGACCAATAATAGTGGCATTCATCATTTGCATTTAATCTCATTACTTATCATTGCTGCTTCTAGAGTCCAAACAAATGGTTCGTTTTGATTTGTCTTTCCCAAAATTATTCCTATGACTTACAATGCTACCATTGATATACCTTCCCATCATCACCTATCATCTCCCCTTGCTCAGCAGTTTAGTTTTATGCCTGAAATAACCTGTTGATTAGGTAGACAAAGTTGGCACGAGTTGTTTACATTTCCTGATTTACTTCCCCTTTAGGAAAAGTAATTCTACTGCCCACCCTTGCTGCCTTTTGAAGTGGGCCCACACTTACCATTATATTTGCGTACTACAAAGTTGTGGGATTCTCTACAGGATCACATAAAAACAATCTTAAAAATAACTTGTGTAGAGTAATAATAAGGCCTTGTTTAGATGCAAATTTGGGGGCCAAATTTAGCCCAAAGATGCCACTTCACCATAAATACGTCATTGTAGCATTTCGTTTGTATTTGTGAAAAATTGTCCAAACATTGATTAATTAGGCTCAAAATGTTCGTCTCGCAAAGTAAACAAAATTGTGCAATTAGTTTTTGATTTCATCTATATTTAGTACTCCATGCATGTGCCGATATTTTGATGGAATGTGAATCTTTTTTTTACATAGTGGAATTTGGGGGTGAAATTTAGAATCTAAACAAGGGCTAAGAACACGTGGGGTGAGAGATATTCCTATATCTTTTTTGTTCGTTATATGGTATTTTTGTTTGAGCACAATTTAATTACGTGGGTCTTCCTAATTATATAAGGAATGGTTCGTTTTTATTTGTCTTTTCCAAATTATTGCTATGCTATGATTGGTATGCCTTACCATAATTACCCATCATCTCCCGATTGAGGAGCCCCATACTTCTAGTAGCAGCAGTGAGTTTTATGCCTCGAATGACCTTCTAATTAGGCAGAGAAAGTTGGTTACATTTGCTACCCCCTTAGAAAATTAATTATACTGTCTTATGATTTGATTATTAAGCTTTTATTTATATCATGCTGTCCATTTGTTTATATTCAGTCCTCTTTATTTTCCCCTAATTGACCACCCTTAATTCTTGAAGCAGGCCCGCTCTTACTACTATATTTACATACCGCAAGCTATAGATTTCTCTACAGGATCGCATAAAAACAATCAGCTAATAAAAGTTTGTGTAGAGTAATAAGAACACATGGGCAAGAGGTATTTGTATTTTCTTTTGTTCATTATTATGTTTTTTTGTTTTAAGACAATTCAATTATGCACGTCATCCTCCGCAATCGCCAATTATACAAGAAAGCGGTCTTTCGCAAAATTATTGCTATGACTTGGTATGCTATCATTGGTATGCCTTACCATCATCGCCAATCATCTCCCGATTGAGGAGCCTCTTGCTATGGTAGCGCCACAGTTAGTTTTATGCCTGAAATAACCTGTTAGTTAGGTAGAGAAAGTTGGCACAAGTTGTTTACATTTACTTTCCTCTTTAGAAAAAAACTCAATTACCTTATGTTTTGATTATTAAGTTTTCATTTCATGCTGTTCATCAGCTTGTTTATATTCAGCCCACTTTATATATTTTTTCCCACTATATATGCGTCCTCTTGCTGCAATCAATATAATTCTCTGCAAGAGCACACAAAAAACAACCAGCCGATTAAATGATTGTGTAAAGCATCGTCTTTGAACAAAAAAAAACTATCCGTGTTTTCTTTATTTGTTCCTTGGGCCTTAGTTCCCAAATTTCACCCATAAATTTCACTATACAAAAAGAAGATTCTAATCACATCAAAATACCAACACATATATATAGAGTACTAAATGTAGATGAAATTAAAAACTAATTACACAGTTTTATTGTACTTTGCGAGACGAATATTTTGAGCCTAATTAATCAATGTTTGGACAATTATTCACATATACAAATAAAATGCTACGGTGACACATTTATGTCACTTTCCAAAGTTTAACTAAACAAGGGCTTGGAATGTTTTCGATTGTTTGAACACTTGGTGCACGTCATCCTCCTCCAGACACGCACTGTAGCGGTCCAGCTAGGGCCTTGTTTAGATCCTAAATTCAACCTCCAAATTTCACTATGCAAAAAGAAGATTCTCATCACATCAAAATGTCATAGCATGTATGGAGTACTAAATGTAGATGAAATCAAAAACTAACTGCACAATTTTGTTGTACTCTACGAGACGAACATTTTGAGCATAATTATTTTTTGAACAATTTTTCACACATACAAACGAAATGCTACAGTAGAGCACACACTCTAAAAGACCAAAATTTGTCTCCCAATTTCGGGAACTAAACAAGGCCTAGGCAGCACTAGTCGTGTCAAGTTAACACCTATGTATAGCCTACACTTAGCGTGTCTTGACATAGGTCAATAGCGTGACCGAATTGCAGAGACCCGTTTGAGCACCTAGTTCCTACTACCTTGTTGCGCACTACAAAGACCGGCCGGCAAGATCGCTGAGTGCCGGAAGAAATCAGAAAAGCGGGCTGAAGGAACGAAGCGAGCCAGTAGTGGGAAAGAAAACAAAAAGGTGTTGGTTCAACAGCATGATCGTCCCACAAAACCGTGCAAGCAAAATGCAGAAACCGGTCGAAAGCCCCCTCCCGGACGTTTCAAGGCGGCGCGAGCGCGAGAGCTAGAGGCCAAGTTTGCAGCAGCCACGCATGCATGACTCATCAGCCCGGCACTGCCAGAGCGCCGCAGCGCAGCGCATCGCATGGCGGCGTGAGGAGCCCAACGACCAACGGCGAGCGGCTGACTGACCAGCCGGAGCTGCATCCATGGAGACGTGCGCTCCAGCTCAGCCACCTTTTTATTGCCAGTACTACAAACACGCTTGCGCCGCACACGTCGACGTTTCGCAGCGTGCCTGCTACTATGTACTCGAGCGGAAGGAGACCGAAGGCAGTATTGTATCTGAGATGTGCGTCGTGTATGGAATGATTTTTTTTTGGCTAGTAGTATAACTAGGATACATATGCAGCATGTCAGCACGTATACAGTAGTGATATTCTTTGTTTTCCTTTTTATCTTTGGATTCTTGTCTAACGACACAGGACGTAATCCTGTGCGTGAGTAGTAAAAATCTCATTTTTTGAGAATTTTTTCTTATAAATTGGATTTATTTCATATATTTATTTATGAGAAAATCCGGGGTCAGAATCTATTATATTAATATAATAGTGTTAAAAGGAGTCATTACGTTCGCTGAGATGGCCAAAAAATTCTCACGTTAATCTAAAAAGAGAAGAATATGAGCCGTGAATTTTATGAAGATCCAATAATCTATAGTAATTCAATGAATCCATACCAAATAAAATTAATAAAAAGATAAAGAATTAAAATATTAAGGAATTATTGGGCGCACCCGTCGGACTCGACAACTGTACCCATGGGCACTGTAGCACCCATGGTTGCTGTGCTTGCTTTTTAATTTTATTAATTTTGCACCAAGTCTAACTTTATGATTTAAATTTTATATGAATCATGTGAATAGTCAAACATAATGTATTCAACGAGCTAGATAAATTTGTAGTCTCCAATCATTCATTCAATCAATGGCAAAAAACTTTTTTATCTCCTATAAATTGTCTGCTTAATCTTCTGAGTCGAAGGGAGTAGATAAAGTATTCGACCAGCTAGATACATTTGTAGTCTGCAATCATTCATTCAATCAACGGCAAAAAAACTTTTTCATCTCATATAAATTGCCCGCTTAATCTTCTATGAGTCGAAGGAGTAGATAAACTCAAAAGTGACATACAGAGGGAATTGAACACGCAGATTCAAGCTAGCAATTGACCAAAAAGTTCATATGAAATGTGAATAATAAAAGATAAATTTGGAATTAAAAAAATAAGAAAATTAGCAGTTGGCCATATAGTTCATGTCACATAAGATTAACAAAGATAAGATTAACAAATAGATAGATTTGAATTTTTTTAGAAAAATAAATTAGCACTTGACCAAAGAGCTCATGTCAAATACAATTAAATAATAACTAAATTAGTAGTTTATTTTTATATAGAATGGGAAAAAATAGGTGAGCAGAGATGTTGCATACACGCATGCAAAAGGAAGAAAACATAGCACAAAAGGAGTTGAGATGTGCTCAATCTTAGATAGTATGATGAAGAAAAGTGTTGTAGCTGTCAAGGAGAAGCACAACATACAAGAATGATTCAAATTAAGGAGAAAAAATTAAGTATGGGACAAATTTGGAGAGGGTGATAATGACGACGACGAAAAAATAGTTAGACGTCCATGAAGGTACTAGCGTACTCGTGAGGAATATGCGTACAAAAAATAAAGAATAGGGTTTTTTTTCCAACTTTAGCTTCTTCGTTTAGATTTTAGAGAGTCATTTTGAAATGGACAAGAGACATTAAAACTATAAAAACTTGCTTTGCTAGCTCTTGGGAAAACACAATAATAGTTATTAGTGACACAATCATTACAGTTAAGCAGTCGCCCCCGTTACTAGATTAAGTATCTCCAATGCAATCTCTCTAAAGTTAAGACACGACAATCACAATCAGTTACGAGAAAAACAATACGAGGGTAACTTCTTGAACACTATACATGTGTTTATCATCTTTCAGTTCATGGATGACAAAAGCTCCTTGGAAGCATAAACGTGGTAGAGAGAGGGCTACAAACAATAAAGCTATACCATGCTAGCCGCAACAACAGATTTGTTTATTTATTTAGACTCACGTTTCATGCTGGAAAGATATGTAACAACCGTGAGAACAATATAAAAGCATGCATATATGGAGTTTGTAACAACCGGTGATTATGAAACAAAAACTAAAGAAGATTCATCCACCGGTCATTGTCATGTTCAAACAAAAAACTAATCACGCGTTAGTACTAGCCACTGCGTCTTCAAACCGGGGAAAACCACCGAGAGGAGTTCAAATCCCCTCTTCTAATTACTATTTTTGGTGGTAGCATTGAACCATTCACCTAAATACTCACAAAAAAATGTATACCACCGGTATCAAATTCTGAAAACATATAACTCTTTATATTGCTTTTAATAAGTGCCAAAATTAGGTTAGTATATAAGGTATACTATTTTCTTCTGATCATACACCAAGAGGATATGCCCTAAAATATAATTATGATAAAAAACATAGATGACACATTGATCTACTACGATAATAAATATTCGAATGTCACATAAAAAAATTAGCTACCCACGCTAATTAGTGAGGGCAGACCTACTAGTTCCTTACAATTCCAAAGTCCCAAATGATCCGAGGGGGCGGAAAGAGAGGGATTCGAAGCCTCGGTAAAAAAAAATTATAGTACAACGGATTAGCAATCCGTCGCTTTAGTCCACTCAGCCATCTCTCTCGTTCCAAATCACGGAATAATAATAAATTACTGTGCCATTCAGCCTCGCCACAATGCGCCACGGCTCCGATACACGGCAACAAGCGCCCCGGCCAGCCCGGGACGGAATTAATGCCGGAGATGCCGTGCACACATCTCCGTTCCGGGCAAGCAGCAAGCGCGCATTGCCCATCGTCAGACGACTCGACCATCTGCGCATATGGTTACCACGAACGGAACGGAGCTGACGCGGCGACGTGCCTGCGCTGCGCGCCAATCAATCAATAATCCCATCCGCGAAACCCACCACGACTGACATCGGCGTCAACCAAAAGAGAGCGCATGCATGGGCGAACACAGGTGACGCCGGGTTCAGTGATTCGGTCAGGCAGCAACTGGCCGCGCGCCTTGCCGTTGGGGAGTTTATTACGCGTCGCACGAGGCGCGCGCAACCGACTCCGATCCCGATCTCGGCGGCGGCCGCAGGCTGACGAAAGGCGTACGGGTGACGAGCGGAGCGCTGGGTGTGGTGTGGCGTCGTGTGACAGCGAAGGCCATCAACCTCCCCGGCTTTTCAGGCTCGACACCGACACCGAGGCAGCTTTTGCCGGCCGCCGTCGACGCATTCTCATCTGAGGACAGTTTCGTTTCGGCAAGGGACCAGGGGGCGACAACCACGAGCTCGTGTTGTGCCTCTTTAGTTTTGGAGATAATGGTGCTACACTGCTAACTACTCCCTCCGTATCGAAATATTTGTCGCCGTTGACTTTTTCTTACAACTTTGACCATTCGTCTTATTCAAAAAATTATCGCAAATATGCAAAAGGGTAAGTCAAGCTTAAAATACCTACAATAGTAAAGCATGTGACAAACAAAATGAATGATACTTGCATAATATTTTGAATAAGACGAATGGTCAAAGTTGTAGAAAAAAGTCAACGGCGACAAATATTTCGATACGGAGGGAGTACTCGAGAACTAGAGGCTTCGTTCCACGCCGGTACGTGATCGGGTTATCTTGAAAGAAATATGGGAGGCTGTGACGACAATTTTCTGGCTTTCATCTACTCGAGAACTAGATAGCTTGTCTTACCCCTTGGTTTGCTCCCTCTGTTTTCTTTTATTTTCGTTTCTTTTTTTCTGAGTCTTTTGTCTGTTTTGTTTTTTAAAATAAATAAATAAATAAAAGAACCTCATCAGAAATCAAAGGATGGGCCAATTGTGATCCACGACCTCGTCAAATAAAGGCCCAAGCACAGCAAGCTCACAGTACGTTTCACTTTCTCTTGTGGGTCCTAGCCCAACCAAGCTCATCAGAATTCAAAGACTTGTTGGCTGTTTTGCTTTATTGTCGGGGTTCGGCTTCCTCATCCTTTTGTTTTGGAAAAAGTTAATTTCACGCCCCTCAACTATCGACGCTGTCTAATTTTTAACCTTTAATCATAAAACTAGATATCCGACACCCTTCAACTTTTCAAACCGTCCGATTTACACCCTTTAGTGGTTTTCATGGCGGTTTTTCCGACGTGGCGCCACGTTTGCCATTCCACGTGGCGTCACATCAGCCATGAGGGGCCTAAATTGATCCGCTTTCATAGTTTGAGGGGGTAAACTAAACTTTATCAAAAAATATAAAAAAATATTTTTTTCTTAGACAACAAATATAATTAAAATGCTAAAATCTAAATTAGTCTTAGAAAATCAATAGAAAATTTGTTTTAGCTCAGAATAATATAGAATCAATTTTATATTCTTTTCCCTAAAATCATGCTATACTCCCAACCAGGCACTAGGGACCGACAAATAAACACCAAAAGGTGATCGAAAAGATCAAAAACTCTCAACCACGCACTATAAGAGTAGGGCGTGGTTTTTTTAAAAAAATATATAACTAGTTTTATATTTTTCTAAGCTAAAACAAATTTTCTACAAATGAATAAGACTGTACTATTTTTAATTACATATATTTTCTAAGGAAAAAATATTTTTCTCTAACATTTTTTATAAAGTTTAGTTGACCCCCTTAACTATCAAAGCAGACCAATTTACCCCCTTATGGGTGACGCGACGCCACATATGACGGCAAACATGGCGCCGCATCTGCGAAAACCACCATTAAAACCATAAATGGTGTAAATTGGATGGTTTGGAAAGTTGAAGGGTGTCGACTATCTGGTTTTACGGTTGAGGGTTGAAAATCGGACAACGTTGACAGTTGAAGGGTGTGGAATGTACTTTTTCCTTTTGTTTTTGTAGTGGGCTGTTTCATTTCTCATTTGGCCCATTCCTCTTTTAATACTATTTTTTATGGCGACATTCCCATGTCATCGTGTGGTCATTTAGTTTGATTTTCTTCAACATTCGGCAAGTTCAAATAAAAAGTTTTCGCTTATAAGTTTGTTTCCTACGGCAATGGGCATGTACGTTTTTATAGATATTCATTGTACCATTTCTTCTATGGTCTATAAACCAATTTCCACTTAGATGTGCAGTAATGCGTTGTTTTTTGGAAAAATTTTGCAATTGCATCAAAGTTTGCACCATTATAGATTGGGTTCTTAACTTCTTATAACTACTCAATACTCCCTGATATATGTAACTTTTGCTATGCACCTAGTGTATGTCTAGGCACGTACTAAAATCTATATATCTAAAAAGGTCAAAATAAATATAATTTGTACGAAAGGAGTAAGAAACTTGTACATGTTCGTCAATAAAATTCCAACAGCTTATGTGAATTTTTGCTTCATGCGATGAATGTGTCAAATAATGAGTAGCTCTGGTGGGGGCAAAGTTAATTGACCAATGCAATCTGTTATTTTTAAGTTGTTCATTCTACTTAGATTCGACTCTAACTGGAAAAAAATTTCATTCAATTGTTCTCGATGAGACAATAAACTAGAGGTATGACATGTCATACTTTTATTAGATGAAATACTCAATGGAGAACAAAACATGAAACAGTCTATTGCCCCCTTTCAAAAGTTTTGTTGTGGCAATAATAGATCTTTCAATGCATGCTGTTCACCTTTTAAAATTTTGACCACCGATACATTCAAAGGTATTTAGATTTGTCATGTTAGGATCATACGCAATTAAATTTCTAATAAGAAACATATGTGCATCATTGTACTGTGTGCATCATATTCTTCAAGATTTTGTAGTTATATGATGTTTTGCGTTATATATTGTTTATCAAATATGCATATTCCAAAATGACCGATTCCAAATCCACATTGAGATGGAATCCAAAATGAAGAGCAGGAGAGGTTACAATAGGGTGGATAGTACTACTTATATACAGGACCTACATACGGAGTACTAGTACTAGTGCAGACTGCAGAACTTAGGCCCGGTTTGTTTCCCACGTGCTAAATTTTAATGCCGATACATCGGATATAAATATGTTAATTAGAAGTATTAAATATAGATTAATTTAAAAACTCATTACATAAACGAGGAGTAATTTACGAGACGGATCTATTAAGCCTAATTACACCATGATTAGACAATGTAATGCTACAACAAACGTATGATAATTATGTATTAATTATAGCAAAATTAGGCTTGTTAAGTTCGTCTCGTGAAATAGACATGACTTATGTAATTAGTTTTATAATTAGTTTATATTTAATACATTTAATTATCACTTATTTAAAGTGCTAAACTTTAACACCTGGATCCAAACACCACGTTAGATGGGATCCTAAGCTTTGGCAGCATTCGCGATTGAGGCCAAATTATTCATCATCGATGTCACGTGTGAGAGCAGTGTAAAAGTTCACATCATCACACTGCACCAAGCCATCCATGGGAGATTGGGAGAGTACGGGACCATGACAAACCTGACAAGTTTACCATAGTACAAGGAGAGAGGTCAAATTAACCACGCTCGAGTGTGGAATGTTACACGTGATGCTGCCGCGAAACAGTAAAGATTATTTCACTCGAATGTGGAATGCTACACGTGATGTTACGAATCATGTGACCGATCAATGGACCGATCTGCCTCTGCTTTTGTATAGTAGCACTGTGTAAAAGTAATTACACTTGCTTCCACTTTGGCTCGCTACTACATTTAATAGCTCAATCGTTATTACCCTCACTCATCAGTAAAGTAAAATACTGTAACCCCCAATGAACTCTCCTAGTCTTGCAGAAGAATGATAATCTCTACACTGCCAGGTTGATCGTGACCGGGAACGACAGCGCCACCGCGTCGTCTCCGACGACGACGGTGCTGGCGCCCGACGGCACGACGGTGTACGCCGTCTCCTCGACGATGGCGAAGTCCCTGCACACGTTGAGCTTGAAGGGCACCTCGACGGCGGCGCCCGCCGGCACGAACACCCTCCGGAACGCCACCAGCTGCTTGAGCGGCGCGTCCCCCACCTCGGCCGGCGGCGCGGTGTACACCGGCACCACGTGGTCCCCGCCGACGCCGCCGGTGTTGCGCACCGTCACGGCGAAGCCCACGGCCTCGTCGCACCTGTGGCCGGCGACGTTGAGCGCCGGGCAGGCCGGCGGCGGCGACGGCGCGGCGCCGGCCTTGTAGGTGAGCATCTTGCAGTGCTCCCACGCGGCGATCGGGATGGTGACCGCGGAGGCGGCGGTGCCGGACGCGTTGTAGCTGAAGGTGGTGTAGCTGAGGCCGTGGCCAAACGGGTAGAGCACGGCCGGGCCGCCGTAGAACTTGTAGGTCCGGCCGGGGTAGCCGCGCGCCGCGTCGGGGCGCAGCGCCATGGACGTCATCGGGATCTGGTTCACGTACTCGTTCTTGAACCATGTCAGCGGCAGCCTGCCCCCTGTTTCGTGGTGATGATCCAAGAACCAAGCGTTTCAGAAATTAATCATGATGCAGACGTGAAAAATACTGAATACGATCGATCTGCATTTGTGATTACGCACCTGGATTGTGTTTGCCGAAGAGGACGTCGGCGATGGCCGTGCCGCCTTCCTCGCCGGGGTAGCCGGCCCAGACGATGGCGCCGATCTTGGGGTTGTCTTGCGCGAAGGAGACGTCCACGCCGCCGGCGGACATGATGACCAGGACGATGGGGTACGGGGAGGCCTCGGCGACGGCGCTGATCCAGCTTGTCTGGTTCCATGGCAGGAGGAGATCCTCCCTGTCGTTGCTCTCCTTCTCCACGCTCATGTTCAGGCCGGCGATGACGATGGTGGCGCCGGCGAGGTTCGCGGTCCGGCCGGCTCTGCCGATCCCTTCCGCCGTGCCGCACGCCCCGTTGTCGCAGGCGTGCACGTACGTCGCGTTCACCATCTTCTTTATCGCGTTGTACGGCGTGACCACCCTGCAAGGCTTACCTGTAAAAACCAGGAATCTTAGACGACAGTGACAGCACCGACCACAGTAAGAACAGAGTGATTTTGGTAATTTTACCGCGGTAGTCTCCGAGCATGACGTCCGTGGCATTGATGTGTTGCAACATGCCAACCAGCGACACGGAATTAATCTTGTTGGGGTCCAATGGGAGGCGGCGGGCATCGTTCTTGAGGAGGACCATCCCCTGCCTGGCGGCGTCGGCGGCGAGCTCCTTGTGGTCGTCGGTGCAGACGTCGCCGGCGCCGAGGGACCCGAACTCCGGCATGCCGTCGAAGAAGCCGAGCCGCATCAGGGTCATGTAGACGTTGCCGAGCGCGTTGTCCACGTCGGACTCCTTGATCTTCCCCTGGCGCACGGCGTCGACGCCGTAGGTGGTGAAGAAGTCCCGGGCGCCCTCCCAGAACATGCCGCAGTCGAGGTCTAGCCCGGCCTTCATGGCGGCGGCGGTGGCCTCGGCGCCGGTGAAGTTGAGCCACCTGGCGTCCCGCACCATGACGCGCACCGAGTCGCAGTCGGAGACGATGTACCCGTGCAGCTGCCACTGGGCCCTGACGGTCTCCGACAGGAGCCGCGCGTCGGCGCACGCCGGGACGCCGTTGACGCGGTTGTAGGAGCACATGACGCAGCTGGCGTCGCCGTCGCGGATGCACATCTCGAAGGGCCGCTCGAAGGTCTCGACCATGTCGCGCTCCTCCACCCGCGCGTCGAAGGTGAGCCGGTCGGCGTCGAACCACGCGTCCACGTCGTAGGCGGTGAAGTGCTTGCAGCAGCTGGACACCTTGAGCGGCCGCGCGAACGGGTCCGCGGCGGCGCCGGCGCCGGAGACGGCGATGTCCTGCATCCCGCGGACGAAGTTGACGGCGTAGCGGCCGACGAGGAAGGGGTCCTCGCCGGGGGTTTCGCTAGCGCGGCCCCACCGCGGGTCGCGGACCACGTTGATGTTGGGGCTCCAGTAGGTGAGCTCGGCGTGGCCCAGGTTGTACATGGCCCTGATCTCCGTCGACACGGCGGCGCCGACGGCGCGCCACAGGGACTCGTTGAACGACGCGGCGCTGTTGATGACGAGCGGGAAGCTAGTGGCGCCGGGGACCACGTCGCCGAACCAGGTGCCCCCCGGGCCGACGTCGGAGACGCCGTGGAGGGCCTCGCCCCACCACATGTACGGCGGGAGGCCGGCGCGGGCCGCGCCCTCGGCCCGGTCACCGAGGTTGAGCACCTTCTCCTCCAGGGTCATCTTCCCCACCAGGTCGCGGACGCGGTCGGCGTACGGCAGCGACGCGTCGCAGTAGCGGAAGCGCGACATGTCCAGGCCCAGCGCCGCGAACCGCGCCGGGTCGCAGACCTTGGTGTAGTTCTTGCCGTTGGTGTGGATAGGCCCGCGCCCGGCGGCGGCGACCGGGCCGGCGGCGGCAATGGCGCACAGGAGTGCGACGACGACCAAGAATGCAGGATACCGGGACCGGGAGAAGAACGACGAGGATGCCGATGCCATTGTGGCAAGAGGCATCCTCTGTTCTTGGGGACTGGAGGTGGACGAAGAGTGAACAGATCCATGACCCAGCAGTGTATATAGGACGGGGGCTCTCGGAGCAGCCGGCGCATCGGCACGAAGTGACTGAGCGAGTGTGTAAGCTCGGAAGAAATTGGTCCAGCTGGAATCCTGGAAATTCAGTGCAATTGTAATTGTTTATAACAGGATGGAACCGGATGGTGTGCTCGAGGATTATCTTGTCTTGTCCTTGCATCGCCAGGACAAGCTGTAAACGGTGCAGGGTGTTAAGGCGTCCACGTTCCGCCAGCGATGCGATCCTTGGACGAACAATGTCTGTCGCCCCCATGCGAATCAATTCGGAGAGTGCGCCCGATCGAGTTTGGTCATGTGTACGTCCATGGGATAGCTATGGCTTAGCAACCGAATGGACGAAGCTAATGGCAAATCCACTCTTACATGCTCGTTGTGGCAATTACCCGCTTGATAATATATGTGTCGAACTGCCTGTATCACTGACAGTGGATAGTAGTGATAAATTGTATGTCACTCCGTATCATAAACACACGACAAATTATCAATTAATCCCCTTCTAAGGAGCATCTGATTTCTTTTATTTGTCATCATTTTTTTGCATAACACTGTACAGACAAAAACATGGTGGATATGTTTTATCTCAAAGAACCTAATTAGCTGATGAATAGTCCTCTACCCACACCCACAGAGTATATAACACACACCCACATGGCTATTACTTTATGGCAGTACGAGCCAGTAGCTGCATGTTGGGGCAACAGAGACGTCGGTGGAGGGACAAGATGGCCATTTTCCTTGTTCGTCGAGTCTTTTATTTATCCCAGTCGTTGGAAAACAAGACAGACCTTAATTCGTTCCTCAAATCGGCCAAACATGTAACGCGCGCGTTTGCGCAGCAAGTTAAGTAATCACGGGCTCGTTTGCGTTATGATGGACCTGAGAGTGAGGCAGGACATATAGCCACGCATGTGCATGTGCCTAGCTTGGTGCGATCGATATATTACGCAGCCGGAACGTACGTTGGTTGGGCTCCAGCACCACCACACGCCAAGCTACTAGCCTTCCCGTCGACCCCGCCCCTTTTACTTGGGTCGTCGCCTCGCTCTCGCTCTCGCTCCCTGGACCCTGGCTAGCCACTAGAGCTGATGCGTGTATTTCTGGCAGGGGAAGAAGAAGAAGAAGACATGTGCGAGACGAGACTACTTGCTGTCTGTCCCGGGTTATTATTATTTTGGCCCACACGCCATGGATGCGTACCATACAAGCGGGTGATGCAGCTGGACTTGTGTCGGTCGGGACTGGCCGAGTGGCCGGAGTGCAGTGCGGGGGATCTGATTCTGATCCGAATGGTCTTGTTGACACACCAGAGACCAGACGACGAACCAGGCAGGCTGGCTGGCAGCCGGCCGATCCACGAGCAGCCCGATCGAGCTCCGGGCGTCTCGTTCCATTTTTTAGAAAAAATAAATATTGAATGGTTTTCTTGTTATCGCAAAAACAACATGGATCATTTTCTTTATAATGTCTTTTTATTAGGTTATGTTTCGTTAAAATTACTCCTCTTAATAGGAACCAAATGAATATCTTGATTTAAGAGATAATTTCAACTTCCAAAATTAGCAAGGCAAGTTGATTTACCAGATGTTCGTACATTGATTGTACCGTGAATGATCTTGTTTGGACAAGCTGCACTTAATATATAGAGTCATGTTGCTCGTTCAACTGCACAGGTGCAATTCTTGCGACTAACTCCTCGGCGTCTCGTTCCATGACCGGCCCGTGTCCACAGAGGAGAGGAAGGAGTAGTAGCGGCCGGCTCTAATCGAGTCGCATCGCACGAGTCACATGTGAGACAGCCAGAGCGCAGAGGCATGCAGGCTCTGTTGCTCAAACCCGATATTTATGCAGCGCGTGCTACCTTTCAAAGAAAACCGTAGCATGTCCTTGATTATTTAAGGCTTCTCCTCGTATTTTTAGCTAGCTCATAAAATATTTTCTTATATTTTAACATAAGATAAAGAAGAGGTACTCCGTATCTCTTAATCAATGATTAAGAGATGAGTAATCACGTACACGTACTTGATTATGTGAGTACGTATGTGTTAAGAGCTAGATTATTAAAAGAATTTTCTCTTAAAGTGCTTAGAGCCAGATACTAGCTCGTACAATCGGATAATGTTCAGTAATAAAACATACTGTATATATATCTGGTTAGTACATGGGTGTGAGGACAAGAGCAGATCGAAATGACAGAACGCATGTATGCATGTGCAGATGCCGCACTGGTCGACCACTGTATTTCCCCCGGTTGGTGAGTGGTGCCACGTACTACATACTGCCGGAACTTACTTTCTGCTCAACGACTACCCGACCGACCTCCATGGTCGACCATGCCATGTCACAAGGCGTTCCGATCCGTCCTACCGGGGCTCACGTACGATTCCTCTTAACTCTTGCCCTGGACTTTCTTTGGCTGTGAGCGAGCGAGCCTTGTCCAATGGCTGTGCTTTCTGGCCGATGGATACGACGTATGCGAGGTCAGATTTGCTGGAGGTCTTGGCCCAAGGGGGTTACGTTGCGTTACGCTGCGCCACAGGCGGACATGCCATGCCACTGTGCGCGTTCCCGATGCAGATACGTACAAGATCTCCAGCAAATGCCACTGGAGGAAGATCGAGCACTCCGGACTAGCAACGAAATCGGTCGGAAACAATAAAAAAATTTATTATTATTTTTTAGTTATATTTTTACTCGGAAACGATAATTTCAGAAACGATAGCGATAACGGAAAAGACGGTATATCGGAAACGAAAACGTTGAAAACTTTGTAGACTAATTTCAACAACTAACATTATTACGTATTTATATATCATTATGCATGTACATTTTTGATAAAAAATCAATGAAGCTATATAGGGTGGGGATTCATTTCTATTTGCGACAAAGAAAATTTTAGGCGAAATCGAAGGATAGCTGTGAATTTTGGGCCTCAATGATTTAACTGGACCGAATTCGGAATTCCAATGAAAAATTTCCGACTAAATCCGATCGATAGAGCTATTCGACGGTATAAATTCATTATTGTTTCCGTATCATTTTCCGACATCTACCATTTCTGCTTCATCGGAACGAAAAAAATGTCAGAAACGAAACTCGATCGATCGAGAATTTCCGTAATCGTTTTCATCCCTACGGACACCGACCGGTGGAAACCATGCTGCTGACTCGAGCCTCAGCCCGTCGACAGCCCATATAAACTGTAACGGAAAAAGTCTATTTTACGTCACTCACGTTTGGCAGAAGTTCGTTTTTGGTCCTCAACGTGAAAAACTAGGAATCTTGCATCCCTCAACTCTTTAAAACCATGCATTTTACGTCCCTCGGAGGTTTCAATGGCAGTTTCGCAGACGTGGCGGCGGTTTCGCTGACGTGGCACGCTGACATGACGGGCTTAAAATGACTGAAACTTTGAAAAATCATATAAAATCTAAAAAAATGATAAAATGATAAATCTAATTTTTTAGCTTCCTCGTGAGCATCTTTACATGTTTGATATTATTTTCTAGTCGAAATAAAATAGGCAAGAAAAGATGCCATAGAACTTGTAAAATACATAGTAAATATTTTAAAACAAATATAAAATAGTAAATATAATTCCTGTGTGCCTCCGGTGAGTGTGTACATCTTGTAGAGTAGTTTCTTCATATATTAGAAGTTTTTATACGGTAGAGTAAGATTATGTTTGTGCATATGTTAAATATAATCCTATTATACCATATAAAAACATATAATATGTAAAGAAAACAACTCTGATAGATGTACACACTCACCAGAGGTGCACAGGAGTTGTATTTACTATTTTATAATTTTTTTAAATATTTAATATGCATTTTACAAGTTCTATGGCATATTTTCTTGCCTATTTTATTTCGACTAGAAAATAATATCAAACATGTAAATAAATGACTCCACCGTGTAAAGATGCTCATGGGGAAGCTAAAAAAATTAGATTTATCGTTTTATCATTTTTTACGATTTTATATGATTTTTTAAAGTTTCAGCCATTTTAAGCACATCATGTCAGTGTGCCATGTCAGCGAAACCGCCGCCACGTCAGCGAAACTGTCGTCGAAACCGCTGAGGGACGTAAAATGCACGGTTTTAAAGAGTTGAGGGATGCAAGATTCCTGGTTTTTCACGTTGAGGACGAAAAACGAACTTCTGCCAAACGTGGGGGACGTAAAATAGACTTTTCCAACCGTAACACACCACACATACACACACGCCTCAGCTTACATTTTTGCTAGCTGGGCTTTGCCGTGTAAACACGCGCGCGCTGGTCGCTGTCGCTTACAACGGCCCAAGCCCAGCCTACATTCTTGCTAGCCCCACTTGTGTTTTGCTGCCGTGCACGCTTGTGTTTTGGGCCGTTTGATGCCAAACCAAATCCATCCTGCTCAGCACTGGTGCTACAGATATCTCTGAGTTTCATGTCTTTTGGTCCACAGATGAAGCTTGTCGTGTAAAAGAAAAAAAATGGGACTGACCCAAAAAAAATCGAAATCCCCTCTCCCTCGCAAACCCAAAACAGAATTCCCTAAGTCTCGGCGCTTAGGCGACTCGAGGGGAGTCTTGACGGTTAGAGTTTTTGGTCCCGGTGATCTCTTCCTTCTTTCTCGGATCTGATTGCGCCCTGCGATTTGATTCGGGAGTCCACGTCCGTTCCAAAGTGTTCAACATCAATTCTCCTTTCTGGAGCCAAACCAAGATCTGCTATAGCCTCGAGACCGGTTGGTGCTAGAGTTGCTCGAGTTGGGGGGCGGTGTACCTCTGCGGCCAGCAGTGGTGGTGATGGAGGGGGTTGAAGGAATGCTGGAGCGGCTGAAGCTATCGGCGGCGGAGAAGAAGGGCATCCGGGTTAATCAGGTGTGTCGCGCGCAGAACAAGGGTATGGAGCCGCAGGCAGTTGGCAAGGTCTTTGCGGAGAAGTTGGTGTATGCTGATGGCCTGGCGCAAGCCCTAGGGAGAATCTGGTGCCCGATCAAGGGTACCACCTGTAAGGATCTAGGGGAAAATCACTTCCTCTTCACGTTTCATCAAGCTGCAGGGAAACGGAGGGCGCTGGATGATGGGCCGTGGATGTTTGGGAGGGACTTGGTGGTGATGAGGGAGATGGATGAGTTAAAGGCAATTGAAGAGATGGAGTTTGTCTACATTCCCATCTGGGTACGTGTGATGAAACTGCCTGTTGGTTTGATGAATAAGGCGACGGGGGAAGCTATTGGGGCTGAGATCGGTACCTTCATGTCTATGGATGTTGATGAGGATGATACTGCCCTTGGAAGATATCTTCGGATTAAGGTACGGCTGGACATTCGGAAGCCATTGATGCGAGGTGTGACGGTTTGCGTGGGAGAGAAGGAGGAACCTCATTGGTGCCCGCTGGAGTATGAATTTCTCCCGGATTTCTGCTATACTTGTGGCATCATTGGCCATACAGATAGAATCTGTGAGACCGAAGTACCAGAGGGGGAAACACAACAGTTTAGCAAGAAGTTGAGGTGCATGCCGGACAGACGAAGGCTAGATGATGGTGTGGACCGTTTTGGTGCAGCGAGTTTCAGACCATCCTGGAGGTCGAGTGGAAGTGGAAGTAGGGGTAGCTCTGGTGGCTTTGCCAGTAGAAGTCTACCTGGTCGATCTGGTAGCGATGCACCGTCCTGGAGGAAGGGTGATGGGGCTGGAGGAAATGATGGTGCTGAGCCGGCAAAGGGGAGGGAGGAGGAGGACACCAATCCTTTGAAGAAGCAACTCCCGATGACAGCAGATGGAGGTTCTAAACGTGTCCTCTTTCTGAAGGATGGAGGCAGTGAGAAGGAGCAGAACAGCAGTACGCCTGTGCGGGAGGAAAACAAGGATGTGATTCAGGAACTGGAGAAGGATCATAGCGGGGGGGAGGTGCACGGGAACAGTGCCATGCAAGTGGATGTGGGTGCGAAGGAAGGCATGCATCGTGAAGAGAGCGCGATGGGGGGTGTACAGAAGAAGGGTATGATGGGGAGTACGTACAGAAGAATGGGAAGAGACATCCCTCGTTCGGGAGTTGAGGAACTGGATGTCACGCTTGGGAGTAAGCGCACCATCGAGGGTGCTCATGATGATGAGAAGAGTAGCAAGAGGGGTAAGGCCACTATTTCTACATCTGATGCGGGGCTGTCGGTACAGTCCTGCGAGAAGAAATGAAGATTGTAGCATGGAATTGCCGGGGATTGGGGAATGGCCCGGCAATTCGAGGCCTTCTGAATATTCGGAAGGAGGAGGACCCCGACATCTTGTTTCTCTCTGAAACTAAGATGACTCAAAGTAGGATTGAAGGCTTGAGGTGGAGATTGGGGCTGACAAATCTAGTGGTGAAGGATTGCATTGGGAAGAGTGGTGGTCTCGCAATCTTTTGGAGGAATGGTATCAATTTCCAATTGCGAGCAGTGTCTCGACTGTACATAGATGGCGAGGTGATGGAGCCAGATGGTTTCATTTGGCGATTTACGGGTTTTTATGGTGAGCCCAGTTCCGACAAGAGGGAGGTGTCGTGGAGAGCTCTCAGAACCCTAAATGCAACAAGGCGTAGGCCGTGGTTGTGCATGGGAGATTTCAATGAGATTCTGATGGCCTATGAGAAAGAAGGAGGTCTACCAAAGCCACAGGCACATATGGACAGATTTCGGGAGGCGCTGGAGGATTGTTCACTTGATGATCTGGGTTTTTCAGGAGATATGTTTACTTGGAGAAACAATAGTCATACCAGAGAACACTATATCCGCGAAAGACTGGACCGTGCTGTGGCTGATGTGGAGTGGTGTATGAGGTTCCCCAACTTCAGGGTTAGGAATGGTGATCCCAAGCATTCGGATCATAGGCCGGTGATTGTGACGCTAGAGGAGGAGGAGATAGTGGGTGGAGGAGACAGACAACCATGCTTTCGTTTTGAAGCAGGGTGGTTACAGGAGGAAAATTGTGAGGTGATTGTGGAGAATGCTTGGAAGCTATCCATGAATGCAAGAACAGGGAGTGTCACTGGTGCAGTGCATGATGTAAAAGCTGATCTCATAGACTGGAGTAAGAATGTGTTGGGCGATCTAGACAAAAGAATTAAATATGTGAAGAAGAAATTGGAGGATTGCAGGAGAGGAGGCATTACACGGGAGAATGTTGCTAGGGAAGAGATTCTCAAGTATAAGCTAGAGAAGCTGGAGCACCAGAAGGATTTATACTGGCGCCAAAGAGCTAAAGTACATTGGTTACAACATGGTGACCAGAACACTAAATTTTTCCATGAACATGCCTCGGAGAGAAGGAGAATGAATAAAATCAAGAGACTGGTGAAGGATGATGGGAGTGTGGTTGAGGAGAAGGAGGAGATCCACAATCTCGTAACTGACTGTTATAAAACTCTTTTTCAATCTCGTGCAGGACAACGCTATCAGGAACTCCTCCCGCAGGTTCCTGTGCGGGTTACTGAAGATATGAATGAATCTCTGATGGTGGATTATAGCAACGAAGAGATTAAGAAGGCTTTAGATGACATGGGAGATCTGAAAGCCCCGGGTCCCGACGGTATGCCTGCTCTTTTTTACAAGAAGTTTTGGGGGATAATAGGGGATGATATTATTCGCGAGGTTAAAGCATTGCTGAATGGGGGGGCCATGCCTGAGGGTTGGAATGAAACTGTTGTTGTGTTAATACCTAAAGTTCTGCACCCAGAAAGATTGAAGGATTTAAGGCCCATTAGCTTGTGCAATGTAGTTTACAAACTTGCCTCCAAAGTATTGTCAAACCGCCTGAAGTATATTCTCCCTGATATTGTTTCCAAGAACCAGAGCGCCTTTGTGCCGGGTCGGCTGATTTCAGATAATGTCCTGCTTGCCTATGAATTGACACATTTTATGCAAAATAAGAAAAGGGGGCTGGATGAGTACGCAGCTTTGAAGCTAGACATGAGCAAAGCATATGACCGGGTAGAGTGGGATTTCCTCAGGGAAATGATGCTGAAACTTGGTTTTCACCAAAATTGGGTGAATACTGTTATGAATCTAGTGACAACAGTCAGCTATCGGTTCAAGGTTAATGGTGACCTTACTGACATAATCATCCCGGAGCGAGGTTTAAGGCAGGGCGATCCGCTATCACCATATCTTTTTCTTCTATGTGCTGAAGCTTTCTCATGTCTTCTGACTGCATCTGAGGACAGGGGGGATATGCAGGGTGTTCGGATATGCCCAGAAGCACCGAGTATCAATCATCTTTTGTTTGCAGATGATTCCTTGCTACTCTTCAAAATTGATAATCAGAGTACAAGCCATTTGCAACATATCCTTTCATTGTATGAGGATTGCTCGGGTCAGGTTATAAACAAGGAGAAGTGCTCCATAATGATCAGCGCTAATACCAGAGAGGAGGTGAAGGCAGCGGTGATGCAATCTCTGGACATAGGGGCGGAAGCTAGAAATGAGAAGTACTTAGGCCTCCCTATTTATATGGGAAAATCAAAGGTCCAGACTTTCAACTACATAAAGGACAGGATCTGGAAACGGATACAAGGCTGGAAGGAGAAACTTCTGTCCAAAGCCGGGAAGGACATTCTCATTAAGGCAGTTGCCCAATCCATTCCCACCTATGCGATGTCGTGTTTTGATTTGACAAAAACTCTATGTGATGACATTGGTATGATGATTGCTAGATTCTGGTGGGCGCAGCAAGATAATGAGCACAAGCTCCATTGGATTTCATGGGAGAGAATGTGCAGCAGGAAGGCAAAAGGTGGCCTCGGTTACAGGGATCTCCATCTGTTTAATCTTGCAATGCTGGCTCGGCAGGGTTGGCGCCTGCTGTTGGAGCCGGAATCATTATGTGCAAGGGTCCTGAGGGCCAAATACTATCCTGATGGGCATCTATTGAAGTGTGAAGAGAAACCGGGCATTTCATATTCTTGGAGAAGTATTGTGCGTGGCCTTAAGGCGATCAAGCTAGGAATGATATGGAGGGTTGGGGATGGCACCATGATTAATATTTGGGAGGATCCATGGCTACCAAGAGGCTCTACACGGCGTCCGTGCACACCAAAAGGAGCTACAATCCTCACAAAGGTCTCTGACCTCATTGATCCCTACACGGGCAACTGGGATAAGGAACTGGTCGAGGATATTTTTTGGGAGGAAGACAAGAGGCTTATTCTGGCCATTCCCATCAAGTTTGGTGAGGAGGATAAGCCGGCTTGGCATTATGACAACAAGGGCATTTTTTCAGTAAAGTCAGCCTATCATGTTTTGGAAGATAACCGGGAGCACGAGCAAGACAGACAGAGGGGTGAGTCAAGTTCTTCCTTGGCTACGGCTGACTGTAAACTTTGGAAGAATTTGTGGAATTTCAAGTGTCAACCGAAAGTAAAACAGTTTTTGTGGCGCTTTGCTCATAATAGTCTGGCACTTCAACTGAATATTAAACGTAGAGGAGTTAAGGACGTAGATACTAAATGCCCGGTATGCCATCGTCTCGATGAAGATGGAGGACACTGCTTCCTAAAGTGCAAATTCGTGAAGCAATGCTGGCAGGCTCTCAAGCTTGAAAGTGTGCGCAGATGCTTCCTATCTATGGAATCCCCGCGAGATATAGTGCAGCACATCCTCACTCTGAAGGAGAAAGAAAAGGTTCTGATATCATGTTTTCTTTGGTCGTGGTGGGATGCAAGGAACAAAGCCAATGCAGGGGAGGGTCTCCCGGCGATTGCTGATGTGCAGCGTAAGACATTGCAGGCAGCTTGTAGCTGTAAGACACAGCAAGAGACGATTGCTCAGCATGCCTCTGCTCCTATGTCGAAGCAACAGAGATGGAGCCCCCCGCCTCCAGAGGTGCTGAAGATTAACACTGATGCAGCTTTCTGTGAGCAACAGAAGAGTGGAGCGTGGGGTTTTGTCATCAGAGACTGCGAGGGGCATGGGGTTCTGGCAGGTTCAGGCAACATACCAGCTGTGCAAGATGCGCTAACAGCAGAGGCCAAAGCATGTCTTCAAGCGTTACATGCAGCAATGGCTGCCGGCATATCACAAGTGCTGCTTGAAACAGATTCTGCTAATCTGGTTGTTGCCCTGAAGTCTCCTTCCTTTGATCTAGCGCCTGGAGGAGTAGTATTCCGGGAGATTCGTAGCTGTTTAGCTTTGCATTTTAACCTACATGGTATTGTTTTTGTACACCGTTCTAGTAACCAGTGTGCGCATGAGCTAGCTCATTCAGGCTTAGCTCGGGACCCGGACTGTCCAATGATTTGGATTGATCCCCTCCCTAGTCTTGTAACTTCCTTGGTGGTGCGTGACGTTATCGTGCCATCTGGTGTTGAATGAATGAGAAGGCTTGTTTTCAAAAAAAAAAAAAAATGGGACTGTCACCGTACCTCCAGGCCTTGTCTGCCTAATAAACTTGGAAAACAGCTTTAGCCTCTGGCCGCTGCATCTTCGTTAATGGGAGCTGGGAATGGGTGGTGGCCGATTGAAGAAAACAATGGGGATGGCTGCACCACTGAAAATAGGAGTGCCATGAGCAAATATGTGCGTGTACCATGCGGCACTATGTGAAGACGAGGAATTAGTAGTAACTGGGGCAGATTGTCATTGATAACCAACATCTCGTCCGTTATCAGAAATATTTTCCCATCATTGCGTCTGTTCTCAGAGATAGGTTACCACTTACCAATGACATGTCCAATAAGGCACAACACCCGGTACCTATATGACCATCAGAAGAACCCACTGAAATTACTTTTTCTCACGCAATCAGACCATTGCAATCTAGCTGGCGACCACGGGAATTATACATGGTGAGAGCTTCTCTGCTTACTCACATTGCGATCCTCACAACGAGTAGCTACTATATTTTTTTAGATAATGGAAATTTTATAAATATCCGGCCTTGACCAAGATGGCTACAGCCCAAACTGTTACATCAAGAACAAAAAAAAAGGAGAATCTGACAGGAAAATTACATCCCATCAAGGGGTTCAAGTAGTCCTACGCGACAAACCAGCTTGTTCCGCGGTGTCAACTCTTCAAGAATACGACATTGTGCGTTCTTTCAGTTAATTTTTGCTTACAGGTATAGCATTGTATCACCCAATATGACCATATGTGATACGGGCACGACGATACACAGCGATGAACAACTTTGAAAAACAACACTGTGTGTGTGTGTTAGCACAGATCAAATTATCGAAATGTCGGATACGGGTACCGGTATGTTAATTAGAGAAGTATCGGTGATACTACCTGTAGGCAAAAAAGTTTAGCACGTGTCCTGAAGCGTCAGTCAGTCGTCGTATGCGCAGACAGGTATACGCTAGCTCAATCCGGAATTCGGCCGGCCGGTAGTTGAAATGCTCCAGATTAAAGAAGCCTTGCCCACTCCTGTGAAACTCGCTTTAATTTGCCGTAAGATTCTCCAATCCGATCCGTATTTGGCTGATGCCCCTTTTCTATATGGCGGGTTGTGGGCGGTGACCATCCTCTGCAGCTTTTCTGCACCAAACAGTCCCTGCCCCTTCTGCTTGCTCTTCAGCTTTAGACTACTACTGGAAGGAGCTGCACAGGCTGATGCAGAGCCTGTAAAGCCTAGCATCGAGGCCTCTAAAGCCACAAAAGCCCCATTGCCTTTCTGCACACTATGGGCTCGGGCTCCATGTCACTGTGCTCGATCTCTTATTGAGTTGTCCACTTAATTATGTAGAAAGGACCACTTATTGGCGTCTGGCTAGGCTTAAGTACAAGAACTGTCGTCGTGCGTATATATATAATTTGCAGTGTCTAGCTCGAGTTTGTTGTGTTGTGCTGCAGTGTTGGTTGGGGCGTTAGGTGTGTAGTATATTATATAGATGAAACAATTCTTCTGCACTACTATGATTGCAAGCTGCTCCGCTAGGACGATCTCAAGCTGCTGATCCTTTTCTCTTTGAAGCCAACGATTGCAAACTTTTTGTTGGATGCTGATGCAGATGCGTCCATGTCCATCTCCAGAAAGCCCATGCGGATAACAAAACTGTCCTTTCTTAACGAATATACTAATTAGGCACTGATTAGTTTAGGGATGTTTATGTACTCATCTTCAGAGAGGAAGACAAAACAAAATTGGGCCATTGGAACGTACCTTTCCCTTTGTGCCTGCGGTAGGCATTTTTGTTCATTTTCGTTTACAAGGTAGTAGGGTGCATAGTTCAGACATTAGGTTCCTCAAAATATAGTTGAAGCCAATTATCCATCAAAGTTGTATACACTAGTTTTTGTCACCCACCTGCTATGGAACAGAGATATTTTCTCACCATGAACAAAATAGAGCAGCACCAGAACTTACCTTCCTTTATGAAAAGGAAAACTTATCACTCCTGTCCGGAGCACTTGCAGAACACTATCTGACGGCAAGAAGACCGACGGCAACTCTGCAAGTCATCCAGCCTTGATCCTTCTTCATATTCCAGACAGGAATGTGCTGAAAACACGCGCGCAAAGCCGCCAATGGATCTCCTTTTACGCCGCGCGCATCGGCGAGAATTGGACCATACGCCCCGCGAATGTCAAGTCACCCACGCGTGCTTTGCTTACAGTGGCAAAAGCGCAGAAGCGCACAGTGAGATGAGGACTGAGACACATGGTCCTGCATGCCCACGGCCTACATATGCTGCGCATGATCTCAAGAATCAAGATTCTGAACTTGGACACCAATAATGCAGCTACAGGCTCATGGAGGCTTCGTTGTCTCGGACTTTTTGAGGCCACGCAGGTTGCAGATAAGATATGGTTTCCAAAGATCTTGCGCCAGAGTCCAGGGATCCCGGGCGCCCTCCTGCGCAGGTTAGTTGATCTATCTCTGGATAGTGCAAATGGAATGTTACTTGTTGTCGTTGTCAGAGCTGGCCTCAGAGGTCAGATGGAGTGTTCCTGGTGATGTTGTCAGATAGAGTTCTCACTTGTACTGTTGTACTTGTATTGCAATGACAAAGAGATGTAGGAGTATGGGCATGTTTGGATAAGTTTGAAATCGCCACTTTGCAATGATATAGACGACAGTTAATTCAGTATTATATTTGCTTTTTGTTCAAACGATTAGTTACAGGTTCTTTTTCCCGTATATAATTTCGTGGCCTAGATATTTGTTTGAGAAACATTCAGTCATGTCATCTATAACAGAGAAATTAAAATAAAATGTAATTTACTTTAGCCCCCGTTTGGAAGTAGATATTGGGGGCTACGATTTGGCATTGGCATTGAGTATGCTCAAATTCAGGCGTTTGGATGTTCTGAGCATTGACAGACGGAATCAGAAGCGAATGTCGTGGGGGTATTCGCCCCGTTCAGTGAGTCCCCCTCCAATTCAGAGGCCTCCGGCTCCGTATTGCTCTGAATTGGATCTCCCCGCGTACCGCTTCGCATCCGCCTTCTGCACTGCCTCGCCCCCGCCGCCACACGAGGAAGCTCCGCCGGCCGCGCCGCCTTGTCCCAGCCGTCGGGCGGGGGAGCTCCAGCTGCCGCACCGCCTCGACCCCGCCACCGCACAGGGGAGCTCCGCCGCCTCGCGCTGCAGCCATGAAGCCGGGGATTCCCCATGGTCTACGCCTCGGCCATCGTGGAGCAGGCAGGTTGCGTCGGCCGCGACCCGGAGCAGGGGAGCTCCACCGCTGCGTCTTGCCCGCCGCCGGCCGTGGAACACGCGAGCTGCGCCGGCTGCACCCGGAGCAAGGGAGCTCCACCGGCTGCGCCCTAGCCGCTGCCGGCCGTGAGCTCCGCCGCACGCCCGACCTCGAAGCATGGGGACTCCACCGGTGTCGCCCTGGCCCCGATGGCGTGCCGTGGAGCTCCACCGGCCGCGCCATGACCCCAGCGCGGGCTCCGCCATGGTGTTGGTGACCTCGCCCAGCTTCGACGGCAGTTGGGGAATGGATGGGACGAGGGATGAGAAGTCGGACGGCGCAATGGGGAAGAAGTGGAGAACTGAAGAAGATAAGATGCATCATTTTTTTGCAAAAAGGTCCTCATAAAACAATGTAACTTTTCAGTATATTTTTGTGTCTAGGCCTTTTTACCAAAAGCCCCTGAAACTTGAGAGTATTTATAGAAAAAATTATATGTAATCAGTTTTAGGTATGCTGCTGGAGAAGAACACAAAAATTTTCCTCATTTTTATCATATTATTGTAGTTTCTTCTATTATTATTTTTTAATATTATCATATTTTTTGTGTAAAGTAATATATATAACATTCCAATAATTATGAAAGTTGTGAAATATAGACTGTAGTATACGTACACCATTGTAGACAACCCACATTACAATCCACGTTTGTACATCCAAACATGAATTGGAATTTGTTCTTTTCTTTGATTCCAACTATCAACTACTTGCACATCCAAACAATGGCATTGGTATTTGAGGTCATTTCCAATTTCCCTTTAGCATTGGTATTGTAGGTCAATTCAATGCCATAGCTTCAATACCTACATCCAAACGAAGCCTTAAGGTCTATTGATGGTGGCACATTGATGGTGGTCTTAGTCTTCGGAGTCATAGCCATTAGGGTGCTTGCTTTCTCTCTCTTTTTTCCTTCTCTTTCGTGTAAGGTTGAATGCCACCCAAACATAGGCCGGAGAATTTTGAATCCAGCTGTATCATCTTGATGTAATATTTTTTAAGTTAATAAATTTCTTCCCATTTCGAAAAAATCAACATTCAACACCATCTCTATCTAATTACAAGTCTTCAGAGTCTTGTGGGCAAATCAATGGCATAAACACCCGGCTTGGACACCCTTTTTCTTGAAAAGTAGGGTTGGACGTGTACCTTGCTAGAGTTCAACGCAACAACGTGTGTACCAGCCAGAAGCCGAACCGATTCAGAAAAATGCAGACGCTGGTCATCTCAGCAATTTGGGCCTTCAATGCTAAATTTCACTGCAAATTTAACCAGATCGACTATTACTGAAACAGTAGTACTGAACAAATTATTTCACCTCACCGAAAGGCGATCATCTCGGAACTGTATTACATGATCAATGATCAAGCCATAAATAAACTTCACCAAATGGCGTACGCAAACAAGCTTGCGGGTCGTGGATATATATAAAGTGACAGCATGCCCTGTTCGATAGATCACTTTTTAAGATAGTAGTACGATACAGTACAAAGCAGTTTAAAACTGACATGTTGCCACATAGGAGAGTACTTATAGAATAATAAATCAAATTAATGGAGTCCAGCACAAGCTGATCGCCGTAGTTTTATAGTTTTTTTTCCTGTTGTTTTCTAGTGGGCATTGCATTACAACCCAGAGACATGGTGATCCAACATTTGATTTTGATTGAAACAGAAGGCATTAGCAGCTCATCTAGATACCTTTATTGTACCCTGCCTGCAACAAGAATCAGATGGCAGATTGACAGGTTAAAAGGTTTCTTTAGCATTTACCAATTTGCAGTTATATACAATTGTACATAGTGCAATTTGATTGCACACACCTTATTGTTGGAGTAATATATATTAGCATAAGCAGGACGTGCACACGCGTTTGTAATCTTAAGGTAATTTTATATATACTAGGTAATAAGATAATAAATCTTAAGGTAATCGAGTTAATTATTGTACATAACTAGTTAGGCAGTGAATTGGATATGGAGGATTACCAACGTGGTGCAATATAATTGGCCATTCACACATGCATTTTCAAAACGACACTGCCTGTAAGATCAGTCCAACCCGATCCTGTGGACCACCACTACTCGCGTAAAATTTGATGTGCAATTCTTATCCCAAATGTGGGTTTGGGCATCAGCAAAGAGAAAAGAAATGAAGACACATATGGATTATTGACAAAACTTTTTGGGGCTTTTAATCATCGTTATTGTTATTCTAAAAAAATATTGTTCGCATAAGTAGAGCTAAACAAGATCAAAACTTAACTGCGCATGTATTATATATAAGGAAAGAAATACAGGCACTAATAGATATTGATCGAATTTGGTTGTATATATATATATGAATCAGTAATTTAATATCGAATAGTAAATGCAAAATACACGCATGTGCTGCTAATGCTATCTGGCTTTTTGCAGCAATGAAAATGGATGTCGTTGTTTGCCAAGCCAACTAGCCCAATGCAACTAACAAAATCCAAAGAAATGTTGGGTCGGTTTCTACCAGGGAGAAAGGGCTTGAAGCAGCTAGCTAGCTAGCAGAGAGTTAGGATTTAGGATCCATCATGCTGGCTAGGTAGCTAGCCTCAGCCCTAGTAGAGTGGACCAAAAGAAAACTGAGGAAAAAGCGCGAGGTAAAGGTGGTAAACGAGGCAAAAGTGAGGGAAAAGCAAGCAAGAAGGAACGAAAACAATGACCTCCATATAACTTGGACATGCTAAGCTTGAACAGCTGGAAGCTGAGCTCGAAGCAAATCTCAGCTTGTTGGCGGATGCAAAGCGCGTGCTCCATCATTTCAGAAGCCGGGGAAAATGCACGTACACATCTGCGCGCATGCAGGAGGCGCACAGAAAGACAATATATGCCACTGATCAAGACGAACTTGTTCAGTAATTGAGCCAGAATGAATGAAGCAGGATAATTGATGCGTGCAAATTGCAGCTTGGCAACACACGGAAGAACGAGAAGAAGATCGAACACCGATATGCATGAGATAACTATTGCTCTCTACTACACAAACCGAGCAGATCGAAGCTGAGCACGACTGCTCAGCAGGACTGTCTCTCAAGATCGATCCATCATCGACTCACTCTTGAAGTCAATAGTGGGAACTATTTGCAGAGAGGCGGAAAGCAATGGGACAGGCACGCGAGCATGCTGTGTATGTGTGAGAGAAGACGCGAGCGAGTAGTGCAGGGAGTTGGCGGCGCAGTGGGGGTGTATAGTAGTAGTTGTATATATATAATATAATCTATTGATGAGGCCGGCTGCCGGAGGGGGGCAGGCGTAGGTGGTGGGCTACGCGGTAGTGGTCGTGCATTGGCAGCGACGTCAGACGCCGGCCGCGCTTTTGTGGACTCCCGGTTGACCTCGCCACCACCGGGCGCCTCCGCGTTCCGGCCCCCCCTCGCACCGCGCGTACGTGCGTGCACCGAACCGTCCACCCACTGCGCTGCGCCCCCCGCCGCGCTACTACTTTGCGGCGCGGCGGCGGCAGGCGCTGTATCACGCTGCGGGCCGGCCGGCCGGCATGCAGCAGCTCACGGTCGCGGCCGCGCTCGATCTCTGCTATGTGCGCGTGCGTGGGCGGTGGTGAGTGCGACGGCCTCGATGCATGGATGGAGAGCCCCCCGGCGGCCTGCGTAGCGTAGAACACGGATGGATGGATGTGGACGCGGATGATGGGGTCGGCCGCGCATCCGAGCTAGTGGCGCTGCGAGGTTGGGGCGTCGTCCGGGGCTTCCGAGAGTGCTCGCAGCATCTACTACGTACAACGCCTAGCTATATACCTACGACGACCCAGTCAGTGGTCGGCGTGGTGCTGGACGTGCCAAGATTCTCGCTAGCTAGCTCGCATTGGTTTTGTACTTTTGTTATTGGCGCGCATTAATTGTCTACGTACGTACTTCTGGAAGTTACTAGAACTTAAACTTACCATACATGCATATGAAGCACATTGTTTAGAAATGGCAACTGGCAGCAAGCAAAGCCTATGATGCACCAGCATCTGGATGAGGCATATGCATGTCTTGTCGCATCTGGCTTTGTCGGCCGCTCATGTTGCTGCTACCCATATAGAGCCCTGGGCATACCGGCCACGGCCACACCTCTACTTGTGTACACGTAGCCACCCGAGTTTTGGTGGGGAGTATGTAGAATCAACTTCCTAGAGCTAGCTAGCTAGTTACCTCTGCATAAACGCAAGCTCTATTACTTGGTGTGTAAAACTACTAACTTTTTTACACACTTTAATTCTCCTGCTAAATTTAAGTGTGTAAAACTACTAACTTTTTTGTTGAAAGCTACTAACTGCTGGTACGCCAAACAGAGATAGGGGCACACGTACATATCGTGCCGGGTTCCATGATGAGACATTATCACAAAGGAAACTAACTTAGTACTCCCTCCGTTCTGAAAAAACTGACGTTTAGGACAGCGACACGGTCTCCTAAACACAACTTTGACCTCTTGTTATTATAAAAATATTTATCAAAGAGTGATATATGTATACTTTTATGAAAGTATTTTTCAAGACAAATCTATTCATATAGTTTTCACATTTGCAAACTCAACAACTTAAAAGTTATTGATGATTTATATTCCCAATGTTTGACCCAAACCTTATCCTAAACGTCAGTTTTTTCAGAACGAAGGGAGTACGGTTGATGAACTAGCTAGCGTCAACACAAAAGGTTAACTGTACACTTGAGAATTAATTAGTTGCAAGTTGATGAACTGTCACACAAAAAAGAAACGCTGTACTGTTTCTAAATTAGTTGCCTCCAACAAAAACCGGGGTATAATATATAGTCCATTTTACCCCCACATTCAATCGATTGTTACAGACAAGTCGGTCCTCATGAGTGCTTGAAAAAACCCTTCTTATTAGTGAGAGCCGACACTCCTTCCCATCAAGACATTCTTATGATTTGAGGTATTTTTGAAACGAATTATGATTTGAGGTATGTATCAAAATCTCTTTCATTTTGACCACCAATAATATAGAAACGTTGATCAACATATATATAAGAGGTAAGTAAATGATTTTTTTTCGAGAAGCGATAAATGCTCTTTTTCTAAGAGGGAGGGGGAGCATTCCACGCATCTATGGGCTGTGTTTAGGCCTTGTTTAGTTCCGGATCGCGGATGACCGGAATTGGGACTGGCGCACCCAGGAGCAATAAATGCGTCACTGTAGCATTTCGTTTGTATGTGTGAAAAATTATCCAAAAATTTATTAATTATGCTCAAAATGTTCGTCTCGCAGAGTACAACAAAACCGTGCAATTAGTTTTTGATTTTATCTACATTTAGTACTCCATGCATGCTATGATATTTTGATGTGATGAGAATCTTTTTTCTGCATAGTGAACTTTAGGGTAGAATTTGGGATCTAAACAAGGCCTTAGTACCTCCCAACTTCCCAAACTTTTCATCACATCGAAACATTAAATATAGAAAATGACGTATGCATGAAGCATTAAATGTAGGTAAATAAAAAAATTAATTGCATAGTTTTGATGTATACAACGAGACGAATCTTTTGAGCCTAGTTAGGTCATGGTAGGACAACAATTATCACAAACAAACGAAAAGTGCTACAGTGCGCTATAGTGTCCGATGATACCCTTTTACAGCATGTTCGGCTGGCTGGTGCTGGTTTGTGCTGAGAGAAAAATACTGCTGGCGGACTGGTGGCCGGTGGCTGGTATTGGTTTATGCAGAGAGAAAAATACTGCTGACTGGCTGCTGATAAGCCAAGCGAAAACCCGGTACTGGCGTTACTGTTCCGTGGCCAACTCTAAGTCATCCGATCCCCAGCGTACGTCCTTGACCTACCCTGCCTTTTTCGTCGGCCTAATTGGACGGAGACTGCTCGTACGTGCACACACACGTACTATACACCACACCCTCTCATCAGCGCTATAGTACATACTCTAGCTAGAGCTCCGATTACCAGACGATCGATCCGAGCCAGACAATTGTGAAGCAATCATGCCTCCTTCCGATCCTTTGCCGTTAGCTGCATCTCCTGGTGCTCATCTGATTTCGCCAGCTATTACTCATCATCATATCTCATTCTCATCTCCCTCTGCCACGCGCCCACAGGAACACTAGCTAAAACCTCCGCTTTGCACGCGACTTTTTTCGCTGCAGGACGAGAAGAGAGAACAGCACGTCATGGCATGCTGGTTGGACAGGTACTACTCGGCTCGTGTGGTTGGTTAGATGCAATTCGTTGTTCTTGGCCCATCTCCACAATGGACAACAGCCACTACATATAGTAGTGTCGATCTCTCTCCACACCTTTTAGTCCCTGCTCCTTCATTCCTAATCCTAACTGCTAGTAGTAGTAAAAACAAGGCTGTGCTTCAACGACACAGTTTATTTACTGTTAATCCCGTGTTGTGCGTTGCGTACGGCATCATATATTAGGCCAGAAAGTTATGTGGCAAGCAAGCATTGCAACAGGGCAGGGCCCCCTGGTGATGGAGAGGAGTTTGTGGTCTTGCACCTTTAATTTGTGCTTGTTTTTCTGCCTCTCATTCAATGGCAGCTTTATCGTACGCGCCTTTTATTCGACTTTGAGCGAGCTAGCTCATCATCATGCACGTATCCGTCCGGCCATTATCTCTAGCTGCTTGCATTAATTGACGCAATTTGGTGTCCATATATGTATTTTCTCCACCTGCTTCACTGCGTAATGTGGTGTTGGTGTGGATTACTAAAAAAATGTTTTGCTTCTTCTGACGTCCTTTGCACTATCAAGCAAGACGTCAAGGAGATGCCATGGGAGAGGCAAATATTAGGAGTAGCATGCATGTTTCTCTCTTGGTGCTAAGCACGCGGAGGCAGTAGAACTAAGGTGAACTGATGTGAGCAGATCATAATGAAAATGAAACTTCTGTTTTTCTTGAAGCCGGAACAGATATTGCTCTTTTTTCCTAAAATGGAGCTTTTTTTGTCTGAATACTTTCGGATTTAGGCATTTTTTTTCTAGTGAGTCCTAGTAATAAAGCTCCTAGATGCTTTTTTTTAATGAGTCCCTCCATAACAAGACATGAAGACTTCTTTTAAATGGTATGGAAATGTTATTTTACACAATAAATTCCGTTATATTTGCATTGCAGAATATGTCAGAACTTAAAAAAAGGGGAGGAAAAGACAATATTTCAAGCTAGGTAATGTTTATGTCAAGTGAAACTTGCACACAGCAAGAGATTATTGCTACAGAAACATGCGAATAATACAGCATCATCCTAGGCACGGTAAAGAAAACACACACACACCAGCCATGCATGTGCGGCAAGTGTCCAATATGCATGGCACCAAGCATTGTATTCTAGCTACACACTGTATATATTCCGGTAATTCTCACACAAATCACTTGTTACTATTACATTTCCTTCTCTTTTTTCTATATATACATTAGTAAAGTAATCACGCTTTTAAACCTCCTTTTTTATCTGCACTAATCTTACTTGTTTCTTTCACTCTGTCATCGTCTCCTTCCTCTAAACACTACAGTCTGTAGTAGGCAGCAGCTGCAGGATGTACGTACGACGCCGGCCTGTCGATCGATCGATGGATCTATGCCCGGCCAGTTAGTTAACTAGTAGCATTTCAGGCTGCTGCTGTCTGTGTAGTTCCCGGGCGCGCCTTCCATGAGGCACGCCACCGGCGGCACCGTGGGCGTGGCGGCGTTCCCATAGACGTTCCAGCAGAAGGGGTTGTCCACCGTCTCGCCGGAGGCCGGGAGCAGCTCGACGTCGGAGAGCGTGATGTTGGTGCACGGCACGGCGTCGCTGCACCCAAAGTGTATCGGCGCGCTGCGCGGGTCGTAGGTTCCCCTGATCCCGGCGTAGGAGACGCCGGAGACGAAGACGGCGGTGGTGGCGTTCTCGCAGACCTTGGAGAGGCAGTAGAACTGGTCGATGATGATGGGGTTGCGCACGGCGTCCATGCGCACGTTCTCGAACGACACGGAGGACACGGAGCCGGAGCCGCCCTGCCACGTCTTGATCCGGACCCCGTTGTCGGAGCGGCGGATCACGGCGTTGCGCACGGTGACGTTGGCGACGCAGGCGCGGGTGCCCTGCTTGCCCAGGCTCCCGATGCTGATGCCGTGGCCCAGCGCGCAGGTGACGTTCTCGATGTGCACGTTGAGGGTGCCGGCGCCGATGGAGACGCAGTCGTCGCCGTTGGAGACGGCGGTGTCGGCGATGAGCACGTCCTGGGTGTTCTCGACGTGGATGCCGTCCGTGTTGGGGCTCCCCTGAGGGGAGCTGATGGAGAGGCCGCTCACGAGCACGCCGCGGCAGCTGTCGAAGCGGAAGTGGAACTCGGGGCTGTTCTGCACCTTGAGGCCCTGCACCGTCACGTTGTTGCTCGTGAAGAACCGGAGCGCCTGATAGGATGGAACATCATCATTCAGAGATGGATGCGTCGATCGATCAGCGTCAGTCATTGTTTGAGTGGCGGTTGATGCGGTTAGAGAGAGCTAGTGGGTGGTTTAATTAGGCCGCTTACCACCGGGCTGTCGCAGGATCCTCCGTGGCCGCTGGATCCGCCCTGGCCCTTGTGCGTCTTGCAGGGGAGCTCCCACCACTTCTGGCCCTTGCCGTCGATGAGTCCGGCGCCGCGCAGCGTCGTGCCGTGGGCGTTGTAGAAGACGAGCCAGTTGCGCTTGTTGTTGGCCGGCCACCGGTCGGGGTCGCTCGGTGCCACGATCGTGCCGTCCAGCTGCACGCACACGCACGCCATTGTTTTGGAATTTGGGATCACCAACAATTCCAATAGAAATAAATTCAAGAGGAAGCCTAGCTGCATTTTCATTTAATCTTTCACGGCGCCACGGCGGCGCGGGTAGCCGGGTACGGTACCTGGATCGTGACGGTGCCCTGGCAGGGCCCGGTGAAGACGGTGGTGTGCACGAGGAACGAGTACCCGGCGGCGGCGAGCACGACGCCGTCGCCGTCGTCCTGGCACGCGGTGTCCCACGCCGTCTTGATGGCGTCCGTGTCGTCCGCCACGCCGTCCCCGACGGCGCCGAAGTCCTTGACGACGTCGTACACGGCCGCAGCCGCGCCGGGCGCCGGCGCCGGCGCGTCACTGGGCGTCGGGTACGACGACCCACCGCCCGACGACGGCGGCGGGGCCGGGGGCGAGACGGGATGCGTGTGCCGCCTGGAGCTCGCCGGGCCCGGGGCGTGGGAGGAAGCCGGCGGGTGCGCGGGGTTGCGCCTGATGTGCTTGGTGTGGCGGTGGTGGCGGCCCTGAGCGCCGCCGCAGAGGCAGCCCGAGGCGACGGCCAGCGCGAGGAGCAGCGCAATGGCGGTCCTGGCGGCGGCCTCCATTATACTATTATGAGCGCAGCAGCAGCCGGTGGGATCGATCGATTATTAGCTGATGAACTTAGTAATCCTGGACCTCGCAGTAGTTGTAACTGAGAGGAGGCCGGGATTATCGCGCGGTGAAGGGAATGGTGGTGAAGCTTGGATCACCGGGCGGGCGCGCTTATATACACGCGCGCAGGCGTGCTACGGCGTGCGCGGTCGCTGTCGCGGGGATCCAGCAAGCTACTATAGCTATAGCTAGCTGGCTAGCTAGGACACAAGCAATCAAGCTAGACACCGCTGGAGGCGAGGCGAGGCAGTTAGCGGCGGCAGTGGTTGTTGGGTTGGAGACGGTGGCGAGCGGGAGCGCGCGGATTTATAGGTGGCGCGCGCGAACGCGAAGCGAACAGGAGGCGCCGTGCGCAGGAACAGGAAGAGGGAGCGGGCGGTGGTGGCGGTGGTGGTGGGAGGTGCAGGGCGGTAGTGGAGGCCTCATCAGAGGCTTGTTATGTGGCTGCTCTGCTCTTGGCCACCCGCGCCGAATGAAGGCCGGCCCGGTTTTTCTAATGGCGGCGACCGACCGCGCGCGCCTTTGCCTCCGAGCGTGCGCGCGCTGGTGCACGGGCGACGCCGAGCATGCACGCACGGGCCGGAGAGATATCCAGGAAAGATTTGCCAAAAGAGGAACTAAAGCTCCATTCTGATGGAGTACGTGGTCGCCGGCCGGGCTATGCGTCACTCATGGGCGACCAGCCTGCACTAGCGTCTGTTTCATCGTTTTCGCTAGCGCTCTCGTTTTCGCTAGCTCTCTCTCTCTCTCTCTGTCGCTCGCTCTCTCGGCGTGTATAGCTGCGTCTGCGTACGCCTACGCGTGTTTTCGGAGCCATCGCTTTTTCGATAGATGAACAAGATCGAACAATGCGAGTTGGGGACCCAGATCTTCCTTGTTCCGGCCGGGCATGCACGCACGCACTGCATTATTGCCCCATCGGTGAAAGAAATTGGTCTGCGAGCTGAGAGAGAATCGAAGTCGATCGGCATGGACCGTACCACGCGGCGTGATTGGCCGAGCTCGATCCGTGCGTGTGCACTAGCTCGATCTCGTCGTGGTCGTACATTGCTGCTGCTGCTGCTGAGGCGAGAGAGTGCACGGGTGAGGTGAGCAATCCTGATAGCGCCACCACTGCACTAACTAGCTAGCTACGTCGTCGTCTCCGGTAAAGTTACTACTCACTAGGTGGCGCTGCTTTGAATATATATCTATATCTATATATACCATATTTATATATATACATATCGGTCGAAGTAGATTAACCCGATCGAGCTCTAGGGGCGGTGGCGATAGATCATAGATGGACCGCCATTGCGGCACGACGGATGCAGGAAAGCTTGCACGGCCGAGTACGTCGTGCGCGTGTGTTTTTTGATTGCGGTAAATTTGACGGCCACAAGATTTGGTGGTGCTCGAGTGGTCCATTTGGCGCCTAAACAAGTGCATTAGCGGCGGCAGCATACTACTTCGCCATTGATGTGGTATTGCCACTCAGGCTCAGGGTTGCATTGAGCATTGACAGGTCGGTAGTAGAGGGGGAGTACTCTAGTACCTACCAAAAGATGCACTACTGCCAGTAGGTCGAGTAGTAGAACGTAGCATTCTAGCACAGCATATATAACAGCGTTGGTTGGAGATTAGCTTTGAGGCGCGCAGCAGTCGGTTACGGAAACAAGGAACTCGACCGATGCGTGTATAGAAGTACAAGACAGAAATTCTCTTGGCAAGATGTTATGTGTCACCCTCACAAAATTTGAGTGCCAACTACTGGTCTTGGACGATTGGCTTCGTAGCAAGAAAACCTGAAATTTTTAGCGATGCCATATTTGGTTGGAAGGAGTGCGTGCATTCTTCAGCTATATATGGCAGTGTCAATGTGTCATCATCATTCTGAAAGTTGATGAGCAGACAGAGAGAAGCCACAATGAAGCAAAAACCATGAATTACAGACAGAGAAACCTACCAAAAGATGCACTACTGCCACTAGAGTAGTAGAATGTAGCATTCTAGCATACCATGATAGCGTTGGTTGGAGATTAGTTTTTGAGGCGCGCAACAGTCGGTTCCGCTGTTGTTTTCCTAGTCTGATATTGGAGAAACCATGCATTTGCCGTTTTGCCGCTCGGGCCATCATCTCTTTGTGCCTGACCGAGCAGCAATCGTTGTACAGCCTAAATAGAAATGACGTTACTGAAACAAGGAACTCCACCGATGCGGGTACAGCAGCACAAGACAGAAATTCTCTTCGTCAGATGTTACATGTCACCCTCACAAAATCAGAGCGCCAGCTACAAGTGCGGCGGTTTTGCATGCACCGCACGAAATTCCTGGTTTTTGACGACCCCTTGTCGCATTTTTGTTAGCAATTCCATATTTGGTTTGGTTGCAACTTGGAATGAGAGTGCGTTCTTCAGTTGTGGCAGTGTCATAGTCACTCTGAAAGTTGAGCGGACAAAGAAACCACAATGAAGCTCACCAGATGACAATCAACTGAGCTATTCAAACATCTAGTTTTGGAAGTATTAGGCACAAGAAAGTGGTGGTGTACTTGACTGCAAGCAACCATTCATAACTGTTAACCTAGGACCGATCCATCTCTCTGACAAAGGAACTCTTTGCTGCAAACACGCATATTCTGCTGCTATTTCTAAACAAATATGGTAGATCCAAGTTTGTGCCACACTTTGGGTGGACGGATTTCCGGAACTAACGAGAGGAGAAAGCAGAGCGGCCGACCGATCTGATGAGGGCGTAAATGAACCTGCAAATGCTAATTATTTAATGGAATGCCCCATGTGTATGTTCGTAAGCTAACATAAGAGTTACTCCATGCCTGTCTGCAGAACATTGCGAACATATGCCGTTGTTTAGCAGTTAACATGCAGTGTAGCCATGCATCTTTTCAGATTTGCTCCTCTCTAGTCTTGTTCAGATCTACGGATGATGATTTTACATGTTCGTTTATGCAACCATGAATCGAATGGTGTGCTACCCGTAAGTGTAGCTAGTCAACTGAGCAGCCGCGTTATTCTATCATGGATTCATGGCATTTACAGTGCAGTCTGCAGCACTGCGATAAGATCTACCAAATCAGTCTGACTCCTTTTCTAATCCATTCCTGTACAGAGGACGCAGCTAATTAGACATATAACTTGGTGGCCTTTGTTTCAGACAGCCATTTTTTCGAAGTCGGGAATCGTGCTGATCATTTTTTCCCCTGACAAACAAACTCTCTCTACTGAAACTAATCAATCTCTTAACTGCGGGTGCTACCTATAGTTCAATCATCCAAGTTTGTGCCACACTCTGGGTGGATGGAACAAAAGGGTATCAAAGCAAAGCAACTGATCAATCCAGTGAAATCATAAAGAAATCTGGAAATGCCAACCGCAAGGCATGTACCATTTCTGCCAAGCTCACTCCACCTTTTTCATCTGGAAATGCCAACGGCAAAGCCTCATGTCCGGTATCTGCCATGATAACTCTTTTGCAAGCACCTAGCTGCCTCCTGTCCCTCCTATATATAGCTATGCGCCTATGCTGCCTTTGCCTTTGAAAACAAATTTCTCCATGTCTTCGTGTTATAACCAAGAGCAAGGAAACTTAAGGAGACATGCTCCCGTCGTTGAAGTAATACAGGATGCAGATCCTAGCTGGTGGTCCAATGGATTGATTGTTATGTGCAATCCGAACGAGGAGACGACGCGGTTAATAATGCACAGATGCTAATTGATCTTGCAGATTCACTCGCTTAGAAATTAGAATTCAGCTTTAAGTATCAGTATTATTAGGATGCTCGTGAACCTTGCATCCTGCAATCCCGGGCAGAACACATGAACCTTTACTAGTTGTTGGAACATGCCTGATTACTCTAAATTAAATGTTGATCAGCAGGCAGCGGCACCTTGTCTCGAGCATGAACAACGCCACGTTGCTGCAGCAACTTCGTTTCTCGGGTCCAAGCTGGGAGTGATTCTGGGTCCGAGATGGTAAACCAACCAACAACACTGCATGTGCATGTGATCATTGCTACGAGAGCAGATCCTTTCAGGTACATAATTTACACCACACGCCTAGTAAAACAGATAACCAAGTCTGTCAAAGTCTGTCATGAATTGTATTGTAGACACAGTAAACGGCCAAATTATTGAGTGAATATCTACAACACGGTCAGATTCAGATCAGGACATGTGGCCAATGCAACAACAACGCAAAGATAAAATTAAGAAATGGATCAGATATAAAAACGTTCGTTTATTTTATTTCATGGGTTCAGTGACTAATGGTTGACAGGCTTACTCGAGGGTGCCTGCCACTACTACATTGCAAGGATTATCATGCACCTCACACCCAATTTCGTTCCGAGGCCATTTTTCTAGGCATCCGATGCAATTATCAGGATCCCAGTACCACAAGCTTCGGGCCACAGCACAAGGAAAGGCATGCATCCACCCTATCTCTACCCAGACAAGAGCAAACTAAATCAAAGAAACTCCGTACACGACAAGGGATCCATCTCCACAAGGAATGTGACCTTCAAGATATAACAGTCCATTCTTACATGCCCTTCCCTGAACCAACTGATGCAATACACATTCAGAGGGGCCTGCCTTGTTTGGTGTGTAGAATGAAGAAAAGGTGCCTCCACCGTGTGCACATCTTATGTGGTCACACTTGAAAAAGAAAATTCTTATGCAGCCACACTCACACGAGCAGCATCACGCTTTGCTGCAAATTCCAGCTCCTCTGGCGTGAAGGGGAGCGGCTTTGTTGGCGCGGGCAGGCGGCCAATACTGTCCACCTTGTCTCGCTGCTTGGGCGGCGGTCGTGCTGCTTTTGGTAGCAGGCGTCCCTTCTTCTCAAACCACTCGGGTTTCAGGAGCGCCCGGAACCCAAGCTTGTTGTAGTACACCAGCCTTACTGTCCCACCAGCTGCTTCCACGGCAGCCTTTGCTCTTGCAGTAGTCCTTGATACCTGCAATTTTCAGTGTGTCTATTGTTTAGGAACAAATTTCTGGATCCAGAAACAAATACTTAAGAATATCAAACTTATCCACAGCACGAATATCCAGAAGTATCTAATCTAGTGACCATTCACCACTACAATCAAACCAGCAAGCTCTCAGCATGGTTGAGCTACCTATCTCTACCAAGAAACCAATATCCAGTGCCCAGAGGTACTCTCAGAATGGCTGAATCCTGCGGTACAAATTTCCATGTTCCTGCTTGAAGTTTATGCCGTCAAAAGCAGCAGTGAACAAAAATAATCATTGTAGGTGAAGGCTTAAACATTCATTCTGGGGCATGGATGTCATTCTGGACGTCATACTCAACAGGGTTGAAATGAAATTATATGTACTCAGCATGATTGCAGGCTACTGAAAAGCTATTAGATCATGTAGAGAATTAGCTCATTAGAAATATCAGCTTAAAATAAAATACTTTTTTTCCAATACATGCTGAATTTCCTGTTACGAGCTTGTGTCATCACATGCAACAAGTAGAACATTATGTTTCTAGGTAACAGCCTGGCGCTCAACTCTGAACACAAGCATGTCTGATAAGATGGCTTGCAAGGAAATTGGAAACTACAAATATTTCACCCCTGATTAGACACAAATATTTTTTAAATTGGAGGTCATGTTTACCTCAAGGTGAATTGGCCATTTGATTTCTTCTGCTCCACGGCCCATTAAGCGAATTCCATCCTTTATTTGCTTCCCAATGGCACCTGTTTCCTGGCAAAGTGGAATACAGATGTCAGTGTCTTAAACAAAAAAAAGCAACAGAAGCTCACCACATTTAAAGAAATAATTCTAGGTACCTTCAGTGTCTTCATTGTGATCAGTTCAGATGAATCAATTTTTCCAGCATTGATGAGCTTTGCAATTTTCCCCAGTCCACAGGGCTGATCGGAAGAAAATATCAATAACATCAAATATTGCCATACCAGCTATTGCAGATCACAATTCGACAAGTCATGCATGAGTGGGAGATCTTGGTAGTATTCACAATTTGGTCAATATAGTCATATACTATAGAAAGCTGAAAGACATTCTGAAGGCAGTACCGATTTGTAGATGGCTAACATTAGTGTGGGAGGAAATTGTTTCTTCTTGACTTTTTTTAATAGTTGCACACCATGAAATAATTTTAAGATCTACATTATAGATTTCCCTTAGCGGTATCCTTGGTCAAAGTCCCCCCTAGTGTTTATGCCTCTTGAAAGGGGTGGGACCATGGGAGTGTCAAGAATAGTTGTATATTGTGTATGTCTGTAAATGGTGATTTTGGTACTGTAGATTCAGTAAAGAGTTTATATTGAACATAGAAATGTGACCTTTGGGCTCCAATATCATCAACTTTAGTAACAATACCTGCCCTCCAAATCCAAATAGCTTCCCAGTTATTCTCCGTACCTCCATATACACCACTTCATTCATGCCACCTAGATGCTGCCACATGGCACAATTGCTTCCACCATGGCATGAACGATCAGCACTGCTCCAATTAATGTTATCGCTATGGATCCAATTAGAAAGCAAGTTATGATGAAGGGAAAATTTGATCAATTTAGTATCAATCCCTACCCTCAACCAGATGTATTGAAACAATAGAATGGGGTTAAAAAATCTGTAAGTCTTCCCAATCCCACTAATTTGTACCCTTTCATTTTGCAATGCCACACACACCATGTATGTGTCCAAACACAACCTAAGAAAAGTATGTCTCGGAGTTTCTGTTGCACAGGAGCATAGAGATGTAATAATGCTTCTTGTTCCACTATTTTCCTTTCTTTTTTCCTCCTTTTGGGAGTGGGTTCACCATGGCGTTCAGAAAGCATACTCTGCCTCAAAACTAACCTAGAACACCCACTAAGTTGGTCCAATCACTCAGACAGTTCTCATGAACATCCTAAACAAATTATAAATTTTAGTGTGTGCAAGGCCCAGAGTCAAATGAAGGAATTGATAACTAGTAAATTCATCAATACTGTCCAATAGGTCCACAGCATTAATTAAATAAAAATGATTTCCCAGACAACTATCGACCTTAATGTTATGAATGTACTGGATATCTACAAAATCTACGTGTTTGTCTAATTGAGTTTAGCAATAGCCCATACGATGGAAAAAAATCCCTTATACGACAGCATAAGTTATAAGACGAGACACACAGCACATAATATAGATCAACCACCTTATGTGCAAATCCAATTTTTTTCCATGGAAGCAAGCAGCATTTTCCAATCAAGCGTCATAAGAGAAGTACAAGGCCCCATTGATGTACTGATTATTAGGCTTACAGGAAACCAAGGAACGAAAATGCCAGTATTTATGCCGGCAATCGTCAAGCCGATATGGGCGGGACACCTGATCCGCACTAGTGCGCATAGATGAGATGCGAGGAGGGAGAGGAAATGGAAGTGAGAAAATCAAGCGAGAGATGCTGTGTGGACCGACCTGGAATGTGAGGGAGAAGCGGTTCTTGAATCCGCGCCGGGGCAGGCGGCGGCGGAGCGGGGTCTGGCCGCCCTCGAAGCCGAACCTGGCGGTGCCGCGCGCCTTCTGCCCCTTGTGCCCGCGGCCGGCCGTCTTGCCCTTGCCGGAGCCGATCCCGCGCCCCTTGCGCGTCTTCTGCTTCCGCGCGCCCGGGTTGTCCCGCAGGTCGTTGAGCCGCAGCAGGGTCCCCACCGTCCGCAGGGGCCTCGGCGACGGCGCGGGCGCCGCCGCGGCCTGGGTGGCGAAGGAGGAGGACGCGGCGGCGACCCATGGGCGCGCGAGGGGGAGCGGCGGCGGCAGGTGCGGGTGCGGGGTCGGGGGCTGGAGGCGCCGGGTGGCGGCGGCGGCGGTGGCGCGGAGGAGGTGGGAAGCGCGGCGCCACATGGCTGGTAGTGTTGCGGGCTGCCTTCCTCGCCGGTTCGGGTGGGCCGGGGCTGACGGGGTTTAGGGTTCTTTCTTTCTCCTTTCTTTCCCAACTTGGCGTCTCCCGCGGAAATGGCCGAAATGGAAATGGCAGCGCAGGTGCCTGCCACTGCCACACCACACGCTGCACATTGGAGCTGGATTTGCAGCAAAATTCCCTCGGTTGATACCATCTACTAAAATTTAACAAAACAGTTGTACGCTTTGTTGGGATTCAAGAGGCATGCATCAAATACAGTGAGTACAGATGATGGTTAAAGCCGTTGGAAGATCCAACGCTAAATTTTCGTTCAAGCAAACCAATTGCCAATTGCTTGATCCATCCAGCAACTAGTATATGAAATTCTGAACTGATCATGCCAAGCTCATGTCCCAAAAGCAAAGCTTCCCCACGAGCAAGCTAACAGGTATAGAACGGAAGTTAATGTCACAATTCACGATCATCTGTTTCTCTAAACATTCTCAGTCAGAATAGCAACTGATACTAAAAATATGACAAAACAACTCCAAATAATTATCAACTTTTGCATTACTTGATACGACACGATGTTGAACACAAAAAATAATAGAAATACAAAGAATTGCTTAGGCAGGAAAGACATCATCTGTGGATTATCTTTCCTTGCTCATGACTGTTACATATTAAAAGGCTTTAACTCCACTGGTAGCCAAAAACCGGTACAGGAACAGGAAAAAGAATCCAGACCAAACATACATCTTTGTTTTTTTCCCATTTGGTGACACAGATGCAAAAAAATCCATCCCCAAAAGAAAAGAATAAGATATAAAAAGAATCAAGTCCTCAAGGTCAGGCAGAACAATATACAGATGGCAAGAAAGGAGGCACTCCTCGCTTTGTGTCTTCATCACAGAATGTGGTGAAAGGGCTCACCGCCATATATAATACTCAGGTATTCTCCAAACTCCTGCTTCCTTCTTTTCTTTTCCTTTTTTTTTTGGCAAGCACTCTGAACTACTCTCATATTCCTAAGAAGGCACATTGCTTCTTAGCATGCTGAGGAATTAATTTCATGATAAACTCCATTGGTACTCCTCTCAACTCTGTTCAATTTGGCCATGTAGCAGATCAGGATCCCCTGATGGGAGGTTTCAGGTGGTGGACATGTAAAAATAACATGAACTTACCATTAGGCTTAAAATTGAACAGATGGGGAAGAGAACGACCATTCGGTAACCGGGCATTCGGATCCCGTAGCTCATCAAAGAATGGATGGACTAACGCCTCTAGCTGTTGGAGAGACGGGAAACAAAGTATTATTAGACCCTTTGCTACAGATTAACCTCAAGCGCAATAGATTTCCTAAGACGAAGTGTTTAATACTTACTGCAGTGCACCGGAGGTTTGGTGAGTACTGCAGAAGTCGGGAAACAAGATCTACAGCTTCAGATGGCATTCTTTTGTGGAAGATCTGGCAAAAAACATGCATCATAAGATTTCATCGCAGTACATATAAATAGGAAATAGAAATCTGGAAAGAAAGGAAATATAGGTGTAAAACTTTTACCTTGTGCCATGGGTGAGCTTTGATCTGTGGGAACTTAAACTCGGTATAGTTTGGATTCATGCGCTTAATTTCATCCCGTGTTGGAGTGCCTAGAACCTGAAAGAAAAATGAGCCTCCTGCATGAGTCAACCAGAACTACCTAGTTAAACATATCTTCAGTTGAAAGAATCGCTGTTACCTTGATAATTTCAACAAGTTGATCGACGCCACTGTCCCCAGGAAAAACAGGCTATCCAACAACAGGTATCTTGTAAAGAAGTTGCTTCAAGCAGTTGGCTAATATATCACAATGACTTGGTTGATCTCTTACCTGCCCTAGAAGAAGTTCAGCAAGAACACAACCAGCAGACCACACGTCAATAGCTGTTGTGTATTCCGTGGCACCAAATATGAGCTCTGGAGCTCTGTAGTATCTAGAACAGATATATGAAATATTTGGTTCCCCTTGTACCTATTAACATATAGGTAGAATATTTACAAATTTAGATGGCGCAGCGCAGATTATATGATGTTTCAGGTGGTATTCGGTACATCTAGAAGTTATGAACCATACCAAGACTTTCGCGCTGCCGAAATCACACAATTTCAGTTGATGAGTATGTGGATTCACCTGTTACAACAATTAGCCAATATCAAATCACCAGAGAGCATCAACAATCAAAGACGGTGTTTCTGCAAACTCTTTGGAAAGTATAACCACAAGCATACCAGAATATTTTGTGGCTTTATATCTCTGTGGCATACTCCTACACAGTTATGCATGTAAGCCAAAGCTCTACAAATCTGTAAATTTAGTTCGATAGAATGTACAGTTCAGTTAAAATAATTATATGGAAACCAAAAATAACAAAGTTAGAGTTGTTTTGAAAGGTTCTGGCAAAGTTGCAGCCTTTACCTGGTACATATAGAGTTTTACATATATCAACGGCATCCGTTGGTTCATTTTATTGTAATGTTTAATAACACGGTGAACAGTTTCTGGCACATATTCAAGCACCAAATTGAGGTAAACCTCTTCCTTATCAGTTGTTGAGCAAAAGTAATGCTTCAAGCATACGACGTTTGGGTGATCAAGAACTTGCATCGTTTGCAGCTCACGGTTCTTGTACCTCGCATCTTGAAGAACTTTCTTTATAGCTACTCTCTCACTAGTTTCCAAACACCTGGCCTGTTAATTATAATTTGAACAAACAAAGTGGATGTAATTATACACAGATCTAACAGAATACAACTCGTGAATTAAAATATGGAAAGGGACAAAAGAGAATTTTGGCTTAAACAACCCACCTGGAAGACAACCCCAAATGAACCTTGCCCCACAATTCGCTCTGCCATGTAACTAATAGTCTGCAATTTAATAAAATATACAGTATTATGAACCTAGAGCATTTCTTTAGTCATAAATTTATCATGTTAACAGTATATGTTGCTCTACCGAATATGATATATAAGGAAGAGTGAATTTCACTGTAGGTCCATGAACTTTTCTCGAGATCTCATCTAGGTCCGTAAACTAAAAAAGCGATCAGCGATCATCTAGGTCCATAAACTTTTCCCAAGATCTCATCTAGGTCTGCAAACTAAATAAGCGGTCATCTAGGTCCACAAACTTTTAAAAGTGGTCATCTAGGTCCATGAACTTTTAAAGAGTTGTCGTCAAGGTCAGGCTCGTCGCCACCGCCTTGGACCTAGACGACAGCTTTTTAAAAGTTCATGGACCTAGATGAACACTTATTTAGTTTGCGGACCTAGATGAGACCTCAGAAAAGTTGATGGACCTAGATGACCGTTTTTTTAGTTTGCGGATCTAGATGAGATCTTGGGAAAAGTTTATGGACCTGCAGTGAAATTCACTCTATAAGGAATGACATTGCTCTGCACGGTTTATCTTATTACCTGCCTCGGCTGCGAATTTCTTCCACCAACAGATGTTACAATAGTATGACCAACCTCCATCCCATTGCCATTGACAACTACAGCTTCAACTTCCTTCTCATCTCTTATGCTCATCCCATTCATCTCATCTGGCAATCGATCAGTAGTGCCACTAGTACTAGCTTCATAACCTGATGAGGGATTTAATAGACCTACTGATGTCATATTGCCTCGTTCCACTTAGTGGCAAAATTAATTGAATGAGTTCCTTTCTTCCACTTCCAGAAATATACTCAGTTCACCTGCAAAGAGCATTATTTAAGCAAATCATGAAGCACAGACTATGCACTTGTCTTTACCAACTTGAAATTAGCTGCACCTCTACATGTATAAATTCTGCTACTCTCTCCAATCACAAATAAGTATTGTTTTGCACAGTGGTACATCATAAAATAACTTTGATACATTTCTACAGTGTTATTTTGTAGAAACCATTAGAATTATAACATTATAGCAGTATTTAGATTGACTCTATGGCAATAAAGACGTTTGCAATCTAGCGTTATCTAGTTTGACTGCACCCATTAAAGTATGACACTTAATTTCAGCCTAAGTCCCACAGAATTTGTGCCCAATTCAACACATTATCAGTTTGCTGGCATACACAGGCCAGCTCAGCTTCTGCGATAGCAAGCTCAATTTAGAATCATCCAGCAGAACATGTTATCTTTCTGAGTTTCGAGGAAGCTTGTCTTCTTAATCTTGCACTTGTGAAAACCAGCAAGAAAGTTGATATACCCATGACCCTTTAAACAGGTCATAAAAAGGTCACATTTAGGAGAAATTTTGTTGCAAACATTTGCCACGAAACAGTCCTAGGACCCAGATCAGAATTAGGAGCGTTTCTATACTTTCAAACGACACAGGAAAGCCATAAGAAACTACGATTTCAATCAAGATGGTTAGGTTTCAAATTAAAATTGTTTTTTAATCAATGCAATCATCGCAATCAACCTAGCAGCGACAAGAATTTGGGTTTCCATACCTTTTGACTTCACATGACCAATAGAAATCCCCAGGTCACAAATCAAGAAGCTTCCGAGGCTCCGGCCCCCAATATCAGAATCACCTACAGAGATCAAATCTTCCGGTTACAACTACAAACCGAAGGAGAGCCAGTGCCCCAAAAGTAATCCCATATATACGCCTCTACGATTTCCTCAGTTATTAGTACAATACTAGAAGAATACAGATCGAAATCGACCCTTTCCCGGCCGAAGCCTACCAAATTCCCCCACCCAAACGAAGAATTCGAAAAAGGCACAAAAAAATGGAAGGAAACCTATTGTTGGAACTTACCAGATCAGAGAGTTTCCAAAGGGCCGGGCAGCTCCAATCGAAGAATTGATTGAGGAGAAGATTCGATCCCAATCCGTTCGGCTCCCCCCTGTGCTCCCAGTCTCAGGGATGTGGTGCCCGATTTGAGGGGCAGCAGAGGAGCAGAGGCGGCGGCGCAGACGCGCAGCGCAGTTATAATGGAAACCGATGCAGGGCTGTCGACGAGCCGACCACGTAGCGGGCTCAGGAGCACGGCTCGAGCTCGACACCAACTCGAGCCGAGCCTGGTTTGACCTTGAGGCTCGAGCTCTCAGTGAGGCAGGCTCGAGCCGGCTCGATCGAAGCTCGTCCCTTCGAAATGGGGAATGCCCGTCGAAACTCGAAACGGGTGGGCGGCGCCACCGTCGCCCGTCCCCGTCGCGGAAGATGGAGCCGATGGGCGGTCGCCACGCGTGGGCTCGTGTTCTTGGCACCTTCTGGGTGGGGGAGGTCGAAATCTTGGGCACCTACTTCGTGGTGTTCGCCTGTTCGGAGCCTGGCGGATCTGGTGCGGAGAGGCGGCGGCCGGCAGGATGGTAGCAGAAGCGGTCGACTGGAGAAAACGGAGCGGAGGCAGCCAGGAAGCAGCAGTAAGGAGTGTCGGGGTGGGGAAGAAGAGGTTGGCGCCTGCGGGAAGGCGGCAGCCGCCGGCGGTGGGAGAGGCGGCGCTGGTTTCCGTTCGGGGACCTTGGTGGAGGTGCGGGTTTTTTTTTTGGACATGTGGAGGTGCGGGTTGGGCTCTGGGTGTTCGTGTGGACCCGGTGAGTTGGGCCTCGTGCTTCACAAAGTGCAAACTGGGCCCAAGTGAACTTTGACGAAGGAAGACAAGGGCAGTACAACCTACAAACAGCCGTGGTCTCTTTGTTATCACATAAATCAAATGAGCTGATGTGACTATCATTTAATAAGGAAAGAGAGTGTTGTTGTCTACTATCTCGTCTACTGTTTTGGCTCGTGCTCCCAGCAAAACATCAGAGTGTGTATTTATTATCATGCAGACAGCTAAATAGACAGCAGCGGTCTAAACTATTGTAGAGCTACCTATTTAACTATCTGTATGTGTTAAATAGACAGCAGCTGTCTAAATTGTTGTATATGCCCTAAGACGTCGGCTCTCTGGAGCTCAGCTCGAGCACCGCTTGAGAGCCGAGCTCGAGCCCAGCCTCTTCTGACCGGTCGAACTGGAGTTTTTTTATTGGCAGTCGAACTGGAGTTGCTCAGAAGCCTCGATGTATATTTTTTGGACAGCGAGGGGATAGGCGCGGTTCTAGAAAATCAGGTGCTAGAATGCAACTAGTGTTTAGTTGTCAAAAAAAACAATCCCAAAGTTCACTATGCAAAAAGAAGATGCATGGAGTACTAAATATAGATGAAATCAAAAACTAATTGTACAGTTTTGTTGTACTCTACGATACGAACATTTTAAGCCTAATTAATTAATTTTTGATAATTTTTCACACATACAAATAAAATGCTACAGTGGCGCAATGATCACGAAGTGACCCAAAACCCCCAAATCCTCACCCCCTATTCTCCATCTAAACAAGGCCTAAACTGCAATCTTGTATTAGCTTCGGGGAAAAAAACTAAAATCTTGCATCAGAACAAAACGTCTGAATTGTAAGGTTCAAAGGTGGTGTTTGGATTGTATTTTGAATCTTCAAGTTCCCGCTGTTATGATTTGTAAAATATATATTGCCTTGTACATTTAGAAAAAAGGCTAAATCCTGGAACAACGGGAGTAAATGTTAATGGACCTTATTGAGAAAACTTTGTAAACCTACTCTACCGATTAGAAAACTAACTTATAAACCTAAAGGAGGAAGAAACTTCACAAAAAAAACTTGCTACGTGCAATACCATGCCGCCACTGAATGAGATCTAGTGGTCGGATAAATCATATCCATGATCCTTATCTCAGGTAGAATTTTATTTTTGGCAAAAGACAGTACAAATGCATATATTTACACGCACGCACACTCATTCGTATAACGCACGCACACTCATCCATATAAATACATGCGCATAAATTCTGTTCCTATGAGCACATTCGATAAACTAGGCTGACATATCTATCTATCTATCTATCTATCTATTATTATTATTATTATTATTATTATTATATCTATACTAAAAGGATCGAGTTCTTTTGAAAATTTTTGCTACCAACTAAAACCCCCTATACCCCTCACAATGGACCCACCTGGACCCACGTTGAAGAAAGAAAAAGGAAATATTGCAAAAGTTTTTTAGACGGAGCGAAAAACCCCGTATGAGTTCACCCCTGGCCCCCCGTTTTTTTCACCTGTGTTTTTTGTACCAACTTTTTTTGGAAAGAAAAAATAAGTTTTTTTAAAGGAATCATCGTCCTAACGGGTAAAACCCCTCGGAGTTTTTTTTTGAAAAGGAATAAATGAGCTTTTTTCTGAACTGAAAAAACAATTTGTTTTAAAGAATGAACGTCCGAAAGGAAACGAGAGCAAGAACAAGTGACGGAGGAGGCAGCCGGAGCTAGAGAGCTTACGAAGATGAGGCCCTTGATGTTGACCTCGGTGATGGTCTTGCCGCTGTCATCGTCGGCATCGGCGTCCATGCTGGCGCGGAGCCTGTCGACGAAGTCCTGGCGGCCCTGGCGCGCGCGGTCCGCCGCCGTGGCCGCGTGCTCCGCCAGCAGCTCGGTGATGAGGCCGTCGAACTGGTGGTGGATCCGCCGCAACTTCGCCTGCACGCCCTGCAGGTACAGACGCACCAGCGCCGGCACGAAGTCGCTGATGTTGAACAGTCCCGCGGCCGTCAGCAGCGACACGATCATGTCCTTGTACCTGCATACGTACGTACATATATACATGATCACATATCACCAGTTTCTTCGTTAACAGTGTGGCTCGTGGGATATGGGTACCACTAGGCCCATCATCAATAGGGTTGTGGGCCGACCCTGAGGTGACCCAGAAGGAACCGCTAACTTGTTGGACAAGTTTGATGATGACGTAATTTGATAGTTTTAGATTGAAACCGACCTGTAAACTCTAGGCTGTCAGTCTATATAAGGCGGCATAGGTCATCCCCTGTAGGGATATCCCTGGCACCACCATGAGCCATCCATCGTAACCACAAAGCTCGTCATTGCTTCATACCTCCTCGCAGTTTTGTGTGTGTCTATACACAATTATTTTGTATTGCCAATAAACAATAGATTGGAGAGTTTTTATCCATATAAATAAAGACAACCTATCTCAAAAAATCATGTGCCTCTGGATTTGAGAATACCTAAAGCTCCCTATAAATGAGAGTGTGAATATAAAGTATATTTAAAAGCGCTTCGTATGACTGGTATGTTTACCTTGGCCCAGTCAAGTGACATTATTTTAATACTTATGTGTCATCAATAAACGTGCGTGTCGCACGTTAGTTCTTGCTAGTATATAAAAAGATCCAAAACTTTCGCTTCATCCATCAAACCATCATAGTTTTACAAAACCCCTTAATATTTATAAAAATCAACCCACTGTCCTTTAATATGTTGTAATTTTACGAAAATCCTCTAATATTTATAAAAATCAACCTGATCCTTTTGATACGCTATAATTTTTTATATATAAAGATTCAATTTGTAACTACCCCTCCTATCGACCCAGCTGTTAGGCTTTTTTCCGTCAAACTCTCCGCCTCCCTCGTCCGTCTCTATAGTATGGAATCGTCGAGTTCGTAATCAACACGGTCTCCGATCAACTATCTCTTATGCAATCTTATCTTCTATTAAACGTGCGTGGCGTGGCGCACGAGCGTTCTTGCTATCTAGTCATAAGATTCATAAAGTTATCTCGTGTGGATGGGGACATCATCTACAAAAAAATAGCACGTGTTTATTCTAAAATAAATTCAGAACAAAGACCCATATACTCAGTCAAGGGCTCGAACCTAAATAAACAGATTTTACAGCATCTTCAAGAGACTAGCCAAATCGTTTTCTAAAGTTAAATTTAGATATTGTTAGAGAAAAAACATTTCCAACAGACTCTGTAAATGACCCTATAAATTTAGTGGCTCTTCATCCCACCTCATTCGCTAGCTATTTTTAACTAGCCTACCTCACTAGCCATCTTTACAGAATCTGTTGGATTACTCTGTTATTTGTTAGTCAAATCTATTTTTGAGAGTAGCTAAATCAGTAAATTTGACTAGTTTTTTTAGCTAATCTATTGGAGATGCTCTGGAGGCGCATTGTAAAATATTTATGAGCTTTCTTACCTAATCATGAAAATAAAATTTACACCGCTGTAGTATATCATTGTTAGTGCTTTCGAAGAATCTTTTAGGAACGTGTACACCTGTGTACCATGTAAACTCATTAGTCATTACGGCACCCTTTACGAGTGTGTTAAGGCAGCCGGCGGGCCCCTGATCGATCGCTTGCGTCGAAATGGATCAATGCCTCGCGTTAACGACATCGGTGCCGCATGAACTGGCACACGCCACTAAACTTATGTCAGAAAGTTGGGGATTATTTCACCACGCTATCAGAAAGCTGGGGATTCTATGAGCTAGCCTGTCGTCCTAACTTTTGTGTTCCATTTTTTCTTTCTTCAAAATTTGCGAGGAGACACATTCGAGATGTTGCGTTCGTTTAAAAGAAAAAGAAAAAAAGAACGAAACAAAAGAATGCAGCCTGTGTTGTGGTTCGTGGTTGATGCTGATTTATTTTATTCTGAGAGTAAAGTATTGAACGGTGGCCGATGAGTCAAACGAATAGGACTAATTTTTCATTAACGTCGCAGGGCAGCTGGCCTCTGGACACTCGGTGGACGTGGTTTTAGTGCTCTGTAGGTAAGGTGCTCGATGGTCTGCTCGCGCGACTCAAATTTTTCGTCTTCTCTATTATCCTCAGTTGTACTTGATTCTTTTTCCGTGGTTGTTGTCAACTTGCTAACTGTTGTGATTTGGGACTTGGGAGGGAGGTTTCAGATCACGGTCGGGGAGGTGGTGCCATGTGGGTCTTCACTCAGTCAACCCATGCATGGTTCACGGATCCAGTTTCTTTCTGATCGAATACCTGTTGGATTAGTGATACACCATACGAGAAGGGTAATTTTGCTCCTAAACATCTTTCAATGTTGATTTTTGCTGTAGAACACTACTCAAGTAGATATTTGCTAGTGGACACTCTTCAACTATACTAATTTGCTAATAGACATTGGAGCTAATATAATATTATATTTTATGAGAGGGGAGAGAGAATTGTGATGAATGGACTAAAATGTGGGGTTAAGTGCCATATAGAGTTCTTTCTTTTTTGATCTCATGCATACGGGTGTCGTCCATGACCGTGATAGCATCAGCGGCCGGTGGGCCTATCCTGCAGTCCGCGAAATGCTAAGTCTGTGATTGAAATCAGGGACACTATCGTCATTTTTTAAGTACTCCCTCCGTTTTTAAATATATGACGTTTAGATAAGCAAATTAGTTTATTTTTAAACTAAATAGTTTGTCCTAAACGACATATATTTAAGAACGGATGTAGTATTATCTCTTCTCAAGACTAAAAACTTATTATTTTAATTGGCATGATGTCTATGAGAAAATAACCACAACTGAAGAGTGTCCACCAGTAAAGACAAATATGAGTAGTGTCCAGTAGCAAAAGCGGCAATTGAAGAGTGTCAAGGAGCAAAATTGCCCTACGGAAATTCTATCACGTGCTTGCATAAGGCCAACTTGTCCACGGTTCCCAATGATCATAGTGTTCTTAGTTCCTGTTGGAAATAATACTGCTTCGTGCTTACATCATCCAGATCAGACGTGGCTTGCTGTTTTTTCGTTAAGTTTATATGGCGACTGGTCACGCGCAGTGCCGAGCGCTACCCACGCGCACCGCCGCTGGTGGGGTTAGGGGCCCGGGGTTGGAGCTCACCAGCGGCCGTAGAAAAGGTGCTCGGGGCAACAGCCGGCCCGGCGGCGGCGGCGGCAAAAGCCGGGCGGCGACGGCGGTGGGGGACCCCCGGTGGGTGGTGTCGGGGGCGGAGACGAGGAAGAGGATAAGGCGGTGGCGATGGATTAGCGTGGCGGCGGTGAATGCGGCCGAGGCCGCTGGAGCCGGGCGGCTGGTGCTGCCGGCGGGGGAGGAAGGAAGGGGGGAGGAAGTTGATACGGCCTATGTTGCACAGTACGGGGATACGGATACGAGGATACGGATACGGAGATACGGTGATACGATATTTTTAAAAAACAGTAATACGGAGATACGACAAACAAAAAATTTCATAGTAAGAACTAATACACTAATCCGTGACTAGTAAGAACTAGTAGCTAATCTGTAATCACCGGTGCACCCAGCGCATCTCGTGCGGGTCGTTGATGAGCTCCGCCATGGCCCATACCAACGTCGTGTAGGTCGCGGCGGCAAACATGTCCTGGATCGAGATGCAGATGATAGATCGATCGAGCCTCATGTTGCATGCTGTTCATCCTCAAATAATCTAGCAGCTAATATGAGCAAATTTCGTATGCGTACCAGGACAATGGCCTTGATGACTACGTCGTCAAACTTGACTACACCGGCGGCGTTCTCCTCGGCCTCCTCGTTCACGTCCAGCATGACATCCACGAAGTCCCGGTACGGTGGCTGCCGTCGTCGTCCCGTCGGCCGTCGCGGCGCGTCCGGCGGTGGTCGGCGATGACTCGCTCGAGCATGGCGTCCAGCTCCGCGGACGTGCGCGCGGCCTTGGCGTCCAGCCCCATGAGCTTGTCGACCCACGCCAGCCATGGCATGAAGTCCCTGACGGTGACCGTCCCGAGCAGCCCCTCGAAGTCGGCGAACAGCTCGGTGAGCTTCTCGCCGCCGTCGAGCCCGAACCTTCCTTGGTCGCCGAACGCGGCGCGGGAGATGATGCCGTTGGTGTAGGAGAAGATGAGGGCGGTGACGTTCACGACGGCGGCATCGGCGTCGCTAGCCGAGGCACTGGGATACGCGGGGATACGCGTATCCCTGCCGTATCACGTGTATCCCCGTGTCCCCGCGTGTCCATACGGCGATACGGCACCATGCCGCCGTATCGGTGCAACGTAGGATACGGCGGGGGTGGAAGGAAGGGGGACGGGATCGCGCGGTCGCTTAACACGCGACGGGTCGGGACTTAACCCGGTCCGTTTTTTAGCTTCAACCTCCAACCAAATCCGTTCCTGGAAGAAGGAACGGAGGCACAACACTGCCCTGGTTCTCTCATGTTCAACTCTTCCGTGTGAACCAATGGTGGCTGATTCTACCATTATTCTTCTTCTTTGCAGCTGCTGCAGAGGTGTCAGACAATTTAAAGCTGCTGGAGTGGGGTTGCTGTCCTAAATGGCATAGCGACGGATGGATCAACAACAACGGTTCTTACAGTTTTCCTAGGTGTTAGACTGCAGGAACGGGAGAGTCGTGTCAATTTCCTTCAACGACAGTTTCACTGCTCTGTCGAGCACCCTCCTGCAGCTAAACATCGTACGGGGATGGTCATTGTTCGTGATGTTAACACCACCATGCATGCTCTCAGTGGCCAGGGGAGAGGTGAGTGTCATGCCAGGAGTTGTTGTTGCCGCTTGACTTGTGAGGTAGTCCTGGACTTTGTTCTGTGGCTGATGTGGCTGCATTGTCCAGAGTCTACCGTGGGTTTAGGGTGTTGGGAACTCTTCTGGTAATGGAATTGGTGTTTTGAAAGATCCTGGGAAAAGTAGCGTGACGTTTGCTGGGCTGGAGGTTCTGATGGACCTTTCCAGAAACAAGATCGATGGCGATGCTGACCATCGGTGGATGGTTAGTGCCTATTCTTGTTTACTCCGGTGGCTAGACCTCTCCATGAATAGGATCTGTGGCCAAGTTCCTTCTTTCATCAACTGCTCTCGACTGCAGTACCTTGACCTCTCTGGCAACCTCATATCTGGTGGCTTGGCAGCAGGTGTACTGTCTACATGCAGCAGCCTGAGTTCTCTTCAGAGCAAGTTTAATAAACTTGTCTATAAGACTAGACAAGATATCTAGTGAATAGACAAAGATAGTAGACAATTGGTACAATAAGCTAGTCCTGAGAGAATGGCGAGAATGGCGCTCCCTGGCGATCTCCTCCTGGTGCCCTCTCGCTCCACCTCCACTCTCGCCGGCGAGCATGACGCCCAGGCCTGATCTTCTTCCTGGCGCCCTGCCCCCAACCTGTTGCCATGGATCATTCTAGTCTGGATCAATGGATGGGCTGCAATTTTGCTTCCAAGGTACGATCGCTCTTCAACGCATCAGTGACCTCCCCCTCTCCTGATGGCGTCGGTAGCTTCTGGCTTGTTTCCTCTATTGTCCGATCCAAGTTAAAACTCACTGCTGATAATGTGAGTCTCATGCTCCAATCAATTCTGGGTGGCTCTACATTTGATTTTGTTGTGGTAGAGATCCACGAGTGGATCTTCAAGTTCAGTGTCTCTTCTAAATCTGTGGGCATTCTTATCTATGATCTTGGTTGTGTGAGTACGGATGTGTTTCAAGTGCATTTTAATCTCTGGAATGAGAAGGGTATTCAGAAAGCCAAGCAAACTATTGCAACCTCCCAAGGTCCGCGGTATGAGTGGCAGCGCGTGTGATCAAGAACACCTCCTTTAACTTTTGCAGAAGTAGTTCACAAACCCATTGATAGAATCCATTTGTTAGATGGCCATGTTCATGCAAGAAAATCTCCTCCGGTACGTCCCAGGCAACAAGGATCAGTGTTCACCAGATTGGAAATCCCCAGCCCCTGCATTGTTCGTCCAACACGGATGAACACCCAGGCGAAGAACACGCCTCCCCCCTTCAAAGATCATAATGTCATTAATTTGGACCTCAATCTGGGGGTTGGCACAAAGGGTAGCAGCTATGGGTCGGCTAAAATTTCAAACCACCTAAGCAATAACCTTCCTCTAGGTAATTATGTTTCCTGTCCACCCAATAAAAGCCCTATGGGCCGACGACACTGTTCAAGGTGCATGTACAATTCTCACTACAGAAAAGATTGCCGGTCCAGAGTGAGATGCTCAGCCTATTTCAGATTGGGCCATATTGGTATCCACTGCCGCTTCTCGCCTCGGTTCCTAGGTCTTTCTCTGGACAGAAACTTTCCTGCTTCGCCTCCCCATCCACAAATGATTTTCATGGAGCTCACTCCTTGTTTAAGTCAACCCCTCCAATGACAGCTGGGCCTAGCACCAGTGGGACTAAAGCTTTTGAGTCTTTGGGTGATTTTGCTCGCGTAATGCTTGGCTTTCAAGGGGTTGTCTCTTCGGCTTCAATACCTTGGCAGGTTCCTGACCTACCATCCCGGCCTCCGACATCACCGGTGATTTCTTGCCTTCCTCGTTGGGTGTCAATCTCCTGCAGAGACTTTCCTTTGAGCACTCACCCTCTGCTCCCAAAACTTGCAGTGCCAACAACCATCCCTCCCAATATAGAGCCGTCGACACCGAGTAAACCCCAGTCGACACAGTATTTCTGCCGCGCCGCCGCTACCAGCGGATTATGTTCCACCAGAGGCAATGACATATCGCTTCGTTGACCCGAACCCCTTCATGCCGCAAGGTGCTTCTCGGGTTATGGTCGCCAACAGGAAACCAATGAGCATAGTGGTAATGGGGGGGGGGGGGGGGGGGGGGACTTCGCGGCTGGAATAGTGACGTCGCCATTGCACTGGTCGAACCCTTGCCAGAACAGCAGGTATCTTTCCCCAGCATCAGCGAGCTTCTTGATGATTTCTTGCGCAATCATAAGAGGGTTGGATTTAGGTCCATTCAACCATGCCCGTATGGTCAGGCGTATGTCAGGTTTAGACATAGGCATGATAGAGATTTTCTTGTTTTAGGTAGCCCCCATGAGTATGGTGATTACAGAGTGTCTTTTGTTGAGCATCATAAGGGGTGGAATAACAAAGCCATAGCTATGAACTATGAGGTTTGGCTGATGCGTTTGGGCTTTAATATTTATTTTTGGGATGAGAGATATTGAGAAAGCTATATCAGAGTTTGGAAGACTTCTGATTTGGGAGGAGGACCCCAACAACCTTGCTAGAGTCATTGTGAAAGCTAGAGTAGTTGATCTGACCGAAATCCCTTGGTTTATGGTTTGCTTTGAGGGTGAGAATTTTGAGGGAGAGTCTTGGACCTGTCAATGTGAAATTCTGCAGGCTAAAATGCTTGGTGGTGCCCCCCAGATGAAGATGTGCCCCCAAATGTCCATGATGACAATCAGCCGAATCTCTTTGATTTTTTGGCTTTAGCCAGCCAGGACAAGGTCCACAAAATGGTAACCAAGGTAGTCAAAATAATTTGAATGCTGGACCTGATGTTCAAAAGAACCAACCTGCAGGGTGGGGGCTTTGGCCAAATGGGCCTAAAGCAGACAACCAGCAAAATCACCCCAATCAGCAACCACCTCCCATGGCCCAACAAGCACCCCAGCCCATACCTGGTGAACCTTTTCTAGAACTCAATGATCTGATCCCCCCTCAGGGCAACAATCACAATGGAGGTTTGGATGATGACAATCTGGCAGGTATCAACAATCTTCTACAAGCTGAAGAAATGTTAAACATGGCTCAAGAGAACCAGGTTGCAATTGAAGAAGTCATTCAGGCTGAAGGTGGAGTTATCCCTAAAATGGAACAGTAGATTTCTGAAGATGTGCTTGAGGGGAGCTCCTCTGAGGAATCTGTGGGTAATGAAGCTTTACCACTAATCCCTGATCTAAATCATGAGGTGGAAGTTTTTTTGCCAATGGAAAATGAGGAACCATTAGCAGTCCTTCCTGAGGATATCCAGCTGGAGGATTTGATAGATGGAGAAGAAGCTGAGAACCAAAATGATCTTAATATAGGCATCCCAATTGCTGCACAGAATTAGGATGACCAAATGGAGGAACAACAGGCTCAGCAGTACTAGAATGACCAGATGCAGCTTGGCTATGTGTCACTCTTGGGATCAGTTGGAGGTCCAGCTTATACAGATTATTTGGATAGGGAGGCAACTCAAAGGCTTGCACACATCAATGACATCATCAATCTTTGGGCTCAACACTTTAGAAATGGAACAGGCATGCCACTGCAAATGTGCCTGACAGTTGGTCACCATTTTTTACCTCCAGCCTTCTCAACCCTGGGTCTTTTGAATGGGCAAAACAATTCATCATGTCAGCTGCTCTAGGCTCCCTTGCCACCCCAATGGAGTTTTTGAGATATTTTCACATCCCTGAGAAGTGTCCAAGCTCTGATCCTACGAAGGCCTGCATGGGGGGGCTTCCTGAACTTTGTGACCTTCCTAAGAAACCAACTGCAAACACCCCCAATATGACAGATAAGGGCAAGACATCAGTCTTGGAGCACTCTGAATCACCTAGCTGCACTCCACAAGAGATGACTTCAAGAGTATCTCCCTCCACAGGCCCATGGTCCAAATCTCTCCTAGCCCAGGCAGGGAAGCTGATCATGACAGATGATGATCCAACACTAAGAAGAAGCACCAGAGTTAAGTGTCGGAAATGGATTCAAACATTCACCATGTAAGGTGAAGAATTGTTTTGGCTGCAAGATACCAACCCCACAGTTGACACCTTCTGTCATTAAGAATTTAGGGGTATCATTTTGCAAGATAGACCCAGCCAAGTTGACTGATGAAAATTTACAAAAGAAGTCTAAAGTCTCAGCATCTGGTGACAAGATGCCAAAGAAAGTAGTCAATGGGGAGAAAGCACCAAAGGTTTCAACTCATGGTGGGAAGAAGCCTGCATTCAAGAAGAAGACACAAGAACAAGGTGAAGACAATGATGCCAAGCCAAACAAGAAGAAACCCAAGAACTAGATTGCCTCTGAAAAAATTCCTGATGCTAGGGAGGACAAGGGAGAGCCTCTCCAAATTTTGCTGCTCCAAAATTTGAGCCTCTTTTGCTTTTGCATTTTGGCACTCTAATGGTTGTAATAAGTTAGCTAAGACACCCTGCTGGTGGTTGCAACTCCTCGTCGAGATTTCAGTATTCTTTGTCCTAATCTTAAGTTCTGATACTGTGTATGGAACTTCCTACAATCTTCTAATCAAATTCCCCAATAAATAGTATAAGACAATCAACTGCCAGGGATTGGAAAGTCATGTGTTGGAATGTTAGAGGACTTAATTCGGAAAAAAGTGGGATTCCATCAGGGACAAAATTAATGAAAGCCAATGTGATATCATGTGTCTTCAAGAAACAAAGAGAGAATATGTTGACGTGCACTTCCTTAGGAAATTTTGCCCACCATCCTTTGAATTCCTCCCATCTGTGGGAGCCTCTCGGGGAATTTTAACTACTTGGAAATCTCATTCTTTTGAAGGCCATTCAGTGTTTCAGAATGATTTTGCGATTTCAGTAGACTTCAAGTCAAAGTACAATAATGCTGAGTGAATTTTAACTAATGTATATGGACCGTGTAACCCTGAAGGAAAGAGCATGTTCATAAACTGGTTCAAGCATATTCAGATGCCTCCTGAGGTAGAATGGTTAATCTTGGGGGACTTTAATCTCATGAGAAGCCCTGCTAACAGAAACAAGCCTGGGGATGATAGCAATGAAATGTTCAGATTTAATGAGGCCATTAGTGTGTTGGGGCTAGAGGAGATACCATTAAAGGGAAGGCAATTCTCATGGACAAACAAACAGCAAAATCCCCTCTTGGAAAGGTTGGATTGGTTCTTCACATCAAATGCTTGGACATTAACATACCCAAATACTAGTGCATATCCAATGTAATGGAAACATCTGACCATAGCCCTTGTGTGATCACTGTCAGTACTGATATACCTAGGGGAAAAATCTTCAGGTTTGATAATTATCTAATGGAACATGAATCTTTTATTGATGTAGTTCAACATGGCTGGAACTTGCCAATTCCACATACAAACAAGGCCAAGATTATCACCATGAAATTCAAAAATCTGAGGAGAGTTATCAGGTCCTGGCAAAGCCATCTATCCAGTTTAAAGGCAAATATTAGCAACACCAAACTCATACTCCATCTCATGAAAATGATCAATGAAACCAGAGAGGGACAATCAAGTAGGTAAAGTTTGGAGATGAAGGCACAAAATTTTTCCATGCAAACGCCACCATTAAACATAGAAAGAATGTAATGACTTCATTATAGAAAGCTGATGGTCAGATCATGTATACACATCAAGAGAAAGAAACCATATTGTGGCAGGCTTATAAGGAAAGGTTAGGAACCTTTGAATACCAGGGAATGCACCTTGACTTGGAATCTTTACTATAACCAGAGACAGATCTTAGTGATTTAGAGTCACCTTTCACTACAGAGGAAATAGATGCAGTGGTAAAGCACCTCCCCAACGACAAATCCCCTGGCCCTGATGATTTCAACACTGATTTTATAAAAAAAGTGCTGGCCAATAATCAAAACTGAATTTTATGACTTGTGCATGACATTCCAAGCAGGAGAGGTATGTCTACAAAGCATTAATGGTTCCTACATAACTCTTATTCCAAAAGTGGATGGGCCTATTACTGCCTCTGATTTCAGACCAATATCTCTGTTAAACATATCCATCAAAATCATCACAAAACTCCTAGCAAACAGACTGTAGAAACATATAACAAACTTGCTGCATCAAAACCAATATGGTTTTATTCAGTCCAGAACAATCCAGGACTGTCTGGCGTGGGCTTTTGAATATATACACCTTTGTCACTGCTCAAAGAAGAACATTGTCATCCTCAAGCTAGACTTTGAAAAGGCTTTTGATAAAATAGAGCACAACATCATGTTGGAAATCATGAAACACATGGGCTTTGGGGAAACTTGGTTAAGATGGATGCAAGGAATTTTCTCTTCAGGAACATCAGCTGTTCTACTAAATGGAGTCCCTGGGAAAACATTTCACTGTCGGCGTGGAGTTAGACAAGGTGACCCCCTTTCACCACTTCTATTTGTGTTGGCTGCTGACTTGCTACAGGCAGTGATTAACAAAGCTAGAAGTGATGGGCTGCTCACATTACTAGTGCCAGTATAATATAGCCAGGATTTTCCAATATTGTAATATGCAGATGATATCGTGATCATAATGGAGGGTGAGGCTGCACAGCCGTCCACTTTAAAGGTTATCCTAAAGGAGATTTCCACATCAACAGGTCTGAAAGTAAACTACTCCAATTCCATGTTAGTGCCCATAAGCATTAATGAAGCTGAGACTCAATCACTAGCACAAGTCCTGGGTTGCACTGTTGGATCTTTACCCTTCACATACCTTGGTCTGCCGTTGAACATCACCAGACCAAAGGTATAGGAATGTTGGACCATTGTCTCTAGATGTGAGAAAAGATTAGCCAGTACATCTATCTTTCTATCTCAAGCAAGAAGACTATAGATGACTAATGCAGTCTTCTCTTCTCTGCCTATATTCTGGATGTGTACCTTCTTGCTCCACTCAACAGTGATTAAGCAGGTGGACAAATTCAGAAAACATTGTCTTTGGAGGGTAGCCGATATCAATGCTAGAACACCACCAAAGGCAGCATGGGAGCTAGTTTATCTGCCAAAGCAGGAGGGAGGACTTGGAGTCCTAAATTTGAAGACACAAAATGAAGCTCTCCTGCTGAAAATTTTACATAAATTCTTCAGCGGAGAAAACATTCCATGGGTTAATTTGGTGTGGGAAAAATATTATGCAAATGGAAAGCTTCCAAATCACACCAAAAAGGGTTCCTTTTGGTGGAGGGATATATTTAAACTACTGGAAAAATTCAAAGGGTTGGCTTCAGTGATAATACAGGATGGAATGACCTGTTATTTGTGGCATGACCTCTAGAATGGGAAGGTCCCATGTCAAGCTTACCCTGAGCTCTTCTCATTTGCCAACAAGAAAGATCTAACAGTGCACAAAACATTGGCTGTGACTGACATTAACCAGCTTGTGCACTTGCCTCTATCAACAGCAGCCTATGATCAGTTATTACAATTATTTGCCACATTGGATGATTTGCATCTCTCATCGGATCACGATATATGGACCTATATCTGGGGTTCGACATCCTTCTCTGCATCCAAGGTATATAAAAGACTCACTGGTGCTGTCATGCCTCACCCCATCTTCCATTGGACTTGGAAAACATCAAGCCAGCACAAGCACAAGGTATTCTTTTGGTTACTGTTGAAAGATAGACTAAGCACAAGGGAACTCTTAAGAAGAAAAAAATGGAACTCCAGTCCTATAACTGTGTCTTATGCAATTGCAATACTGATGAAAGCAGGGACCATCTCTTTTTTCACCGCCCCTTTTCAGTTCAATGTTGGCTCCTCCTGGGTTTTCAGATACCAGGGGCTTTGGATCATTTTGACATAATGGCAGCCTGCAAAAATCTTCTGAATCTTCCCTTTGGCATGGAAATCATTGTCATGTTAACCTGGTCAATTTGGATGGCCCGAAATGATTGTATTTTCAGAGGAATAGCTGCATCAATCCAGGAATGCAAGGACATTCTCAGACATGAGCTTGGGCTGATTGTCCTTAGAGCAAGGCCTGAAATTTCTTCACTCCCAATGGATCGAAGCCTTAAATATATAGGCCTGAAATTTCGTCTTAAATATACATATCTAATCAGTAGGGGCGCTCACCCCTCCCGTTTCATAAAAAAAAGCTAGTCCCTTCCCTCCTTCTAAATATATTTTTTTATTTGTGTGGAACCCACGTGCATTGAGAGAGGAACAGGCGGCGCTCTCTCTCCTCCCTTTCCTCCTCCACCTCGCCTGCCCAGCTGACGCGTCCGGCGCCGGCAACAGTTGCTGTACCCGCTCTCAGAAGCTCTCTGCAGTACTGACAACCGGATATTTTGATTTTCTTGGTGCTGACATCATGGATGCAGCCTTAGAAAGACATCATCGATACTAGGACCCATCTGCGCTTTTGAGCAAAGCGGGGCCTTGCTGGGTTTGAGTTCAGTCATGGGGATTTCATTGTTTCATCTTCCATTTGGTTATTTTGCTGACACTGGTGTATGCATTGTGGAGTGACACTAAATAGATGTGTGTAGTGTATCATTGCGTTTAAGTTGGGTTCACTTGAGACTGCTTGTATGATTTCCGCTTCATGAGGTTTAATGTCCTTGTGGAGCGCATGAACTGCTGCCCATTCATTACTCGTCGTCGTGATAATCTTGGCAATTCGCGGGCCTTCACTTCCCTTGAGTCTATTGAATTGTTTCATATTTGAGAACATGCTCGATGCAGTCTATCATTGGCATTACAAAGAGAATGACTAATGAGTTCTAACACGGAAAATTGTGAAGAGGTCAGGAAACCCATAAGACCGATCTCTTAGAAGCAAACGAATGACACTGATCCATCTTCGTCATCATCATTATCGAAGAGTAAGGAATGAATTGAAGTGAAAATGGAAAATGGAATATGAAGTAAAGATAAACAGAACGATAAACTGGCCAAAACTGGTTCGTCTTGAATTTTAGAATTTTAGTTAGTTTCCCTGCTTTGTTAGAATTTTATATTCATCTTGATTTTGAGTTTGAACTCCGGTTCGAAGAATTCCAAACGGAGAATTGCCAATCTACCAACCATTTGGGAGCGTGGGAGTGAGCTTTGAGACAACGACGGGAGGTACAATGCCGTGTCAGCCAACTGATCAGCGCGTGGTTCTTGCATGACGCCTGAGGCGTCCTTGTAGCAAAACATCCAGTTCCATGTGAACTAACTTTTTGTTCCCCATAATATAAGTATTTGTTCTACATGATATCTAGAACTATGTAGTTAGTTTTAAACATGAAACAGTTTGTCCCCGTAATACAAGTCTTTTTTTTTGCAGGCACCGTAATAAAAAGTCTTTTATTTCATTTTATACCTACAGTTACTCCATCAGCTAAAAATATTTGTCTCTTGTTCCACTTATATCTACGAATTGTTTTATGTAACATAAACATTGTTCTACTTGATTTTAAAATTTGTTCTGATTTTACCTAAATATAATCCAACAATTTTGTTCTCGCTCTGTATAGAATTCATATACGTGTTCTACTTTTTATATAACATAAATATTGTTCTACGTGCATTTTGTAGCATATGAAAGAACATTTGGCATATTAATTCGAACAAAATGGTTCTTCGCCAAACAAGAATTTGGTATTTTTCACGTTGCTCGATTTGCCTTTTGCCGTCACATAAAACTTCATGGGATCGCTAGCTCTACTATCTTAGCATACTTTATTACCTTTTTTGCTAAAAAATCGCGCAACATTCTGGTCTTTCCAATCCGCGTTCAAAATAGCAGATAATCAGGTAGAGATGGCGCAGTAGTGGGACATTGATAGCTACCTGGAAACTCCTGGCCCACGACGAAAATCAGGTAGAGATGGCCCCGACAGAATAGCCCAATTTGTCTGTGGGTGCCTCAAATGAAAAAAGTTCATTTGAGGTCCCTTAAGTATCGCCTTAATCCAACTTTCATCCCTCATATACAAAACCGGATACTACTGATCCTCAACTTCACAAACTAGTTATTTTTCGTCCTCGGGCTGTTTTGATGGTGGTTTTGCTGACATGACGACACGTCAGTCGTCCTACATGGCACACCGTCAGCCTCGAGGGACTTAAATTGAACTATGATAGTAGTTAAGGGGTCAAATATACTTTACCAAAAAAATTACAAATAATTTCTCAAAACAATATCCATTTTTTCTACTCAGAAATCTGGTTTCTTTAAAAAAATCCATATAAAAATTATTTTACCTCAAAAAAATGAAACCGAGTTCGATTTTTTTTTCTTTCTAAAATTATACTCTATCTCCTGGTGCCTAGCTTACGGTTATTATTTCTATAGTTATCTACACTAATATATTCATAGATAGGATCGAGTCACAACATCATTTATCTTTCTACGTAGTCTACGTCATCAATTTTAAGTAATTATAATAGATAAATGGAGCATCTTCTAGCAAATAAACACACAAAAGGTCATAGAAAATTAAATAATTCTTTGTTGTTTGCTATAAGATAGAGTAAAAAAAAGATAGAGTATGATTTTAGGAGAAAAAGAGAAAAGATATTTATTTTTCATTGATAAAACAAAATTTCTATGATTATTTCTAAGATTAGATTAGATTTTTAATATTTGTAATTACATTTTTTCTTATAAAATATTTGGATAAATTATTTGTATAGTTTTTTTGTTAAGTGTATTTTGCCCTTGAACTACCAGCATAGTTCAGTTTAGGTCCCTCTAGGCCGACGTGACGCCACATAGGATGGTTGATGTGTCGCCACGTCAGTCAAAACCACCGTCAAAACAGTCAAAGGATAAAAAAATAACTGGCTTATAAAGTTGAGGGATGAGTAATAATAGTTTCCTACTTGGAGGATGAAAACCAGACTAGAGACGTACACGAGGGACCTTAAACGACTTTTTCCCGCCTCAAATCCATCATTGTCGGGCTATCGGGCCATCCAGGAAGGGCTTGGGCTGGTGCCCGTTTTTTTGGCCCATTAGCCAAACCACTCGTCGGTGACACTTTTCTTCCGGCCTCGAGGCCGTCGTGGCTCCGGCGCTGGTTCAGTGGTTCCCCGTGAAATCGCCGGCGGCCCCAGCCCCACCATCTCCACCGATTCGCTTCGTTGTCCTTCTCCATATTCATGCAATGTCTCCCCATCCTACCACCGCGGCGATGGAATGGAAGCTCCAGGCGCCCTGCCCTAGCGTACCCATTGCGCCCTTGGCGCGCTTAGGTGCGCCGCGAGCGGGCGCCGACGGGGCTTCTGCTGGGTGGATCTTCAGCGACGTCGTGAAGCTCCGTCACTAACCCCGGCTCACCATCACAGGTAGGCTGCAAGCAGGCGAAGGCGTGAAGCCGTGCCTCTCGGTTCCAGTGCATTGCAGTCAAGGTGGTCGCCTTTTTGCTTGTTCAGAATAGCTTGTCTGTTCGCTTGCTTTCCGTTTTTCTTTTCAGTTGTATTGAAAAAAAATCGTTTGATCTTGTTGATCCTCGGCTTCGTGGAATTCCAGGTTTCATAAGATCTTTGTATTCATCTTGATGTTCAGAATTTTAAGTCCTCTATTCAAAATCCTCAAGCAGAAAATTGCCAACTTGCCAACCGGTTGAGATCTGGGAGCGAGGTTTGGGATCACCGGCGGGTGGTGCAGTGCTGTGTCCAGCCAACTAGCCAGCACAGCACGTGGTTCACGTATACTAGTAGCAGATTAGTAATTCATCAGCGAAATGAAAAAAAGAAAAGAAAAGCCTTCGTTACACCAAAACTTGTTCGTGTTCCCGTATCAAACTCCCTGCTGTTATTATTGTATTATATATCTGTCGCATGTTGCGAGCTCTGCCAGGCTCTTTGTTTTCCTTGTTCGCTGACCGAAGGTAAACGTACAGTATATCCATAATCCAATCAAAGCATCAGTTCGGCCTTTAGGTACCCAAGAAACAATCAGCCTGGCCCAATATAGGAAGCACACCCCTCCGCTCTTCTTCCTGCTGCTGTGCTGCATCGTGATCTGCCTGTTTGTTCTTTCCTATTTTTCCACGCTGCTGTTTGCTTGACACTACAGCCTCGGTGCTAGCTACTTCGACTTCCAGCTTCAAGTCAAGTCATCCCACGCGGGTGATTGGGTTGGGTCATCCACAACACGCTTTTGCAGGGCATCAGAGATGATTATATGCCAAGCTTCTCTCCGTCTCTGCGCATCCCGGTTCTCACAACTAATTCGCCCTCCCGGCACCATGGTTTCACGGTGGCTGATGGTGGTGATATTCTTCTTCGCCATGGCTGCCGCAGAGGTGGTGCTGGACGACTTACAGCTGCTGGAGCAGTTCAAGGCTGCCGTGCCGAATGTCACAGCACTCTCTGGCTGGAACAACAACAACGGTGCTTGCAGCTTCCTCGGTGTCGACTGCAAGAACGGCAGGGTCACCTCTGTGTCCCTCATCGGTGTGAAGCTCAACGCCAATTCCAGGGCTGTGGCGAGCACATTGTTGTGGCTTAGTAGTGTGGAGGTGATCACTGTCCGTGATGCCAGCATTTCTGGTGTGCTCTCGGGGCTGAGCCGAGTGGAGTGCGGGGAGAAGTTGTCTGTGCTGGACCTCTTCGGGAATCATATTTCAGGGGAAGTTCCAGCGTTCATCAATTGCTCCAGATTGGAGTACCTTGATCTCTCTGGCAACCTCATATCTGGCAGCATGGCAGCAGGGGTCCTGTCTGGATGTAGCAGCCTGAGCTCACTCAACATTTCAGGTAACCATCTTGTTGGCGCGTTCCCATCAGATATTGCACACCTCAAGTCGCTTACTGTCCTTGATCTATCAAGGAACAATTTCTCTGGAGAAATTCCAGGCAAAGCTTTTGTTAATCTTCCTAAGCTCAGGTCATTTTCCCTCTCCTTCAACTATTTCAATGGCTCCATTCCAGAAGCAATCACCTTTCTTCCAGAGCTTGAAATACTTGAACTCAACTCCAACTTGCTCTTTGGCACCATCCCGGGCACTGTCTGCTCAAACACCAGCAGCAAGTTGCAAGTTCTTTACCTGCAGAACAACTACCTCACTGGTGGCATTCCAGAGTCCATCTCCAACTGCGCTGGTCTAGTTTCACTTGACCTCAGCCTCAACTATATCAGTGGGCAGATTCCCTCATCCATTGGCATGCTCACTGGCCTCCGTGACCTGGTCTTGTGGCAGAACCTGCTTGAGGGCGAGATACCCACCTCCCTATCCGGAATGCTTGCACTTGAGAAACTCATTCTTGATTACAATGCTCTTTTGGGCGGCATCCCTCCAAGTTTGGCGAACTGCACAGAGTTGAAGTGGATGTCACTTGCGAGCAACCGGCTTTCCGGTGCATTGCCTGCTTGGTTTGGTCGATTTGTGAAGCTTCAAATCTTGAGGCTGGGAAATAACTCTTTCTCTGGGATGATACCACCAGAATTGGGCGACTACAGGAGTCTGTTATGGCTGGACCTGAGTGGCAACCAACTGAAAGGACATATACCATCGGAGCTTGCAAAACAGTCTGGGAAGATGGCACCCCTCGTTTTTTCTTCACAGTTCAGATACATTCGCAATGACGAACTAACGGACTATGAATGCCATGGCAAAGGAAGTTTGTTAGATCTCACAGGTGTGCGAAGCAGTGATTTGAGTCGAATGCCAAGTAAGAAGGCCTGCAACTTCACATCAGTGTACTTAGGCATGGTAAACCCGACCACAGACAACAACTTTTCAATGATATTTCTGGACTTGTCATTTAATCAGCTTGACTCAGAGATCCCAAAGGATCTTGGGAGCATGTGTTACCTCATGGTCTTGAACCTTGGACATAATAGTCTGTCAGGTGTGATCCCAGACGACCTCAGTGCTGCCAAGCATCTTGCGGTGCTCGACCTTTCGCAAAACATTCTTGAAGGGCTAATACCCAACTCATTGAGTACACTAATGTTCTCAGAGATTGATTTATCGAACAGCAGGTTGAGTGGGATGATTCCACAAGGACTAGAACCTTGGTCACTTGCCACATTCCCTGCAATATCATTTGAGAACAATTCTGGCTTGTGTGGGTTCCCACTCCCGCCATGCAAGCACAATGTTGTTGACAATAACAACCAATAGCCCAAATCCCACAAGAGCCAGGCATTCCTTGCTGGTGGCATCATGGCAGTGTTTTCTCTCTTACTGTTCGGTATGTTTAATATATTCTTTCTTCTCCTGTAATAGGTTTTTCCTGATTTTCTCAGGTTACAAGTTCCTAACTTGCCATGCTGTGTGTTTCAGCACTGTTGATATGCCTATGTCAAAGGAACAAATTCAAGGCACATAATAATGCAGATGAAGCTTTAAGATTACAGGTAAACCTATTCTCTATCTGGAACTTTGACGGAGGAGATGTCTACAAGCAGATTGTGGAAGCAATGGAGAACTTTGATGAAAAATATTGCATTGGAAGAGGAGGGCATGGGTCTGTCTATGAAGCTTCACTACAATCAGGTGAAATTGAGGACCAGGTGTGTCTGAGGATCGGTGGATGGTCGCTTCCCAGTGTGATGAGTGATTGACAACGTGGTGTTGGACTGACTCTTGGCCTAGTATTGCAGGTGTTCGATGCGACTCGGTTTGCGTTGGTGCAGGTGAAGAACAAGCGCGAAAGGTCTTAGCCAGAGTGGCCTCCGAGGAGTGGAGAGACAAGTAGGCTTGGTTCGAGGGACCCGATGGCCAGATGGGATCGAGTGCGGTCGGCATGGTGCAAGAAGAGCAAGACGGCATCGTGGACTAAGCCGGTGCAAGGTAGCGGCTAACAACCGAAGCTTGTAGGCGGGGTTTGATGGTTGGGCCACAAAACCATCGGAGGTGGGTTTCTCGGTTTGGGCCTCAAAACCGAGCCCGAAGGCCTAGCATGACGGAGACGGTGATCCGGACATGTTCGGGAAGCTTCGAAGCGGTGAACACGCGGAGGGATCCTGGAGCTGGCGTCGGAGGGAAGCAAGGTCGGATGGACGGCGTGCCCAGCCGGAGGAAATATCTTAGAGTTCCTAGATTGCCCCTGGGGGTATGTATCTTAGGCTTAGAGTGTAGGGGTAGTATGGTCTTTTCCCCCCACCAGATGACTCAATATAAATAGGAGGTGGAGGGGATGGCAAGTTATCTGTTCGAAACCCTAGTTCATTTTCTCTCTATTCTGGTAGGCTAGCCAAGTGCAGATCGAGTAATCTTAGCGGGTGGATGAATGGTGGAGGTTAGCCACCGTTGTACAGATCATGACCTCTGGTTGTATGGTAGAATCGTTCTAGAAATGATTTGCTTGTCTTCCTTCCCGAGTTCATTTTGTGCTATTTTCGTTCTTGTTTCGATTCTTCGTTTCTAGGCCATTTCCTCTCGGAATTCTTTGTGGGGATCATGGGTGAGTGCCTTGTGCCTCTTTGTGGATGATCTTGGCCCCTCAAACGTCGAGATTTGGTCCGGATTTGAAGTTTTTGTGATGAACTCGTGGAGAGGATGTTCTTCCATTAGATCCGTGATTTCTTGTGTTGTAGGGAGTTAGAGGCCGAGTTTTTTGGGGCATAGCTTCCTCTTGGGTTGCTTCACATCTCCCCAAAGTTTCGCTTCAAGAGCTCTAGCCGTTTGGGAGATCCGGTGTTGGATTTGGAGGAGTTGACCCGCGCGTTTCTGTAGCTGTTCTTCCTGTTCGTCCGTCGGGCTTCTCGGACGGTCCGACTTGGTATGGCGGACAGTCTGCAAGGTTCCCGGACAGTCCGCATGTGATTGGCGGACGGTCCGTGGTTTGGCTGCCCTTCTGATTTTTCTCGTTTTGGCTAAGTCTTTTCTCGGACAGTCCGTGTGACTTTTTCGGACGGTCCGTGACACTGGCGGACGGTCCGCAAGACGGTCCGTAGAGGATCCAACCTTCTGGAGTTTCGAGTTGATTTTTTGGACGGTCTGCCCCTTCTCAGCCGGACAGTCCGCCAGGTCCTCGGACGGTCCGCGAACTCTGTGCGGACAGTCCATCGGGGCTCAGGCAGATAGCAGTTGGTTTTGCTTCTTAAGTTGCGCTTCCGCTTTATATCTCGTTCGAGCTTGTTCCTAGGGTTGGAGGTCCGCTGTGACTACGCTACCTTGTCAAGCTTGTGAGGAACTTGTGGGTAGTGGTTTTGGGATATAGGCCGAGTTTCGAGAAGAAATTTTTATCGGCTCCCATTCACTCCCCCTCTCTGGTCGCCATTTCGATCCTTCAATTGGTATCACAGCCGGTTACGGATCTTTGTGATTTTTTCCAGTCTTAAGATCCAAGGATGGCGTACTCAGGAAAAGGTTCGGGTCCTCCTTTCTTCGATAGGAAGAATTACCGGATGTGGTCGGTTCGGATGGGTGCTTTTCTTCGCGGCAAGGTACAATTGATTTGGGATATCACTCTTGATAATACCTATATCATCCCGGCTGCAAGAGCGACTCAAGTTGATAAGGATAAGTTTGATGCAAATGCAAAGGCAGTTGATTACTTGTTCAAAGCGCTCGACGAGCATGAGTTCAATCGTGTCATCGAAGAGCAGCTTGCTTGTAAGATTTGGCAGAAGTTGGAGGTTGCTCATGGTGGTGATGGTGCAGTTAAGGCTAGGCTCTTTTCGACTTACCGGAGGGAGTATGAGAATTTCACTCATTTGCCCGGTGAGTCGATTGATGCCATGTTTCAGAGGTTTACCGTGATAGTGAACAACATGCAAGCCAATATTGCCGTCCTCCCTTACTCAGATCATGATAGAGCTTTGAAGCTCTTGCACTGCTTGGATAGATCTATGTGGAGTGCGAAGGTTGAGGCCATTATGGAGTTGGATAGCTATGAGACACTCACAGTCAATGGGTTGTTTTCAAAGCTTAAGTCCTCAGAGATTGATAGGATGGCTAGAGCCAAGCTTGAGAACCCGACTGATCCCCATAGTCTGGCCCTCATGAGTGGTTCTAGTTCTAGGTCGCTTGCTAACTCCTCTCGATAGTTTGCTTTGTCTATGCTTGTCTCTTTGCCAGATGAGGAGTTCGAGGTGCTGACCGAGGACGATCTCGCGTTGCTGACCAAGAGGTTCGGGCGCTTGCACGAGAACCGCAAGAGTACCAGGGAGGATGAGGACCAAGGTCGACGCCGGAGGCACTCAAGCAAGAACTTCAACGGGTTGGCGTGTGCAGCTTCTGGTGGCTTCTGTACCACGGCACACAGCACCGACGGAAAGAAGAGTGAAGGAGAAGGCTCGGACTCAGACTCCGAAGATGAGGTAAATCGTGATCCAAACTTCTTGCTAGAGGAGATTGAAAGGTTGAATGCTTTGCTTGACAACTGTGATGATGTGCTTAGAAAGACCAACAAGGAGAAGAGGGAGTTTAGATCTTTGCTTGGTGTGTCTGAGCAGAAAGTGGCTAAACTTGAGTCTCTTCTTGCTGCTTCTCAAGTTGAGATTGATGCTTTGAAAGTTGTCTCTGTTGTTCCTGATGAGCCTGAATGCATAAATTGTAAACATGTGATGGATGAATTGGTTGAATATAAGAAGAAACACATGACTAAAATGGAAGAACTTGATATGCTCCAAGTTGAAATCTAGATCTACTTTGCTAGGAGCTTGCACTTCTTGTCCTGTTTTGCATGCTAAATTGGATGAATCTCATGCTAGGATCAAGTGCCTTGAAAGTTCTTTGAAATCTTCTGCTACTCATGGTTGTTCTAGTTGTGATGTGAATGCTTTGAAGATTCTTGAACTTGAGCATGCAACTAACCGTCTGCAGGATGAGAATGATAAGTTGCGTAAGTGTTTGGGTTGGTTGTCTGGTCATGAGCCCCAGCTTGGTATGATGATAGCTCAGTTCAGGCGAGCTGATAGTCGTGGGCTTGGATCGGAGAAGGTGTGTGAGAGTGAGGATGTGGGGTGTGAGAGTGTGCCAATTCCTCCACAAACTACCCCAGCCAAGAACACCTTTGATCCCAAACCCAACCACTTGAAGAACAAACTTGACACTACTCCTGATCCTCCTGTGTTCCCTCCTCAAACCAACAACTTCCAAAAGAGAGTGAACTTTGTGGGAGAATCGAGTGGTCTCAAGCCAAGTGAGAAGCCTCCACCAAAAGAAGCTCCAAAGCCAAAGCCAGTCCGCTACCACTGTGGGTTTTGTGGTAGGGATGGTCACCAAGAGGAGTTCTGCTTCAGGAGGAAGAGAGAAGTGAGAAGAGAAAGAGAGATGGGTAACCGGGACAGGTACCGCTCTTCTCATAGGGTGCCTGAGCCTCGTGCACCTATGCCTAGGGGTGAAGGGTTTGTGCGCTCGATGCCTAGAGGAGGTGCTCGTGGTGTTGCAGGTGGTCCTCAGAGAGGTGGTGATAGGCGCTTTGGGTTTGGACGTGGTGAGTTTGCTAGACGTCCCCCTCCTCGTGGTCAGTACGAGATTGGGAGGAACGACCGTAGCTTTGGTGTTCGGAGGGAGTTCAGGCCACGCTTTCCCACGCGTGGTGCTCCTCCAATTAGACGTGATAGAGCTCCACTTGTGAGGCGTGAGAGGTTCCCACCTTTTGCTGATGGTGGTAGAGTAGATGTTGCTAACCCCTCTTTTGAGCAGATGGCTCGGCACTGGTTTGACTCGTTTTGTGCTAACCCTAGTGCTGAGTCGTTTGCTCACTTCCGCACTCGCTTCTGATTTTGCAGGTAGTGGGAGGCTTGAGGAGGTCATGGTTGATCGACTCCGGTTGCTCTCGTCACATGACCGAAGATCGAAGGTGGTTCTCAAGCCTCACCCCAGTGAAGACAAGGCAGTACATCACTTTTGGGGATAATGGTAAGGGAAGAGTGCTTTCAGAGGGAGATATTCAGGAAAGTGAGAAGTTTGCGTTGAAGCGTGTTGCTCTCGTCAAGTCACTTGGTTTTAATTTGCTCTCTGTCTCTCAGTTTCTTGACGAAGGTTTTGATGTTCGGTTTGTGTGTGGTTCTTCTCGGATTCTTGATTCTCGAGGTGACCTTGTGTGCATGATCATTCCCGAGGGTCAAGTTTTCCATGCTGATTTCTCGAGGTCTTTCGGTCCCTCTCGCTATCTAGTGGTTGGTTCCTCTTCCGAGCTTTGGAAGTGGCATAGGAGGTTGGGTCATTTGAGCTTTGACTTGCTCTCTCGTTTGAGCAGTCTTGACCTTATCCAAGGATTGCCCAAGCTTTGGTATGAGAAGGATTTGGTGTGTGCTCCTTGTAGGCATGGGAAAATGGTCGCTACTTCTCATCCACCTTTGACTAAGGTGATGACTGAGTGTCCCGGGGAGCTTCTTCATATGGACTTGGTTGGTCCAGCTCGCGTTCGCTCAGTCAGTGGGAAGTGGTATGTCCTTGTGATAGTGGACGACTATTCTCGCTATGCTTGGGTGTTTTTCTTGGCTTCTAAGGATGAGGCTTTTGGGTTCTTTCGAGACTTGATCTTGAGGTTGAAAAACGAACGTAACGGTAATGCCATGCGAGCTATCCGCAGTGACAATGGCACGGAATTCAAGAACGCTCGTTTTGAAGCCTTTTGCCATGATCAAGGTCTTGAACATCAGTTTTCCTCGCCTTATGTTGCTTGTCAGAATGGTGTTGTGGAGAGGAAAAATCGGACTCTTTGTGAGATGACTAGGACGATGCTCGATGAGCATAGAACTCCTAGGAGATATTGGGCCGAGGCTGTGAGCACTGCATGCTATGTCTCAAATCGGATTTTCCTTTGTGCGTTCAAGAAGAAGACTTGCTACGAGATTTTTCATGGGAGACCCCCCAAGGTGAGTCATTTTCGAGTCTTTGGCTGCAAGTGCTTCATTCTTAAGAAAGGAAATCTAGACAAATTCGAGTCTCGTTCTCATGATGGCATTTTTCTTGGCTATGCTAATCACTCTAGAGCATATCGTGTGCTCAACCTTAACTCTAACCAAATCATGGAGACTTGCAAAGTTACATTCGACGAGACGATTCCGTGTGGCTCGACTGTCTTTGAGTGTGCAGGTGATGAAGAGATGGGACAGACGATCTTCGAGGACGAGCAAGAGGATGATGGTGAAGATGACGATGGAGATGGTCTGCCTCCTACGACTTGTGTACCTACTACCTCCACTACGACGACTACGGTGGACGATGGTCCTTCCCCCACTACCACATCAACACAAGTACCTGGAGGTCGAGTGGAAGCAGTTGCTGAGGGGGAGGAGATGTCTAGGCGTGAGGCACCAAGACACATTCAATCTAGGCATCCACCCTCAAGCATCATAGGAGACTTCGACGAGCGCACTACAAGGTCAAGGTCAAGAAACAACTCTCAATTTGCTCATTCTGCATTTGTTGCTTCTTTCGAGCCCAAGGATATTAGACACGCTCTATCTTATGCAAATTGGGTTAATGCTATGCACGAAGAGCTTGAAAACTTTGAGAGGAATGAGGTGTGGGAACTAGTTGAGCCTCCACCAAACTGTCATCCTATTGGAACCAAATGGGTCTGGAAGAACAAACAGGGTGAGAGTGGTGAAGTGGTGAGAAACAAGGCTAGGTTGGTTGCCCAGGGTTTTTCACAGAAAGAGGGAATTGATTATGAGGAGACATTTGCTCCTGTAGCCCATTTGGAAGCAATTTGAATTCTTCTAGCATTTGCTGTTGCTAAAGGATTCAAATTGCACCAAATGGATGTGAAAAGTGCTTTTCTGAATGGGGTAATAGAGGAAGAAGTGTTTGTGAGGCAGCCACCGGGTTTTGAGAGTGAGAAGTATCCACACCGAGTGTACAAGCTTCACCGAGCATTATATGGTCTAAAGCAAGCACCTAGAGCGTGGTATGAGAGACTACGAGGGTTCCTGTTAAGTAAGGGGTTTGTGATGGGGACAGTAGACAAAACCCTATTCTTGCTTCGTGCTGGTGGTGACATCCTAATTGTCCAGATATACGTGGATGACATTATCTTTGGTGGCTCGTCTAATGCACTTGTGGAGAAATTTTCTCAAGACATGAGCAGGGAATTCGAGATGTCAATGATGGGAGAGCTGCAGTTCTTCCTCGGGCTGCAGATCAAGCAAGTCAAGGATGAGACATTCGTGCATCAAGCGAAGTACACAAAGGACATGCTGAAGAAGTTCGACATGAGTGACTCCAAGCCGATGTCGACACCGATGGGTACAACTGCAACGTTGGATGCTGATGAAGATGGAGATCCAGTGGACCAGAAGGAGTACCGGAGCATGATCGGCTCCCTCCTCTACTTGACGGTGACGAGGCCAGACATACAATTCAGCGTGTGTCTGTGCGCTCGTTTTCAAGCTTCACCGAGAACTTCGCATCGGCAAGCTGTCAAGAGAATCTTCAGGTACTTAAAATACACTCCTGATTTGGGTCTTTGGTATTCTGCCTCCTCGACACTCAGCCTTCACGGGTTCTCCGATGCTGATTTCGCTGGGTGTCGGTTGGACCGCAAGTCTACCTCGGGTCAGTGTCAATTTCTTGGTTCTTCTCTGGTCTCTTGGTCTTCTCGCAAGCAGTCTAGTGTTGCACAGTCCACCACTGAAGCCGAATATGTTGCTGCTGCCAGCTGCTGCTCCCAGCTTCTATGGATCACATACACCATGAGTGACTTTGGTCTAAGCTTCTCTAGAGTTCCACTTCTTTGTGATAGCACCAGTGCCATTAGTGTAGCTAAGAACCCTGTGCTACATTCCAAGACCAAACACATTGAAGTGAGGTACCACTTTCTGAGAGATCACGTTGAGAAAGGGCACATTGAACTATCCCATGTCTCCACCCAGAACCAGCTAGCTGACATTTTTACAAAACCTCTTGATCAAGATACCTTTGCCCGCCTGCGAGGAGAGCTTGGAGTCTGTTGTCCTCTTTGAGTTGGTTTCTGGGGTTCCTTGTAGCATATGTATACTTTGTACAGTCTGCATTTGCATTTGTTTCATAGGTCTTGCATCTGTACATATCTTTTTCAATGCTTTCTAGGATGAGCTTCTCCCATATGGATTGAATGCTATAATATGCTACACTTGAGCTAGTGGACATGTGTGTAGTCTTTTGGTGATGATTTGCTATGCTCCTGATTGATTCACTATATATTTATAATGAGCTTGCAAATGATTTTAAAATGTTAAAATCAATCTCACCCATGAGCAATTGTTTTCCATGCTTAGTTCAAGCCTAAATGCTCTCTCATGCTTAGATTGTGCTAGGGTATCTTTTTCTTGTTAAATGGGTCAAAGATCATTCTATCATTGCAAATGTTTAGCCTATTGTTTATCTTGTGGAGAAGCATGAGCTTCTTTTTGCCGCAAAGGCACTTCATGTACCATAATTTCAAATCTGAAAAATGAAGTGCATATGGTTGAAAAACAAAAAATGTGCTAAGCATGTCAAAATATGCTATTATGTGTATAATTTTGGGTGCTAAACCGTTGCATGTTGTCTACCAAGAGAAATCTCTGTTTAGAAGTAGACACATGGCTCGGTGGCTTTGACATGACATGAGATAGACTTTGGGTGTTTGCAATGATCTTCTAACTAGAATTGGTGACCTAGGATGATCTTTGCATGATTTAGTTCATTTTGGCTTGAAGTTATCAGTTTGCTCATGAGGTGATAAATTCTTGAAAAACTTGTTGAACTTGGAAACTAATTGGCCATATGCTTATACAATCATGAAATCTTGTTGGCAATGCTTGTACAGAACCTTGGACTATCTTGCTTGCTCATTTTGCACTTTTGTAGCATTTTATAGTGCTCATTGTATATTTGAGAAGCTCTAGGTTGAATTGTCTGCATGTTAGCCTTGATTCATGCATTGGCAATAAGGGGGAGAACTTGTGTGCATGGCTTTGCATTAGAGGGATACTCAGTTCAGGGGGAAAACTTGAGTCTGCATGCATTTGTTCAGGGGGAGTCCCGCTTGTGTGCAGGGGGAGCTTCTTATGTTCCTGATTTGCTTTGCTCTTTATGCCGATGGTGGGAGTCCCGCTTGTGTGCAGGGGGAGCTTCTTGTGTTCCTGATTTGCTTTGCTCTTTATGCCGATGGTGTTGAGCCTTTTCTGCCTCTTCTTGAGGGGTCGGCATTTGGAGCTTGTTGGTCTCGGTTGTGTTGAGCCGTTGCCCTTGTCTTAGGGGACCGAGACTTTCTCTTTCAAGTGACTTGGTTTTTCGGCTTGCTCTTTGCTTTGAGTCACTTGTTTGAGTCTTCTTTTCTTTTTCTTTTCTGTTTTTTCAATCCAAAATCGTGAGGTGTGTTGTCAATGCACCCATCAAGGGGGAGATTGAGGACCAGGTGTGTCTGAGGATCGGTGGATGGTCGCTTCCCAGTGTGATGAGTGATTGACAACGTGGTGTTGGACTGACTCTTGGCCTAGTATTGCAGGTGTTCGATGCGACTCGATTTGCGTTGGTGCAGGTGAAGAACAAGCGCGGAAGGTCTTAGCCAGAGTGGCCTCCGAGGAGTGGAGAGACAAGTAGGCTTGGTTCGAGGGACCCGGTGGCTAGACGGGATCGAGTGCGGTCGGCATGGTGCAAGAAGAGCAAGACGACGTCGTGGACTGAGCCGGTGCAAGGTAGAGGCTAACAACCGAAGCTTGTAGGCGGGGTTTGATGGTTGGGCCACAAAACCATCGGAGGTGGGTTTCTCGGTTTGGGCCTCAAAACCGAGCCCGAAGGCCCAACATGACGGAGACGGTGATCCGGACATGTTCGGGAAGCTTCAAAGCGGTGAACACGCGGCGGGATCCTGGAGCTTGCGTCGGAGGGAAGCAAGGCCGAATGGACGGCGTGCCCAGCCGGAGGAAATATCTCAGAGTTCCTAGATTGCCCCTGGGGGTATGTATCTTAGGCTTAGAGTGTAGGGGTAGTATGGTCTTTTCCCCCCACCAGATGACTCAATATAAATAGGAGGTGGAGGGGATGACAAGTTATCTGTTCGAAACCTAGTTCATTTTCTCTCTATTCTGGTAGGCTAGCCAAGTGCAGATCGAGTAATCTTAGCGGGTGGATGAAGGGTGGAGGTTAGCCACCATTGTACAGATCGTGACCTCTGGTTGTATGGAAGAATTGTTCTAGAAATGATTTGCTTGTCTTCCTTCCCGAGTTCATTTTGTGCTATTTTCGTTCTTGGTTTGATTCTTCGTTTCTAGGTCGTTTCCTCTCGGAATTCTTTGTGGGGATCATGGGTGAGTGCCTTGTGCCTCTTCGTGGATGATCTTGACCTCTAAAACACCGAGATTTGGTCCGGATTTGAAGTTTTTGTGATGAACTCGTGGAGAGGATGTTCTTCCGTTAGATCCGCGATTTCTTGTATTGTAGGGAGTTAGAGGCCGAGATTTTTGGGGCATAGCTTCCTCTTGGGTTGCTTCACATCTCCCCAAAGTTTCGCTTCAAGAGCTCTAGCCGTTTGGGAGATCCGGTGTTGGATTTAGAGGAGTTGACCCGCGCGTTTCTGTAGCTGTTCTTCCTATTCGTCCGTCGGGCTTCTCGGATGATCCGACTTGGTATGGCGGACGGTCCGCAGGGTTCCCGGACAGTCCGCATGTGATTGGCGGACGGTCCGTGGTTTGGCCGCCCTTCTGATTTTTCTCGTTTTGGCTAAGTCTTTTCTCGGACAGTCCGTGTGACTTTTTCGGACGGTCCATGACACTGGCGGACGGTCCGCAAGACGGTCCGTAGAGGATCCAACCTTCTGGAGTTTCAAGTTGATTTTTCGGACGGTCCGCCCCTTCTCAGTCGGACAGTCCGCCAGGTCCTCGGACGGTCCGCGAACTCTGTGGGGACAGTCCATCGGGGCTCAGACATATAGCAGTTGGTTTTGCTTCTTAAATTGTGCTTCCGCTTTCTATCCCGTTTGAGCTTGTTCCTAGGGTTGGTAGGTCCGCTGTGACTACGCTACCTTGACAATCTTGTGAGGAACTTGTGGGTAGTGGTTTTGGGATATAGGCCAAGTTTCGAGAAGAAATTTTTATCGGCTCCCATTCACCCCCCCTCTGGTCGCCATTTCGATCCTTGAGAAATTTTTGCAGTAAAGAAGATACAGAAAACAAAAGATGAAAGTTTGATAAATGAGGAACTATTCAGCCGTGAAGCAGAGGCCTTGGTGCAGATACGACACCGGAATATTGTGAAGCTTTATGGATATTGCTCCAGTGATCAAGATAAGTTTCTTGTATATGAATATATGGAGAGAGGCAGCTTATCAACTATTCTCATGACTGGCAGAAGTGCTGTTGGGCTGGATTGGAATAAGAGGCTGGGTATTGCTAAGGATGTGGCTCATGCTCTCTCTTATTTGCACCATGATTGTTCAACTCCAATAGTCCACCGAGATATAACAAGCAATAATATTTTGATTGATATGGAGTTCAGGGCCTGCATATCGGACTTTGGCTTAGCTAAAATTTTGAGCTTTGATGCATCAGGCTCTACAAGCAGGCTTGCTGGGACAAGTGGGTATCTTGCACCTGGTAAACGAATTTGGTTCAGTGTTCGAATTGTTATTCTTTCTATATCATGTTGCTTCATTATCTCGCACATGATTTATATAGAATGTGGTGCGACAAAGTAGAAATTTTGTAATCCTGAAAGATTGGCTTGACTTGCTTTTCTATTCTTTCAAAGTAAATTAACTTCTATTATATAACACCACTGATTTCCTGTCGAAGCATATTTTATGGTCAATGTTAGTACAGTGATTAATACAATCATGCGGACATTTACTTCAGCCTTGATTGAACTTTTTGATACTGCAGAGCTTGCATACATGACGAGGGTGACCAAGAAATGTGACGTCTACAGCTTTGGCGTGGTTGTCCTTGAGCTGTTCATGGGATACCATCCTGGTGATTTTCTCTCCGCTCTCTACTGCATGACCAAGCAAAGCGCATCGCTGAAGGATCTGTTGGACACCCGGCTCCCACTCCCAGAAGGTGAAGTAGCGAGAGAAATCTTTATGCTCCTCACAGTGGCCGTCCAGTGCTTAGATCCTAACCCAGGGACCCGCCCAACAATGCAGTCTGCAATTCAGAAGCTCTCTGCAGTTTCGGCAACCGGGGATTTTGATTACCTTCATGCTGACATCATGGATACTGGAACCCATGCGGCTGGGTTTGAGATTCAGTGATGGGGATTTGGTTCTTTCATAGTCAGCTTGGTTGTTTTCTTGGCATTGGTATATGCGTTGTCAAGCGACATAATGTGTAGATATTTTTGATGAAAACAGCACTGTGTTTAAGTTGATTCATATGATTTTGGCTTGTATGATTCGTGTTTATGCTGCGTAATCGAGCTGCAGGTTTCGTCGGCCTACTATCATACAGGCCCATTTTCGGCCCAACCATTTTATGGGCTTGTGGCTGGTGTCTTTCCCATTTCAAAATCCCCTTCTCGGCCTTCTTCGTTGGGAGTCAGCAGCCACCGCCCACCTGAGCGGACGGAGCCCGGAGGGAATGGCGGCCACTCTTCTCCCAACCTTATCGCCGCCGGTTTCCCGCACCGCCGCCGCCGCTTTCCTCCTCCTCCGACGAGCCGCAGCGAAGCCCTTCTCCTCCCTTCATCATGCCCCCACTCTCCGCCGCTTTCTAGCCTCCGCTCCCTCGTCCTATCCAGCAACCCCTCCCCCTGCCCTTCGCCCCCTATCCACCGTGGCGTCCTCCGCCGCTGCTCGTGCCGCCCCGGCCCGCCGCGACCTCCTAATGCTCGGCATCGAGACCAGCTGCGACGACACTGCGGCCGCTGTGGTACTAGTGCTTTCTTCCTCGATTCTCCTCTCGATTTTACCTGCGGCGGGGGAGCGAACCCTTTAGGTTTCTGTGCTGAGCTGCTTCATTGCTGTTTGTCTGGCTGGTTGTAGGTTAGAGGCGACGGGGAGGTCCTTAGCCAAGTGGTGTCTTCCCAGGTAAGCTATTTTCCAGCACAATTTATTTCTATATTCTGACCTCTTATTCCTGCTGTAAATTTGAGCCGGTGCAAAATGGCGATCGGTAGCGCGTATATAGGAAGGGAAACATTTGTTCACTGCTGACCAGGTCTGCTTTGCTGTGACTTTTCGTTGGCCAACATCTGGAAGGCGGATTTGCTTGCGAAATATGGGGGTGTTGCTCCAAAGATGGCCGAGGAAGCTCATGCTCTTGTCATTGACCAGGTGTGGCTTCTTGGACTGACAGAGGTTCTACAACGTTTTGAGGCTCTGACATTCATGTTAATTGCCTGTCCTTATTTTTCGCCCAGGTTGTCCAAAAGGCTCTCGATGATGCAAAATTGTCAGGAAGTGATCTTTCTGCTGTCGCTGTTACCGTTGGACCAGGACTTAGTCTATGCCTTAGAGGTACGGATGCACCTCCTCTTTATTTTTTGGTCTGTTGAAATGTCTCTTCACTATGTACCATTTACTACTGTTTTTAAGTGTCCACATGATACAAATCAGTTGAATTCGATCAGACTAGAAATTCATTGTTCAACTAAAAGTTTACATCGACTCTGCCTTCCTGGAGAACTTTTGATGTCCTTAGAATTTCCATGATGTTATTGGAATTTCCATGATGTTATATGGCGTGTAATGTCCCATATTTTGGGGTAAATACTACCATGTCAGTGTATCAGGGTTCAGGAAGTCTAGTTTCCTGTTGCTGTTTCCATGATTGTATCTCTTGCCTTTTCTAATTGTTACTGCAATTGCATGTCTCAACTGCAGTTGGTGTTCACAAAGCTAGACAGGTAGCAAAATCATTTGGCTTGCCTATTGTTGGAGTTCATCATATGGAGGCACATGCATTAGTTTCTAGGTAATTAACTCATAGTGCCCTTTGCTGTTCAATTAGCCTTGATCTTAAATCTTTTAGGTTTTGACCTTCTTTTTATATGCCGCACAAGTAATTTTTTCAATTCATAATCAAATAGGAGGTCGTGTTTTTTTCAAGGATAAAGGTTGTGAGTTTGTTTCAAAGTTTACGTGCTTTTGTTGATATTTTTTAAAATCCTTTCTACATCAAAATTTGCATATCTGTTTAGACTTGTAACATTGGTACCTCTTGGTATGCTTCTATAGTGACATATAAACTTATACAGATATTAATTAAACTAAGCTTGTATAGTAGCATAAGCTGTTAACAAACGAAATTTATAATTAAAAAAAACGTTTGAATATTGAAATAATTTTCAACCTGTGTAAAAATGCATTTATTTTTGTTTAATGTAGAGCAGACTTGTACATATAAACTCTGTAATTCTGGATAGCACATTGTTTACATTGGCTAATGGGTGTCTTGCGGGGAACAAGAGAAATGAAACTCAAAGCTAAATTGCTTATAGAATGATAAACATGCTGATGCTAAAGCCAACGTTTTACAAACATAAAAAAAGATTGTGTAATTTCTTCACCATACTTCTAATTGTATCCATGCACTGTACTCGCAGTTAATGTTGTTTGATCCTTCTCAGGCTAGTGAACAAGGACCTTGATTTCCCTTTTTTGGCTCTTCTAATTTCAGGTATATGCGAATACAGTACAATGTCTCGACCTTATATGCTACTATTTTATTAATTTTCCTTGGATCAATAAGTCTTGATAAGATTCTCAACGACTTTGCAATTGGATTAATTTCTGAGGCTTTTGAGCCAGGACCCAGCTGCTGAAGAAAAAAAAAGGAACACATAAGACATGGTCACTAACAAAACACTTGATAACTTAGTGAAACCTGCCTATGTGAATTGTGGAAAGCTGTGGCTTCTAATCATACAAGCCGATACCACATTTCAATATCCAACTCACTCGAAACATAGTTGCATTTTCCCACCTGTTACAACACAGAATAATTATCATGTTTTGATACTCTCCATACCTTCGTACTGCTAAGTCATATTTTTATATTATTTCAAACTGGGCTGATCCAACATCTTTCCATGATCATGGACTCTCTAGATTTTTAATGCTTTCTAACGTATCACATCTTAGCTACTCCCTCTGTTGTTTTATATATGATGTTGACTAGCTTGATTTTGAACTAACCAGCGTCATATACAAAAGAACAGAGGGAGCGCTTGAAATGTTTCCTTCTTATTTCAATCCGTCAGCAGATTACTGTGTTATGCTCTACACTCCTATTAAAATTATTTGAAATGAAATATCCAACCTGTTACAACACGTTTCAATATCCAACTCACTAGAAACATAGTCGCGTTTTCCCACCCGTTACAGCACAGAATAATTATCATGTTTTGATACTCTCCATACCTTCGTACTGCTAAGTCATATTTTTATATTATTTCAAACTAGGCTGTTCCAACATCTTTTCATGATCATGGACTCTCTAGATCTTTAATGCTTTCTAACATATCACATCTTAGCTACTCCCTCTGTTGTTTTATATATGATGTTGACTAGCTTGATTTTGAACTAACCAGCGTCATATACAAAAGAACAGAGGGAGCACTTGAAATGTTTCCTTCTTATTCCAATCCGTCAGCAGATTACTGTGTTATGATCTACACTCCTATTACAATTATTGAAATGAAATATTTGTGACAGATATTTTTTAGTCAACTGCAAAATGAATCTTGTGCCCATGACAAAGGGCATGTAACTCAATGCAAACTACCTCAACTTAAGCCTTAGAATGTATGCTAATCTAGCAGAAAAAGCTAGTGTAATAATCAGGAAAAAGAAATATCCTTGTTTCCTGAATTCTCTCTTATGGCTTTAAGGTATCTAACAAGTTAATCTGTTCAGGAGGACACAATCTTCTTGTTTTTGCTCATAGCCTTGGGCAATATGTTCAACTGGGGACTACTATAGATGATGCGATTGGTGAGGCATATGACAAATCAGCAAGATGGTTGGGCCTTGATATGCGGAAAGGTGGGGGTCCTGCTCTTGAAGAGCTTGCTCTAGATGGTGATCCAAATGCTGTTAACTTCAGAGTAAGTCTGCTGATGTAATTTTGTCTAAACCGAGATATAGCTAAATATTGTTATCCATTTATTATCATTCTTAGGCTACATGATGTAATTACTTACCATTTTAATTGTTCACTTCCAGGTTCCAATGCGACAACATAAAGATTGCAATTTTTCTTATGCTGGACTAAAGACTCAAGTCCGATTGGCAATTGAAGCCAAGAATTTGTAAGCACATACTATCCCATTCTCAGTCAGTGTCCTCTCATTTTTCCAATATATAAACAGCCTTTCTGGTGTTTCTGGTAGAATCATCCACTTAGTATTATTTGAGATGGTAGAATTTGGTACTTTCTCTGCACCTCAAGTTACAAAGTCTAAACTGACAGATAACTTCTTGAAACTCCTAAATGCATATGTGTAAATTTGCTAAACGGTATGTTCTTTATCATAGAAAACATGTTATCGTAGCGGATTCTGTAGTTTACATGGTACTAATGATTATTAATTTTGCTGATTGGCCTTTCATTTTTATACTGTGATAGATGTACAGATGATATTCCCATTTTGTCTGCATCAGAGGAAGACAGACAATCAAGGGCGAACATTGCTGCCTCTTTTCAGGTTCTACACGATGGACAATGTATTCAATATTTACTGTGGATTTCGATGTTTTTATTGATAATTTTGACCTATGCAGCGAGTTGCTGTGTTACATTTGGAAGAAAGATGCCAACGAGCAGTTGAATGGGCATTGAAGATTGAACCTTCCATCAAATACTTTGTAAGCCAGATATCTTAATGGTTAAATCCATTTAACTCATCCAGTATGTGGACTGATCCAATTATTAAAGGTTGTTTCAGGAGGTGTCGCGTCAAACAAGTATGTTAGGACTCGCCTGAATCAAGTTGCTGAAAATAATGGCCTGCAACTCGTATCTCCCCCTCCAAGCCTTTGTACTGACAATGGTATGAGTTAATTGAAAAGTCTTTAGTAACTTAGTTACATATTGTCCTGTCGATAAAATTGTCTTGTATTGAAAGTCAGTTCCATGCAACTCATTGCAGCTTTTTGTTTTTTTACTATAGACTGTAGGACGTACTATTGTCTTTTCTAATGTCATATTGAAGTACATGTCCTAATTATTGTAGTTGTCTTTACAACTTTATTCTTAATTCTTCCCATATTCCTGAGAAATAACCAGTTATGCTATGTTGCTGCGTTTGCGTAGGTGTCATGATTGCTTGGACTGGGATTGAGCACTTTGTTGCGGGAAGATTTGAGGACCCACCTCCTGCTGATGAGCCTGATGATATGCAGGTCTGCAGCTTGGCTTGCATTCAATTCGTGCAAAGTTTCTGTGCTCATTGTTTAAGTTTAACTAGTCCAGTATTTGCTTCGTTTCAACCATGTGGCTGGCTTGAGCAGGCCCTTTTGTTTGTTTTTTCTTATGTTTATTTACTTGCCATCTGAGGTTCAGGGCTGTTTAATATCCTTAAAGCATGATTATCAAGTAATAAGTTGCAGCCACACCGCACTATTTTTTCCTGTCATGTCACCTTTGGCCTCTCTCAATTTTTACTTTTTTATAGTAGGTTCTTTTAGAACCAAGCTATAGGCCTTTAGCTCGGTAGAACT